>OX454419.1:23834971-25034971 GCA_949715475.1 Microchrysa polita | reverse complement strand
TAACCTCTACATGTCAGGCTTCCCACCCCACCCGAAGGAATCGACATAATATCCTACGCTGACGATTGTACCACCATGACATCCCACAAAGATATTTCTGACATGTGCCGCCTAATCAATGGTTACTTTGAAAACCTCAACAGCAAGAACCTAAAGCCACCAGCGCCTAAATCGTCGGCCACGCTTTTTACCACGTACAACCTCAAAAACAACTTACGGCTAGACATCAAAGTTAACAACACCGTAGTCCGCACTGTTCGTCACCCCAAAATCTCCGGCGTCACAATCAACAATCATGGCATTTTCAATAACCACGCCGCCAACAACATATGTGACAAAATGAAGACCAGGAACAAGATTCTGAAATCTCTTGCTGGCAGCAAATCGGGAACAGAAAAGGAGACGTTACTTATCACATATAAACCCATAGGTCATTCTATGGTAAATTATGCAGCACCTATATGGACGAACAATCTCTGCGACACCCAATGGAAGCGGATTCAAACGTGTCAGAATGCAGCAATGCGTACAATTACCGGATGTGTACGCATGGCATCTCACCTTCACCAAGAGACAAAGCTGCTAAATCGGAAAAGTCATAATGAGCTCCTTGCAAAGTAATATCTTGTTCGTTACTATCGTAATGAACACCCGAACCACGATCTTATGGACAAAACTCCATCGCCACGTCACGTAAGACGCTCGCTAAGGGACAAGGAAATTGAAGTCCAAAGATTGAAAAGCGTTACAAGGCGGTTCTAAAGCCATTGCATGATCAATGTGGCACGATAGCCCGACGTCGGGCCTTGGCCGCCTGAATCGTTGACCTCCAATTGTGGCGGTTACGTGACCTTGTCCTCCAGTTTCGTATGCCCAGCAGCTGGTGGGCGTCTTCGCCTACGGAGTTCTCCCAGCGAGCTCTCGGTCGTCCACGCAACCTCGCTTCGTCAATTCGTTGTGCGTTCATCACTTTCTTTGGCATGCGATTATCGTCCATCCGTTGTACATGCCCCGCCCATTGCAAACGTTGAAGCTTCACGATTTTCGATACTTCCAGCTCATCGTACAATTGATAGAACTCATGGTTGTACCGGATACGCCATTGATCTCGCTCGCGAACGGCCCCGAAAATTCGCCGAAGGACCTTTCGTTCGAATCGGTCTAGCAAAATTTCGCAGCCATAACATAGCACGGGTCGGATGATCGTTTTGTACACGCGGAGCTTCGTGTTCCTGTGCGCAAGTTTCGAATTAATTATAGGGAGGACCGAGAAATATGTCTTATTGGCTAGTTGTATCCGTCGCTTAATTTCGTCGGTTTCGTTGGCGTCCTTTGATAAGTTACAACCCAGATAGTTGAAGTTGTCTACATACTCGATATTAAGGTCCCCCACTTCCCTCACTGTGATGCTTGAATTTGCTGGCGTCCTTGTTTTCGATTGCATGGCCTTTGTTTTGCTTTCGTTTATATGTAGTCCAACTTCCTTTGCGGCGTTATTGATGTTATGCTTTCTGCATCACCCAATCTTCGAGACATGATGTTGATATCGTCGGCGTACGCTACTAATTGAGTCGACTTGATGAGTAGCGTTCCGCTGCTGTCCGTATTCATGGCTCGAATTACATACTCCAAAGCAAGGTTGAAGAGCGTCGGCGCCAGCCCGTCGCCCTGCTTGAGTCCAGTACGAGTTTCAAATAGGTCAGTGTATCGGTTCTGCACTCTGACCTGCGAGACGGTATTAGTCATCGTCATCCTTGTGAGTCGCACTAACTTTGCCGAAATTCAGCATAATGTTGTACAGTACACTTCGATCGATACTGTCGTATGTCTGCTTGAAGTCCACAAAGATTTGGTATACGTCGATGTTATATACCCAGCACTTTTGGAGTAGTAGCTTCACTGTGAAAAGCTGATCGGTCGTTGAACGACCAGGTCTGAAGCCGCCTTGATACTCGCCAATGATTCGTTCTGCGTACGGATTAATTCTCTTTTCAAGAATTTTCGATAAAATCTTATAGGCCGTACAAACTAATTCTGTAATTCTCACACTTCAGCTTGTCACCCTTTTTGTGGATTGGGCAGATTATGCTTTTGCGCCAATCTTCGGGGATTTCCTCGTCGTTCCATATTTTCAGCAGTAGCACATGTATAGCGTTGGTCAGGCACGTTCCACCATGCTTCAGCAGTTCTGCTGGGATCTCGTCAGCGCCGGGCGCTTTATTATTTTGAAGCGACTGTATGGCAAGACTCACCTCCTCTACTGTTGGGGGTAGAATGGGAGGGCCTGGTTCGGCTAACTGCCCAAGAGCTGGCTCCGCGGGGGATGTTGATGGTGCATTGAGGAGCTCTTCAAAATGCGAGGCCCATCGTTTGTTGTCGCTTTCGATGTCGCTGATGATGTTACCATCCTTGTCCTTACATAGGCTTGTCCTGGGTTGATATCCGTTCTTGACATTATTTATAAGTTTGTACGCCTGTCTAATGTTCTTACTGGCTAATCTTTGGTTTATTTGCTGTAACTGCTCGTCACAATGTTTGCGTTTCTTACGTCTAATTAACCTGTTAGATACCTGCCGAAGTTCGATGTATCTTTCTTTCTTGGCTCGGGATGCGCGTTGTGTGTATTGGCGATAGGCTTCATTTTTCGCCTCAATCGAGGCCCTGCATTCGTCATCGAACCAGTCTGCTCGTCTGCGCCTGCCTTTAAAGCCCACGACCTCTTCTGCGACGCCTTTGATGCTGTCTTTGAGCTCCTCCCAGAACTCATGGATGCCTAAATTATTGATGGTATCAAGCATGGGCGACTGTTTTTCCTCAAGTGCTGTAGTATACGCAGCCGCCGTGGCATCATCAATCAAATTGTCGGCCTCGAAGATCTTGGCAGGATTGATTCTCGTTTGGTGCACCGAAGAGATTCTGCACCTGTAGGTCGTCTTCACCAAATAGTAATCGGAGTCGCAGTTGGCTCCTCGATAGGATCGAACATCTAAGACATTAGAAGCCCATCTCTTGCTGATCAGTACGTGGTCGATCTGGTTCAGGGTGTATTCATCTGCAGACTTCGAGGTCTGGCATTGCATACTAGCGAGATAATCAAAGCCAGAGTCGGAAAATCGTGTCCTACGCACAACAGTTTAACTCGTTTTTGCACCGCTAAAAGAAGAAGAAGCCTTTTGGGGCTGAATCTATCTGTCGACTTTAAGAGCATTGCGGCAGGAGACGTGGATAGCGGCCGCCAGTCTCGACGAGGTCACAACGGGAGAAGATGTCCGAGCAGCGTCCGAAATGAGCTGAAATAGGTGAACTTATAAAGTCGTTGAGGAAGTTGTACGGCAGCACCTAAATAGAACCCATAAGCTTGTCTTTGTCTACAGACGAAGCAAACAAAGTGATGGCAAACTGCAGATTGGATAGACTATCTGTCGGTTAAAATAGCAATTATCTCCGATGATGTGCTTCAAATGGCTAGCTTTCAGCCACTTTGCCAGCGGCTGCAGAGGTCAGCACGATAGGTCAAATGTGTGTGAAGAAGGGGCATCACCTGGCGGTCGCCTAAATCCACTCTCAAAAATACACCCATTTCCTCATACTTCCCACTCTACCCTCTACACGAAAACCGCCGGGTTTTGCCCCGGCCGGCGTAGTATTGTTTTTTTTTTTATTTATCAAATTTTCTCCATTATTTCCGCTCTTTCGACAAATCCCATAATCACACATTTCCATTTCAGCGTGGAACTTTTCAATGCCTTATATCGCCGCGTTTTGTGCCGAAATCGCTTGAACGACGATCAATTGACTGTCGTGTCGCTTCAGGCACTAGCTAAAGTTTACAAACGCTACCACGAACAAATTGGCAAATTTAGTGATATGACCTACATTGTTCAATTATTAGATAGGGTAACGACATCAAACCTTGATCAGAGAAAAAGGTAATCGTGCTTAAATATTTCTGTTTCGACTTTTCAGTGCCTGGCACCGTCCTTGCGCGATGCTTTACTAGGACTAATCAAATGTTTAGTATTTAACAAAACCAATTGTCGTCCGTTGGTCGATCATATTCATTGCCTCGTTGATCTAATCACGCTGGCACACTTGCACAAAGGTCGAGCACTGCCCAACACGAAAACCAATGTCATTGAAGCCGGTCCGAACATGGAAATGTACGAGGAGAAGGAGTGGTACTATAATATTGAGAAGGAAAATGAAAAACCGGAACGACAAGGACCCGTGACGTATTCAGAGGTTTTTGTGAAGATTTATACCGACTTAATGAGAGTAACTAACATTTTCTATTTCAGCTGAAAGAGCTCTGGCAAAAGAATGTGTTGACAGCGAGAACACGATGTTGGGCCATTGGCATGGACGGTTGGCGATCTCTGCAACAAATTCCTCAGCTAAAATGGTAACTGAAGGATATCAACCTGAACGATGAGCCACTAAATGATCGTTTCGATGTTTTCCAGGTGCCTTATGGCAAAAGGACCAACACTTTACAATGAGAGCGAATTGGCCTCTCACATTTTAGACATTTTGATAAAATGTACAAGTTACTTTCCCAGCCGAAGTTCTAACGGTGGTGCAGTTTTGATTCCCGGTCCGAAAATGTCGCGAAAGCTTTCAGACTTTGTTTGTTTGCCGCATATTGTGCAAGTGTGTCTCACACATGATCCGGGACTGCTTGAACGTGTCGCTACGCTATTGTGTCAAATCATGGAGGTGATTTTGTTTCAACTTCCAATTAATAGGAAATTTAATGTTCTATTCGTTGCAGGACAATCCGGAAATGCCAAAAGTGTACCTGACTGGTGTATTCTACTTTATGCTAATGTACACCGGAAGCAACATTTTGCCAATTGCAAAATTCCTTAAAATGACGCACATGAAACAGGCCTTCCGAAGTGACACTGTAAGACTCACTCTGGCTTAGATGAAAACGATTTTTAAATGTTTTTCCCCTTATAGACCTCACAGTCGGGCATTATGCATCACAGCATATTGGGACCTCTTTTGCCGGAAGCAATGGTTTGCTACTTGGAGAACTACAGCCCCGAGAAATTTGCTGAAATCTTTTTAGGTGAATTCGATACACCCGAGGTTATTTGGAATTCCGAGATGCGTCGTTTGTTAATTGAGAAAATTTCTGCACATATTGCTGACTTTACGCCTCGATTGAAAGGGCATACAATGGCCAGGTAGCATACCGTAGAATAGTCATAATTTTCTCTATTTAAGAATTATCGTTTCGAAGGTATCCATATTTAGCCATTCCGGCAATTAGCTATCCGCAACTGGAGAATGAACTTTTCTGTCACATTTACTATCTACGACATTTATGCGATACCCAAAAGTTCCCCGATTGGCCAATTTCCGATCCAGTCCAATTGCTGAAGCACACTTTGGATGCATGGCGCAAGGAAGTCGAGAAGAAACCACCACAAATGACTGTGCAGCAGGCGTTCAGTGATTTACAAATTGATTTAGAGAAAATACCAAAACCCGATGAGTCCACCATTCGAAAGAGTTACTATCGTCTGGCACAAATGTATCATCCGGATAAGAATCCAAACGGAAGGGTATGTCTCAAGAATTCCTTATAAGATTCCTCTTAGTAATATCGTACTCTGCTGTGTCTAGGAAATGTTTGAAAAAGTCAATGAAGCCTACGAATTTTTATGTTCCCGATCGGCATGGAGCAACGGTGGACCGAGCCCATCAAATATCGTACTCATATTGCGCGCTCAGAGTATTCTCTTTTCACGCTATCCAGACGTTCTACAACCGTACAAATATGCCGGCTATCCGCAACTGATCAAGACAATAAGACTGGAAACCAAAGACGATCAACTCTTTTCCAAGGAAGTTCCTCTGCTGACGGCCGCCTCGGAACTTTGTTATCACACAGTGCATTGTTCGGCACTCAATGCCGAGGAATTGCGTCGCGAAGAAGGCATCGAGGCGCTGTTGGAAGCCTACACACGTTGCGTGTCGATTTTAGGTGTCGACTCCAAACCGGACGATTTACATTGTCAAGTCATTTCCAATATCACCAAGTGCTTTGAGGTGGCATGCAAATTTGAAAATTGCAAACAGAAAATTATCCAGTTGCCACAGTTGATCTCGGATGTTTGTCGAGTTGTGTATTTCAAGGTAAAAGTTATATTCATTTAATTGTTTCGTCCAAATCTTGAATCGAATTTGTTCTTTCAGAACGCCCTTTCGGTAAGCCTGGTAACCAGCCTGGCAGCCAACAACTACGACCTACAATGCGATCTATCACGAAACGGTGTCCTCTGGTCACTTCTACTCTTCATGTTCGACTATGACTACACGTTAGACGAAAGCGGCGTCGCGACAGATGAAAAAACCAATAATCAAAAAGTTGCAAATAATTTAGCAAAAATGGCAATTCTAGCTTGTGTGGCTCTATGCGGATACCAACTGGTCGAACCGGAAAAAGAGCCAGCATCACCACCAAAAACCGATTCCAAACGTCCGTCGATAGATTCGGCGGCACCAGCTGGCGCATTGACTCAATCGTATATGCAAAATGCGCAAAATCTTATTCAAAACTCGAAACATTTGACGCAAACATTCAGTGCGGATAAATCGCCTAAAACTGGAGCCGCGGCTGTGACTAATGAAACCAGTGATAGGAGTGGTGATGGAGATGGGAGAGTAATGGAGAAAGAGAATGTGGTGAATAGGCAAAAGTATTTGGTGAAAGGCGAGGCGACGAATACGATAATTAAAAAGATTTTGGATATTCTCTTTACGACGTACATTTCAAATCAATTGGCTGTGGAATGCGATAGTGTGGTATGTAATGATTGTGTCTTTTAAAATATTGTTTCCATTGTACCCTTTCAACCTATACGAGAAAGATAATAATAATTGGGACGCGGATTTAATAGGATGGACTCGATGCGCACCGCTGTAACGGCGCGGCCATCATATCGGGCCACATTTTTATTCTCAGTTCTTTAAGACAACGTCTGCCATTCGATCTATGACATGGTGATTCTCACTTCGATAGCCACTGACCACACACTATTAAGTATGTGTATTGGCAATTAACTATACATAATTCCTAATGTAGATGGTATTCGAAAGACCTTAGGATTGTCTGTTGTACCCCGGCTCTTGTCCAATTCTGAATGGTATAGCCATTCAATTTAGCGTATTACCGCGGTAAGCGTTACTTTATTATTACACCTCGAAAACCATTGGTTAACGCGAACCACCAAACTGGGAAAAACTTCAAAACTTTCATCAGAAAACGGGATGACACTTGTTGCCCGGGTCCGGTCAGTCGGACATGAATAAGGCGACTTTAAGAGGACTGTCTATTCAAGATAAAAATGCAATTTAAATTTTAAAAACCGACTGAATTTTGGATTGTGGTTCCAAAATCGAAGAAGCAACGCTACTCCAAAAAGAACCTGACAAAGACCCTAGGTACATAATTGTGGCGGGTAAAAAGAAATTAAGCTGCATAGAAAACTGAATTTCTACATGTCAATCGATATAAAATACCGTTGTTCCGTAGATGTGATGTTATAGAGAAGAGCCCAGCGCACGCTTTTTTGAAACTACTACTAATAGGGGACGGGAGCAATGGGTAGGTTGGGAGTACGCAAGGTGGTACTTCGCAGAATCTATTTGGAATTTGGAGGATAACGATATAATCTAATGTGAATCAAGAAATATGTCAATTGTTACTCTATGCAGCTTTCTTCTGAGGTGATGATGGTTCTTAACCGGTGGATTGGATTCTTCCTAGGTGGACATCACGTCGATATAAAGCGTTTCAAGGGAACCGGTATAAAGGCTGGATGCAAACGTAAGGAGCCGCTGGCGAACACGTCCCAATAATCTTCTTGGCGCCGAAACCAAATTGTGCCCCTGTAGATGCTTCAAATACATCAGAGACCAATTTTGAACCGCTTTGTATTAAATAACCGTTCGCAGTGTACGTGAATTCTCGTTGGAGACAAAGCCTAGATGCAAGCGTAGAAAGTACCTGAAAAATCTGACAAACATGTCTGAACGACCTTCTTAGCGTTCGAATCACATTGTTGTAACTTCTGAACGCAGACAGCTAGGACTCTGAAATTTTCAGAAAATGTGAGCGGCAGCATGCTCTACTTCGGCCCTTTGATCCCCCTTACATAAAAAAAGTACTCCGTTTGCGCTAGGTCATCCCTATGCGATTTTTGTTGTCTTGGGTTGCATCTTTGAATGGTTGTGATTGTGCAAGGCGAAAATCGCCTCCGACGTATTGGAAGCGTCTGCAAAACGCATATTTTGGTCTCAGCGTCAAGAAGGTCGTTCAGACAGATGTTTTTAAAGGCAACTTACTGTGAGTGCTAGAAAATCTGCTTTCAATCCGTAAGTTCGAGAAGATCTGACGATCCGTTTCAAACCTAGCAATCATCTTTGCGACAGGTGAAAGTATGTATATATTCTCCTGTCGTAAAGATATTCAGGTGCTTATTCATCCTATCTGGGCAGCTCATGCTAAGCTAAGGCCGCACGGTAAGATGTACGGTGATCCCCCTTACATAAAAAAAATACTCCGTTTGTGCTAGGTCATCCCTTTGCGATTTTTGTTGTCTTGGGTTGCATCTTTGAATGGTTGTGATTGTACAAGGCGAAAATCGAAGGTTCGCCTCCGACGTATTGGAACTGTCTGCAAAACGCATATTTTGGTCTCAGCGTCAAGAAGGTCGTTCAGACAGATGTCTTCAAAGGCAAGTTACTAAGAGTGCTAGAAACTCTGCTTGCAATCCGTAAGTTCGGGAAGATCTGACGATCCGTTTCAATCCTAGCAATCATCTTTGCGACAGGTAAAAGGATGTATATATTCTCCTGTCGTAAAGATATTCAGGTGCTTATTCATCCTATCTGGGCAGCTCATGCTAAGCTAAGGCCGCACGGTAAGATGTACATCACACTTACAGCCCACGATAGTAGATATCTGTATCGGTGATAAGCTCAACCAGAATTGTCCTTTCTACAGAACTATTTTAGTGGCAGACGACATACTGAATGAAAAGATCAACCATTAAATGTAACTGTGGGCGACGCGTAATTCAGTGGGTAGAAGTGCTGCCTGTATCACTGAACTACCGGACTCCCATTTGTAAGAGACTCAAACTTTATTTTGTTATATAATTTTTTTTTTCTTTTTTTTTAATGAACATGGCGTACTGGACATTTGTATGCATAAAATACGGTACTCACCTGATCTATACCGCCTGATACCATCTGTAATAAGAAAAAGACAACCAATGAGCCTGCAGTTACACGCATTGAAGATATTAAGTTATTTGAAACGAAAACGAATAATAATTCAAATCTTTATGTTGGCCCGGCCAACAAACAGGAAGAAGAGGAGAGCGAAGGAGAACCACTTGTCGGCGTCGTCGTCTCAGCATCGGTCATCGCAGCATAGGTCATCGCAGCATAGGTCATCGGCCTCTCGTTGTATCGGTTGATTCTGGCTCAGGTATTCAAACGGCAATGCGAGGTAGACGCAGGATGGATGTATCGGTTGATTCGGCAGCTTCTCCTTGGTTCAATCCCACTTCACTACCATCCTCAATTCTTCTATATCCAGAAGTAAAGCCTTTCTACCTAAGGCACACAACTTCTGGCGAAAACATTCTAATTCGGTATTCTATGGTAGACTGCGGAGGGGGAAACCACAACCTCCTAGCTATTACAGAGGGGGATCAACTCCGGAGCGGAGCACCGCGCCTCTACTCAAATTTCAGAGAGGGGAACACCACAACCTCTCAATCACACAACACGAAGAGGGGAGACACCACAACCTCTTCAAACATCAACTCAACATGGAGAGGGGAGACACCACAACCTCTCCAACACGTAAACTCTGTGCAAAGAGGGGAAACACCGCAACCTCTCGAGTTTGCCACCAATAGAAAGGGGAGACACCACAACCTTTCTACGAACGTCAACACAACATGAAGAGGGGAAACACCACAACCTCTCCAAAACGTAAACTCTGTGCAAAGAGGGGGAACACCACACCCTCTCGAGTTTATCACAAGTAGAAAGGGGAGACACCACAACCTTTCTACCAACACAACGCTGAGAGCGGGACGACCACAACCTCTCAACGACTCAATCGGAGGGGACCAACTCCGAGGTGAAGCCCACACGGCTCTAAACATCTCACTGAGAGGGGAGACACCACAACCTCTCAAACTATCATAACTTTCCGGAAAGGGGGAAACCACAACCTTTCCATACAACACTCACTCAATACTGAATCTTAGAATACCTCTTGGTAATTTTCCGTGCTGTACACACAGCAAACATAGTCCGCCATAAATCAGATCTTACACAATTAGTATAACAACAATACAAGCAACTACAAGCTCAGTGTACTCACCTACGCACAACGTTTTTTCCTACCGATTCCTTGTTGTCACCGCAAAAGACGGAAAGAAGACGATGGGACACCTTAGCAGCAGCCAACAACTATCGAATATGTCGTGATATCTTGAAATGGATTTTCTCGCGGCACACTTCACAAACACCCCGGAAAAACACTTGATGCGAAACACGATCGTGTGAAATAAACTTCATTCTACGCGTCGATTATTATTCGCGTAATTTGACCACAGAAATATAGCAAAACCACACCAGGAACATAAAAGCGCTTGACGTTCCGCTAGGAAAAATGACCGATTCTATTTTATTTTTCAATTGTCATTTAATTTCATGGCCTACTATGAAAATACAATCATACAAAAACACCAAGCCTCCTTCACATTGATGTCACTAACAACGGATGATTGTAATGTCTTTAGGAAGATCGCTTTTACGGTGGACGGTTTCACACAATATTTAAATTCGTACTGTAGCAAACCCGTTGCTACAACGGCTACAGAATCTCCTTTCATTCAAGAAGGTAAAAAACTGCTGAATATACATATTCCTGCATTAGAAATTTGATCAAGGAGATTGACATTCTTTCGCTAAATAAACGCTTTCAGCTGAAGAAAATTAAATTTGACGTTTCACAGGATAGGCTAATGTTTCCCACTCTGCTCCACATAGAAAATCATCTACAACGAGTTGCACTCTCCTGCACCCAACTGCAGCTAATTGACTTATAAAACAGCCTATTCGACCGATATGACCCCATCCAGATGGCTCCTTCGGATTTTTAGCCAGCAATGCGATTCGGAGCTTGTGGACATCAATCAATAAACTAGCTAGGCGATTACCATTGACTAGCCCCCTCCGTGGAATGATTTATCAGGCGCCACCAGGACTCGATTACCACGAACTCCTCCCCACTGAGGAACCAGTGCGACACATAATCGTCTCAATGCCTAGTACTCTCCCAGCATCCCCTAAAGCAGTGAGTCTGAACTTTTTATGCTTTAGGAACCACTAAGAAAAAAATCTACCAACAGTCATAAAACGTAGTTACGAAGCTTTGCTGGACGTATTGTACTTCAATGTTCATGACAAGATTTCTACTAGTTAATCCTCGGGGCATCTATCCCCATGATGGCGTTCCTTCAGCAGTTAAACCATATCATGGTTTAGCGATGTGCCGACAACCCATCCTTAGAAAAAAGCTTCCAGCCAAGAAACCTGAAACAAAAGCCTCGAATTGGACGGATAAAACACAACGACGACCCCGAACAACTGATTACTCTTTCAGATCGAGGAATGTGCGCTTCCTGAATAGACCGGGGGCCCTAAAGGCTCTCCTGGATAGAAAATACAAGCTGAACATAATTGCGATCTAGGAAACAAAAGAAATTAGAGACCGCAGTTCGCACACTACTTTTACAAGTGGTAAAAAGGAGTTTGGAGTAGATCAAGGAAGACGTTATCGGCTTCAAACCCAGAAACGAGCGGTTACATGCGACCCGTATAAACCCCCGTTTCGCTAATCTCTGGCTCATCAATGCGTATGCCCCTAGAGAAGTAGAAGAAGACGCGATTAAGACGTTTTGCCACCTAGAAAATTTCAAATTCCATCAAACGACGTTAAGCTGCTGCTGGGGCACTTTGACGCCAAAGTCGGAAACGAAATCTGACATAGGGGCCTCCCCGATGAAGGTACCGACAACGGTCAGATGCAGAAATCTGGTCATAAGTTGTACATGTTTCCCTCATCGACGCATCCATAAGCAGATCTGGAAATCTCCAGATGAATATTTCGTTGCAATCCTGTCCAGAAGGTTTGGGATATTTCAGAAATCTCTTCCCATTTATATGTCAGATTTCGGCCAAATTTTTGCCGGGGTAGGAATGGCAAACATAGATCTGCCCACGAGGAAATGTCCAGACGTCATCGCTTCGTAGTCGTTCGGGTCGTTGCTTATTGGCGTGAGAGGTCGACTGTTCAGACATGCTTCTATTTCTGCTAATGCCGTATACATCTGTTCCACGTTAAGCAGCTTCTCGCCGATGCTTCTAATTGGATGTCTTTTTGTTGACTTGACACATGCTTTCCATAATTATCCGAAATGTGGGCTACAGGGTGGTATAAAATGCCACATTATTTCGTCATGGACTATGTTCTCCTTTGTTTCCTTCACTATGTTGTCAAAATCTCACTTCAGCTCTCGGACTCGCTCCATCAAAATTGGTGCCATTATCGGAAAATATGTTCTGGAATTTTCCTTTTCTTGATACGAAACGATTGATGGCCGCGATGCAGGCCTTGGTTGTTAGTTCGCTAATTAGCTCTAAGTGGAAGGCCTTAATAATAATTCAGTCAGGCAAAATAGACTTACTAATCTATTCGAAACTCGAACCGGACTCAAGGAGGGCAATGGACTGGCACCTATTCTGTTTAACTTAGCTTTGGAGTATTTAATTCGACTATGTTGCTGTTGTTGTAGCGGCGCAAGTGAGGGGGGGGACTAGTATCGTCATTCATAGATGGTTGGTATCCTCTTCTCAAGACCTAAGAAGGTTGCCACCTCAATGGGATTCTCCCATAGTGCAATCGGTGTAAGTTGCGTAGGTGCGGCAACGCAGTCGAAGAGATGGTCCACATTATGTGGCCTGGCTCCACATGCTGGACAAATATCTGCAATGGCGTTGTCGATGCGAGACCAGAACGAGTTAAGTCTGGAGCACCGTCCAGAGCGAAGCTGAGCCAAGGTGGTACGTGTGGCTCTTGGTAGTTGCTGTTTATCGGTGGAGATATCGGGTGGTCGAGCGCGAAGGACACGGTTTGCGGATAGGTCATTCATGGCTTTGGTTACCTCATTGGTATGTAATTGCTTTAATGCCGCCTTGTATGTATTTGTGTTATCTTGAGGAACTCTTTTAAATCTTTGGACGCCTTACACGACGTGATGGTGGGGTTTTGTCCATAAGGTCATGGATGTTCACTACGATAACAACCAACAAGATAGATATTGCTTTGCCAGGAGCTCATTATGTGCTTTAAGGTTTAACAGCTTTGTTTCTTGGTGCAGATGGTCTTGCGTACACAACCAGTAATAGTACACATACCAGCATTTTGGCACGTTTGAATCCGCTTCCATTGAGTGTTGCATAGATTATTTGTCCATATTGGTGCTGCGTAGTTTACCACGGAACGACTGACGGCTTTGTAGGTGGTAAGTAAAGTCTCCTTATCTGTTCCCCATTTGCTGCCAGCAAGGGATTTTAGGATTTTGCTTCTGCCCTTCATTTTGTCATAGATGTTGTCGGCATGGCTGTTGAACTCTTTGTTGTACGTTCTAAAGAGGGTGGCCGAGGATTTGGGTGCTGATAACTTCAGGTTCTTGCTGATGAAGAAGGTGTTGAGCTCTTCTAAGTAGCCGTTGATACGGTCGCATATGTCTGAAATATCGTTGCCGGATGTTAGGATGGTACAATCGTTAGCGTAGGATATTATGTCGATTCCTTTAGGTGGGGTTGCGGTACTCCTTGTTTAATCCTTCTTAGTTTAAATTTCCCATTTCTAAACTCTGTGCAGGATTGATGTCCGACAAGGTAATTTGACTATATGCGACGGTGTGGATGAACTACGGAGATCTGTCAGTAGGAGCGAATGGTTCACCGTGTCAAACGCTTTCGACATATCTAAAGCCACTAGGATGGTACGCTTAAACGGCTTGGGCTGGTTTATCCCATTGAAGACCTTAGACATGATTCGGTCTAATGCGGTGGTGGTGCTGTGAATTTTTCGGAAGCCGTGTTGGTAATTGGCGAGTTGTATGTGCGTCGCAGGAGTTTTATGTATCAGCGATTCCAATATCTTTGCCACAGGAGATAAAAGCGTGGTTGGTCGGTAGGATTCACCTAAAGAGTGTTGTTACCAGGTTTGGGTAATGGAATGATGCGGCCTCTCTTCCAAATCTCTGGTATGATGAATGTTCGTAGTGAAAGGTTCATCGTGGCAGTGATATACTCTAAGGCCGGTGTGTCGAGGTGTTTGAGCATAGTCATTGCTATACCGTCCGGACCAAGTGCTTTAGAATTTTTGGCATTCTTTATGGCATTGGCAACTTCAGTGGGGGTGATGTGAAGATGTTCATCTACCTTGGTGTTTCGGATGTCTCGTGTGATTTTGCGCTTGAGTTTATCTTTAGATGGGTGCTCAACGAACTGATTGTTGAATAGATTGGCGCATTCCTTGTCGTCGCTGACGGTAGTGTTGCCAAACTCGATAGAGACCCTCCCTTGAGTTCTAGTGGGATTTGATAGGTTTCTAACAGTGTTCTAAAGTTTACTCACACCTGTAGTGGTGTTGAATTTACGTGGATGTGAGTGCCATGGAGACAGGAAATATACGAGTAGATGTTATAGATTTCAAAGTCAATATTTCCTGATTTTACGGTTATCGCTTGTTATTCCATGGTGTTATTGGCGGAAGTGACATCAACGATTCTGTATGGCAGATTGTTGGGAATGATGAAGGCCAAACCTCCTCCAGCATTGCTTTCTCGGTCGCATCTGATGACGTTGTAATTCCCATGTGACCTAAGCGAATGGCTGGAGTTGAGTTTAGTCTCCTGTACAACTGCAATTTGAATGTGGTGTCTGTCAATGAATTCGGTTAGTTCGACGATTTTGTGCTGGAGTCCGTTGCAATTTAGTTGGACGATCTTCGTGTTTGTGTAGTTAACATCGATGATTTGTGGAGTTGGGGTCAAATTTGGTGTTGGTTGAACTGGGCGTACAGCGTTTGCCGGGGTAGAAGGTGATGGTTGTTGGGAACCTTGGTTGGGCGGGTGTAGAGAGTTGTTTGATGAACGTCGTCCTCCTCTCGTCCTCTGGGAGAACTCAGTAGGTGAGGACGCTTCCGAAACTGAAGGACAAGGTCACGTAACCGCTACGAGTTGTACTACGCTGCAACTTGTTAGAATAAAATGGCATAAGGCAGCGAATATTCGCGTCGAAAAAATGCTGCAAAACTGGCGAATATTTGCTTTTGTGTGATCGTGATCTTCATGCAAAACAGTGTGTTACAATTGTGTTAACGTTTTGCTAAATACACAAATGAGAGCTATAAATTTCAATAAATAATTTTGTGTTGAAAAAAATCGTTTCCACAACTAACACCAAATCACTTTCTGTGGTCGACTTACCTCTCCGACTGGCATTAGTGAGATCCTGCTGATAAAATCTTTGAAAAGTTAAATAGAGTAGGGACTAAGGATTCTTTGATAATTTTGAATGAACAAAAAAAAATGAACACACATATACAATACATCTTTTTTGAAAACCATTTGAAAATGTATGAACATAAATTCGAGTTCCAGTTCCCTCTATCGTTCCTATAATGTTTGACAATCGAGGCTTCTGCATGTGCTGTAGGACGTGTTTCCTCCACTGTCTAACAAATTCTTCGAGCAGATTTGGTCATTTTGAAGTTTCATTACAATATTACTGGTCGTTTTTTGTGCTTTGTTTTTTGTTCTAAATTCATAACAATTTTCATTTGTTTTTCTTAGGTTCTAAAACTACTTACCTCAAATACTCGTAATCCGTATTTAATATGGGACAATGGAACTAGAGCTCAACTTTTCGATTTTCTCGAATATCAGCGAAATCAATGCACGAAAGGAGCATACGAGGATATCAGCGAATTGCATGATGTTGCATCGGCATTTAAATATGATGCCCACAAGTAAGAACATTCTTCTTTTCGCTAAATAAAAAACATTTTTAACTCAATTAATTTCTACCACTTTTCCAGAGACGAACTACGCATAGGCGAAATTTTCATACGTATCTACAACGATATGCCAACATTCCCAATTATAAATCCGAAATCATTCATTTTGGACCTTTTGGAATATTTAAAACAATCATATCGTCATTTTAGCACCGCGGCCAATGCGACCGCTAAACAAACAAACAGTATATTGAGAAGTGGAGGAATTTTGTCGCCTACACTGGCACCAAATCATCCACAAATGAAAAGTAAAACTTTCGATGATGCTCTCAATGAGTACAATCGTTCCAAAGCACGTAGTAAAATTGAAGTTAATTCAATCGAACAGACGAAAGATGCATACGATTTTGTTGATAATCCCAAAAGTGTTGAACACACAATAATGGTTTTGCAAGCACTCGTATCTGTGATAAAATCCAATCCGGAAGTGGTGATTCAATGTATTGGGCATTTTGATATGATTTTTGGTTTCGTGGCGAATAATGTGACAAGTGAGGTGAGAGAATTTGAATAATTGCCGCTTTTGAGTTTCCTAAATTATTTGTTGATGGTTTTTAGAATGTTACGATTAAGACTTTGGCATTGGAAGTCGTGGCCCTTGTTTCGCGTAACAAGGAATGTGTTACTGAGATTGCCGCTTGTGATACGCAAGGAAGCTACTTTGTGGCATTGAAAGATCCGGACTTGCGAGCTCAACAACTGAAAGTGTTGGAAACACTATCGGGTCTGCTCAATTCACAGGAAATGGTGAAAGAGGCGCAAAATAAAGGTATGCATATATATACGATATTTCCTCACTGTCGAGTTGCCGTAGTCCTTTGTGGACTACTATAATGTTTTATAGCACACAAAATTGCATCCACAGCTTTCTAAAAGTATAAAGTTGTATCCATCCCAACTAATAACCCAATTTTCAATCTTTTATTTTAAGGTGCTGTGATATATCTACTAGACATGTTTTGCAACTCGAGAAATCCTCAAATACGCGAACTGTGCGCGGAGATACTCGCAAAGATGACAGCTGATAGACTTAGTGGTCCAAAGGTATAACTTTGTACAGCAAATCAGATTTCTCGATTGTCGCCTTATTTGTGTTTTCTAATTACAGGTCCGCATAACAATATGTAAATTTCTACCTCCTCTATTTGTCGATGCAATGATTGAATCTCCTGCAACGTCCGTTCAATTGTTTGAATCAATGCACGAACATCCCGAGCTGATTTGGAATGATAAGACACGAATGAAAGTTTGCGATGTTGTGGCGGATATGTGCGATGGGTACGTGACTCTAAAATATTTTTACCAGCAGTGCATTAATCTATTATGTTCGCATAGATTCTATAAAACACAAAAACAAAATGCCAACATTTTGTGGAAGGATCCAGACACCCTGAGGGACATCATATCGGATGAAATAATGGTCTCCGGTGTTTATTTGCGACTATTCATTAGCAATCCAGCATGGACGCTTCGAAAACCGAAACAATTTCTATCGGATTTGCTTGATTTTCTTGTGGATCTTATTAATAAAAATTCACCAGATGTAAGTTTGATGATTTTCGCATTATCATGATAAAGTGTGCTTAAAATTTAATACTTTCACAGAAGGACACGTTAGATTTGGCATCAAATGCTCTAGTAGAACTACTACGTGCACAACCAAATCTCTCCGACGACATTCCAGTTTGGGGTCATATTCCGAAACTTTTCAATTTACTAAATGTACAGCCAAAGTATACATTGTCAGTATTACACCAGTTAGCGCTTTCAGAGGTGAGTTTTTCGCTTCTTTAACCTTTAGAAAGTTTCTATTCATTCCCCTCTGTGTTTTCTTTTAGTATTGTGTGACGGCTGTGTCACAGACTGAATGCATCTTGCCTTTGAAACGATGTATGGAGAATAACAAGCCACTGATTGAGAAAGTTTGTGAAACGTTGAGCCGTCTGTTCAAATATCAGCACGTAAGTGGCTTATTGAATTATTAGAAAAGGGCTATATGCTTCACGAATCCGGCTAGTGTCATTTTTCAGTCTAACGTGTATTTTTCTCATTTTCGCAGGATGCACTTATTAGTCAATCACTAGAAGCAAATTTAATTCCATTCCTATTGAATTTACTCGAAAGTCGTATGGAGTACGTTGACAGTCCGTCGGCGGTAAAAGCACAAGTTGTTGCTGCACTTAAAGCGATGACACACAATTTGAATTATGGCGATCGTGTATCACAGATTCTACTCAAACATCCGGTATGGGCAGAATTTAAGGATCAGAAACATGATTTGTTTATCACGGACACGAATGTGAGAGGCTATTTAACCGGTGAGTGGCAAATTAACTATTTTTTATGTATTATCACCACATCCATATTATCGAAATTTTATTGCAGGAATCAACCCAACGGCTGGCTATTTAACACAGGCACCAAGTCAAAATGTAGAAGTTTTAACGTCTCCGCCACCAATTGATAGAGATGATCCACTTGCTAGGCAAAGCGATTAAAAAAAATATAAAAATAATTTTGTAGACTCCTATTTTATATTTTTATAATATAAAACAGTAAAAATATAGGTAAGTTGCTGTTTTTGTTTTTTTTCTTTGTTTGGGTTCACAACAGAACAGGGTTGTCTAATTTTCGATACCAATCTCAAAAGCTACGATATCCTGTCCTGTTCTAAACCCCGAAGCTATTAAGCAATAGGTTTTCTTTCTGTTTTCCGATTTAAAAAAAAATCTTCTTTTTCCCATGTTTATTTTCAGAAGCTACTGTTGCAGTTACTCAAGGCTTCTATCAAACCATACCATATGTAAGGAATGATCAATAAAAACGAAAAACTAAAGTGAAATTAAATACATTCTATGCAAGTGATTAGATTATGTTTTGTACATACCAGTATATAGTAAAACAAGAAATGAAACCAGTAAAAAGTATCTTAAACGTCTTTAATTCAGTACCGAAAAATTGTGTAATTTGAATTAAGTGTAGTTTTTATATTTGTAATGCTTATCTTATATCACGATAAATTGATAAATGAAAATATAATTAATTTTTTTGAATCGAATCTTTATTTATTAAATTCGACTGTAACGTGTATTCATTTAATGTGTAATGCATCTCCTCCTAAACCAATGGCCCCTTTTTGCCCGATTTAGGTGTGTAGGATCCTTGATGTTGCGGGATGGTTTTAGGCTATAGAAATGTATGGTAAATGTTGAAGGTCATGGGGCTGCCATACAAACAGCCTCCAAGAGTAAGTTCTTTTATAAAAAACGTTAATATTTGTAGACCAATTTTGACCAAACTTCGCTTCAAGTTTGTTTATATTCATCATCATCATCATCAATGTGGCACGATAGCCCGACGTCGGGCCTTGGCCGCCTGAATCGTTGACCTCCAATTGTCGCGGTTACGTGACCTTGTCCTCCAGTTTCGGAAGCCCAGCAGCTGGTGGGCGTCTTCACCTACGGAGTTCTCCCAGCGAGCTCTCGGTCGTCCACGCAACCTCGCTCCGTCAATTCGTTGTGCGTTCATAACTTTCTTTGGCATGCGATTGTCGTCCATCCGTTGTACATGCCCCGCCCATTGCAGACGTTGAAGCTTCACGATTTTCGATACTTCCAGCTCATCGTACAATTGACATCAATTGATACAACTCATGGTTGTATCGGATACGCCATTGGTCTCGCTCGCGAACGGCCCCGAAAATTCGCCGAAGGACCTTTCGTTCGAATCGGTCTAGCAAAATTTCGGAGGCTTGGGTAAGGGTCCATGTTTCGCAGCCATAACATAGCACGGGTCGGATTATCGTTTTGTACACGCGGAGCTTCGTGTTCCTGTGCGCAAGTTTCGAATTAATTATAGGGAGGACCGAGAAATATGTCTTATTGGCTAGTTGTATCCGTCGCTTAATTTCGTCGGTTTCGTTGGCGTCTTTTGATAAGTTACAACCCAGATAGTTGAAGTTGTCTACATACTCGATATTAAGGTCCCCCACTGTGATGCTTGAATTTGCTGGCGTCCTTGTTTTCGATTGCATCATGGCCTTTGTTTTGCTTTCGTTGATATGTAGTCCAACTTCCTTTGCGGCGTTATTGAGGTTATGCAGGAGGCTTTCTTCTTCACGCAACCTTTGGGACATGATGTTGATATCGTCGGCGTACGCTACTAATTGAGTCGACTTGATGAGTAGCGTACCACTGCTGTCCATATTCATGGCTCGAATTACATACTCCAAAGCCAGGTTGAAGAGCGTCGGCGCCAGCCCGTCGCCCTGCTTGAGTCCAGTACGAGTTTCAAATAGGTCAGTGAGTCGGTTCTGCACTTTGACCTGCGAGACGGTATTAGTCATCGTCATCCTTGTGAGTCGCACTAACTTTGCCGGTATACCAAAATTCAGCATAATGTTGTACAGTACACTTCGGTCGATACTGTCGTATGCCTGCTTGAAGTCGACAAAGATTTGGTATACGTCGATGTTGTATTCCCAGCACTTTTGGAGTAGTAGCTTGTAGCTGTGTAAAGCTGATCGGTCGTTGAACGACCAGGTCTGAAGCCGCCTTGATACTCGCCAATGATTTGTTCTGCGTACGGATTGATTCTCTTTTCAAGAATTTTTGATAAAATCTTATAGACCGTACAAACTAATGATATGCCTCTGTAACTCTCACACTTCAGCTTGTCACCCTTTTTGTGGATTGGACAGATTATGCTTTTGCGCCAATCTTCGGGGATTACCTCGTCGTTCCATATTTTCAGCAGTAGCACATGTACAGCGTTGGTCAGGCACGTTCCACCATGCTTCAGCAGTTCAGCTGGGATCTCGTCAGCGCCGGGCGCTTTATTATTTTGGAGCGACTGTATGGCAAGACTCAGCTCCTCTACTGTTGGGGGTAGAACGGGAGGGCCTGGTTCGGCTAACTGCTCAAGAGCTCCGCGGGGGATGTTGATGATCTATTGAGGAGCTCTTCAAAATGCGAGGCCCATCGTTTGTTGACGCTTTCGATGTCGCTGATGATGTTACCATCCTTGTCCTTACATAGGCTTGTCCTGGGTTGATATCCGTTCTTGATATTATTTATAAGTTTGTACGCGTGTCTAATGTTCTTACTGGCTAATCTTTGGTTTATTTGCTGCAACTGCTCGTCAAAATGTTTGCGTTTCTTACGTCTAATTTGTCAATTAACAGTAATTCTAAACATAAAAGTTCGGACCTTCAGTCGATCACTAGACGCCAAGCCGTCAACATCATATTAATCATTGTGAAACTGTAATACATATTTTATCACTATAATATATAATACCATTTATCTTAAATGTATCCTGTTCGTTTCACTAACAATTAAAAGGTTATGGGCCCAGTAACCCTGTGATTAATATAAAAACTTAATCATAATTTTCAAGTTTGCGGCTAACCTGAAAGTGTATAATGGCGCCCGACAAAGGTGATTCGACTCATGTACCGAAATTCGACGGCAAAAATTTCAGTCAATGGAAATTTCGAGTTGACTTGCTATTGCAAGAGAAACAAGTGAAGCAATTTGTACAAGTGGACTTGGAAACATTAATCAGGGAGAAAACGCATGGAACCGTTGGATACAGCGATCATTTTGATCTCAACTTTGCCGAATTCATTTGAAGCGTTGACAGCATCATTGCTAAGTCTCGAGGAAACGAAGCTCACGTTGGACTACGTTAAAGGACGATTGCTTGACGAATATGCGAGGAGAAGTGGCGGACATTCTTCAAAAGACAACGAGGTGCACGCTATGCAGACAAAGCAAAATATTATATGCTTCAAATGTGGAAAAAAGGGCCATATACAGTCTCGATGCAAACATAAAAAAGGTAAAGCTTTTGGAAATTCTAAACATGAATTTAATGCCAATAATGCATTCAATAATCGGAATGGCGGAAAATTGCTATGTGCGATTCGGGATTGTGACATAACGGCAGTCGAAGACAAAGGTGGTAACAGAGATGACATCAAATTCAGTTCCAGCGGTAGTTTCAATGGCAACGAAATCGAAATCATGACAACAGTTCGGGCCGCTACGAGCATATAAGTAACCAATGGGCACACGCATTGAATGTGAATACCGGAACGGACGATGCAACGAAGATAGTCTTTGTGTTAGACTCTGGAGCAACAGACCATATGGTTAACAGTAAGGCATATTTTAATAATTTGATTTCTATTGATATGATCGGAATTTCAACTGCGAAGAAAACCCAAAAGATATTTGCCAAAGAACGCGGTAATATTGCTATTAGAACATTTTATAATGGTGAATCGAGACAGAGAATTATACGGAATGTTTTATTCGCGAAAGATTTAAAATGCAATCTTCTATCTATCAATCAATTAACTAAAAATGGTTTTAAGATCATATTTGAAAATTACATTGCTCGTGTCACATTTGATGGCAAAGTGCAATTTGTGGCTCATGCAATTGGAAATTTGTATGAAATTGAGTTTCAATTCGATCATGATGAATTTGCTGGGATCATTGGTGAAGATAATTTGCATTCTATATTCTATGGCGAAAAACATGTGGCATTACCGATTGGGCCATTTAAGTGTTTTCGATTTGAAGAAAATGATTGATCGTGGCATGGTTAATGGAATTGACAAGGTTAGAATTAACACAGATGAGAAATTTTGTGAAACTTGTGTTATGAGCAAAAATGCGCGGCTACCGTTCCGAAAGCGCCGAGAGATTCGATCTAATCGCATATTGGAAATAGTGCATACCGATGTTTGTGGTCCGATTTCTAAACCAGCGTATGACGGTTCTCTGTATTTTGTAACATTTACCGATGATTTTTCGCGAGCATCGATGACATACACAATGAAAAATCGATCGCAATTTTTAGGCAAGTTCATGGCTGTAAAATTTCCAAATTACAAGCAGATAATGGTGGCGAGTATATATCAACTGAAATTAAGGATTTTTGCAAATCGAAAGGTATAATTCTATCATACACTGCTCCCAACAATCCGGAAATTAATGGAGTTGCTGAGCGTTTAAATAGAACGTTGCAGGAAAAAGCCCTTGCTATGCTTACAGCTAGTGGTCTTGACCGACGTTTTTGGAATGAAGCAGTTCTTGCAGCGAATTACATTCGAAATAGATGTCCAACTAGCACGAAAGGAAAGCAATTCGAAAATATGACACCAGCCGAAATTTGGACTCATCGCAAGCCGAACTTGGCGAATATGCGTATATTTGGCTCAATTTGTTACAACCATATTCCACGAGAAAAGCGAACAAAGTTTCAAGTGAAGGCAACCAAATGCCTTTTTATGGGATATGCCTCGGATTGTACGTATCGTTTATGGGATTTAACTAAAAAGAAATTGGTTATTGGTCGTAACGTCACATTCAACGAAAAATCTATCTTGATGCAATCGAAGGCTAAAGAGTTGTCTGGTTCAGAGGCGGTCATCGCATTCGAATCGGACACAGAATCAAATTATAGCGATCTAGAATCTATCGAGTTCTCGGAAGGTAATGTCGAATCGGAAGATGTATATGAGTTAACAGATGAGAACCATCATAAGGAAAGACTAGAAACAGTCGACGATAATAGTTTCAGTGAATCGAACGATCAGAAATTGCGACGAGGCGAACGACAACGGCAAAAGCCATTGCGATATGGAGAATTGGAATCAAAGGCTCACTTTGCATTGTCTGCACAGCAATTTGTAGAGAACGATCCACAGTCAATTAAGGAAGCGCGACAGCGAGATGATTGGCCTGAATGGAAGAAAGCAATTGACAGCGAGTACGCATCATTAATGAAAAATGGCGCCTGGACCTTGTGTTATTTGCCAAGCAATAGCAGACCCATAACTGGCAAATGGGTATTCAAAATTAAGCGTAAATACAACGGCGACATCGATAAGTACAAGGCGCGATTCGTGGCTAGAGGATTTGCGCAAAAAGAAGGTTTCGATTTTAATGAAACATATTCACCTGTTGCGAAACTTCCCACATTACGGATTTTACTGGCTATTGCGAATCGATATGATATGTTTGTGCATCAAATGGATGTCAAAGGTGCATTTCTCAACGGTGATCTTAATGAAGACATCTACATGATTCAGCCGGAAGGTTTTGAGACAGGAAAACAGGTATGCAAACTTAATAAAGCGATTTACGGGTTAAAACAAGCCTCACGAATGTGGAATGAAAAATTTCATGTGTTTGTCACACGCATTGGCTTTAAACGTTGTGCATCAGACTATTGTTTGTACTCTAAATTTGAAAAGACTGTCCGTTGTTATATACTTCTGTATGTAGATGATTTATTGATTGTATGCGATGATTTGAAGATGATCAATGTCATAAAGGATCTGCTAGCAAAAGAATTTGATATGACGGACATCGGAGGAGTAGATACATTTCTGGGAATGCACATCAAACACGATCGAGAAAAAGGAACCATACACTTAAGTCAAGCCCAACATTTAAAAAATGTCGTCAAGAAATTTGGAATGGAAGACTGCAAGCCTGTATCAACGCCAATCGAGAAAGGTTTGCACTTATCAAGCGACAGTTCAATCGAAAATTCGAATGTGCCCTACCGCGAACTTATTGGATGTCTCACATACGCTACTTTAACAACACGACCAGATTTGTGTGCAGCAACTAACTACTTTAGCCGTTTTCAAAGTTGTTACATGCACGAACATTTTACTCACGCAAAAAGGGTTCTTCGATATATTCAAGGCACTTTCGACTTAAAACTCGAATATCGAAAAGACGTCGATGCTGAAACATTAGTTGGATATGCCGATTCTGATTGGGCGGGCGATAAAAATGATGCAAAGTCGACATCGGGATATGTGTTCAAACTATTTGGTAATACTGTCACATGGGGCACACATAAGCAAGACACTGTCAGCCAGTCATCGACAGAGGCGGAATATGCAGCTTTAGCCGAAGCATTCAACGAAGCAGAATGGATTAAACAGTTACTTGGTGAACTAGGCATCGAGGTAAATAATGCAATCATCATTTACGAGGACAACCAATCAGCAATCAGGGTAGCTCAAGAGCCAAGAAGTCATAAGCGTATGAAACACGTTGCAGTTAAATACAACTTTGTACGAGACACCGTCAGCAGAGGAATCATTCAACTGAAATATATTCCAACAAGCGAACAAACAGCAGATATTATGACGAAAGGACTTTGTCGAATCCAATTCAATAAACTGCGTAACTATTTGAATTTAATTTGAATATTTTATAATTTGTTTTGTAAAGTTTGAAATTGCTTAACTATTTTTTTTTGATTCTGTTATGTATTCATCTATTTGCTGTTTATCTCGATAATTACTTAAAAGTTATGTTGAAGTAGATTTTGAATTTTCTATTTAAATTAAGAGGCGGTGTCAATTAACAGTAATTCTAAACATAAAAGTTCGGACCTTCAGTCGATCACTAGACGCCAAGCCGTCAACATCATATTAATCATTGTGAAACTGTAATACATAATCTAACACTATAATATATAATACCATTTATTTTAAATGTATCCTGTTCGTTTCACTAACAATTAAAATAATTAACCTATTAGATACTCGCCGAAGTTCGTTGTATCTTTCTTTCTTGGCTCGGGATGCGCGTTGTGTGTATTGGCGATAGGCTTCATTTTTCGCCTCAATCGAGGCCCTGCATTCGTCGTCGAACCAGTCTGCTCGTCTGCGCCGGCCTTTATAGCCCACGACCTCTTCTGCGACCCCCTTGATGCTGTCTTTGAGCTCCTCCCAGAACTCATGGATGCCTAGATTATTGATGTTATCAAGCATGGGCGACAGTTTTTCCTCATGTGCTGTAGTATACGCAGCCGCCGTGGCATCATCAATCAAATTGTCAACCTCGAAGATCTTGGCAGGGTTGATTCTCGTTAGGTGCACCGAAGAGATTCTGCACCTGTAGGTCGTCTTCACCAAATAGTGATCGGTGTCGCAGTTGGCTCCTCGATAGGATCGAACATCTAGGACATTAGAAGCCCATCTCTTGCTGATCAGTACGTGGTCGATCTGGTTCACGGTGTATTCATCTGGAGACTTCCAGGTCTGCTTATGGATTCGTCGATGAGGGAAGCAAGTAGAGCTTATGACCAAGTTTCTGCCGCTCGCGAAGTCGATAAGTCGCTGACCGTTGTTGTTGTTTTCGTCGTGGAGGCTATGACCACCAGTAGTTCCCCTATGCCAGCTTTCGTTTCCGACTTTGGCGTTAAAGTCTCCTAGCAGCAGCTTGACGTCGTTTGATGGAAGTGAGTCGAAGAGTGTTTCTAGGTCGTTGTAGAACTCGTCCTTAATCGCGTCTTCTTTTACTTCTGTAGGGGCATGCGCATTAATGAGCCAGAGATTAGCGAAACGGGTCTTAATGCGGATCTCACATAGCCGCTCGTTGATGGGTTTGAAGCCGATAACGTGGTCCTTGAGGTGCTTATTCACGATGAAAGCTACTCCAAACTCCTTGTTGCCCTCCTTTTCTAAATGATTTCAATTCTACTGTACGTATGTTAGTAGTGATTTTCTTCCAATAGTACGTACTGGACCGATTTAGCTGAAATATGGTTTGTAGGACAATTTTATTAGGCTAAAGTGAAAC
Organism: Microchrysa polita; assembly: GCA_949715475.1. NCBI lineage: Eukaryota > Metazoa > Arthropoda > Insecta > Diptera > Stratiomyidae > Microchrysa > Microchrysa polita. The sequence goes on along the minus strand of OX454419.1, from coordinate 25,008,157 downwards.
GGTACATATAGAAACCCAGATAGCATTTTGGAACTGATCCTGCGGCATCAATAAGTCATCAATAATTTCCCCTCTATGCAATTGATTTTGCAAAGGAAATTTTATGATGCCTGCCATCAATAGACATTCATATGCAAAATATCAATGTATAATTAGTATAAAAGCGATCCGCGTAGTCCTTAATCGATCTTACTTCCTTGTTCGAAACATTTCGAATGAGATTTTAATCAAGTTTTCCGTGAAAAACGACTGTGAGGAAAAGATTCAATACGGAATCAATCCAAGAACGATCCGTTCAACAATTCTTGACAATAGGAGAAAATCCTGTCAATTATTATGAAATTCTGTCCGCAGTTGTTCCCATGACTTTTGGTATTTATTTTCATAAGTCCAAAAAATTTTTTAAAGTACTGAAGGAAGATTATTATTAGTGAGGAACACTAGATTTATTGCAGCCTGTTTTTGTCATTGCGGTAAGTGAACATTGTTGATCATAACATTTACTCTCAGTTTATTTATTTTGATATTACAATTTTTCTTTCAGTAATCGACGACAATTAAGAAATGGATGTGGACGTATGTCTTTAGGAAATAGAGATTTGAGATTTGCAAGTTGACAACAAAAGATAGAAGATACAAGGCGACTAAAAAATATATTTATTGTACTTATGTAAATGTAAAGTTTTTAAGTCAACAAATAAAAGAAATAGAAAGATATGTATGTTTTTATGTATTTGGAAATTTTAGATAAAAACCATCAATAGAATATGGATGCACATATTCAATATTATATCAATGATGCATCGATACAGTTTCGTTTCTTTTCATTTTGTTGGTTCGATATTATTTCGATACAATATCGATGGCAATTATCTATAAAATTTCCCCTTTTCGAAAACGACAACCAATCAAAATGCTTTAATTGCGGACATCGTCCATATAAAAGAATCAATAATGGTATACTGAGAGGATCAATACATTGAATTTAAGGTTCAGTACAGAATCAACAAAACATCAGTATTGTGCTATCTGGGTAAATGTATAAATATGATAAATTTTCTGAATCATAGTTCTCCATGTGATTGGAAATTGATTTTCGATTCTGAAAATTTTGAAATAAGATACTCAATTGAAAAAAGAGGTAACACGAAACGGAAGGAATAAAGACAGATTTTGAAAATACTGAATTGAAAACCTTGAAAAAGAGGGAACACGGAACAGAAAGATTATCTTCGCAGTAAGAATTTTGAGAGTCAATTTTTCTGGAAAAAGGGAACCCGTAACGGAAAGATAACAGCGCAGTAAGTAATACAATAACGGTTCATATAACGATTTTCTGATACTGAGTTGAAAATATATTTTTCTTGAAAAAAGGGGGAACACGGAACAGAATGAAAATGGATGGATGGATATGGCGCTATGATGGGTTGGGCTGGTTGCGCCCAATACTGCAGCCTATTGGCTTATTGTAATTTCCCATCTAAGCGAGGAAGTTTCAGCTTATATACCGTCTCTAAAATAAACTAACTTAAAGCATTTTTGGTACTATCTCCATGGGGTATTTATACCGGACTACATCCAATGAAGAAGAAGAAAAGGAAGTAGTCCAAGCCCTAAGATGGACTACCGAAAAGGGGGGTGTTCTCCTTCTCTTTCTATCCTACCATAAGCATTTTTAGTCTCGTTTAGTCCGGCTGTCATCCCAGTATATTGGTTGAATAAATGAATGAGATAGCAAACGGTACCACATTTTTGGTATATGACTCTGTCATCTATTTTCTTAGTCTGTGACTACATCAAACTAAGTTCTAGTCCATTTTGTCATGAACTGTCAAACACGAACAAAATGGTTCGCGAGTGGTACTTGATACTAAACTTAGTTCATACTAGCTAGTACAGCCCGTATATGCCGTCGTAGACAAAAATATTTTTGAATAAATTATTTTATCTGGCTTGCGGTATATACAGGGTTTATGGTGCGCGTGAAAATAAAGCATCAAGAAACAAAAAGATCACGCGGTAGACCGCCAAAAACGTCCGTTTCGTATACATACAGGGTGTCCTTTAGCCTTTAGGACATGCTCCGGAAAAAGCCGGTTAACTACAATTGTAATGCCCCCTCCCCCCTCCCAAACGACAACGATCGGAGGAAGACTGTGCTCCCAACTCTGGCAAGCAAGCCGCTTCCACCAAGAAGCAAAAAGGACGGCAGAAATCCCTACGCGGTATGCCGTACCTAGACCCAGCAATTCAGCGGCATGTGGATTCAGGGTACCTCCGGTGACCTCTGCTGGCTCATCCCGACCAGTGTCCACCCCTACGAATACGGCGAACAGGAGCATCAAGTGTTATCCCTCAAGCTGTAGTCGCTAGGAGCGGGAGTAGCCACCCACAAAATGTCAACACGCGCGACCAAAATGCACACCCGGGCGCATCGGCAGGCCCTTCAATGTCAGCCGTCACCCCTCTGGCATCAGCCAGCAGGAGGAGGGGTACTTACTCACAGGTGGCATCATCTGTGAGGGTTGCAATAATGGCGTCGAGCTACCCGGACGGACTGCTAACCCCAGACCAAATGTCCATGGTGCAAGATGCCATCATCCACCACATTGTGAGCATCCCGCCCACCATCGTCTTTCCGGAATTCGGCAGCATCCGCTTTCGCCCCGGATTCCTTCAGTTAGAATGTGACAAGGAACGTCAACTTAACATGGAGAGGGGAGACACCACAACCTCTCCAAAACGTAAACTATGTGCAAAGAGGGGGAACATCACACCCTCGAGTTTATCACAAGTAGAAAGGGGAGACACCACAACCTTTCTACAAACACAACGCTGAGAGCGGGACGACCGCAACCTCTCAACGACTCAATCGGAGGGGACCAACTCCGAGGTGGAGCTCACACGGCTCTAAACATCTCACTGAGAGGGGAGACACCACAACCTCTCAAACTATCATTCGTTTCCGGAAAGGGGGTAACCGCAACCTTTCCATACAACACTCACTCAATACTGAATCTTAGAATACCTGTAGGTAATTTTCGGTGCTGTACACACAGGAAAACCTAGTCCGCCATAAATAAGATCTCACACAATAAGTACTACCCACAATACAAACAACTACAAGCTCAGTGTACTCATCTACGCACAACGTCTTTTCCTACCGACACCTTAGCAGCAGCCAACAACCATCGAATGTGTCGTGATATCTTGGAATGGATTTTCTCGCGTCACACTTCACAAACACCCCGGAAAAACACTTGACGCGAACCAAGCTCGTGTGGAATAAACCTAATTCTAAATGTCGATGATTAGTGAAATTAGGAGGTTTTCACACTTACGCCAGATTACGTAATCTGCGGAACTTAATCAAGGAAATCAGGCTGTGGTGAATTTAGTGTTCACACTATACTTTGCTTAATCTGTTCATTTTGACATTGACAAATAATATTTATTTTATTGATATGTCAATTTTTAAGGCGGCGCGCGACGTGCAAACAAAATAATTTCCTCCATTTTCCTTCAATATAATATTTGAATTGATTTATTTTTCTGTATTTAATTGTACACTAATTCTTCCAAAAAATAACAAAATGTGTTTTGCGGAAATATATTCGTTTTTTTATTTTAGCGACGTTTTTTTCGCATCGAGGGTAAATCTGACTCGAAAAAAACGATCGCGGGTAACATCCCGGTTAAGACCAAACAGCTGACATTTGACAGTTTTTGTGCATCTTTTACTCGCTTTCGTCGGCTTATTTTCTAGATGTGGTGGATTTTGTCACAAAAGATGATTATTTCTTTGCAAAATCTTTTCTCGTGATTAGAAAAACTCTCACATTTGGTTTGAAAAAACAAATTCCCTCATATTTCCCCTATGCGTCCGCCATCTACATTTGAGCTCTATCCCGTGTAGGGTAGTTGCACGGGTTAACTTTACCTGGGTAAGTGTCATTTTTTTTATATGAAGTTCTACCCAAACCTGCACGGGATAAACTCAATAAAACGTACCTATTGTTATGATAGGTACGCCCAAAACCAATGTTATCAAAATCAGCCGGCGAGGCCGCACCGTTCCATAGTTATACCCGTGTTTAAATGGACCCGCTCGAGATAGGATAGGAAGACAGCATTCACCAATGGCGTATATGTGTACAATTAATTGTGGAGGCTTGTTTAACAGTCACGCTACATAACAGTAAATGAATATTCAAGGAATCAATCATTTTTCCTTCATAAAAATCGAGTCTGTTGAAGATGCCAACAAGGAACTCAAACTATCCTTCTCAAGAGACAATTAAATCTGAACCTCAAAGGCTCTGAACAAAATTTGAAAATCGCAATAAGAATCAAAGCCTCAAATGAATAAAAAACCCTTATTCGCGTAAATTCTAATATTTTTTTTTTGGTTAAAACTAGCAAGATAATTGCATTTCGATTCACAATAAATAACAAATATGTACATTATGTATGTAAATCGTTGATCGCAAACCACACTACAATAGGCTGCTAATAATAAAGGTATCCATATTTCGCAGGCGGGTCCTTGCTTTTGGACTCCTTGACATGCATCTGGATTCTGGAGTATAATAAACTAATTAAGACGAAATGTATTTGTTTCATCATAAACGCAATTACATACCATTAATTGGTGTCCTTCTACATTTGAGCTACATACGAGTGTATCTAGTTTTCTCGGGTGCTATCAATATAATTTTATAGTTTACGGGTTTTCTTTAGTTACATTATTTAAAACAAACGGCTATTTGCTAATTGTTGACGTTAAAAATAGCATTTATATTTACGTTTGGCATTTAAAGCGTCATTTTTGACTTTAAAAATGAATCAAAATTCACCTCGATTGAATGGTGAATAAAAAAAGTCGTTCTAGGTACTTGATTTGCAATAGTCAGATTACGTAATCTGTAGCTTAATTAGCCCTCAGATCACGTAATTTGCCGCAGATTACGTAATCTGGCGTAAGTGTGAAAACCTCCTTACAATAAAACGAAACGAGGAACATAAAAGCGCTTGAAGTACCACTAGGCAAGATGACAAGTTTCATTTTATTTTTCAATTGTCATATAATTTCATGGCCTACTATGAAAATACAATCATACAAAAACACCAAGCATCCTTCACAATGGAGCGATGTCCGTCTGTCTGTCTGTCCGTCTGTTTCAATGGAAACTAGTCCCTCAGTTTTGAAGCTATCGGGCTGAAATTTTGTACACAAGTTTCTTTGTAGGGTACGCTGTATATATATGTCGGAACGAATGGAATCGGACCATGGGGTCATGGGGCTTTTATAGAAACCAATCTCTGAAAATTAAGTTCTTCTAAGAAAAAGTTTTTTCCTTATCTACCAATCTTAACTAAACTTCAGCCAAGTATGTTCGTAATAAAGCCTCAAAACATATCTAGGAACGAATGGAATCAGAACATTACGTCATAGGGCTGCCATACAAACCAACCGCTGAAAATTAAGTTTTTCGAAGAAAAACTTTTTCCTCTTTAATCCGGCCTTAACCAAACTTTACCCATATGTGTTCCTAGTAAAGCCTCAAAACATGTATAGGAACCGATGAAACCGGAATACTACGTCATAGGGCTGTCATACAAACTAGCCACTGGAAATTAGGTTCTTCTAAGAAAAACTTTTTTCTCTATGAACCAATCTTAACCGAACTTCACTCAAATGTGTTCCTATAGTAATGCCTCAAAACATATCTAGGAATGGATAGAATCGGAACATTACGTCACAGGGCAACCCCAAAATATTAAGAAACATTTTTTTTTCAATCTTAACCAAAATTCATCCAAGTGTATTCCTGGATAAGCCTTAACGCATCCAGGAACAGATGAATTTTTTTCTGAAAAATAATGAATGGAAATATACCATGAGAAATAACAACTCATTTTTTAGCGTTTTCGTGTATGTATATATATTAATTTATTTTTTTTTGTATGCCTTAATAACAACTAAAACATTAATTTTACTTCTTCTTCCACTCATTTTGTTTTCTTTTAAATATATATGAGAAAGTAAATTAGTGTGTTTGTTTTATGTGTGTCCAGCAAAAGGGGAAGGAGCACGCGCGATACTATAGTGCGACTTCCGTAAAACAACCGTCGATCGTATAATGTATCTTTAGCAATGAATGGTTTTGCGTAAAATTTCGTAAAAATGTCGGTTGTTTCCTTAAACTTTTTTTAGTGCAGCTGGCTGTTAAAATAAATACATTTTATTCAGATTTCTAAGATTTATTTGAATTTCGTTTGGATGTATTGATTACACATTATCTTTCGAATTTTCATTTTTTCGATTTTATTTTCGCTCTGTGCCTTTCTGTACAGCATAAATTGTGTATTTAGGTGTATAGTAAATGTCCAATGTAAGTATGTGTTTTGGTTGTTTGACGTTTTTTTCTGTTGTTGTGTTGATGTTTTTTAAACATTTAAATATATATACGATTTTTTGGTTTTTCTTGTTTCTTTCTTGTATAATTTATTATTTAATGACTAGTTAAGAGAAAGGCTTAAAACTAATCCAATTTCTTTTTATCTATTTATATATATTTATTTTCACCTTTTTTTTTTTTTGTTTTAATTTTTTTAATCATTATTTTTATTTATTTTTTATTTGTTGTTCGCGTTCTTATTACTTTTGCGCCATTGTTCATTTTTAAGTTCACGGATAATAAAGAATGGTATTCCTATTTTTTCACAATTTGTTTTTTTTTTATTTGATTAAATTGTTTTTATTTATTTATTCTTTCATTCTATTCATTTTACTAGCGATTTGTTTAGTTATATTGCTGATGTTGTTTTTTTGTAGTTGTCGCGGTGTACGAACGAACTGTGTCGTTTGTGTTTCTCTTACGATTTTTTCGCTATTTTTGAAAATTTCATTTTTATTAAAAATTCTTAATTGTATATATACTAATGAAAAAAACTGAAGCTAGATTTTTTTGTAGATATTTACTCTATCGTTTTTTTTATCAAATACATGTTTTTTTTTGTTTCTCACTTTGGTATTTACTCTGGGTTTTTTCTTGTTGTTTTATTTATAATAATAATTAAATGCATTTACAGTACAGGTGATATATTTCTCTTTTTTTTTTGTTTTTTTTTTCATGTAAGATATAATTATGATTAATGTAGGAGTTTAAAAAAAAAAAACAAATAAAATAAAATATTGTGCGATAATTAGTTAGTTAGACGTTTTTTTTCGGAAAAAATGCGTGTTTGTTAAAAGGACTTTGTAGTTCTAGTTCTATTGCGACGAGACGTATTTATATAGATGTACAAAAAAATATTATAAAAATATTTATAGAATATATTATTATTATATTGATATTGGTTACATGATGGATATAAAATAGAGAGGAAAAATGAATATTTGTTTTTAGTCGAATGTTTTTTTTTCATACGTTCTATTTGTCGCATTAGTACAGATATATATCTATTATATATGTATTTAATAGTTAGATGATTTTATATAACAGTGTGTATTTCACTTTACGTAACTAAGAAAATATAAAAGGATATTTTTTCTTCTTTTTTGTGTGTTAATATTTAAATAATTTAGATAAACATTTCGTTTTACACATTAGAATTTTATTCACTTCTTTGTCAACATTGTTTTTTGAGTGTAACATATTACATAGTTTTGTTACGAACACACTGTCGATCTTTCAAGATTTTCTTTATTTGATTTTTCATCTTTTTTACGCGTTCTAGAGACTGTATATAGTTATGAATATAAATTTTTGTTATACAAACAATTTAGCATTGTTCTTGCGGAAATTATGATTATAATACAAGAGAAGTTCGTGTGTGTCGCACGGTCATTAGAGGTATGTAGTATCCCTATGTGATGTTAGAACATACGTAGTTGTCGTTGGAGCCCATACACTTACACATCGGAACACACACTTACACATCGGAACCATTGAACTTAAATTGAACCCTACAAATTTATAATTATTTGTACATAGTGGATTCGTCTGAGAGTCAGTTACATATGTAAATAACAAAGTGTTTCGACTGTGCTTCTGCATGGCGACGAATACAAAATTGTATGTTTGGTTTTATGTTTATTTATGGAAAGTGTCAATTTTAGAAATAGATTATTTTATGTTTGTCATACTGTATACGGTTATACTGTTTTGTAGTTTCTTTTTATTCATTTTGGTCTCACAGATTCTTTTTTTTTGTTCATTTTAATTATTTTTTTCACACTTTTCTCGTTTAAATTATAAGCAATTTGTTCGATTCTTAATAACTAGTTTTATGGTTTTATTCATTTATTTGGATTTTCTGATTTTATTACTTCATTAAAGTTTAATACCGAAGAATTATTAGTTTTTGTTTACTCTTTTCCAGATTTTAATTTTTTTTAAATGTATGTCTGATTTATTTATTTACTATAAATATACTATGAAAAAGCCCTGTTTAGGTTTTGTGGTTTTGTTTAGTTTCATAGTTTCTATAGTTGTGTTATGCAATCCAGTGATTCAGTTTAGATAATTTTTGGTGGTTTTTATTGTTTATTTGACTTGAAACAAGTTCTGAAAATGACGACACTTTGTCACACATTTTATGCATTAAAAAAAATACAACCAAGGAAACGTTTAATGAAAATGAAGATTAAAAAAAATCCTAATTGAATGATATTTAATATCCTGAAATGACTCTCTGTGTCTTAAAATAAGGCAGTGAAGAACTTGTTCAGAGCCGCAAAACTTACGTCTTGGTTTATAGATTAGGAAATATCGAAGCTTGTCCTAGTCTTCTTCCACGCACTTTCGGTCATTTAGCGGCACATCGTTTATATCAACAAAGGACTAAATGTACCACACTGGATCATAGAAGTTTATTCAACTACGGTCCTTAGATAATATTCAAAACGTTCATGTCTTGAATTCTTCTGTGCCTTTTAGACACGTCTGCGTCTTAGGACGCAAAAAAAATATATCGTATTTTCCTTTGACTTGATAGTGTACTAAAATATAAAGGTTTTAAGGTTCCAGCTACTTTAACTTAAGGTGACCGACCAGACTCCCGAAGGCCTAATGCTGTACACATATTTGCGGGATTCGGCTTCCAGGCAAATCCTCGATCATACTACCATAGTACGGTGATTTCATTATTTACGCTTAGGGTTCGAGACGAAAGGTGCTTAACGTGAAAATCTGCGTATGTCTGCGCAGTTAAAAAAGGACAAAAAGGCCCTAATTGAATGTTGATCAAAGTTCAGAGGTTACATACCTCTGAAGGTATAATACCAAAAATACAGTTCATTACAAGTACCATTCCTATGAGAAAATGTAAAGTATAGAAAGGTGTGCACGGCGGCTTTTTTCCAGGGAGACAGATATAATTGAAGCTTACATCAAAAGATCAACAGTCTTAATATTATTTGCCCCGGGCTCCCAAAAACCTAAAACCGACCCTGCTTAAGCTGGTGGTGTCTTCCTAGGCACGGTTTCAATGTAGCTATGGAGTGGAGTCCGAGGAGAACTTCCAGAGTGGTGGAAGAGTGGCTTATCCTGGTTGAGATATTTTGGTGGAAGAGTGGCTGAGATATTGAGATATTTCTGAAGGATAGTATCCATTCCTCCATGGTTAAATTAGATATATAATGCCGGTCCCTTGAATCCTTAACCCAATTTTAACGGATTTGAATTTTAAAAGAGGTAATCGGATGAATCGGCTGATTGATTCTCCGTAGTTTTGTGATAGCAAAAATAAATAAAAATCGTATCTTTCGACGGCTGTAACTTTAGAACCTTGAAATGTTCACCAAATATGGACAGTGCAATACTTTACAAGTCTGCCAAATTTCAAAATTTCGCTGAAGAATTTCCAAGTTTTCAGCAATTTTTGATAAGGAAACACAAAAGTGCTATTTGGGCAGCTTTAACTGCTGAACGCGGAGCAGTAAGACACTCTAAACTTGAAGGAAATGTGCACCTTAAATCGCAACTTCTGATCCTTGCGAAAGCTAGAGACTTGACATTTTCACCAAATTTGGCCAGTACAATGCTCCACAAATTTTCTAAATTTCAAAATTTTTCGCTCACCAATTTCCGGGTGATGGACAATTTTCAATTAGAAAACTCAAAATTGCAATTTCGGCAGCCGTAACTTCCGAACGCAGATAGGCTAGGACCATGTAATTTGGAGGTAATGTGAGCGCCAAAGCTCTGCAAGTGTGCCAAAAATGAAAGATCGGGAAGGGTTACCGAGCTATCAAAATGAGCTTATTAGCAAGGGAATTTGGTTTCGTTATGTTACATGGGGAATGCTGTACATTTCGCTGTACATTTCCCAATGCTGAACGAGAAGTCAAAATGCTGTACTGTACAGCAGAATGCTGTACGTCTGGTCAGCTTACTTTAACTTAACAGATTAATCAGTGAATTTTACTGTAGGTGTGTGATAACCTGAATGCTATGTTCACCGACCAAATTGCTTAGCCCATATACGCCATATAGGAGGAATGGGCATGGGCCTTTTGGGCAAGATGCTGCATTAAGGCTTCTTAAACAGTTATTTTGACTTTCTTTTCCGCAATTCAGTCGTAACTTACAGATCTTCCCCAGATCATAGAGGATGCCTCGATAACCGTCACAGTTATGTAAAGTCACAGCATAAGAACCTGAGCTCTGTGCAATTTTTCGCATCAATGGGAGTATAATAGGCTGGGAGACCAAAGTTTAATCAGTTTTAAATCTGGCTGCGCAGACTTGTATCTTTGACATCTACACTTAACAAAAATGCTCTTTAGTCACCACAGTTAAAAGAGCGTCACTACCAAATGTAGCGGACCAGTAGCGATCCTACGTAGGGGTTTTTGGTGTTCAAAGATTTTTCGAGATAATAGTAATATGCAGCTATTACAAGGCTCATGATGTTTGGTTTGATGACAAAACACGTAAAGGAAAAAGAGGCAATTCGGCATGCCTCCGCAGTTTTGACACACGGATAATGAGCAAACTAATCGACAAAGCGAAAAAAACACACATCACAGGGAATGTGCTGGCAAAAGGTTTTCTTCTTTTCCAAAGGTCACCACAAAAAGACTGATTCGCGTAAAAAGCTTATCTCTCAAAAGCAGGGCGACGGAAAACGTTCCATGGAACAGTTAAAAATGCGTTTTTGTTTCACTATTGTTCCACTAATTTCAGATTAGCTTGGAAACCTCAGCTATTTTTTGTTTAATTAATTTTAATTCTTTTTTGCAATTAAGTTTGTTTTCTCTTTTGAGAAATTTAATTGAAGGAAAAAGGAGCTTAAGCAGTGGCTACAAGCTCGCAAGAGCTTGGCAAAACACTATCCAGTTTTGTAGGTGTTTTGATACAATGCAACGGCGGGGATGCTTGGTAACCGAATATAACAGAATATTAATTCGATTAAAAAATAGTTAGTGACCAATTTGATTTGATTTCGAGGAAATCGGAACGTGGATGTCGTTTTCAGAGAAAATCAAGGCAAGTCGTTTTCTTTTTTAAGAACGAGGACATGATTTTTCTATCTATCCTAACAACTGAATTGGATTTCATTATCCTTAAAGCTCTTAAATAAATTTTTTATCGTGCATTGGTAACTCATTTGTCCGCGCTTAGCAATTGTTTGAACCTTCTGGCCAACGTCAATCTTTTTCCTAAAAACCCTCCCGAAATATTTTCTGCGTACGCCCCTGTGCCAGGCATTAAGAAATTGACAGATAGCCACGAAAGAGGTCAATCGCTAACGTTCTCATGATATTTATATCCGCCGTAAATACTGTAATCTGAATTTGAAAATGTTTGTCCGTTGCGGTTCATTTTCATGCTAAGTGGACCGCCAACATTTGCGAGTTGGAAACCACTGGTCCAGATCCTATTAATGGGTCTAACAAAACACACTCGCAATTAGCATGTTGTCATCCAAATTGCTTTAAGCTATCTACACTTTATCATGCTAAGAAACAGGACCTCGAACGCGAATCGGTTCTGTCTGTACAGTTCTGGCTGCTTAAATTGGGTTGGCTTTGCAAAACGTCTCTTCAAAATACTTGGCTAATAGGTCAGCGTCATGAGGACATGACTTCAGCAGTAGATTCTTTGCCATAAAACAGATCCTTATTTCAAAAAATGATCAAAAGCAACGTTCACTTATCCTCCCGAGCCTTAATAGTTTGTTACAGTCAGAGCGCAGATCTACAAACCGCCACAGGTTAGCTTCTGATATCTGGCTACGCTTACCTCTACCAGGAGACACAATTGTTACCAACACGTAATCAAAATCGACTTTTCTCAAAATAGTATATCACCCGAATCATCTTCTAATTGAAACCTTTCAATGAAGGTATATCAGCTGATCCCTATCGTTGCCATTACACACTGTAGAAGGTATGCGAGTTTAAATACGAATAAAGTCCTGAGGCCACTAATATCTCGCCTGAGGAGTGACTCCAGAGAGCCACCAAAAAGACACTAACTCAACTTCGGGCGGACATTTGCTCGCACCCAAATTCCTATCGTTACCGTATTGATCCAAACATCTAAAGCATTTACCTTTCTCCTGTAAAAGGAGAAAAACACTGCAGTACGGTCAATAAACGGGTCAGATCAGGCTATACATTCGTGACTTAGAATTTTAGAAGCATATTGCGAGATGCGGCTTGCTTATTACTGAATGCTTTCTGTAATCAGAGGAGACGAGGGTTGGTTACTATGCTATCAGAAGCTTCAGCCCAATCAGTTTGTCTTGGACAGACCGAATACTTTTTTAGGTAGGCTGAAACTCGAAATTTTATTTAGATATCAACACACTCTGTGCTGTGAGCGGCCTAGTCGGAAGATCCTTCAAAGGAGAGCTGCTAATCTTCGCGGGTCACGTCCAATAATAATACGTTTAGGACCTAACCAAGGCGGTGGGCACTGTTTTTATGCCACAGTCCTTTCATTAACCGGCTCGATAATGACCGGAAGATCCTTAGGCCGCGCGCAGACTAAAGACGTATTGGAGCGTAGCGTAGCTTAAAACCTGTCACCCAATACAAGTGTTGTGTTGGGCGACAGGTTTTACGCTACGCTACGCTCCAATACGCCTTTAGTCTGCGCGCGGCCTTAGGAGAGCTGCTAATCTTCGCGCGTCAAGTCCAAGAAGTGATCTCCTGGATCCTGGGCATTTTCATCTTCCTCCAAGCAAAGGCAAGATACGTGTCAGTCCCTTGATAGACCAATTTTATTGAGATGGTAGCTGAGCCCAAAATGCCCCCAATGCAAGTAGTCTCTGTTCTCCGCAGATACTAATATATAATATTTAAGAGACTGAAGGGGCACACTTGCTCCTTGGTAAGATGATCCATCTAGTAGCTCAACCCAAGCCACGACGACCAGTTGCCATTCACGCGTCTTGCAGCTCTCCAGCATTCTACAGGAGAACTCAGTACCATTGAATAGAGAGGATGAACTCATTCTTCCTAGTTCGTCTGAATTATTATTTCCCTCAACACCTCTGTGACCAAGTACTCATTATATTGATACACAGTTAGGGAAGGTTTGGGCCTGAAGGAGGTCGAAGCAAGCTGACCAATTTTGATGCAATATTGCGAAGATAGCACCTTCATAGTATAGCCTGACTGTCAGTGCAAATGGCGGTATGGAAGACCCTAGGCCTAGGCCATATAGCGATTGCAACCGAAAGCTTGGTATTAGGTCCAATGACTCCCGCACCTACACCTATATCGAGGGATTAGGACGACAAAACGATATCGTTCAGCCAACTAATTATGCAATTAGTTCTCAGTCAAAAATACAGGAAACCTTACACATTTTCCAGGGGGCGTCATAAACTTCGCAAGGGGGCACGGACTCAAAAAGGTTGGGAGCCACTTGTCTAAGTGATAACGGAACAGGATTCCTACTAACTAGGTCTTGCATATTGTAAAGGAAACAACTTGCCCAGCTGTATTTTTTTATATGGGGTTTCGTTGGATTTCGGGAATCCATGGATTCCGTGTATGTGGGTCCTAACAAAACATTTTGCAAAGCATTTTTTTGGTAGCTCAATGCGTGTAGCTACACGGGAAACAACATCGCGAGAACAAAACCGGTTTTTATATGAAAATTGAATCTTTCCTTGCCTTGCTCCTCACGAATCTCTTCTAAAAAACGGTTTTCATCTTGTTCTTGTTCCGCGTGTAGACAGGCCCAGTGAGTAGAGATTATATTCTTTCAAGCGTTGGATGGAATTCGAATTCCACAGCTGCCTGAATCACTCAACGCAAGAGAAAATCTCTTGAATCACTTCCACAAAAACAACGAAATACATACCATCTACTATCAATCTGCGTACCGAAGGGACGGCAAATTGGACTCTTGCGCAGGGGCGCAGGGCGGCGCAAGCGCTAAAGCAAGCGCTGCGTGTGCTCACGTCAAAGCTCGTTTTTTCTTTTTTTTTTAATATTGTTATTTTATTTGAATAATGTCTGAACTTCTTTACAATGATTATAATCTATGAAAATGACTAAGTAAATATATATTTAGCTGTTAAGAAATTTTATGAATTTGCATCTGCTTGAATAGAATGTGCAGTATGTACGAGTATGTCCTTTCAACGTACACATTTCAATAATTCTATTTCAAATTCAATTGCAGATTTAAATTAAAGAATTTCAATGATTTTTTCTTTCTGGTGTCCTCAAATTAGTTTACATTGTTTTAGTTCACTTTCTTACATATTATTTACTTGGCAGTGTTTTATATTCTCTTTATACATTTTAACTCTTGTTTCTTGATGTTTATCCATTTATTTATTATTGTGTGATAACTAAATGAGGATTAAAAATAAGAAGGATTTCAATTATAAAAAAAATTGTTACGAAAGTTTGACTTATTGGGATTATCCAGCAGTTCGTGTTGTTTTAAATGGAAAAACCATAATAGAGGTGTTTGCCAAAATTGACAGAGAACTTAATACTAAAAAAAGAGGAACTAAACACGTTAACCAATTAGGCGACATGATTATCAGCTACAAAATGCTTACTTTCATCAGTTTCAAGAATAAGGAAAGCTTCCCTAGGGGGGCAAAAATACAACTAGTCCATGGATTCAAATCAGTGTGAAAATCATATCTGTTCGTGAATGGGATAATTTGACTCGATTTAAGTCCATGGACTTCCCAATTCCAATTCGTATTTTTGTTGGTTCACCACGTAGCTATCCACTCTACAGCGAGTCGAGCAGCGACTATTGCCTATGATGCACCAACGTGGTCGTGGTAAGAATGCCGCTTTCACATATTGGAAAATGGTCGCCATTATGGTATAGCACGAGCATTTCTTACGGAATAGAAAATGTATGCCTGATCAGAACTGCCACCAAAACGAATACCAACACCAAGTCCGATAACATTTAAACAGTTCTCGATGCTATATACATGCATCCGAGCCAATCATGAACTCTGTTATTGTCGCTGGATCCCACCGAAGAAAACGCCAACGAAACAGAAGAGAAGGAGTTGTCCGAAAGTAACATCGTCTCAGTGACTGATAACGGTCGTTTGTTTGCAAAAGTCACCCTGCTCCATGCGTATGCCATATGGTCATTGAGACTTGAGACCATTGGTCCCTCTGCAGGAAAACTTCGGCATTGCTATACGAGCTAAACTAAAGAATAAGATAATTATGCCTTCAGCTCTCGGCTTCTGTAGAAGTACGCCTGAATTGTGTACATCGGTAAGCTGTTACTGTTAAACGCGCACGAAAGGCGGTAGATTTTACATTACACGTCAAGATCTAATGTCCCTGACGCAATGCTTCTTTGTCACCAGCATAGCTATTTATCGACCAACTGGCATTTACACAGTAAAGGTTAGAATGTTACAAAACTTGGAAGAGTGCAGAGATCGGCTTGCCTTAGCATCACTGGGGGTATGCGAACATGCTCGAGGGATGCGCTGAATGTAATCCTGCATCTTCCATCCCATCGAACGTTTTATCAACCAACTGGCAACATGTAGTGCAATCAGGCTCAAAGAGTTAAACTACTAGACGTACGCAACGTTGTAACATTTTTTAAAGTGCCCAAACTAAGCTTTGGGAAGAACTTTGATACCAAATTCCCAACTAGAGGTGAGTGGAAAGAGAGTGAAGTGGTCAAGGATTTTTACATTGTGTCGTGGGTGACCGAATCTTATGCGGGTCACAAAGTATCTCTGAATATTACCGTCTTCTTGATCATGCCAGCATTTTTCAAGCCGAAATGCTCGCAATCACGAAGGCCTGTCATGCTCTCTGGAACATACAAAACAACCAGAGTATCGCCATCTGCTCAGATCGTCAGGCTGCTATCATTGCATTGCAATCGGTGAAGACGACCTCGAAGGTTGTTGAAGTATGTGAGAAAGCATTAACCAGCCTTGGCACACGACAAAGAATCACCCTACTCTGGGTAACCGGACACAGGAACGTAGAGGGTAACGACATGGCTGACGAATTAGGCAAAATGGGTGCCACTCTTGACAGATCTCATGCGAAGCGTATTTGCGTTCCGATGGCAGCTGTTAGGGAGTAAGATCTCCACCCACTATATAATGCCTGCTAATTCCAAATGGCAAAATCTGAGAACTTGCATTATATCAAGGAAGATGTGATCCTGCTACGACTGGAAAAGAACGTTGAAGACTAGTTAAACTTCACGGAGTTGGTGGTTTCAAAACGGCGCTTTATGCGCAAATTGGGCTTTTGGCTAGCCTCCACTTTTACCAACCAATCTTATATTACAATTGGACTCTTCTCACCCAGTACTAGACAGCACTAGCCGCAACCGCAACTGCATGGCATAGTGAAATTCGGTAAATTACCACACCATAAATCTAATCTGTACAGGTCCCTGATATTGATACGCCATGCTGTGGTGTGAATCTATATAAACACTTTTGAGCGTTGAGGATCCCAATGCAATCGAGTCATGAAGGGCGACTTGGGCAGGACTGGCATCACCCGCCCAGAGGTTTTAGGAAATCGTGGTAAGCGGTAGTATTTGGCGGACACTGTAAGTACTTACTAGATTAAAAGGACAGTGTGCAGATTCCATGTCCACACGATCCGAGTTGCATTGCTAACTACTGTAGGATTTGAAGTTCCCCCAAGAAAGTGGTGAGTTGTGACACTCGAAGTAGTCCAGTTTACGTAGACCTTTAGGCAGTGACGATCCAATGCACTCGAGTCATATAGAGTAAGAGCTTACGGCATGATAGACCTTCTCCTTCTTCTTTCGGATGGTCAATCATATTAAGCCGAGTACGTTTGCAGCGTTTCCTTGCTGGGGAGGTACTCGTTATAAGCAAACGTGTAAAACCTAGCAGCTGGCGTTTTCACATAGTTAGGGAGAATAGCCCTGTATAAATGTCCAAGCGTCTATACCTAGCTAGTTTGTAGATTGATGTCCACGCGATTCGAGACGCATTGCGGCCTAGTAAACGGAAGGAGCCACCCGGAAGTGAAAAGCAGGCTACCCGCCCGCTTTCAGTAGACGAGTAGTCCCAGGCTCAATGAGCCGAGAATTACATATACTATTGAGAAGTCTTTAGCGAATAGTGTACCTCGGTGATGGGCGTCTAAAGCATGCTATGGCCGCATCCATCAAGGCGTTGAACTAAGGCATCAAGAATGTAACGCTGGGTCCATATAACCTGAATCAAGACAACATGCCCCACAAGGGTTTATAGTATACAGAGAGAGAAGCTAGTTGGTATTGCCAAACAAACCGGTTCCCATCTATCTAAACCGCCATATGTCTATGTTAAACTGTCACCATGCATGCATGCTTTCGTCCACAATCATATTTACCAGTATAGGCAGGACTACTTTCTCTGATCAAGCCACACGTGGCTGCCCCCAAGAAGGGATACTATCCCCCAGCTTTGGTGTTTGGTAGTTGATAGATGGATGTGGAGACTTAATTCAGATAGGTTATCCACTCAGGGATGTGTCCACCTGGATGTGTCAAATGAAAAAGCAACAACAACGCAGTGGTCTCGGCGATGACACGATCCAAGACAGGGCTGCCTGCCGCCAAAACGTGCGATGTGCCTACACTGCAGGTCGAGCAACGCGAAACCATGGAGCGGTATAAAGAACGAGGCAAAACGCTCTGCAAATTGTACAAGAATGGTGCACGGCAAATGGGCTAAGACAATCGTTAGACTTATTGTGGAATACAGAGCGATAGTTTGGTACAGAAGGTAGGCTGAATCTAGACAATGTTCAGAGGCTGACCTATCTAGCTATCCTTGGAACCTTCATCTCCAGCCCCACCACCACCCTGGAAGTTCTGCTGAACCGCTCACCACTCCACATACACATTGAAGCAGTGGCAAGATTAGCCGTCATCAGGCATGTGATGCGGCATGCCGGCTGAACTCAATACAGCTAGGATGGATAAGTAGCAATAACCTACTTAGGATGCCATCAGACCACCTGGTTACGTTTTGACACCTCATTTGACGCAGTGATCTGGGCAAGGGAGAATTGTACTGACACGTTCAGAGCACTCCATTCCAGTACTATCATATTTTACACAGACGGCTCAAAGACCGATTCAGGTTCTGGCGCAAGAATTAGTGGCCCAGGTATTAGTCTGTTTTTTCCAATGGGAATACAACCGACCGTGTTTCAGGCAGAAGTACATGCAATTGAAGTGTGCGCAAGAAAATGCCTTAAGAAAGGTTACACAAAACAAGAAAATGGCAATATTTACTGACAGCAAAGCGGCAATGAAATCGAAGCTCGTGTGGGTTTGTCAGGAAATCTAAACTTTTTCTGGGTACCTGAGCATTCGGGTGTCGAAGGCAATGAGCAGGCAGGCAGGCAAGAAGAGCGTCCGCATCCCACTTTTGGAACCCTTCTGTGGGATACCACTCTGTACAGGCAGAAATGCAATAAGTGAATGGAAAAAAAGCCAAAGCCACCTTACACTGGGAAACTCTCCCAGGGCTTCGACAGGCAACACTTTTCGTTGCCTACTAC
Organism: Microchrysa polita; assembly: GCA_949715475.1. Classification (NCBI taxonomy): domain Eukaryota; kingdom Metazoa; phylum Arthropoda; class Insecta; order Diptera; family Stratiomyidae; genus Microchrysa; species Microchrysa polita. Next base: position 24,989,130 of record OX454419.1, on the reverse strand, counting down.
TCATCCAAATGTACGCTTGGTCTTATGAACATGAGCAGAAACAGGGTTAGGATAATTTGCGGGCTCCTCACGGAGCCATTTAAAGACCATGCGCATTGTTACCGACGCGAGCTCTCGCTTTTGCTAGGCTGACGACGAAACGGCTTCGCACATTCATTGTGAATGTGAGAGGCTAGCTATGCACCACTTGCTTCGTCAGTGCGCTCCCTTCAGAGGAAGATATCGCCTCCTTGAATATGGGACAACTTAATCGATTTATCGAAAGTAGTCGGTAAGATGAGTTCGTCTAACCTATAGCTTGGGCAGTGCCTAGGACAATTTAATTGTCCCAGCCATTTACGAATCTAAATCTAAAAACTGTCACCAGCTGGTTAATACCTACTGGTTTTAAAAAATGGCTTTGAGTTCGGCGATCTTTTCACTCAGGAAAGATGGATGCAAGAGCGTGTTTTCGAATCTAGCTGTGATCATGGATGTTTGTGTTGTCTTTATACAAATACTCCTACGGCAGTTGGTTCTACGGTTTAAATCGTAAATCTGAATGGTGGACCATGTATGGAGGTTATGCGCAAAAAATGACGCCGAAAAGCTACGCAGGTCAGTTGGTTTTACCAAAGGGATCAAAAGTAGCACCGAAAACCTCGAAGACCGACAAATGGATTGGTATTGCCATCTTCAAAGGCGTAAGCCTGAGAAACCCGCAAAGAAGGTGAAATCAATGGAAGTTCCACTTGATGGACCCAAGGCCAGAGGCACACCAAAAAATACGTGGTTGTGTCAACACCGCATTGGTCTCGGCGTTGACACAATCCAAGATAGATCTATTTGTAAAAATCGGCTTAAACATTACTCCCAGCACGGGCGATGTGCCTACACCGCAGACGACCAAGCACCGTCACGCCATGGAGCGGTATAAGGAGGTAAGGAAGTAGAAGATTGCCAAATATCTGGCTGGTCGGCATTCCCTCACTGAGTTTTGAAGCAAACGTTCTAAGCTGAGGATTAATCAAATTAGGAGTTCCACAGGGCGGGGTACTCTCCCCCACTCTGTTTAACATCTACATGTCCGGCCTTCCTACACCACCGGAAGGTATCGAGGTGATTTCCTACGCAGACGATTGCACCGTGCTCGCCACTGGGGCGGATAGGGATGAAATGCGCCTCCTAATTAATCGATATACATATTGGGCGATTGCAGGCTTTATTCCAAAGTCGAAACCTCAGCATCTCTGCGGCTAAATCTACTGCGACATTTCTTACCACCTGGTCGGGGGATTGTCGGATTGGCAACAATCCAGTTCCTATTGTAGCTAATCCTAAAATTCTCGGGCTCCACTTAGAGAGCATGATGACGTCAGCTCATCACGCGGCATTCGTTTGCGAAAAGATGCGCATCCTTAAAGCACTAGCTGGTAGCACCGGGGCAAAGATAAAGAAACTATGCTAGTCACTTACAAAGCGGTGGGCCGAACAGCCGCTGATTATGCAGCCCCAGTTTGGTAACATAGTTTATGTGATACAAACTGGTCTAAAATTCAGGTCTGCCAAAATGCTGCTCTACGCACAGCCACAGGTTGACTTCTGATGTCTGCCCAGGATCACTTACATCAAGAGACAAAATTGATGCCAATCTCGTTGGTTGCTACCGTGAGGCTCATCCCAACCACAGTCTCATGGACCGAACTCCTCCACCACAACATGTCAGGCGTGGTTTACGAGACCTAGGGAGAGAGCTCCAGGGATAAAAGACCCTTACGATGAAGATGCATACCGAGCTGCCATTGCAGATATTCACACTGTAGAAGTGAGTCGGTCTATCGCGAGTTTAGGTGCGAATAGAGTCCTCTCAGTGCGTCCACCAACTTCGGTCGGACTTTTGTTCGCGCCTCAATTCGTACCTTTCTCGCATAAACCCGGACATCCAAAACATTCGTCCAAACTGAGCTGGCGCTCCTCACGATGTGGGACATTTGTTTCAATGCCCAACTGCGCCCACTGACCTAACACATATCTCACTGTGGGAAAACCCTATCGCAGCAGATATGCTTTTGTCCCTTGACATCACGGACGAAAACATCGACGAACCATAACTCGAGTCCACATAGATGCACAGCGGTTCCACACCTTTCTGCACCGCTAAAAGAAGAAGAAGAAAAAGAGAAAGGTTTATAAGGTTGGCATGACCTTAGCAATTTATACAGAAAGGAGCCAAATTAATCCTTTCGTAGTCATTGAACGTGGAACTGTTAAGCATTTGTTCGCAACTTCCCATAGTCGAATACATCCTTTAAATGAAGAGTGCATCATTTAACAAGCATTAACTAAAATATTTTCTGTTACACGAAATTTATTATTGAATCATTTTTCGAAATAAATAATTATTATGTACTAAGTATAATTTTTATCATTATCATCATTTTCTACTTATCAATGTTAAACACATTTATGTATTTGTGTGTGCGCGCGCATTATATAGAATTCGATACGTTTAAGAAATGCATCATTAAAAAAAAAAGAAACAAAACAAAAATCGCAAAAATATACATTTGTTCATGATGCAATTTTATATAAAAGAAATAATCAAGTATAAAATAATCAACAACAATGATTAAAGGAATAAAACATTTCTATAGATGTACAACGAGCGTTTTACAAGTTGTTTGTGCGAGAAGTAACGACGACACGTCAGCATTTTGTTTTATATGTAGTTTGAGCGGCAATTTATCTTTTTGTACGAAAACAAGAATAAAATATAACGGAATATACATTGATTTTATATTATTAGAATGATGTACTTATGTGTGTGCGTGCTTATAACTTATAAATGATATTTGTTCATTTGATATAACTTGTAACGTAGTAGTTTTATGGTTAGTATATGAAACAATGGCACTTTAAAATAATATTTATATGCGTCTGTGTTTGGCTTTGTGCATTTTCAATTAATAAAAATAATTAAATTCGATTAAATAATATAAAAAAATATTAAAGTTGATTTGTTCAAATACAATCGTTGAATGTTAATTGCATTATTCTGCATTGTCGTAGGAATGTTGTATTTTTTAGCATTTTTTTTTTAGTTTAAATTTTCTCTTCAATACATATCGTTTCGTTCATACTCGTTTTATCAACTTTTCGATTTTTGTAGACACGAAAGTGTTATAATGTGCGTTTTTGTGCCGGGATATCTCTCTTTTTTTTATCGATATTGTACGATGAAAATGTATGCAAATTTCAAGATAATCTAATAAAATGAAAGTAGAAAAAAGCATTTCAATCGCGTAAAAATTATTGAAGCTAGAAAATGTATCACCGTTAATTTAATTAATTTTCTTTCTTTCTTTATATCTCCAGAAAAGCATTACGTATTTTATTTAACTAAAAAGAAAGAATGAATGTAAATATATAAATGTACACTGGATATTCATGTTTGTATCCGTTTATATTATAGCTAGATATATTTGTATAATATATTAAAAAAAATAATACATAGAAAAATAAATAGCAGCATTTAATAAAACAAAAATATTAAAGACTTATATAAATTGATCATTTATGATTGCAAAAACTCACAACTGCTTGTCATATACATTATGTATGTACCACATAAAAAGAAAGAAGTCGATTCATTAATGAAAACTTAAATTAAAGAAAGAACAATTGAACAAAACATAAAATAAGAATAAAAAAGTGAGATTTTTCTATTCATATTCGATAAAATTAAAACTAAAAAAACATTTAACTATGACATTATTATTATTATATTTTTTGGTAGTTATTATTTTGTGTGTTTTTGGTTTTTGTCGCTTCCGTTTGTTTCTTTGTATTTACTCTTTTTCTTAAATTGTTGTTTTAGTTTTTATTATTATTATTTTTTGTATTTTTTTGTTTGTTCATTTTTTACCTTCTTTGTTTCATTTGTTACTATAATTATTAATTAATAATAATATATTATTATTTATTATATTTGTTTTGTTCTTAATATTTTTTTTTGTGTGTGTTTGTTTGTTTTGTTTTTTTTTACTTTATTTTTACTTTTAATTTTAAATATTTGGTTTTTGTTTTATACTTTATATATATATATATATATATTTATATTATATAAACTTAATAAAGACCACATCCTCTTAAATTGTTAGCAATTATGACATCGGTCACAGCATCGAACACAAATTGTATATTGGTCGTATCTGTAGCGCACGTCATGTGGCAGTAAATTTCTTTTGACGTTGATTTGTTTTTCGCTTCGAATTGAGCTTGAATATAAGCGGCCGCTTCACTATATTCTTGTCCGCCTAAAAAGAGAAAATGGTAAAAGAAGTGTAAGTTATTACTAGTTGAATTGAGACTATTCGTATTGTATTGTTACTCGTAAAGGATGGAAGTGAAAATTCCTTACCTAATGACGCTTTAATAAAAAAAAGATTACAAAATAAACCTGAATTTGTGGATTTTTTTAAATTAGAAGTGAAAAATTTCCGTCGCTAAGCGAAGACCGTTAAAATGTACGCAGGTCTGCGATCGTTTCATAATTTTGTAAAGTTTGGGCTGCGAAATTTTCCATAATTTCTGCTCAAATATTTTTTTTTAAGCTTATGAAGAGCGCGCGACGACCATTTTATGTCACTATTTTTCGAGAGGCCACGCTTCGAGAATAACATGCCTCAAGATAAAAATGATGGACAAACTGAGCTCTATAGATTTAAATTATGAGCAATGCTGTATAATTACAACGTTTTTCACCGAATTGAAAAAAGTACCGTTACTTTAAGTTTCTTACAAATGTTGTTGTGAAAGCAGGGCAAGCGAAGGATATGAAAAACGCACAATGACTCAAAAATAAGAGTTATTCGTCTTCCAGATAAAGATTTAGGAAGAAAGCTGCCTCAATTGGTTGTTTCCAAAACGCATGTGGTGTTAGATGCGTAGCAGCAACTGAGCAATCGAAAATATGGACCATATCGTGTGGGTGGACTGGCTTTGCAATTGAGGCGGTGCGCGGCAAAACTCGCTCCATCCATTTTTCGTAATTTTTCAGAAACCGAAAAAAAAACGTTTAAAAATAAATAACAGGCGCGACAATCCAACATTGGACTAAGGCCGCAGGATGTGTTAGTGACATCCTATTTCCAAGATCTTATCTGCTGTTTGTTGAGGTAAAGAGATCAGCATCACACTCAGCAGTGTTATTTATCCCCATAAATGGGTACTCGTTTAACATCTGAGTGAGATCATAGTCCGTCACAAGCTCGTGAGTTCGAAAAACACCATGATCCACGGTGAGATTCGAACTCATGACCCTGTGCACCGAAAAAAACGTTTAGCAGGATGAAAAATTTATTGTGCCATATTCGTTTTGCAATTAAACGGTAGCTATATGCGCGAAGATTATGTATTTATTTATTAAAACACAAAAGATTTTACTTATACTAATATACATTTTTGAAGTTTGCAGTGTTTAAGATCTCCTTTTAAGCAATTGCTTGAGTAAGGAGCGTAGTTATTAAGTACTATGTAATGACAAGTTGAGTACATTTAATTTAATTCATTTAGATTTAATTCAATAAAGCATTAATTTCAAGTTAATAAAAAGGAAATATACTTATATAATTTTCTTCACTTAGAGTATGACGCCATTTTGTTATTTTTATTTTAAATTCTGTAGTAGATAGTGATCTTTTTATATATTCAAGAATTTGATTATAGGCTTTTGGACCAATGTAAGATATGTATCGCTGGGTTTGAGTTTTCCGTCATAAAGGGATACCAACATTTAAGTCATTGAAACGCGTGTTTCTTGTTGGTTTCATTGGTAGTAAGATGACTTTTTTAAACGTTTTGATTATATATATGTGATTTGGGGATTACCCGAAGCAGACCACTACTATTTGGGTCCATTTTCGTCCCCTTACAGTCCTCAGTGATTTCCAGAAATCGACTGATAATTATCGACTTCTTCCTTCATCACTGAGTCCCGTGTGATGAGTAGCATATCTTTGAAGCTAAGTTCCCTCATGGATTCCACACCGATTGTGGATTTGCCTAGTATCCTTAGCCTCCTACTACCTAGTGCTGGGCATTCACATACAATGTGTGCTGCCGTCTCAGCCTCTTCCAGACATAGTCTGCATACATCATCTTCCACGATTTTCATCTTAGATAGATGAGCTTTAAAATTACCATGTCCTGTTACTAAGGCAGTTATCCAACTTAAGCTGCTCCGTGTGTAACTGAGTACTTGTTTGGCTTTCCTTCCTAGTGGACTGGTAATTGCGTTACGAGCCTGTCTACAAGTGGATAGGCTTCGCCATCGTTGCCGATGGATGGAATCAATCCAGCCATGTATCCTGGCTTCAATCATGCCGTTTCCCAAAGCAATTTTGGGTTCCGGTCCTTGGAACTTTTCTGCTGATCCCTCTTTTGCTAAGGTATCGGCAAGTTCATTCCCCAATGTACCTACGTGTCCTTTAACCCATATTAGCGTAACTTCGTTCATTGAAGCACACTTATTGAGCTTCTGGACACACTCCAGTACCAATTTTGAATTGATGTTGGATTGCTGCATGCGCTTGATCACCGATTGGTTGTCGAGTGCTATCAGAATTTTCTTCCCCAGTATCCCGCCTTCCAGAATATGATCCAGCGCGTGCAGCAGTCCAAGCATCTCCGCCTGATATACCGATACATACTCTCCTAGGCGAAGTGAGCATGCAAGGTTTAGCTCCTCGGAGTATATTCCAGCCCCCGCTCTTCCGTCCATGAGAGACCCATCAGTAAAAATAGCAACATAACGTGTATACTCCTCGTGTATCCTGCCATCCTCTATGATAGTGATGTGATGTCTTTCGACTACCCTACATCTTCTCATACCATCCAAAGGCATATGAGTCTCCCTGACATTATCACGAACAATATCAAGGATCCTCTTATGACCTCCGTTGCTACCAAAGTGATGCCAAGTGCCATCTCTTACCATTCTTATTGCTGTGAGCGCCGCACTTTGTTTTATAAACAGATCCAGTGGCGGTAATCCCAGTATAACCTCCATAGCATGTGTTGGCGTAGTTCTCATTGCACCACATATGCTTATACATGCTATGCGTTGAATCCCATCCAGCCGTTGCCTAGTAGTTTTCTGGCTACCCTTGGGCCACCAGACCACTGCTGCATAGGATAGAACGGGCCTAACCATCATTGTATAGATCCAATGTGCCGCTTTGGTGATATACCCCACCTACGTGCACACACTCCCTTACACTGATGCAAAATCCTCGCTGCTTTTTGTGTCTTTTCGTTAACATGAGAGTTCCAAGTAAGTTTGGGATCTAAGGTTACCCCTAGGTACTTCACCTCCTTGGACTCTTTTATCTCCGAACCAAAAAGCAGCATGGGAGTGGTTTCTACATCTTTCCTTTTCAGAGTAAAGACTATAGTGCTTGACTTGCTTGCGTTTATAGTTAGCTCTTGTTCATTACACCATTCTTCAGTTGCTTTGAGAGCTTGCCTCATGCAACCTTGAATAGTGTCCATGAATTTGCCACTGACCATAATTGCTAAGTCATCAGCGTATCCTACTGTATGTACGCCCATCGAGTCCAGTTTCCAGAGAAGAGACTCTACGGTGATGTTCCACAGTAGAGGCGAAAGTACCCCTCCTTGTGGGCAGCCCCTGACTACCCTTCCTCTTATTCTGGCACATTCATTACTGAGATTCACTGCCCTCCCACTAAGCATCGAATCGATCCATGTTATTATCAAGGACTCGATCTCCCGCTCAGCTAGGGCATTTCTTAGTTTGCTGTATGAGATCTTATCAAAAGCACCCTCTATATCCATAAATGTTGACATAGCGATACCGCTGTTGTTAATCTCTCTTTCTGCTACCCGCACTACTTCATGCAGAGCGGACTCAGTAGATCTACCTGCTCTGTAAGCATGTTGACATCTACTCAAAGGTCTATACATCAGCGAGGTATTCTCTAGATGGTCCACCAATACTCGCTCCATTGTCTTCAATAGAAAAGAGGTTAGGCTAACCGGCCTGAATGACTTCGCTTCCGTATAATCCTTTTTTCCCGGTTTTGGTAGAAAGACAACTTTGGTCTCTCTCCAAGACATTGGGATATATCCTGTCGATAAACAGGCAACGAATATGTTCCGGATCTTCTCCAGCAAAGCTGCTATGCCCCATTGTAGCAGTGCCGGAAATATTCCGTCCATTCCAGCCGTCTTATATGGCTCAAAAGTATTTATAGCACTCCTGACACCATTTGAAGTTATTATCCTCTCAGCTTCTTGTCGTCCGGTCGCCCCTACCAATTTACAGGTTTGAGTCCACGGATTATTTGACTTGAAGCTTCCTGGAAAATGGACTTCCATAAGCGACTGCAATGTCTCCTCCATTGTTTCCGTCATAGTTCCATCCGCCTTTCGGATTAGGCCCATTTTGGAAACGCTGTCTTTCGAAATCATCTTCTGTAATCTGCATACATCGGATGTATTCCTCATATTCGAGCAAAATTCCCTCCACGAATTCCTTTTACGTGTACGAAGAGTCTTCTTCAGCTCTCTCTTTTTATCCTTATATAGATCCCAAGAGCGAGGGGTCCTCTCTCTCATGTACCTATTAAACGCTTTCCTTGTCTCTTTCCTCATAGATTCCAATTCAGTGCACCACCAGGGTGTTGGATCCTTTTCATCTATGATTGTAGCGGGACAAGCCAGTTTGAAAGAGTGAGTTATCGCAGAATTCATTTGTTCCACCGATCGCTCTATCTCAATCGTGTTATTAGGTATTTCCCCTGAAATTTCCTCGATCTGTTCCAATAAACACATTTCATACTTAGTACGGTCCGTATTCCTTGGCACTCTAATACGTTTGTTTTCGCTACTCGGTTTCGTGCCATACAGAATTCCAAACTGAATAGCCCTGTGATCAGACATGGTTAGTCTGTCCACCACTCTCCAGTTCTGAATTCTGTGCAGCATATTGACAGAGCTCAGGGTAATGTCTATCACCTCAGCCCTTCGCGCATCAACGAAGGTGGGAGCCACCCCTATATTAGCTATTAACAAGTTGTATCTTTCAACAAATTCCAGCAGCTGCTGTCCTCTGATGTTGTCATCTGTGCTGCCCCACACAGTATTATGTGCGTTTTGATTAGTATACGTTTTAAGTATATGAGCTTTAATTCAAGAACTCCAGCAAATTTATAAAGACTAGATGTGGGAAACAACTGAAGTAGACCGTATATCGGTTTGAGTATTCCTTTTTGTGTCGTTCTTAAATTTTTCATATGGTTTTCGTAAGTACCACCCCAGGCTGCAATGCAATATTGTATAGCTGATTCGACAAAAGCATGGTAAAGTGTTAGTAATTGCCTAATTGTTAGAGAGTTTGAAATAACTAAGCAGACAAATATATTTCCGGATTTTTGTATTAATATAAGTTATAAATATTTTACGCAATTCTCCATACTTATAATATCACATGTACAAATGCTGTGTGCTATAGTTCTTTCTACACACTCTGTTGTGTGTATTTTTAACGTATGTATATCTGGTCTCCCGACCACGTTTATTGAAAAGGGCATTGCTTTAGTTTTACTACTGTTTAGCTTTAGTTGATGTCTATCTAACCAGCTTTTAATTAATGTCATGGCATTTTTACATTTGACGATACGAGTAGTACTGTGTCATCCGCGAAAGCTATTATTTTAACATTAGGTATTTCCATATAGTATAGCATATGTAGTCTGGCTGGTCTAGCGGTTAGTGCGCGCACCTTCGGTGCACAGGGTTATGAGTGCGAATCTCACCGTGGATCATGGTGTTTTTCGAACTCACGAGCTTGTGACGGACTATGATCTCACTCAGATGTTAAACGAGTACCCATTTATGGGGATAAATAACACTGCTGAGCGTGATGCTGATCTCATTACCTCAACAAAAAGCAGATAAGATCTTGGAAATAGGATGTCACTAACACATCCTGCGGCCTTAGTCCAATGTAGGATTGTCGCGCCTGTTATTTATTTATTTCCATATTACAGAGTTCGTTTACATAAATTAAGTACAATATTGGCGAGAGAACTGTCCCTTGAGGCAACCCGTACTCTGAATTTGCTCTCATGTCACTTACACTTCCATGAAGCTTTACTTGCTGAATTCTCCCGGTCAAATAACTTTCAAAGAGTTGGAGTTCCTTGCGGTTGATACCTATATCTTTTAATTTAGATATTAACATTTGATGGGATATGGTATCAAATGCATTGGATAGATCCATAAATACCCCTATAGGTTTTTCGTCCATGTCCAGTTTTGAATAAATGAAACTGGTGACTTCTGTTACTGCATCCTCAGTGCTAGCTTCCTGTCGAAAACCGAACTGTTGTTTAGATATTATAGCATTTTCCGTAAGAAACTTAACCAATCGTTTTTTAATACAGCATTCGAATAATTTGCTGATGATTGGTAGGAGACAGATAGGTCGGTAGTTTAATACATCCTTCGTTGTCCCTCCTTTGAAAATCGGGATAACTAAGGCTTGTTTAAAGGATGATGGAAACGTTCCCTCTTTTATACATTTATTAAAAAGTGTTGTAAGTGCTTTGCAAATTAAATTGCATACTACACTTACGGTCAAAAGTATCGACTCAACCTAAAAGCGCGTGTATTTGTACGTGTTTTTCGAAAAGTATAGCAGTTATCCATTGAAATCGTATGTCATTGAAAAGCTTAAGGCCTCAGCTTTACGTTGGTACCATTTTAACCAATATTTGGTGAGCACTTTTAAAATTGATGCTCTTTGAACGAAAACGTAGCGAAAATGAGCAAATATGAAAATGGATTTTGGTTAGGTTTTTTGCAAATAAAACAAAAACTGTTGGAAAATAAGTTAAGCATTTATTATTTTAGTATTTGGTATTTCCTCCTCTTGCTCTAATGACAGCTTCCAGTCGATTCTGCATTGATTTGATCAAGTTGCTGATGGTATCTTGAGGAATACCGTTCCACTCCTCTAATAGGGCTGCCTTCAATTCTTCAGTGGACGAAGGGACTGGATTTCTGGCTCGGACTCTTCTCTTGAGTTCGTCCCATAAGTGTTCAATGGGATTGATGTCGGGACTGCGCGCAGGCCAGTTAAGTGACGACATATTGGTTTCATTCAAGAACTGCCGAGTGAGGCGCGACGCATGACACCGGGCATTGTCGGGCATCAAAGTAAAGTTCTCGCCAATAAATGCTGCATAGGGCACAACGTGGACACGGAGAACATCGGTAACGTATCGATCAGCTGTCAGCCCTCCTCCTCGGCCTCCTGCGGGCACGAATACGAGATCCGTTTTTCTCTCCAATGAAATGTCAGCCCACATCATACAGGAACCGCCGCCATATGCAACCGTTTCAGTGAAACAGCACTGCGCAAATCGCTCAGTTGGACGCCTGTAAACTCGACATCTTCTGTCACTGCCATGCAGACACATTCTCGACTCGTCAGTGAACAATACTGAGCTCCATTCCGTACCGCTCCAAGTAAGATGATTACGAGCAAATAAGAGGCGCGCTTGTCGGTGTCGTGCAGTCAATTTGGGGCCCCTGGCAGGCCGTCTTGGAGTGATATTCGCTTCCCTTAATCGTCTCCTTACCGTGCGGTCACTGACAGCTACTCCGCGAACACGCCTCAGGTTCCGCTGCGCAGCAACACCCGTGAGGAAACGATTTCGTAACGTACTTGTTACAATGAAACGGTCGTCTCTCTCTGAAGTGGATCGAGGGCGGCCCGTTCTTGGTCTCGAATTAAAGCTACCAGTCTCTCGAAATCTCCTGCTAACTCTCGAGACAGCAGACTGACTCATTCCAAGACGGCGAGCGACGGTTCGCTGACTATGATTTTCCGACAATAGGGCTACAACTTGTGCCGCCTGTTCTGGCGTCGTATCCATTGATGACCAAACAGTGACTGAAATTACTTCAGATGTAAGTTACCTAACTTTCCTGATGCAACTGATAATGAGAAACCGATTACGGGCGCTTTTATAGGGGTAGTTTACCTGACCTGACCTTTACCTGAAACTTCAATTTTTCTGGGTTTTTTGTTACAAGTGGCAATAATTTAAAAAGTGCAAAGCAAATGTTGATAAAAAGGGTACCAACAGGTAGCTAAGGTTTCGAACTTTTAAACGACGTACGACTTTTATGAATAACTATCATACTTTCCAAAAAACACGTCCAAATACACGCGCTATTAGGTTGAGTCGATACTTTTGACCGTAAGTGTATTTTTAATACAGCAACCGATATCTGGTCATGCCCTGCAGAAGTGTTAGTTTTTAAGTTATTTATAAGGATTTGCACTTCGGACTCCGTGATTTTAGTTAGGTGAAAGTTAGTATCGGGTGCGCCTAAATTTGTTAAAGTTAAGCCTTGGGAGGTAAGATTGCGATTTTTTTACCCGCTGTGGAAAAAGTTTCATTCATATAGTTAGCTATAGCTTTATTTTGTTGTACTGGGCAACTGTGTAAATTCAGGTGTTCACTATTTTGAAATATATCTAATAGTCCTGACACATCTAAACGAGTTTACGAACGAATGCAGTTTATGCATTTATGTAACCTCGTTGTAACCCGGAATTGGATGGAGCTTTTATTTCTAAACCTTCATTATAACCTCCATAATGCTCTTTTTGGTTTAATTTTATCCTAGTTGGCGGGGCATATTTCAATAATGGTTGATGTTCATACATTATGTTTGTAAAAGTAAGTTTTGGTTAGAGTTTGACATGATATCCCTTTACGCCTTTACGCATATGCTGCCGTATAGATACACTGATATTGATGAAATACCTATACCTACATAAGTACATTTATTAAAATCGGATTTGATTGACTTGATTGTCGTCTTTAATTAGATTAATGAAGATACAATTTTGGACAAAAATGCTCCTGCGATTCTGATTCTGCAAATACATATGTACTTGTGTTTGGTACAAGTACTTAAATATGCTAAATTGATGATTCGGAAACGTGAACTAAAACTCACACATGACATTTCAAGAACGGCAAGAAATAGTTGGGAACATTTTTTAAGATATTTACACAAATAAAAAGAACAATTCGCACTGCAATATGTATGTTTAGTTTTTATTTCCAATTTTCGTATTTTTTATTGTACGATATCGATGCAAACTGTAATAAAGTATTTATTTTGATTCCTTTATTGTAGAAATATGTACATGAATGAATGAAATATGGGTCGGACTAAGTACCCGGAAGGGGTGGGCACTGCGACCAATAGTGGTCTATTGTGCCATAGTCCTTTTAATCTAAAAGACCCTCGACTAGCCTTATAAAGGCCAGTAGATCTTCCAGAGGAATGTTCCTAATCTCAGCAGAGCTTACACTGGTGCTCCCAATAAGAGAGTACCGAGAGCGAGCAACCGCTGGACAGTTGCAAAGAAGATGCATAGTGGACTCAATGTCCTCCAAACACAGGCGGCAGTCTGTCTCAGCTGACCTACCTATTTTGTTCAGGTGATACCTTACCCAGTGATGACCCGAGAGATAACCTACAAGCAGCCTTAAATTTGCTTTGCTAAGGTGCATTACATTGTTGCCGCTGGTGGGGTTGATTAACGCTTTGGATTGGCGCAGTCTTGGAAGGCAATTCCAACGCTGCAGCTTTTTGGCGGTGATCCAATCCTTTATAACGGCTTTAGCCGATGACCAGCCAAGACCGCAAAAGGGTTCCGGTCCGTAGAACGATGAAGAGGAGCCTTGCCTAGCCAGCTCATCCGCTACTTCATTTCCGTGGACACCTTGGTGGCCGGGTACCCAGTAGAGAGTAACTTTGTTGCCAGTGGCAAGGTGCTGTAGCGTGTCATAGCATTCTTTGACCAACTTCGATGAAATGCTGAAGGATGAAAGTGCCTTGATGGCGGCTTGACTATCCGTACAGATTGCGATGTGGGCGCCTCTTAATTTTTTCAGTAAAATTCTTCCAGCGCAGGCCTCAATGGCGTGGATCTCGGCTTGGAAGACGGTGGGCCACGAACCCATGGCGATTGAGATCCGGGTGTTTGGTCCAAAGACCCCAGCACCCGTCCCTTGCTCCGTTTTGGAACCGTCGGTGTACCACGTTAAGCTTCCAGGTTCCAAACAAGGGTTGCCATTTACCCATTCCGTACGGTCAGGGATGAGGACCGAAAACTTCCTGCTGAAGCAAAGTACCGTTGTCATGTAATCTGAACTACTGCAGAACAGCGTGCTAGGTACTTGCAACAGAATTTTCATATGACCAAATTCGCGAACGCGCCCCTCAGATGATAGGCTGAATCTGAGGGCCTGAACAGCCGCACACTCCTGAATGTGTAGGTGGAGCGGGGTTAAGCCTATGATAGCTTCGATTGCAGCTGTGGGGCAAGTGTGCATTGAACCAGTAATGCCCATGCAGGCCAGGCGTTGTAATTTGTTCAGCTTCTTTACAGTGGATTTCTGTGTGGTTTTGGGCCACCTTACGAGTGCAGCGTAAGATATGATCGGACGTACCAGCTGGCGATAGAGCCAGTCCGTAATTTTAGGGGAGAGTCCCCAGGTTTTACCAAGTAGGTTTCTACAGGCCCATAAAATACGAGTCCCTTTTGTTGCCACATTTTCTATGTGGGTGTTCCAATTTAGTTTTTTATCTAGCATTACACCTAGGTATTTAACCTCTTCAGAGTAATTGATCAGCGTACCGGCTAGGGTGATTGGCCCCAAGTCCGGATTGTGTCTTCTAGTGAATGGTACTAATATAGTTTTCTGAGGATTGACACTCAAACCAACTTCCGCACACCAAAGCTGAACCAGGTTTAGAGCTGAGCCCATTACCTCACTCACTGTGCAGTCAAATTTGCCTTTGACTATGATAGTGATGTCGTCTGCATAACCAATGGCCTCGAAACCGTTTTCGCAGAGTCTAAGGAGGAGTTCATCAACGACAAGACACCACAGAAGCGGAGAGAGGACACCTCCCTGTGGGCAGCCTCTGACAGCGTTAACGCAAACAGAAGAGTCGCTAAGTGTTGATCTAATTTCACGTCCACGTAACATGTTCCCAACCCATGTGATCGTTGACGAAGGTATGTTCCTAGCCGTAAGGGCTCTAAATATACTGTCATAGCCCGTGTTATCGAAAGCACCCTCGATATCAAGAAAAGCACCCAGAGCAATTTCCTTGTCCTCGAGAGTACTTTCAATTGAGCCTACAAGTTTGTGTAGAGCAGTCACAGTGGATTTCCCTTTAGTGTAGGCGAACTGAGTCCTATGCAATGGACGGTCACAGTCTTCTCCCTTATGTGCAGGTCCAATAGTCTTTCCATCGTTTTTAGGAGAAATGACGTCAAGCTTATTGGTCTGTAGGATTTAGGTAGATCCTCTGGCTTGTTTCCGTGTTTCGGGATAAATACAACGTTAACAGCTCTCCACACGCGTGGTACATACCCCAAGGTGTAACTAGCCTTCATGAGAGTAATAAGGGGATAAATAATTATCCCAAGGCAGTTTTGGAGCAAGGCCGGAAAAATACCATCCGCTCCAGGTGCCTTAAAAGGTTCAAAAGAGTTGATCGCCCATTTCACCTTCCTGAGGTCAAAGATAACTCCAGCAAGGCTTTTTAGCCGGCTACTCGGTATATGGATGTTTTCCACGATATCAGGCGGTTGTGATGCTGCTTGAACTGCACCAGGGAAATGGGTCTGTAATAGGAGCTCCAGTGTTTCTTTGGGACATTCTGTGTAGGAACCATCCTGTCTCTTTAGGAGGCCGATTCCATTTGAGTGCTCTTTTGATAGAGCCTTATGTAGGCGGGCTGCTTCCGGCAATGACTGGATACTTTCACAGTGCTTTCTCCAGCACTCTCGCTTAGATCGCCTGATAAGGGTGTTATATTCAGTAAGAGAGCTTCTATAATCATCCCACTGGTTTAAGCGTTTAGCTTTATTAAACTTCTTTCTTACTTGAGCTCGTTTGCGAACCAGTTCATCGTTCCACCAGGGAACCCTTCTAGTAGTGGTCGGACCACTCGGGGTCGTACTATTGTGGTAAGAGGAGATTAAGGTTTCATTTAACATTTCCGCCGCTAGGTCCACCTCGCCGATTGTGTCGATGGTGTTCAGCAGTTGATCGGCATGGCAGGAGATTGATTCACGGAAAAGATTCCAGTCCGTCCTCTTCGGGCAGAAACGTGTAGAATGAGCCTCAGATTTTCCCAGGATTTCGAAAAGGATGTGTCTATGATCCGAGAGGGACACTTCGTCGGATACTCTCCATTTCGTAATGGACCTCGATACGTTCCCGCTTGCCAGGGTGAGATCCAGAATCTCCTCCCTGTTCTTGGTGACAAAAGTGGGTTTGCATCCTCTGTTCATGTCATATATATGTTCTCGCATAAAATATTCAAGGAGATATTTACCTCTCCTGTTGTCGTTGCTACTACCCCATACTCTGTTGTGGGCGTTGGCGTCGCAGCCAATGATGAATTGGTAGTTGTTACGCACGCAGAAGTCAGTAAGCTCTTGCGTTTCAAGCGGAGGAATCGTGTCTATATCTCCGGGAAAGTAGGCGGAGGCAACAACTATTTTCTGGTAACCGCAACCGTTCGCAGTTGAAACCTCTAGAAGAATCGCCGTTAAATCCTTGGAAATGAATTTAGTTAAGGGCAGAAAGCGGGCGTGTTTGTCGATCAGAAGAGCCGCCCGAAGCCGGTCCGTAGATCTGTCGTAAACTAATTTACTCGATGGTGTGTTTAGGCCGCGCACGCGGCCGTCTGAGGCCACCCAAGGCTCTTGTATAAGGGCCAGTGTGGCTTGTTTTTCGGCGAGCAACCTGCACACAGTGGCCGATGCACCTTTCGCGTGGTGTAGGTTGGCCTGTAACACCTTTATGGTGCTCATTATTGGTTGTTGAAAGAGCGGTCGACAAGGCTTTTCCGCTTCCCTTGTCTAGACTTCCCGCCTACGTCGCGTTTGCCGCCTCTGCTGCCCCTTTGTGCTGATGAAGTGGATATGGATGGACGCCCAGTCGACTGTCCAGAGGAGTTACCAAACGACAAAGCGCCGCGGCCGATGGTTCTACTCGGATCGGGTTGTAAGTTAAGTGCGGTGTAGACGGATACCGAAGTGGTATTTTTGTTGCGATTGCCCAAGTTTGACGTTGTCGGTGATGCTTCTGCGTTTCCCTTGTTGTTCGATGCGACGGGGACATTGTTTGTTCGAAGTTGGCAATTGATGCTTGCAGTCGGCCCATGGGATGCAGGTTTAGGATCCACGCTCACCATTTTACGTCGGGGTGCTGTGAAGGCGGTATTTTCAGAGGTTCTCCGAGCACTAGCAACAGCGTCGCGGCTGGTTGAGGGTAGGGAGTGAGGGAGGCAAGCTGCCATATCCCCGTCACTTAGTTGATTCGACACCTCATCACTGGCTTTCTCCGAAGAGTGGTCTTTGAAACGACGTCCCTTTCCCCTAATATTGAGAGTGACGGTAGAGTACCTGTAACCGATCACACCATTCCACTCTTTTAGACAGTTCCATGAACACGCGTCAATGGCCAACACCAGATGAAGGCTGTGTTCCTTAGTGGTTGAGTTGATGACTCTCCAGCGATCAGTTTGTAGGCCGTTGTAGTCCTTGATAGCGGTTAGGACCGCTTCTGGCCCGAGAGAGGCGCTGCGAGGGAAGTATCCCCTGATCACATGAGATCTAGGGAAATCTATCTCCTCTACGAGTGTAAACTCAAAGGGCAACTTTGCCCTGAAGTTCTGGTAGTTTTCACGGACCCAGTTTGCAGTATCAGTATCCATGCATGTCAGCAAGAGCCAACCCGAGCGCGGCACGCAGGATTGGAAAAGAATACTGAGGCCGTCCGGTCTGTGCTCTGCCACAACTTTAGAAATGCTGTCATGCAACTGAGCGACCTGTTCAGCAGTCAACGAATCTTTACCTTGATCATGGGAGCAAAATCCTAGCTTGACTGTCCTTAGCATCTGGCTGTATGAAGTTCTGTTAGGCACAGAGTGAGCCTGCTTGAGCTTTTTCGCCTTGGCTAAAACCGGAGACTGATCCTCTGAGCGGCCTCGTTTGACGACTGGCTTGATGGTGGGTGTAGTGAACGCTCTTTGAAGCGCTTCGTCTCTAGAACACCCGCTGGCCAATGATTGGTTGAAGCGGCGCCTTTGGCTTCCGGACATGTTAACACGACTAGAAGCCTCGTTAACTCCCATTCTGCTAACGGCACCATTTATTGATGAGAGGCCGGATTTTACCGAACCTGCATCATCGGTGAAGGCATCCTCACCCGAAACCAAAGTCTCAGTGTCGGACGTATTAGAGTAGTCTGATGAGGACAGGTTGATTAAGGTTTGTTGGCGCATAGCCCTCGATGGCCCTGCCACATCCTTTGTGGGCACAGGAGCTTCACAAGAGGAAGAGTGGGTAGAATTGTTGGATAGTTTCGACGCTTCCTTTGCGAGCACAGGAGCTTCGCAAGAAGAAGAGTGGGTAGAATTGTTGGATAGTTTCGACGCTTCCTTTGCGAGCACAGGAGCTTCGCAAGAAGAAGAGTGGACAGAACTTTTTGATGACTGCGACGCTTCCTTAGCGAGCACAGGAGCTTCGCAGGAAGGAAGGTTTGTAGGAAGCCCGACGGCTGCCTGGGTTGATGCATTTAGAGCCGCATCAGGCTCATGATTTGTTAAGGAGTCCATAAGATTCCCACGAGTATGTACATATGTATGTATACTTTATTCTGAAAGGCATCTCGGTTCTAAGGTTAATTTTTATAACTATAAGTCCATTAATATTTCTCTCTATTGTCTGTCGGCTTTCTGGCTCTTTTATAGTTAGTACCACAGCCTTTACCTGTAATATGTGGCAATTGACTATTTCTTAAAAAAACTGCTAAATATGGACGATGCCCAGAAACTGACATTTAAATTATTGCAAGATTTTTATTTGTCACATATCGAAAGCTCAAACAGTTTAACCATAACCAGCATTCGAGTAGTGTGTCCTACTATTCGAGTTTATGGAGCTCAGAGCGTTTAGCGGTTTATGAGACGAGTTTATCGTCTGGTGTGTCAGGACTATAAGGGGATATCCTGACTACTTTTTGATTTGTTTACTGAATTGTTGACAATTTCCCATAATTTTATTTTTATTTTCGCATGAATTTATTTGGCTTTGGAAATAGTTTTTTTTTTGCCTCTTGAATGATTTTTGTTAATTTGTTTCTGTACGTTTTATAGAATTGTTTGAGCTTTTGGTTGGAGGGTTGGGTATTAAGTTTCCTTTTTAGCATGTCTGTTTTTCTAATGGAATGCATAATACCAGGGGATATCCAAGGCTTCACAGGACACAGTTTTTTAGGAGTTATGGAAATATAAGAATACCGTTGAACAATGTCCTTCAATGTACTTACCAGTTTACTTGCAGATATATTGCAGCTGTCACAGGGAACAAGTACATCTTCCCACTTAACTTTCTTTGTCATAGCAATGAGTTTTCCGAAATTAATACTTTTTGTAATTCTTTTTTCTTCTGTACAAGTTTGATTGTAATTTAAGTTTATCGACATTAGAATAGTGTAGTGATCAGTGATCGAATTCGCCAATACTGAAGCTGTGACATTGTCGTTATAGGTGGGATTTTTATTTTGTCTGATGGTCAATACATGATTCTGACCTAAATTCTACCCTTGTTGGCCTGTTAATGCATGAATGGAACCCTTCGCTACTTAATAAATTGAGATAATCAATAGTTAATATTGAATTTTCTAGTATATTTATGTTAATGTCCCCTACAATGATATCCAATAAACCGTCCCTATTTCGGTGTAAAAGAAGACAAACTCTCGATCAAACGGCTACTATCAGTTGCTGTTGATCTATAGATTGCTAGCGCATTTATTACTTGCTGGTTCGGCATGTTGATTTTGATATTAAAACCTGTAACTTCTTCTGATGATATTTTTATACATAAACAATTTAGGGATTGCTTAGTGTATATGATTACACCATCATTTTTATTTCTGTTAATTTTAGTAAAGCTCATTTTATAATTGTCTAATTCATAGTGATTCGAAATCGACTCAAAACCAGATACATAACTTCCATGATGTGTCGCAGAGAGCGCTATAATATCAAAATTAATATTTAAAACGAATGTTCAAAATACCCTCCACATAAAGGTTCAGAAAGCGAAAGAGTAAAGAGGTTTTTCATCAAAGCGAATGCATGGGAGAACATGCAGGAAAAACTCATATGGAAGGCTTATAAGGCAGTAAATTAAATTAAAATTGGTGGAACAAGGAGCCGCAACGGCAACCGCCTCAAAGCGCGATTCCCTAGTCACTGGTCGTCACTAAGAGAAGCAGACACTGATCTGTTCCAGTCGTTTAGAACCGTGTCAAATAAAAAACTGCAAAAAACAGTTTTTTTATATAATGATAAAAGGTAGAAAAGCGATGCGACTCTAGATCTATGGCGATCTGACTAATAAACTTACAATGTTAATAAATTAAAAATAAAATCATGTTAAAGATAAATTACGTTTTTTTTTAAGAAATAATATTTTTTCGAGTACACAATGAAATGTGGAAGCGTCAATTAAATCAATTTTTATTTTATTCACTTACCTGTGTATTCGGGAAAACAGATTGTCAATGGACTCTTGCGAATTTTCTCCTCGAACAAATCTTTCTTATTTAAAAACAGAATAATCGATGTGTCCGTAAACCATTTATTATTACAGATTGAGTCGAATAATTTTAGAGATTCTTGCATTCGATTCTGAAAGAAAGAGCGAGAGGGAGAGAAATGTCATTTGGAATTAAATTTTTTAAATCATTTTAATTAAGATGAAATCTCATTTCTTTTTGCAGACATTCGGCCGAATCGTTGTGTGCGAGATTCGTCATAATTTTTAATCAAAACTTACTGTTGTTTCATCTTCGTGTAACACTTGATCGTATTCGGACATAGCTACACAAAATATGATCGCCGTGACATCCTCGAAGCAATGAATCCATTTTTTACGTTCCGATCTCTGTCCACCGACGTCGAATAATCTACGAAGGAAAAAAAAATATTTAAAATTATTAATTCAAGGACTCACTTCATTAAGTCGGAAACAAAAACTTACTTGAAGTTAAGGTTCTTAAATGAAAAGTGAACTTCAACAATGCCGGTTGTTTTTACACGTGTTCGTAGGATATCTTGTTCGGTTGGCTGATAGTCCTTCGCTCCTAATCGATCCAGATCGTCTAAGAAACTGAAATGAGAAGAGAAGATTGCCAAATTAGTTAATTAAGTATGTATTACATAAGTTATGTTTGATTTTTAAATACGTATATGCATGTAGACACATGCCTTCGTTGTAATCTAGCACAATTCATTGAATTTAAATTGCACAAAACGAAGTTAAATTTTTGGCAAAATTTCGTTAAATATGTAATCTCATTTAGAGCATAGAGCGCTGGAGCTTTATGGGCTCATTTTCAGTCGAACATATACTATTTAATCAAATTACTTCATTGTTTTAAATTTATATGTATTTTCTACTAGCAGCTAGGCTAGTTGTTAATACTTTACGCAACATTTACACCGCGAGTTAATGTATGCATGTATGTTTCTTAAATATTCGCAGGTAGTATTATGGTGTAACCCACGGGGTAGATCAGACAAATAGACCCATAAATAATACACAACAAACAAAATTGCGATTGCCCCATATATTTTTCATTACTTTTGTGTTTTCTTCTGATGACGACGATGAATTACTTTTGTCGGCCTACATTTTGTGCAAGGCAAAATTGTTTTACTTTGCCATTTTATTTTATAGTCCCGCCCGAAATTCAAAATTTACGTACGAGTATACGAGCAAGGTGGCCTTCCATGAAGCGATACTGTGCTGTGCTGTACTGTAGCCTTTTTTGGATGTTTGGTTACATTTTTAGTAGAGTGTAGAGACAAGGTCACGTACATAAGTTAATTAGAAAAGTTGAAATGAAATGTATTTAATGTTAACGACGTTTCAGCGCACTTGTCATCGTAAAATGAAGACAATCTCGCATAATAGTGTACGGTTGATATGCATATTGTGGGATGATGATGATTATATGTACATGTGTGGCGCCGTAAATACATAATATAGAAATAGATCTTTGGACAGCATACTTTTTTTTTCTTGATTTAAAGATAAGACACGTTGTTACTGTAACTCAGTTTTTATTGTAAACTAACGGGGATGGTGGACCAGAGATCTGGATGTCAAGAAGCGTGACGTAAGGAGGCTTCGGAAGCGTTTCTAGCGATCATCCTGATCTGGCGTCAATTGGTCTTGCCTTTCGGCAAGCTTGGTGACAGTATCAAATTATGATGGCTAAGTGCAAGTAGGACTATTGAAGACACTTTGTCAGCAACTCTTTGGACGATTCCTGGGGAAAAGCCCATCGACTTGACTTTGTAGAGGCAAACGGGCGGGTGTGAGTGTGAAGTACCCACACAAACGTGGAGGAAAGTTTCTTCCCATCAGCTGATCCTATCGATGCTTTGGTTTGTGAGCGGGTTATGGATGAGGAATTAATTTCCTCTCTGCAAAAAGCTGATCAAGGATAGCATCGCGAGACTCAGATATCGGAAATCGCCAGAACTCGATGGAATGACCGGCCAGAAGTGTAAACGAATCTGGAAAGCCCTTCCTGAGTACATATACAGTGGAAACTCGATAACTCGAAACTCCTTAACTCGAAAAACGCCTTAAGTCGAAGAAAATCCAATTCCCCAACTCATTTGAACAAAAAACAATGAAAATTAAACTCGTTATCTCAAAGAACAACTCTATAACTCGAAGTTAAATTCTTGGTTTCGCAGTCGGCGAGACTCTATTACTCGAAGTGTTCTTACCAGAGACTCTATAAGTCGAAGTTTCTGATTATAAATTCTGAACAATTAAATTGGCAGAAAAACACACATAACCGGTATCAAAGTGGTTTGTACTGGGGCGAATCCGGGAATTAATATTCATCTAAAAATGTAATGAAAATTCGTAGATAAACCCTATAGGTCTGATTTTTTGTTCTGAAAATTAAAATGATTAGAATATTATAAAAGACTAGACTCTATATCTCGACTTTTCTTCGATTTGAACTCGATTACTCGAAAACTCGTTACCTCAAAATCTCCATAAGTCGAAATAAAATCCAGTTCCCTTCAGCTTCGAGTTATCGAGTTTCTACGTATACCATTTACGAGGTATACCGTCAGCGAAGCACCTAGCCGTTACGGCCTTATCTCCCGGTCCTTCGGGCGGTTATGGGTAGGGACCATGGTCCCCTGGGCTCGCCCATCCCCGAGGTACACTTTTCGATACAGACTTCTCTTTAGCAGGTGTGATCATCCTTCGGCCCCCTTATGGTCAGCCCTCACGTTAAATTCAGATGTGCACATCCCAGGTTCGTTGGACCAGTGACTACGCGTCTGCTTAAAGCAGACTCGTAGCGCTACCGTTCACATTGGGGTGGCCCCATCCGTTTACTAAGCAGCAATTTGACTCAGGATGTGTGGTCATCAATCCACAAACTAGTTAGATATAGGCGCGTAGGCATTTTCCACCAAGGCCATTCTCCCTAACTAGCCCCTTCGTGGCTCGGGTTATGGGAAGCCGCCAACTCCGAGGCTCTACACGATCAATTATAACGGATTTCCCCTACGAGGAAACACTGCGTCGTGTTCGACTTGTATAACTGCCTTTCCGAAGGAATAGGGAAAAAGGTCAGCCATGCTGTGAGCCACCCTTACATAACTCGGGAGCACGGGAGCGTCATCGCCCGAATGGTCTTTGTATAGATCCACGCCATGGCGTATCTACTATACAAGGGGCATTCCTGCGCTGCTCGGGTACGTGGTGTTGCAACTCACCAAAAATCTGTGTCCCACTACACAGATTTACTCTGTGTCACAAGGACACAGACTCCCCTGCGGGGACTTCCTGAGTACAGTGAGAACCTTTTTGAGTCTTGCTTCCAAGCCCGTACATTTCCCAAGAGTTGGGAAACCGTGCGGATGGTCGTATTTCTGAAGGGCGCTGATAGGTACTGAACCGACCCTTCATCCTTCCAGTACTGAAAGGATGCTGGAAAGGATACTGGTGGGTAGGACGAAGAATCAGAATGGAGATCGGGTATCTGACAGACCGCAAGGGAAGATTTGTTAAGGATGCGCTTCTCTTTGTTGCAGGGGCAGTTAAAGACAGTGGTGTCAAGCGGGTCCTTGGAACCTTCGTGATTTCTTTGAAAGAGCTACATTTTGGACAGAGAGTTTCTAGTTGTGGGGCTAAATGACGTCATCAGGAAAAGGAGGATGCGAGGATGCTCGTATGGCACTATTGTAGGACCGTTTTGAGGAGAAGAGCTGCCAAATTCATGGACATTGTATATGAGTGAGGAGCCCATGTGGGCGTTGAATCTCAACCCGGAAAACGGTGCCAATGACGCTGAAAAGCTAATTTTCATCGAGGCGGCTTCCGATTGTTCGGATGGGCGCAGTGTCTCTCAAGTGTGTGATGCAACCCCATTTTGGGTGGTTGAAGGCACGAGTGTTCTGTGTGATAGCTATGCTGAGGCGTGCAGAGACTGGGGACTAGGTAGACGAGCAGTCTGTCTATGACTCGCTTTTTGTAGCGTGTGTTACTTTCGGCGCAGTAGTTTTCATGGACTGGACCTCATTTGTTCGTATAACCCAGCAGCCTAAAACGGTTCAGCGCATCATAATGTATGCTGGTATATCTGTGTGTCGTACAGTTTCTACAGACGCCATACAGGTATTTATGGGGACCCTAAAACGGCAGAGGCAGATCTCGCATCTAACTAGTACCTCTATACCCCTGTCTCGGCCTATTCAAGACCCCCCGATTTTACAGTTGCGAATTGAGAATTGTTTATTTCAAGTACGGAATGTCGTGCTAGGGGTCAAAACTGTATTTTTACGCTCTCACAGATACGGCAGTAAGGAAAAAAAATACCATGATCATCGGCTCTCCCATTCATGTCTATGCCTCTGAAGGGTCCTTCACATTACAGTGAAAGCTCCGTTTGCGGACAGCTCCCGCAGGCGGACATCTCCCGTAGCCGGACAATTTCCTTAGTCCCAACTTTTTCCTTCATATTTTAGAACAAAATCCATTCCACTAGCCGGACGCTCTACTGGCCGGACACGGACACTATTCCTACTTACATTTCTCAAGAATCATCTCCCGTAAGCGGACACAAATTAATTTTTTAGTCGACTTGCTGAAATTAATGAAAACTGGATACGATCGCAGAAATGCATTTAGGTTTTGTTTTTGAAGAATTTTGGCTCCACGGATACCATGCATTTGTGTATTGAAATAGGGATACAGAAACAGGGGTTGGACCCAAAACCCATTCTTCCACGACGACCACTTGGCTTTTTTGTCTTCCATTTTTTAACCCGGTCGGCTGTTCAACTTTTCGGTTAACCGGAATTTAAGAACATACAAATGGGCCGTTTGGAATTGGCGAATCACTTATTGTTTTGTGTGTTATAATCTGTTCATCATAAAACAGTTAATTAGCAAACAAAATTTTCCTTAATAAAGGACTAACATATCGCCGTCTGGAGATTACGCACATATAATTTAATTCCTTTATAGTCGGTTCCTTGTTGATCGTATAGACCCATCAGAAATTTCACGTTAATTTCAATGCCGAAACTGTTCATCTGGGAGGTTAGTTTTGCGTATTCCTATTGTGCGAGTCATATTGAAAGGGTTAAAGCACCAAGGAGTGCAACTCACGCTCTACTCTAAATTAAATTTTATTACAAGTTTAGGGTAAACTGCATTCCCTGCTGAAGCTTTTCGTGATTTTCCTTTAGTATGAGTTATCCTCCTCCTGTGGTTCGTAAGGAATTCACGCGTTGATGCAGACTTACTTAGTCGAGGTTCTCTATACCAGGTGAAACTGCAAATTTGAAGAAGCTTTACTTAATGCTCTGAGGATTAATTCAGTGATGTCACAAAATCAATCCCATTGAACAAATCGAGGACCGTCTGGTAAGCCTTCACGGCTGGAACGGACGTTAAACCCCCTGGAGTGTTGTCCATGGCGAGGAGATCCTTTTGCCTATTGACGAAGTTGTCCACGAAGCTGATGAATGCCGCATCATTCTGTTCAATTTCAACCCTTTAATTTGTGTTCGCTTACTCAGGCATTACTTGTCAAAACTAATAAAATAAATAAAAAAAGTCTCACCGCGTGTCGATGCATTTGGTACAGATAAATTTAGCGATTTTCCGATTAATTGGGCTAGCTACATTTTTCGGCGACTTTTTGTTTGGCAGAAAACTTGAATCGAACCTTATCGAACGTTTCACGATTGGGTTGTTGCAGAGTTTGACAAAGAAGTGCTTATTTACTAATTACGTTATGTCGTGGCGTGTACTACTGCATATATACGCCCTCAACACATGCTTCGCCACCAGGCCAGAACGGGACGGTCTCTTTAAGCACCATTAGCACAGACGCCAGCCATACATCACATGAGAAAGAAGCGCTTACGCAAATTAATAAGGATTGCTCGCAATTTAAGTTAGCTAGACGTGAGCTGAAGTAGAAGCAAAAATAATTTAAGCAATTCTTATGAAAATCTCTCAAATAACAGGGTTTCAAAATTACAAGAACAGTACAAAATGCGGATCAAGTTGAGCCCACTTCCACTGATCTCCCAAGGATAAATATGTGCAGTGCCTCCCTATCTATGATGGATAGGTCCCCTCAAACTAAATACAGGATTACGCACTTCTCCAAAGCCAGGCACAAGCTAATCGTTAGCAATTTGATTACGAGAGATAAAACCTGCATACCTAAAGTATGCAGGTTTTATCTCTCGTCTCAAGAGGAGGATGTCCTCTTTTATTTCTTCTGTATAGGGAAATGACCACTTGATCCCCTCATGGTTATTGTGGCCTTTCTAGGCGTAAATAAGTGCCCTTCGGTAAGAGGATTTTTGATTTGATTTTTGTTAAGGATTTGTGTGTCAGTGACAGTATCAGTGTGTTGGATATGTCTGGACCAAAGAAATCATCTCCCGTACAAGTTTAATTAACTTTTAGCACAATATTGATAGCGACTTGAAATATCGATCAATGCCCATAGTTGTGACTTAAAGCAAAGTTCAAGTGGATTCAAAGGATCCCATACATCTTCTATTATTGTAATTTAATGTCCCCAGTCATATTCCAAAGCATATTCTTCACATGATCTCGTTTTGGCCATGATCGAACCAATTGACTTGATCGTTCACAGCAACTAAGAAGTTTCCAGTTTGAAGGTTTTTTTTTCTTTGTGAATTTTTATCATATTTACTAAATAAAATCGTTATTATTTATTATTAAACAGAAAAAAAAATAAAAATGACAATATGAAATGACATAAAGTACAAAATTACTCAAATAAATTTGTCAGTTACGGTTTTGCACTTTTAACTAAGAAGAAAAACAGAAACACGTACGAAATTTGATTGTACGCATTGTGTAGGAGCAACAAAAGTAAATACCTTTGCGGGCATTTATCAGGTTCATCTCGGTCTTTTATGATAGAATACGTTTCGAATGTCTTTACTGCAACAATGTATGTAGGATGTGTAGAGGTACGTTTCTTTTCAATTTACAAGTTTTGCTTGGTTTTGTGTACATTATTTCCTAGCAGAAACGTATTAAAATTAAACCTTAACCATGCGTAGTATGACATAAGATTTTTTTTTCTTTTTGCCTTTTCATTACGTTTTTTTTTACTATACGCGTATGTGAATATGTTCAATCTTCAGAGAACCATGAAACGATGTAGAAAACTGCACCAATTGGATAACAATTTTATAATGAATATGATGCAATATATGGCGTTTTGTCATAGTTCCAACTTAATTTAGGTATTTAGGCAAAGTACAGATGTGCAGTAAGCATAATAGGAAATGAAATATTAAATTTTCCATTGAGCGAATATGGTTTCCTGATAAGATGGGCGAGTTTCCATGAGGTCTCAATTGTGCAGGCTCGCACTAATACCGATACTGAGCCCTCCGGATAAGGCCGTGTTTATTAGGATAATGGCCAGGTCGCTCGCCCGGCAGCGTATTTGCAAACCCGTTCGCAGTACGAGGCATCAATGCCTCCAACTCCATACGGGTTTGTTTGCGAAATTATCGCAACAAAACTGTGCGGAATTCAAAGCGTTTTTGCCTTGAGTTGCATACGGAAATTTATCTACAATGTACGCCCAACAAACTCGGACTGTTTCAAAAGATCATCCTAAATTGAGAGCTTTGACCATTTAAAAACTATACTCGGTATCCACCAAAGTAAATTGCATAGGAGACACTATGTACATACATAATGTCTAAATTGAATTCAATGAAATTGTCTGACATGATTCAATTGTCCGGGGGAAAAGGAAACCGCAATTTATTAAAACCGTCAGTCGGTCAGAGAGATTTTGTATGTACATATTTGGTTAGTCCAGAGCCAAGTATATGTACTCGTATCAGGGCCGGATTATCATAGGGGCCAAAGAAGCCATGACCTGGGGCGTTCACCACATGGGGGCACCCACCAGTGAAAAGGCTAATTTTGAAAATATGTACGCGATTTTGAAAAATAAACAAACAAACAAATTGGCGGCTTAATGCCTGATGAAATTATAATTATGTAGTTTTAACGACATTCACTTTGTACATTTAAAATATTTGAAATGTTTGCAAATTTATGCTTATGCGCGATGCCTGCATGGGCGTAGCCAGGGGGGGGCAGGGAGGGGCGGTCGCCCCCCCCTGGTCGGTGAAGATGGTAAAAAAATTCTCACCGATGTAGTAAAAAAATCGCTGCACTATACAACATTTTCAGAAAATTTCTGCTGCTAGCGCAGCAGTTGCCTTTTCCGCCACTCCAAGTGCTGCCGGAGAAGCCATGATCGGGACAGTTTGCAGCCAGGAGGCGCATACATATAGATGACAGCGAGTGGCCTCTCGTAACTGACGGAGGCTGCGGTCCAGCACACACATTTCACTTGTGAGTGTGCTACTGTGGCTGCGTGGATCCCATATTTGCTGTCTCATTTCATGGCTTCTGAGCTGGAGTACACAATTTCAACCGTTAGGTCTCTTCGGGAAGGTAGTGGAATTCAACTTATTTTCATCTGAAAGGGGACAAATGGCATGCTTTGTTAGGGCCTTTGTAAAGAACGGACATCATATTTCAGTGCCTTTCAAGTTATATAATCAAAATTTATTTTCTAGCTGAATCATACCAGCAATAAAAAGTAGCCACTGATACTACTTTGATAAATTTAGAAGAAATCTTATTAAAACCGTTATAGTATAGTTACTAGGTGATTTCAGATTGCAAAGTGTGGTGGAGAAAATTTTTTTTTGCTTCTTATGTTTTTCGGGGTGCTGAGCTCGAATCCGGAGCTTCTCACCAAAATTTCGTTGCGGAACAGGGTCGAAACCGCGAAAAAATCCAAAATTTTCGGAGTTTTTCCGTTTTTTGGCTCATAACTCCGAAAGTGAACATTTCTCCGAAAACCTGTCCATGAAAATATTAGAGAAAATCAATTATTAAAATGTGTTAAGCGGTATAGCTACAATTGATAGTTACTTTTTTTCGCGTTTTTTGCAATTTTGACCGTTTTGCAACGAAATTTTGGTGGAAAGTTGCGGATTCGGGTTCTTCACTCCAAACTACATAATGTACAAGAAAAATGCAACTTTTGCAACCAAAAATGAAAAACCGTTCCAACTCAAAAATTTTATTCATAATTTTGGAACTATGTTTAAAATGGCAAATTTAAATTATCAATTGTAATAATACCGCTCAACGGATTTATAATATTTATATCTCTTTGGACGCGCTATTATGTGCTCTCTAAAATATCCATGGAGAGTTTTTCGCAGAAATAAATAGTTTCAGAGTTAGGGGCCAAATAACGGAAAAACAGCAAACATTTTAGGATTGTTCGCGATTTTGACTCCACAACATTTTGCAATCTGATGTACTAGGTTGATCACGTAGTAACTACACTATTATACATATTTCAAGCAATAAAGGATTTATAAATAATGCTGACGATGCTACTTTGATAAGATGAAAGTGACAGACGAAACAAACTGATTTCGCAAGTGGAATATGCAGTCCGAGATACAAGAATTGCACTGAAAATAGACAAACAGTTGAATGCAATCAGAATGCAGAAGAAAATCATTCTCATCACCTTTTTTAAATTTGGCTCTAAAATTAGCAAAAAAAAAGAAATAACATGAGTGACAGTCCACCAGTATGCTAGGGCCGCAGATGTATGAGTATTCCAAAAACACCATAAAATGAATTCGTTCACGGTGAGTCTGGAATCCATGACCCTGTGCACCAATCCAACCACAAGCCAGGCTACTCTAAAATTAGCTAAAAATATTTCTGCGACCGAAACTCCAAGAAAATCATGATGTTGAAAAAATTTTGGGCTTGCCCCCCCCCCTGACCGAAATCCTGGCTACGCCCATGGATGCCTGTCCGCCAAAAGTAGCTCCACAAGAGACGGTTTGGCGAAGAAAGAAACGTTACCAGATGATACGTAAGACCTTATCTATAACTTCATTCCGTCTTGTCTTTGTCAGAATTTCTTTAATATTGTGCAAAAGTTGTTTATTTCACCGGATGGATCTACTGCAATATAGAAAATTTTTATTGACACACTCTCCAAAGGAAATACGAAAAGGTATCTCACTCCAAAAAGTGTTACCCGATGGTCTTGTCGATGTGATGCTGTCCAAGCTCTTGTTCGCGGTTACAACAAATTCATGGAAGCTTTACAAACCCTAGCAGATGATGTGGAACATTGTTGTGATGAAAGAAGCTTGTTAAAAATAATATCCTATTTGGAAACAGCCATTTACACCCAATTTTGGTCCGATGTTACGCTTCAACGCAACGCCAAAATTTGCAAAAATGAACGATGATTGTTAACACCGTCGTTAAATCTCTTAAGTCGCTGAAGATGTTCGCCGAATCCAAAAGATATTTCTTCGACTTTTACGAAACCGCAGGTAAAAACCTTTCGATGTCCCAGCAGTATGAAAATGTTCGCACTCGAACTAGAAGTATACGGAACAGAGGCCGCTCGATTATGGAAGATAAGCTGCCGCTGAACTATCACCACGGGACATATTTCGAGCAACTGCGTATCTGCTGACTTCCAGAATCTCGGCTTATGAAGTTCTTTGTTGGCGATTTGGATTTTTGGGTAATGTTACATCTACGGAACCCGCCGGCATTCATCAAAAAGCGGAAAATCTAGTCGAAGCCTACTCTGAAGATTTGGAAGATGCTTTAGTTCAACTGGCAGCTCTCTCGCAACAATGTCGAATACTTTAGTTAAAAGTTGTTTATATCGTATCGTTGTAGATGGTGATCTGTGCTCCACGTTGGCAATGCTGAAATTGCACTTCACATAAACCTGTCAATGATGATCACCGATTGCAGTGGAGAGCGGTTATTTTCAAAAATGAATCTAATCATAAGAACAAACTGCAAACGACCAGTCCCGTAAAATTGCTATTTTTTAATATCTGTCATTATATCTACATTTATACATTAAAAATGCTATTATTCTGTTATTGAAATCGACTTTAAGGGCCCCCACCATCTCTGGCCCCTGGATATTGAATTGCTTAATTCGACCCTGACTTGTATAGTGTTCTTGCATATTTTTAGATATTGTCATATCTAGCCTAGCCCAGCTAATTTCCAGAGCAGTGGCTAATCTAGCGATATAAACGGAAGTTTTCAATAGATACAGTTGGTGTTAACGATTAACTATACAACAAGGAATTGGCGCGCAACCACATAGTGTCGTCTTGTTGCTATTCAATGGGACTGTATGGTCATACAAATTAATTAAAATTATCGCAATAATGATTAAGGAATGATGCTATATGATAGGTACATGAATGTATGTATATGCCTACTTATGAATAGACATCATATCTAATCTTTAGATGAATACATGCATCGAATGCGGCGACTTTAAATATTGTTGGCTGGTGGTTAGTGTAATCAATTTATCATACAGAATTGATGAAAAATGTACAATGTGTTACAGAATATGTATATATGTATGTATGTACAAAAAAAAATATTTTTGTGTTATTTGAAGTTAATTTAACCAGAAAAGCAAACGTGCCGTATTAAATGAGTAAAAAAATGGATTTGTAACAGTAACAGTGCAGTTCATTGGAAAATACTTGGAAATTCAGGACGATTCGTGGTAAATTATTATTTTAACAGTAAAGTATAGAAAGCTTTTTATCCCGGGAAGGCTTAACCTTCCGTTAGTTGCAAGAAAAAATGTAACACGAATAGACGCAATGCATCTATTAGATGCCAACTTTGTCATCCTGTTGTAAGGTAATGAATATCTTCATAAGGTTTTTTCTTCAGTATCTGAATATTTTAAGCCTTGTCATACCAATAGACAATATCAAAAGAATAAAAATCGGGTCTGTTAATAATATTTCTTTGATTGAAAAAAAGTCTTAAAAAATGAGATTTTTTGAAATTGTCTTACATAATTGCAGTTTTACAGGTTTCTAAGCATAATTAAATTTTAAAATGGACTTCAATGGTAAAGTGAAGGTGTAATAGTGTAACACTAAAAGTATTTCACTTGTAGTAAATATTTTTATCCTATACTGCTACGCCTATATCGATCCACGTTCAAATCACTTACACGAGTGCTCGCAATGCATCTAATAGATGCCCGAGCCTGCTACATAAAGCCAAAGGACCTCACAATTATCACTTTCAGACTGAAATGCTTCCCTACTCGGTATACGAAGCTACTACACTCAAAAAAAAAATGTTGTAAAATTAACAAAAACTTGTATAGTTGACAATTTTTTCCTGTTGATTCTCAGCTAATTAGTTCGCTGTTTCAAAGGACATGAACAAATTTGTTGAAACGAAAAGCAAATATCCTGGTTGAAATAACATGCCTTTTTATATAAATTGAAAGTATTCATGTTATTACAACAGTTCTTTTAAGATTGAATAGACATGAACATATTATTAAAATGACAATTAAAGTTGTCTAAATAAAAACGGCTTCTAATTGAAATAATAGAGCTCTTTTGGTAATATCAACAAGGAGAACTTGTGAATTTGATTTTAGCATGTTGTTTTTACCTCACGACTATCGCTCAGAGAAGGTTTTGTATGGAATCAAAAGCGGTTTATTTTTTAACAAAGCATATTTATTTGTTTTAAAATTAACAGTAGAAAAACTTAGCTTAAAAATAATAAATAAATACAAATACATTTAATATTTGATTTTTTTTTTTACAAAATATTATAAAAAAAAATTTTCTTATTACATTTTTTGGTTGGGAAGAGTGTAAGCAAAATGCTTAATTTCTGTTTCCCTTCCAATAAATATGAACAGAATTTTTAATAACAATAAATTCAGTTACATATTTCAAACAGCTTGTGATTTAGTATGTATTACGGAAAACCCTTTCTTATACGCCTTTCCTTTAAAAATTAACTGAGCGCAAATGGTAAAAACATCACTGGTGTTATAAAATAAGGCTAGTGCACAAGTATTTAGCATAAAATTTTTGCGATATATTGTGAATACTTTCTTGTAGAATCACAATATCGGGCTGGAAAAATGCATCGGTCATTAAACAATTTGCGATATGCTCCAAATCTTTTGTTCTTAGCCGGACACTATTTCTTACGTAGTACTCAATAATTGCATCGGTGAGCAGCTTTTGTTGTTTATCGAAAAGAAGCTTATACTTTTCGAAGTGCTTGACTACCACAGATACGGAGACGGAAGCAAATAAGATTTTCTTAACACTTGTGTCTATTACCTGGAAAAAATATGTATTAGATTAGGATCATCATACCAATTATTATTTTTATTTCCCTTACGTTTTCATTGGTCTCGTATGTGTGTATTTTATTGGATGTCGTATGTGCACATTGCTTGGTTGATTCGCTTGCGGATGCGTCTTCAACCTAAAAAATATTAGTAATTAGTTATGTTATCAGGGGCATAACATTCAAAGTTAACACTCACTTTATTAGACCTCCACTTTTTTAGCGCACTTTTAAAAATTATTCTTTCAGCAAGGTGGTCCAATGGGATTAAGTTGTTAATTTCTTCAATAACTCGAAGATGTCGTACTCGAACTTTGTTCGCTAAAATTAGAAAAATATTATTTATGCAACGATTTGTTATTTTATTTGCAAGCCACTTACCCAAACATTGCTCATACACAAATTGGAAGTTAGTTGAATGTTGTCAACAATTCTTTCAGTTGGTTGTCGTCGAAAATAGTAGGAACACTATCGAACGTATCGAACACATACTCGTAATCTGCGGTATCTTCCATTTTGAACAAACTTACAAACACGAAATTTAAATTCGTTCTGTCAATTTTATAAAATTAATACCAAATACGATTTATTTTGACAATTTTTCTTGTTAGTTTGACATTGTTTTTTATTTTCCCTGTAATATGAATGGTGTACCATGTTACATTTATCAGTTCAATGTATTTGGCTTAACCAAAATGATTTGTTAATTTAACATGTTTATTCTGGAATTCCTGGTTGAATCAACAATTTAACCTTGTCGTTTTGATTAATATAACATGTATTATAATTTTAAATACAATGCATTATTTTAACATTGATCCTTGTTATTTTAACATGTCGTTTGGGAAATTTCCCAGCTTGAATCAAAGTGTTCAACTTGTCATTTTGTAAAATATGCAATGTTTG
Organism: Microchrysa polita; assembly: GCA_949715475.1. Lineage (NCBI taxonomy): Eukaryota > Metazoa > Arthropoda > Insecta > Diptera > Stratiomyidae > Microchrysa > Microchrysa polita. The sequence continues at coordinate 24,954,245 of OX454419.1, read as the reverse complement.
AATTGACATAATTTTAACAATTGATTTGATGATAGTGACTGTTTGTTTAAACATGAAAAAATGCTTATAGCAACATTTTCCAATGTTGAAGTCACATTTTCATGTTAACTTCACATGAATTCGAAGGCTTGTTAAAATGATAGTTCAAACTACTCAATTTCACATGTCATGTTTTTTTCAGTGTATGACTTAGAAAGTGGAATTCGCAATAGAAAAGAAGTTATGGTAAAAAAAACAATGCGAGGCATCTGTCAGATGCATTGCGTCTAACGGAAGGTTAAAATGCGTTACCTCGCAGATATATAGAATTAATGCACTTATTCGAAGCTTTTAACTTTTAGTAAATCACTCAATTTTTTTTGGACTCGTCAATACAACCAATTTAAATTTATTGCAATGCACAGTAAGATCTTCTTCAACACCTTCACCAAATCAAAACCGATATTCTTTTTAGACCACCCACCATTTTATATGAAATCAATGATAGGTACAATTTCCAAAAAAATCTAAAAGTCAACCTAACCATTTCAACGAATCCATAAATCGGCGGATAAGAGAATAGTAAAACGTGGCCGAGCCTTAATCGGCGAATCGAACGATTTCAAATACGATATGTCGCTGCTACAATGTGACCCAAATTGTAGTTTTTAAGGATTTTTTTTCAAAGATACAGCTGTGCGATTTGGGGGTTGTTTTAGTCATACCTACCCCACTTTTTATTAACTATTCAGGGACATTTCACAATTAGCCATTAAGCAAAATTTCAGGTCACTAACGGTATTCTGCCAAAAGTTATAGCCCAGATCAAATGCATAGCAAGAGAGTGTCATTTGTACGGATGCCCGATGGATCATTTTAAATAGCGTCCAAAGTCATATCCTTAAAAATTTCAAAACGCTAGCTTCATTTTATATTTATTTGAATATTTTTTCGGTTTTATTCACTTTCTTAACACATAAACTGACAGGGAAAAAATCGTTGTTGGTGTCAGCTAAAAATTTGATAGAAATTCAGACCCTTTTTTCAAGCCGAAATTCATTTTTGAGAAATCGTCTAACCTTCCCAAAAACCATTATAAAAGCTAAGTCACTGTTCAGTCAGGATGAAGGACCATAAAATATTAAAGAGAAGACATCTAAGAACTTTTTATACCCTTCTAAGCGAAAAGGGTACATATCCGTAGTATTAATCCAAAAGAAAAAATGGTTGATGTTATTGAGGATATAAAGAGGATCGACTTTCAGGGGTCTGCTAATGCAATTGCCGTGGTCGGACATTTATTAAATTTTATACTCGTACGTAATGCTCTAGCTAGCTCTAGATTACTAGCATCGTAGAACGCGACTCAGCCAAGTGAGCCACAGAGCGTGAAAACGCATATATAGCTCATAAAATAGGTTCCTTTTAGAGAAATTCCACTGAATGCGTAAATGAGCACTTTGCAGTTGCTCCTGCGTTCACACTGAAAACAGAAGAATTCCATTCGAAGTTGCAAAATTTGATACTTTCCATTTTAGTACAGTAAACAGGGTGTCCGGAAACTGCCGCATAAACGCACCGGATTATGATTCCTCAGTTGATTTCCAGCAAAAAAGTTGAATCGAACATACCCCCTCAGCTTAACCCTTTAGCTGCCACAGGCATTCAAAGATTTTTGAAAAAATCAATTTCCTGCACGACTTAAAGCCTAATTTCCAAAGCTAGATCAGCTAGAATAGCTGATTATTACAGCCAACAAATTTACATGTAAAATAAAACTAACCACACTAAAATCGGATAAGAGGTTTGGTTTTTACAGAGCTTCAAAGTCAAATTTGCGTGATTTGACCCAAAAACAATCTTTTTTTCCATCGCAATTTTCTCCAACTTCTGCCAAGGTGAGGTGCTTGTACGATTCCTTTAAAAATTGGCGCATAGTCTTACGATCATATCTTTCTCACATCACTTTACTCTAGCTCCATTATTTCTAACAGTTTTAGTACCTTAAGTGCAGAAAACTAGGGTTAATTTTGGCTCGATTTCGACATAATTTGAATAGATTTTACCAATTGCAGATCTTTAGGGGCAGTGTGAATTGAATTGTATTGAATTCAAGCTAATTAACCCTAGTTTTCTACACTTAACGTATAAAAACTGTTAGAAGTAATGGAGCTAGATCAAAATGATGTAAGAATGCGCCAATTCTTAAAAGAATCGTACAAGCACCTCACCTTGGCAGAAGTTAGAGAAAATTGAGATGGAAAAAAAAATCGTTTTTGGGTCAAATCACGCAAATTTGACTTTGAAGCTCTGCAAAAACCAAACCTCTTATCCGATTTTAGTGTGGTTAAATTTATTTTTCAGGTAAATTTGTTGGCTGTAATAATCATTTTATTTCACAATTCTATCTGGTCTAGCTTTGGAGATATTAGAGGCTTTAAGTAGTGCAAGAAAATGATTTTTTCAAAAATCTTTAAATGCCTGTGACAGCTAAAGGATTAAGCTGAGGGGGTTCCGTACTACTTTTTTGCTGGAAATCAACTGAGGAATCATAATCCGGTGCGTTTATGCGGCAGTTTCCGGACACCCTGTATAAAGACACAAAACAGCCGTTTACTTAAAAAAAATACTTAATGGCTGAAATTTGCTGGATATGTTAGGGGACATGTCTGTTATCTAAAACTGAGTTTTCGTATTCGTGGGGGTGGGGGAAGTGGGAGTATATTGCCTACTTATAGGCGAATTTTGCATTTTTCGTTAATGTCATTCTTACTGTTGATCCCACAATAAATGATGTATAGGAGTTTTGTTTCTAATCAAATTATCTCTCCTACTGTACCTACATTAATTTTGTAGGTCAATAGTTCCGTTATAGTGACCAGTTAAGGGTCAAAATTGGTACTTTTTGACCTTTAACTGGTCACTATAATGGAACTACTTGACTATAATGGGAATATTTTGCTTAAATAAAACATGTAATGACTGAAATTCGGTGGAGTCGTTAAGGGATGCGTAATAAATATCTATAAATATATCAGGGGGGGGGGCAGTTAGTAAATTGCCTACTTATAGTCTTTTTATCTTATCTTCTTATTGTAGACCCTACAGTAAAATGGTGTATAGAGGTTTCATTTTTTATCAAATAATCTATCAAACGGTACTTAAATCAATGTCATACGTCAAGTAGGCCAATATGGGTTCTGCATTTTTTTAATACCAGGAAAGTAAGAGAGTTTTTTTTTTGCAAACTAACTGCATGCCTAGGCCCACGAAAGTATCTCTCAAATGTTGACCCAACTACCTCGCTATGGTAAGAACTTTCTAATTAATCCCACCCCAAAGTTACTCAAGCAATAAAATGCATGTCATAATTTTCTGACCATTAACGCCTCTTTACCACTGGTTTGAAATTTTCTTAAAACATATTTTAATTGGAAATTAAGGCCTACGTACATGCGTTCAGAGTGTATATCATCAAGGCTCAAAAATGGATTGGTAATTACATGGACCCAGAAGACTGGGTACCGGCCCATTCCCTGCGAAAAGGAAACAGCCCCGCCACATTTATTGAAAGTTATTTCGTCTGCCTGTAAAACTGGTTGTGGAAAAGCATGTGGGTGTCGGAAAGCAGGATTAAAGTGCTCTACAATTTGTATGGTTTGTTGTTTAAACTTTATGCCTCCACCCAAATAATAACGTTTCAAGCTACACCATAGACACCCGGGTGTGTATATGTATTTTTGTAAGAAAATTTAACTGCAAGGTCGAAAATTATCTGAATTAAATCAATATTAGGCTGGAAATAGTTATACTTACTACGCTTTCATCATCTTCTAAACTAAATTTCTGACATATTCTTCATAATCATGATGAGACATTCGCTGAACAACAGCTCTAGTCGAATCTGTCATATTTGCATCTATTTCGCACAATTCGACCACACGCTTTGAAATAAGCCAGCAAACTGTATAGCAAGAAAACGGAACAGAACATCACCCGTGTTCTTCAAGGCAAAGGACTCGTCGCCTGCGTGCCATAGTGACTTTTTTTTTACATAGAAATATACGTACACACCCGGGTGTGCTATGTATAGACTAGTGTAAATTTTCACTTGTCTCTGCTCTTATTCACAGGGTTCTGGTCCAATTTCCAATTTATCCAAGAAGAAAAGTTTTAAAAAAACATATTGCAACAGCTACTGAGATAAACAGCTCGAAACATTACCTAGGAAAATTTTTATAGGGCATTTGTACATAGCTAACACACCCGGGTGTGCAGGTGGAGACATAAAGGTTAAACGTGTGTAGCAACATACCTGACTTTTCTACTCTTACCGAAAACGACGAGTTCCTCCATAACGATGGGTTTTTTTCATCGAACCCAGAAGGATACGAAGCTGGTCACAATTTTAGCCCAAGCAATAATGAATCCCAAAAGAAAGGAAGAAATCAATCTAAGAAATCAAAATTGAGGTAGTCATATATTTTTGTTGTTACATCAATAAAACTCCAGTGACTATGTGAAGAATTTTATTTTTTATTTTTTGGAACGATCCCTGCGACTGCGCTAATTGACCTAGCTTGATTTTGGTCTCGTTTAAGAGATAATAATTTAATCAGCAAGAACACACGATTATACAACTCGACATAGCGAAGTAATCACTAAATACGCATATATAGGCAATTTACCCCAACTTCCTCCATTAGTCTAGTACAGATAGCTCAAAACCCAAACATCCAAAAATAAAAGGAATTTCTGATGCCAAATTGTTGAATACACTGCCTAATATACGCAGTAAAAAGTTACACCAATTTGCGCCATGGGTTAAGGGGGAGGGGGTGGCAAAGGGGTGAATATTCAGTTTTTTTGCAAATATCTGGAAAACTATGCGTCTGAGCTTGAAATGTCCTGAGGACGAAACAAACTACATAAAATTACCTTTGTAATGATGTATAACACTTTAGACATTTTCTCAGAAAATTATACCCCAGACCTAAATGTATTATAGTGAATTTAAATTTTTGGAGTTTTACATTTCGCACTGTAACTCTTGATAGAATAGACCTACCGTTATAAGATCTTGTCCATATATTAATAACAAACTTTGTTTGATTTGTATCAAATATTGGAGTGCTCCGACTATTGACGCCCCCCTCACTCCTCCTAAAATTTTTCAAAAAGGCATGCCTGTAGCTTCTTTTTAAATTGAGCCAGGCAGATCAAATTTGGTGGGGTGCCTAGTCTATGCTCCATTTTGCTCCCCACCAAAAATTATTACCATCCGATCAAAACTAAGGGTACCCCCCATACAAAGTGTACGAAAATTCTACATAACAAATTTCACATTTTTTCACTTCTAAATTCTATGTAAAATAAAAATAAATAAATAACAGGCGCGACAATCCAACATTGGACTAAGGCCGCAGGATGTGTTAGTGACATCCTATTTCCAAGATCTTATCTGCTTTTTGATGAGGTAATGAGATCAGCATCACGCTCAGCAGTGTTATTTATCCCCATAAATGGGTACTCGTTTAACATCTGAGTGAGATCATAGTCTGTCACAAGCTCGTGAGTTCGAAAAACACAATGGAACACGGTGAGATTCGAACTCATGAGCCTGTGCACCGAAGGTGCGCGCACTAACCGCTCGACCAGCCAGACTACTATGTAAAATAGAAAACAAAAAATTTATCTCTTAGAACGTCATTATAACAGTTAATTGTAGTCTTTTGAATGTATGTTCAAAAGGTTGTACCAAGGCGTACGCTACAAGTATCAAAAAATTGGGTTAGAAGGTCAGTGATACCAGTTCTAAGGCTATTTGCGAATATTTCAAGTAACGTGTACTAGCAACATTCAAACCCGGTTTTTCGTACTTGTAAGGCACGCTCTGGTACAAACTTTTGGATATACATACATTCAGAAGACTACAGTTAACTGTTATAGGGACGTTCTAAGAGATAAATTTATTTTTTCTATTTTAGATAGAATTTAGAAGTGAAAAAATGTGAAATTTGTTAGAAATTTGGGTCACTTTGTATGGGGGGTACCCTTAGTTTTGATCGCATGGTAATAATTTTTGGTGGAGAGCATAACGGAGCTTAGACTAGGCAGCCCACCAAATTTGATCCGACTGGCTCAATTTGAAGAGAAGCTACAGGCATGCTTTTTTGAAAAATGTTAGGAGGAGTGAGGGGGGCGTCAATGGTCGGAGCACTCCAGTTTTTGGTACAAATCAAACAAATTCTGTTACCAATATATGGACAAGATCTTATGACGGTAGGTATATTCTGTCAAGAGTTACAGTGCGAAATGTAAAACTCAAAAAATTTTAATTCACTATAATACTTTTGGGTCTAGGGTATAATTTTCTGGGAAAACGTCTAAAGTGTTACATATCATTACAAAGGTAATTTTATGTAGTTTGTTTTGTCCTCAGCACATTTTAAGGTCAGACTCATAGTTTTCCAGATATTTGCAAGAAACTGAGTTTTCACCACTTTGCCCCCCCCCCCCCCCCCTTAACCCATGGCGCAAATTAGTGTAACTTTTTACTGCGTATATTAGGCAGTGTATTCAACAATTTGGCATCAAGAGTTCCTTTTATTTTTGGATGTTTAGGTTTGGGGCTATTTTGAACAAATTGTACTGGACTACATCTCCACTAATACGAAAACTCAGTTTTAGACAAAAGATTTGTCTCTTAACATCTACATCCAATTTGAGCCATAATTTTTTTAAGAAAATATCCAATTATTGTACTGTTTTGACGCTTGACCGGTAACAACAACGGGTCTACTTGACCTATGATATTGATTAAGGTACCGGTGAATAGATTATTTGATTGGAAAGAAAACCATTTTAGTGTAGGGACAATAATAAGAATGATATAAAGCAAAAACACAAACATAAGTAGGCAATTTACTATAACAACCCCTTCCGTAAATACGAAAACTCAAATATAGATTTACGGATCCCTTAACATCTCCACCAAATTCCAGTCATTACGTGTTTTACTTATGCAAAATATTTTCATTATTAGTGCTATTTTGCCCTTTAAACGGTCATTATAACGGAACTACGATATTGACTTAGGTACCGTTAAATAGACATTTCGATTAGAAGCAAAACTTCTATACATCACTTTACTGTACGAATACCAGTAAGAATGATATTAACCCTAGAGAGATAATCTACGTCGAATCGACGTACATAAATTTTTCTTTTTATTATATCTCATAAGTGAAGCTTTATAATTTGTTGGTTCCAAGATTTAACTCAATTCATGTCTGTAGGCGTAATAACGTGGCAAAATTATTGGCTTGGGTGCCATACAGCCTAAGATATTGGGGGGTCATAAGTCAAATATACGTCGAATCGACGTATGATTATTATCTTTAATGTCATTAAAAACTGTAGAACAAATTTGTACTGAAAAATATTTTAATTGCCCCGAATTGACATTTTTATAAATCTTCATAATGTGGATGTGTATTTACTTGGATATAACCACTAAAAGCCTGTTTCGATAAAGATATCCTTTATTTTAATCTATTGAAAGGAATAGTGAAATAAAATAATTATTACAGCCAAAAAATTTACCTATAAAACAAAACTAACCACACTAAAATCGGATAAGAGGTTTGGTTTTTACAGAGCTTCAAAGTCAAATTTGCGTGATTTGACCCAAAAATAATTTTTTGTTCCATCTCAATTTTCTCCAACTCCTGCCAAGATGAGATGCTTGTACGATTCTTTTAAAAATTGGCGCATAGTCTTACAATCATATCTTTCTTACATCATTTTGATCTAGCTTGCGGCAGACACCCTATCTACCTTTTAACAACATTTTACTCTTAACAAAGAAGTTATAAGGATGTTAACTAGCAACACGTCGTCGTATGATTATCTTTTCAAGGGTAAAAAATATGATTATCTCTCTAGGGTTAAGGAAAAACGCAAAATTCCCCTATAAGTAGGCAAATTACTATAACTCACTCCCACAAATACGAAACCTCAAATTTAGACTTAGGGCACGTTGCCATCTCCACCAAATTTCAGCCGTTACGTTTTTTTAGGGTTTTTTAGAATTTTTTCAAAAAACCCCTATGAAATCGATTTTGTCCGTCCGTCCGTCTGTTCAGTAAATAACTTGCGAACGGCTCAACCGATTGTTATGAAATTCGGTAGGAATGTGTAGAATGGTTACAGTCTTTGGCACAAATACCTTAGAAGTTGGTGGGAAAAAGATAACAGGGTGTTCCGAACGTTTAAAAAAGTCGACTTTTTTAATTTTTATCGGAGATTACCGTATGGGTATTTAAATCAAAGATCTACACGAGTACATCTCATACCAGTTAAAATTTTCCAGTTTGGAGTAACGGTAAAAAAGTTATTGGCGTTTAAAGTTAAACTTCCTTTTCGAGCTCCGTTTTTCTAAACCGTTATAGGGATCGATATGAAACTTTGCACAAAGATTGGTCAGTATGGCCTTATATACGTTAAATATTAAGACTGTTGGCTTTTGCTAAGGAAAAGTAAATAACAGTAAATTTGTAAAATTTAAATTTGTTCGTGTGTAGCCCCTGTTAGGTTTTCAAATATGAAAATTCTGCTAAGGGTTTTTAGAAAATTACACAGGGAATATGTCTACGAATTTTCACTCGAATAACTGTATACAAACCGGAAATATAGCCAAGTAAGTATTTAGTAAGGGCCTTTCACAATACAAGGGAAGCCTCTTAAGCATTTCTTCAATGCATATCTTTTAACTTGATGAAACACTGCACATGAAATTTGCTGGAAATGTATAGAATGGTAATAGTGTTTGCCACAAATATTTTTGAAGTTTGTAGGACCAAGTTAACAGGGTGTCCCGGAAAAGCTGCAAAAGTATACTTGTTCAATACTCATAGGAAAACTTGCGTGGGCTCTAATGTCAGGGGACACAATGGAATCATTTCATATAAGTTGGTTTTCCTTGATTTAAAGAACAGTAACAGTAGAATTATAGCTAATAATTCAGTTCATATATAATGCCAAGCCACCCTTACGTTTGCCTGAGCTTCTTTTTTCTCAAAGGCCATCAGAAATCTTAAATCGAAAAATGCCTGTAGATTTGCCTTGGAGTACTTTTATATAAACTGGGTAAATAGATTTACAGGAAGCATTTCATTAATGTTGGGCACAATTCTTATCTATTGCTTATAAAATATATGTACAAAAAATATTCACTATGCATCAATTCTAAAAAACCCTCGTATTGCGGGCGCAGCCCTCTGTACGCCGGTATTTTTTAAGTAAAATATACCCGTTCACTGTACTATTTACGAAATTCTTCAATTTGATATTTCCAAACACATCATATAGAGAACCATAAAAAAGGAATGCCCATAAAATCTCGCGATTTGATTGGCATTTATTACATAAGACTGTAATATCGTCACCATAATGTCACAACCTCTCTTAGGTAAATCTTATGCCATTCCAATTATCAGAATGAAGAATATAAAATAAAATGTAAAACCTGTAATTGACGACTCGCAGATGTAAACGTCGTCGTCGTCGGCGAGACAATTTCACATGCAAGACCAATTCGGAAAAGTGCTGCAGTCTACATAAATACTCTACTATACGCGGCGTGCTCCGATGTTTTGGGGTCCTAACTATTAGTCCAATAATATCGTATTTTCGTCAGGAAAAAAATACAGAAGTTTATTTCTCAATTTTGTTATATGTAATTTGGGGCGCTGATTCCGAATATCAACTTTGCACCCTAAAAAACGTGCCGCAACTTTTAAAAAAGGGGGGAAAGGGGGGCCTTTTTTCGGTTTTTTGTGATTATTTCAAAAACGGTAAGAGATACAGAAAAATGGTCTGAGGACGAAAAAAACTACATAAAATTATCTGTGCAATGATATATAACAAATTAGAGTTTAATTGCCTATTTCGGCGTTAGAATAGAACATAAAATAGAATATTTTCATTTTAGACCTTTTTTAAAAGCTCCATAACTTTTCAAAGAATGTTAGTTCAGCCGTAAAATTTTGTACAAGTATTAACAGCAAGTTTAAGATAATTTTAACGTAAACGCTGAGTCGCTCCGGTCAAGGACCCCCATTATCCCCCCATTTAAATTTGTCAAAACGGCATGTCCATAACTCCCCCAAAATTGGAGCAGAGTGCTAAATTTTTATTTGTTGCAATTGGAGGTCATAGTCACCCCACCCACCAAAAATCAGCTCATTCGGATAAAAACTAAGGGTACCTCCCATACAAAGTGACCCATCCATGACAACTTTGTTCTACAGTTTATAAAATGAGTACAGTACGTTGTACGTAGAACAAACTCTTGATGGGTCACTTTGTATGGGAGATACCCTTAGTTTTTATCCGAATGAGCTGATTTTTGGTGGGTGGGGTGACTATGACCTCCAATCACAACAAACCAAAATTTAGCACTCTGCTCCAATTTTGGGGGAGTTATGGATATGCCGTTTTAAAAAATTTCAATGGGGGGATAATGGAGGTCCTTGAGCGGAGCGACTCAATGTTTACGTTAAAATTATCTTAAACTTGTTGTGAATACCTATACAAAATTTTACGGCTGAACTAGCGTTCTTTCACAAGTTATGGAACTTTTAAAAAAGGTCTAAAATGAAAATATTCTTATTTATGTTCTATTCTAACGCCGAAATATTCAATTAAACTCTAATGTGTTATATATCATTGCAAAGATAATTTTATGTAGCTTTTTTCATCCTCAGACCATTTTTCTGTATCTCTTACCGTTTTTGAAACAATCGCAAAAAACCGAATAAATACCCCCCTTTCCCCCCCTTTTTTAAAGGTTGCGGCTTTTTTTTTAGGGTGCAAAGTTCATAATCGGAATCAGCGCCCCATAATACAAAAAGAAAGAGTGAGATAAAAACTTCTGTATTTTTTTCACGGATTGGTACTAAATCGACACGATATTACTGAACTATATGTGAACTAAAACAATCTTGGAAAAATCAACTACTATTTAGCAACCATTACATAAACGTGCAGATGTCGTTTTTCGTACAATGTACATATTTTGTGTGTGCACTCCCCGTGTCTTGGGTGTACGTCTAACGTCTGTATTACTCAATACTTTCACTATGTTCAAAACAAACTAATCTAATCCATCTCAGAGGAGTTGACCAGATGCAAAAGTCTGGTTGTAGATTTTGTGCAAAACTTGAATCTCGTTCGGAGTAGTATGTAGGCCCTTTTTTAGCATCGACCCTCTAATTACAGCGTCACGTTTTACACCAGGCCAATAGTACACGATGCCAAAATGACATCGTTACGATCTTTGCTTTTAGACTTGACACCAAACGTGTGATAGTACATTTACCACCTGTGCGAGTCTGTCTGTCAGTCTGTGTCTTCTGAACCTTTCCTTCCAGTCACCATCAGATATAGTATGTGATGTCCAAAACTCCATCCCAGCCTTTCGCGAGCTAGTTCTCTCTGCGAAAAAACCCCAGGTATCGGGGGTCTGATTCAATTTACATCTCGCTAACGACACTATATCGTAGTAACCGCATTTTCGTTACTTTACTAACAAATCGACTCTTGCTTTTCGCGCGCGCACATACAAGATATACTTACATCTTACATCGTTTACAAAAACGTGCTTATCTGGGTATCATATAGCCAAAACAACAACAATACGAGTTAAGTTACAGAGCAGCGCTGCTGCAGTGGTACGAAAACTCCAACTATCCAAAGGAATGACCAAGATCCAAGAAAAACCTCTTCTGCAACCGAACCGAGCTTTTCGGCATGAGAGCTCGGAGCTCATAGGTACTATGACTGCCTCTGGTGGGAAAATTGTTTTTTCTTCTATCTTTAATATAAGTTTCAAGAATGGTAACGTTTTTATGTTAGTTATTGTAGGCTGATCGCGAAACGCGGTTGAATGGTAGATTTTCTGCGTGTACCTTTTTCGATTGTCTTTTCGGCGTGGATAGGCGCGCATTCATACTCCGGTGGGTTTGGTTTTATACATCCATATCTGCTCTGTGTGGTGACGGCAAGTTTTTTTCTTCTGTGATTTGGATTACATATTTTTTCCTGGTGATTTTGTGGAATTTTTTAAAATAAGAAAGAAGAAGAAAAAATAGTGAAAGAAATAAAAAAAGTGCATGAATATAGAAAAAAGGTGAAATTAGTGTGTGGTTTTTGTTTCAGTATTAAATGCCCTTAAAAAATTGAGAAATTTGGGGAAGAGAATGATATTGATTGTGATTATATTGGATTCGATTACTTAGTGGAATGAATTAAAGCCATCGATATTGCCGAGAACAAGTTAAGGAAGGTAAGTTTCAATGATTCAGTTTTAAAAGTTTTTCTTCATTGTTTATATTAAAGTACGTGGATTACCACACCTTTTACGCTGTAAAGGTGCTGTAGGAAACCCTATGCTGAATACAAGAACACCGGAACAAGGGCGTCACCATATAATGTATTTAGTTCGAACAAATAACGAGTGGTCTCGATACGTATGGTTTTGCCTGCGATTTTCCTACTGCGGTAAGAACCGTTTAGAAATATGCCCGAGTAGTAATGTTCTTGCAAGTTTCAAAGCTTTTAGAAATAAGAAAGGCGCATTTAAAGCGTTTCTCCCCGTTCACGTCTATGAGTCACATGTGACTCATGCAACAAATAAAGAAAGATTTCCGGAAGGTAGACGTGGTGGTAATGTCGATTACAAGGGGAAAAGGGGTAGTTCTGCGAAGTAGAAATAATTTTAGTCTTATATTATATTAGTTCACATTTTCATTGTTTTGTATATTTTTAGGAGTGTTTTGGCCGTTTTTCTGGCTGCAATCTATTTAGCCAGATTTTCATCCGTTATTCAAATATAGCCGAATTTCCAGCTAAATTTAGCCGTTTTTAAAATTTGCACTTGGCAAAACTGCCCCTGATCTCATATCCTCGGGAAAAGAAATCCGTAGAGTGTCACTGGGAGTAGGATTTCAGTTTCGAAAGATTTGATTCCCAGATACACTCCCAATCAATAGGATAGATGCACTCGAAAAATGGGTGTACATTGCAAAGTGATAACGGTATTGTCTTCAAACTTGGTGTCAACATTTTCAGTAGCCTGCTTGTTCTTTTCATTAGACAAGGTCAAGGTCTCAAATTCGCAGCTCTGTTAAGATTTTCTTACGAGAATTGTTAAGAACAGTATAAACGTGAAAGTCATTAGGATAGTTCCAGAAGCAATAAAACACAAAATAACAAAATAAATAATAACGGTATAGAAAGATAATTTTATTATGGAATATGTGGCTAGTAAAGATTAGAACTTCCGTTTAGTGATATGAACTCTTGGATAGTTTTTGAAGGTTATTTAAATTAATTTCATCCCAAGCTCCCCTAATCGCTTGCAGAAGCTCTTGCGTGTTGTTAGACTGTCGTCTACCGGTATAAATCTTCCTTGCCATCCATCCCCAAACAATTTTGCTGATATCTATTTTACTAGATTACCGCAAGTGCGCTTTGAGAGTGTGCTCTGCGTATCGAACAACTTCGCACGAAGCTACTTACGTCATTGCTGGAATGATCCGAAAAGGAGTTTTGGTTGACACGCTGGTGAACTTCAAAATTCTAAAAAGCTAGGAAAAGCTCAAAAGCATGAGACAGTGGCAACTGCGGTAGGATGCAGCTTTAACCGGTAGAGGGACTCACTCTCTCGATATTGCAAAATGGGTTGAATGCAAACACGGCGAATTGAACCACTTTTTAACTCAATTTCTAACGGGTCATGGTAGATACCAGTAACACTTGCATACCGTTTCAAACTGGATGACTCGCTAGAGTGTCCTAGCTGCAAGTGAGTTGCAGAAGATGGTATTTCATAGCGTATAGACCGACTGATCGGGATCGAGATTTCCCAAACCGAGTGGTACAAAAGATAAAAGTTGTGGAGGGAAAGAGGCGATGGGGGAATTTAACAAAATTTATTTGTTTGTTGAGTACCCTTATTTTCTCTGTCTGGAAAAATTGGGCGAAGAGCTCCGCATCTCAAGTGACCTCAATGAGATCTTGAACCTCTGCAGCAGAGGCGCACTCAGAAAAATATTTCGGTAGGGGTTTGTGAGAAAATCGATTAACCCTTGTACTCTAATAAGTCGACAAAAAAGCTGACGGGACTAACGAATTTAGGAAACCCTATCGAAAATTGTATTAAATTTGCAGAAGGCAAATTATCTGTAAAACAGGGAACAGGGGAGGGTACAGTGAAATAATGCTCGAGCGTGGTGATATTTTCGAAAAATTGTAGTTTGGATACTCAAGACAATATAGGCTTTTGCTGTATTATTTTCGAGAAAAGCTAAAGTGCGAAACAAAGCGCTTCCATTACTTTACGTTCCGAAGAGCTCTAGAACAATTTTGCCGTGCCATCTGCGCATTTACATACAACTTCATTGGACGAGCATTGACATGTGTTCGGCACGGAAGCATTATGGCCATTCATTCGGAACGGGACGTAACGTCAGCTATATGCTTCGCCCTTGCGATAGTTTCAGTCAAATCGCAAAAAAATGGAAGCTTTTCCTCCACAAGCAGCTTTTGAGCGCTTCTTCTTTTTTCGTAATTGTGCTTGTAGGGAAGCGCTCTTACTGGAGCAGCTTTGCTGGGCTGCTGCCTCTTCATTCAATTGCACTTCTAGGGAAGCGCTTCTACTGGAGCAGTTTGGCAGCACTTCCTTTTCATTCGCTGCGCTTCTTGGGAAGCAGTTCCGTAGAGAAAACTTTGAAAGTTTTCAAGTACTCCGTCTCCATTCGTAGTTGCACTTTTAACTTTAGACGGAGCATAAAAGCTTACTCAAGTAACTTTCCAGCTAAATTCATGGGGAAGTGCTCGGTATCATCTTCTCTGGAAGTACTTCTAAGCCGCTTCCTACACTGAAAAAATCATTTGCTAAAAACAAGAAAAAAAAATACAACAAAAAACAGCAGTTCCAAGGAATATTTTTCTCGATTTGAGATGTATTTTTTTATTTCAAGAAAAGTCTTTGCTTAAAATAAATAAATAAGCATTATTTTAAGCAAAGAATGTTCTTGAAACAATAAAATACATCTCAAATCGAGAAAAATATTCATTGGCTGTTTTTTGTTGTGTTTTTCTTGTTTTTAGCAAATAATTTTTTCTGTGTAGCGCTTCAATACTGCTCTTGAAAAGCGCTCTAGCGCCTATATCGCAGCGCTCCAGAAGGCCTTCGAGAGCGCTTCTTTAACGATTGGAAGGGAACAGATGATATTCTACCTTTTTTACAACATTGGACATTCTATTTACAAGGTCTTAACTTTTTGTTTGTAGCAGCAGTAATTTATTCTCATAAATGGGTACACGTTTAACATCTGAAACCATAGTCTGTCACAAATCTACTGAAAAATTTGAGAAAAACAGCTTGCGTACAAGTCCGCAACTCAGTGGGACATTTTCATGTTTTCAACAAATGCTAATGTACAGTACTGATGCAACCTCGAAATGATTTAAACATTATTTCGTGACGATTTGCTTTTCGAATTTGACTCTTTTTGGGTCGTTCAACAAAAGTTGAACGAAAGTTGAACGTGAGTTGAACCTAAGTTGAAAGTTACACTTTTTGGGTCGTTCAACAAAAGTTGAACGAAAGTTGAACGTGAGTTGAACCTAAGTTGAAAGTTACACTTTTTGGGTCGTTCAACAAAAGTTGAACGAAAGTTGAACGTGAGTTGAACCTAAGTTGAAAGTTACACTTTTTGGGTCGTTCAACAAAAGTTGAACGAAAGTTGAACGTGAGTTGAACCTAAGTTAAAAGTTACACTTTTTGGGTCGTTAGACAAAAGTTGAACGAAAGTTGAACGTGAGTTGAACCTAAGTAGAAAGTAACACTTTTTGGGTCGTTCATCAAAAGTTGAACGAAAGTTGAACGTGAGTTGAACCTAAGTTGAAAGTTACACTTTTTGGGTCGTTCAACAAAAGTTGAACTAAAGTTAAACGTGAGTTGAACCTAAGGTGAAAGTTATACTTTTTGGGTCGTTCGACAAAAGTTGAACGAAAGTTGAACGTGAGTTGAACCTAAGCTAAAAGTTGAATTCGAGTTGAATTCAAGTTGAACCCAAGTTGAACTCAAGTTGAACGTAAATTGAACCCAAGCCCAACCTCTGTTGAACCTTGAATGGCACCCAACACTCACAGGGTACCACCTAGCCCAACTTCCGTTGAACCTTGAATGGCACCCAAAACTCACAGGGTACTCCTGTAATGCCAAAAACGTAACGCTTTTTCGTTATGATTTTCGTGACGCTTTTCGAATTAATGTGCCAGAGTCAAGACTTAAAAATGTTAAAAAGACATTCGGTAAATCAGAGTGTATAGGGAACGACGCTCTCTTCTGAATCTATGAAACGTGGGTTCAAATCCCCAATGCGATTATTAACATTTGTGTTGTCTTAAAAAAAGTCATACTACGGCAGCCTGTTCTACGGCCAGCTATCTATCCCTTCGTATTAGCGAAACTTTAAGTTGCGAAACAAAAACCCTCTCGATACAAGAACGATACCCCGAGAGGATCGTGACTTGCCAGTTGAAAACAATGTTATACAATAACAATGTACGTAAAAAGCGGTCTCCACGTTTTGAATACCCTATACCCAGCGTTGTAGAGAATATTATAAAGAGACGCCGTTGTTTTCTCTTACAGCAAAAGCATAATGTAACTAATTTACAAATTTCCTTCGTATGATTACAAACATTACATTACATTTTTCAGACACCGGGCATTGCCGTCGTATGTCCTTCAGAGGGACCTTTGAGTGCCTAAACATACACTGCGTTTCACTTGAATAGCACACTCTATACATTAGATTTATTTTCTCAATATCTTTAAAAAAAATGAAGACAACAGATATTTTGTATTTTTTATTTGCCATTTGATTAATTAGCTATAATTTGAAATAAAAAGAATTCGAATTTTTCCAACATGTAATCTTAGAAAGAAAAAAAATGTAAAACACCAATGAAAAAACACAGGAATTCTGTTTCACTTGAATAGCACACTTTTTTTAAACTTATTTTAATTAACTTTTTATGCAGTGAGGATAACTTATTATTGTTCAGAATACAAGTTGAGATCAATTTGAATTAAAATCAGCAATTTTAGTAATGGGTTGAGCCTCCCCCGTTTGAAATAACCTCCTAGATCCTATTAGGCAAATAATCGTACAAACTTTTGATGTAAGCAAGGGAAATGGTAGCCCATGATGGCAGAATGGCTTCAATTATTTCAGTCTTTGTTGAAAATTATTTACCAGACTCATAAACTTTTCTAACCAGCCATCTCCAAACATTTTCTATTATGTTTAGATCCGGCGAGTATGGTGGCCAGTTCAAAAGAGTAACATTTTTGGACTCGATAAACGACTTTACGGCACGGGCAGTGTGTATTGGTTCATTGTCTGGTTGTAAAGTCCACGGCAATGGTCCAAAGAGACTTTCGAATGTCGGAAAAGCCTTTTCTAAAACACCTTGATACGACTTAGCATTCATAGTGGTGTCTAAGAATTGGAGTTCACAAGTGCCGTAGTAGGATTTGGCTCCCCAAACCATAACGCCGCAAACTCGACTGTGCAAACGATCCAACTGGTGAGTCTCCTTCCTTAAATCATAAAAATAACAGTTATATCCATCGGGCCCTTCCAAATTAACCCTTAAATGCATGGGGTCTGAACCCATTATCGTAACTAACCTCCCCTCATGTAAAATCGGTCACTGAACACGGAATCAGCCTTTATTTTCCCAGGAAATTGCCCGTTTTCCCCGAAAAGCGAATATTCATTCAGGCCATATGTTGTAAATGAGACGTTTTTCAAATTTAATTTAAGTTGCCTCTTACTTTAAAAGGAACAGTGCAAAAAAAGAAAGGATAATGATTATTGAGAGTTTTGATCGAAATTATAGTGGAAACTCGATATAATGAACTCCTCTTCATTAAAGGAAAGGTGGTAATTTCTAGAAAATCGCTAATATTCAGTTTTTTTTTTAAGGGAGCTCGGGTAGGTGCGTGATTAATTTCCTGTTCCTTATAAAAATTTGTATCGATGCCTATTTGTGACACATCCTGGAAGTTGATGAAAAGTGAAGTAGGTCTTACTACCACTACATCCCCTACAAACCTAAATTTAGCCATATCTTTTGATTGAATGTCGCGAAAAACTTCAAATGTGTGTCAAGTGGTAGCTGCT
This sequence comes from Microchrysa polita, assembly GCA_949715475.1. NCBI lineage: Eukaryota > Metazoa > Arthropoda > Insecta > Diptera > Stratiomyidae > Microchrysa > Microchrysa polita. Next base: position 24,935,997 of record OX454419.1, on the reverse strand, counting down.
GGATGTCCTTATAAAATATTAAAAGTCAGATCCGACTCATAAACCTACAAAAAAACATGGATTTGATTATTTTTTTTTTGGGCTTTGTGTGTCGTCTAGCTCTGTACACGGGTATAGGGTATGCACTCATCATGCTATTAGTGCGATTAGAACTCGCTCTCCTTATAAAATAAATCTCTTATATAATAGTTCGTTACAAACATGTTCCACTGCTAAACGTATAACTCGAGACTTTTTTTGACTTATCATAGCTCATGGAATTCCTTTCTTGAAAAATAAATGGATTGGATTGACTTTGCTAGGATATGAATATGGAAATGAACTGCTGCCTGCTTTATAACCCAAATTAGTGCAGGTCGCAGGACATATCCACAAAAATTACATCCATGTATTTTTTTGTTTATCGAATGTGGTACTCCACATAGTCTTCCATATGAAATGGTTGACCCTTGAAGCACATTTTCTGAGGATCCTGACCGTGGACTTCCAAGACAATACTTGTCATAATCAAATGGTTTAGGAAATTGGATTTCAAGGCGGAGCTGCTTGAGTCCTGGTGGAAGTCCAAGTATCTTACCAAGATGTCAAGTACGGAGCTCGGTCTTTTAGTGACGTGACGTCCTAAGGACAAAACAAAAGATGTGGACATTTTTTTCAGTATACATGCCAGTTAAAAAGAATGGGATTATAAGACGCAGCTACAGAAACGCTAAGCCCTGACTGGTTTGCTTAGAAAACAAAATGACAAAAGCGATCCTTCTAAAACAACTATGACAGCTCCGTTTCCTTGTATCCTGAACAGGACTGATTAAGCTAGCTTTCATAAAAAATGGCAGTGAATGTCCTGGAAAAATGGATCGAGTTTAGGTTATTTGAACATGTTCTGGGCCCAATAAAACGCAGCATCATGTTGAAAGAGCTGCTAATTAAAATTTTATGAACATATCCTACCATACCCAAGACTAAAGGAGAATAATTTCATCAACTAAGAACGATCGGAATGTATGTATAGACATTTCTGAATAGGCCCCAATGCATGGTGTACCATTTCTGGTACGTTGCGAAATTGGTGCAAACATTACCTTTAGCGATTTTTTTGGTCGAAATCTCAAAAAAATCTCAAGAACACATTCCAATTTACTCACCAGTATTTTTCCTTTTCCAAATAACGGTAGATTTCACCAATTTTTTAGCTCTAAGGAATAGCTTTTAATATTCCACAAAAAATAACGTTCTACCACTTTGACGGCGCACAGACAATGCAAGGAAAGCTTCGAGAAGCCAAAATTGAATTTATGGGAAAGCCTGTTTTGTCTTCTTTGGGAAAAAGTAACATAAAAATCAAAAATTTGATAATCGCTCGACTTTTACAGGAATCTAGCCATGTACCATATATGGTACGCTATGCATTTAAGGGTTAAATTTCTTCTCATCAGAAAAAACAACGCGATATCACTCTTTGGTCCATGACATGTTGGTACGCGAAAAAGTCAACCGAGCTTGTTTATGAGGGGGTTAAGAGGTGTTTTTTTTTTAATTTTAGGCTTTAGGTGTTCAGCTTTTGAATTAGCACGCCATACAGTTGTTTTACTCGCACTGAGACCAACTTTTAACCGAATTTTGTCCACAGAATCATATGTGAAATCGATGCTTCACGCAAAATAGATCGCTTATCTGCATAAGAGCGTACACAGCTCACTCGACCTTTCATATTTTTCCATAATTTTCACAATTTTTAATTAAATTGTAAATCACGTTTCTGCCTTTTCCAATTTTTTTCGATATTTTAGTCACTGAAAAGTCACAATCCCTGTAATTTTTTATTTTAACTTATTCTTCGCTTGTTAAGGCTTTACCACGACCCAAAATTTTTTAAAATCAACGAATCGTATTTAAATTACTCAAAACGACTATAGATTGTGATATTGTGACCACGTGCACCACGTATTTGAAGCTTAAACCCAACTGTGCTATTCTAGTGAAACAAAAAATCGGCTCGCTTTTGAAGCAAATTGGTGAAAAAAGGTAACGGTAAATTTGGAGAGTATAATTTTTCTTTTGGGGAACCCACACCAACAAGACAAAAAAAAAGTACTAGCAAAGTCATAAGAATATTGATATATAAGCAAATTACAATGAAAAAACGGAATGTGCTATTCAAGTGAAACGCAGTGTATCATCTATATTAGGAGGATGGGACTTTACGACAAATCCCATCATGCCATTCATTCGCAAGGTTTCAATCTTCAGACATAATTCTCTGAATCTAAAAGGACGTCACACCCTGTTGTAGTTGGAATGATTCCCACAAATATTCTGGGGATGAAACCACGGTTACGTACCTATTGTTAGAAAATGGGGCAAGACTTTAACAGATCGACATACTAATTATGCAAAAATAACGATGTGAGTAGGCCAATCATTATACCTTATCCAGTTTCTATCAGGCCACGGAATATACCGACATTTACATTTATATGCCTGCCTCAATGGAATCCTTTTGCTCAGGACGGTTGAAGCCAAAAGCTCAAAGCTAAAGCTCACTTGAAGCAGAGGAAAATGTATAGATAACATTTTAATTATAGAAGAATTTCGTTCTGAGTAATGGAAGAAAATAATATCAAATGATTGTGGTTGATAAGAACGTTGGATGAAGTAGCGACTATGAAATAAACTGAATACACCAAATCTCCTACAATAAAGGAAGCATGAGCTACTACTACAATTTTTTTTCTAAAACTTGATTTCGATTACTCGATCGCAATGCATTGCACTTCTTTCCGAAACCAGATGCAGATATGTATACACACTAAACGGAAAGTACCCGCGCGTATGACTATGGACCAATGTTGGTGCCAGAAGAGCTTTCGTACGAACACATTTTTATATGACCTGACCAGTGTGCAATGCAGCATGCAATATGCAACTATGTACACTTACTTTTCTTAACTGAAACATAAAGTTCACTATAATTGGTAAGTTAGCCGAAGGTTGGTGGATCTGGATACTATTATACAACTTGTTGTATTGAGGTTATTATACGATAAAGCAACAGCAGTAGCAGAAATTCACATTTATTGCCGGTTTAGTTTCCTTATATGCGGCTGAAGGCACTTACGAGACCGATAATGTTCCGAGTGGCGATAGATGTTAGGTTAGATGCAGATGATTCATCATACAGTTTGACTTATAAAACTGCTGATGAAGAATTGTTATCTTTGAACGCTACTTGGGACTAGATTTTCATCTTGGTAACGTTTCGTTCGTATTTTCGTTTGAAAACCCAATTTGAAATACTTTCTTAAGAAATATCTACCGGCTCTTCCCCCAAAGACTATGTAGGAAACTAAAAGAGTGTCATCTCCATCTTGCTGTGTTGGAGGCGAATTGCCTTGGAAACTCTTTGAGGAGCATAACACAACGATGCTTGTCATTGACTATCCTGGAAATTTACAATTAATATCTTTAAAAGACAACCCTTAAAAACGAATTTATATAATTTCGTAACAATTTTCTAATTAAATTAAATTACTCTATTAACCACTTAAAACTACATACCAGATAAATTCATTCGCACTGTTGAATACAATAAAAATTGTTCGCACACTGATTTTCGACGAAAAAGTGAGAATTGCAAAAAAAAAGTATGCTAATTTATGTTTTGTGTAGGTACTCTCGCACATAAAAAAATACAATATAAATAAATAAACATTTCTGTCTGGCATATGGTATTTTTGGTAAATTTTGTAGCTAATTAGCATAAATATAAAAATGACTAAAGTCCATTACAATGGCAACGCCTGGAGGGATGAAATTTGGCTGGCCCATATGAATACAGAGGGTGATCATATATTTACAATGAAACGGTATTTTCACACATGAACGCAAGCCCAATCGTCATACTTCACATACAGCCAATTCATTTAACATGTAGATTCTACTGTATGAGAGGATGATTTAAATACATACATACATATAAAAAAGTATGGTGCTGAATATATTAATTAGGAAATTAATTTATTCAAGCAATTTGCAGTGAAAATTGTATGCAGAAATTCTATGATTTATAGCTATGTTCCACCTTTCGGCATAAACTAGTACTAGACTAATACGGCCGGCGCGGCGTAAAGAGGACTAATTCAATAATTATTTCTCGTACAGCTTATCCTCACCTGACGGCTGGTTGTTAATTTAAATTTGTAAAGATAGATTTGTAAGGCTCCTTTAGCGATGGTCCGTAGGAAACACTATGAGGTTCCTTCCTGCCTCATATCGACTTTTCTCAGTTTAAACTGGAGTCAGGTATCATGTTTGGCCCAAAAAAGGTGAAATTGTATGTGTTGTGGAAACTTTTATGCTCTTCCTGGATAACTGGAGCGAATTGTATCCTTCTGGCTATGCTTCAAAAAGTAAGCGTGAAAGTACCACCATTGATTTTAGCAACCCCAAACACAAACTAATTTTTAAGTTTCACGCTACCACAAACCAATTAAATTAAATTTTTCGGAAAAGCCGCACAGAACGAGTAATACCCCAATATGACTTACTAAAATTATGTAACGGTTCCTCGAATGAAGCCAATTCTGCACATACCGCAAACTGTCCAAATCATTAAGGTTTGCTACTTTGAATGCTATTGAATTTCCAGCTTTTAAAAAGTGGTGATTTTGATTGGTATAGGCCAGTCATGGGCAAAGTACGACCCGCGGGCCAAATGCGGCCCTTTGGGCTAGTCAATCCGGCCCGCGACATGGTTTTGAAGAAACCCTAAAAATAACACATAGTGCAAAATATAATTTCTGTGGAGCTAGAACAGGATAACAGTTTCCTACTCGTTGCACCTTAAGTGTGGCATTGTCGCATGTAATATTAATTAAGTTTGCACGCAACATAACAAACACCAGAGGAGTAGTAGTAGTGTACGGCCTTAAGACTTTTTTACAGATCCTCTCAGTCACATAAACAAATTGAACTTTAAACTCCTGGGAAGAAGTCAATTAATCAATGATATCAGGATGCGATTGAATTTATTTTTCAAGCAACTATTCAAGAAAGACCTTACTCATTTGGCAAGACTAAAAACTATTGCAGTTAGGGAATACAAACTTAACGAGTTGTTGAAAGGAACCTTTCAAAGTTGTTGAAATGAGCCTGGACATTTATAGAATGCCACTTAATGTGGACTGTGAATCAAGTAGTTACAAGGTAAGGCTTCAAATTAAATACCGGAAGCAACAGCAGCATTGCATGGCTGACAAATGTGCTGGACAGCGAAAATGCTGTTCAGCACTTTTGTCAGCAATATAAAATGCATTGTGCTTGACATTTCGCGCTTCTGCTGTTACTCCCGAGATTCTATTTCCAGCCTAAAGCCTAGTACTGACCTCGAGAGAGAAATTGAAAATGCATTCTTACTGTCGTGGAATATGTGGAGAATGCTGGGGATTTCCATAAGTTACAATCCGAAAACAGTTCCATAATTTTTCTCGGCCATTTTATGTACAGTGGACCCTCGGTTAACGAACACAATTCGTTCCAGGATCATGTTCGTTATTCGAAACGTTCGTTAAGCGAAACCTTTATTAATACAAAAGACAATAGTTCCTTTCTGGGCGAAACACTACTCGTTAAAATGTTTTCTTATTGATAAAAGAGTTATTTTTTTTTAATGCAGATTTGTCTAAAAGTTTACTGAAGTTTTACTTTGAAATCTGAATTTTCACTATTTTCTTTGTTCGTTATCCCAAATTTCGTTCGCTAAGCGAATCAGTTTCGACCCAAAAATTTCGTTCGTTATACGAAATGTTTGCTATCCGAGGGGTTCGTTAAAAGAAGTTCCACTGTATTTTTTACCGATTCCCCGGTTATTTCATGGTAAAATGTCAAATTACCGGGGAATCGAAAAATAATACTTTTGATCTTAATTCAGCCCTTAACACTGAATTAAAGCAACCCTTTCTCAATGCTTGCTCAAAGTTGAGTTCTACAAGGCCCGGTCAAACTCAAGCTTCCCGAACCTGAAAGCTCCCGCTCAGAGGATAATTGCAACGTTTGCTTCTTCCTACATTTGTGAACAGGTGTTCTTTCCCATGAAGCTTCGATAGAACAACTTTAGAAACCGGTTGACTGCCGATAATTTGGCTTCCCTACTGCGAATCAGCTCATCATCGTTTCAATCAGATTACGAACAACTTACAACAACAACCAGAATCTTAGTCTTAAGGACGCCACAAACCTGACGATTTCTTGGTCGATCGATTGCCCACAATCGATCTGGCGCCCGTACAGCACATACATTAGGCAATTTATCGGGCAATCTGAAATAAAACGGTCTCACGGTCCACAAAACACAACACAAAATAGCGAAAATTATACCATTTTTGACGATGGAAGATGGACATCCATTGCTACTACTTTTGATGGAGAACTAAACCAAAGCATGCAGAACGACCACAGGTTTATGTCAAAAAAATCAGCAACTGAGAACACATTGTCATGACAGCTTGTACGGAAAATTGCATTGGCAATACGTTTCACATGTCAAATCAAAAAATTGAATCCGATGGTCCCATACACCTTCCGATTTATCTCGCAATTAAAAAATCTGGCCGATCGGTCGGAGGGTCTGTGGTGCCTCTTATACGCTGTATAAGACTGACTTATGTAAAAATTGGAAACAACCTTTATCATTTCATTTTCAAACAAAAATTAGAGATTGACAAGAAATTTTTAATATCAAATGGAAAAATAATTAACTCCAGAATTCATGTTTGCTCAACAAGGAAAGAAAATTATATTGAAAAAAAAAAACGAAACTGCGAGGTTTATTTCGGGCGCTACCGAAATTTGAATACCCGTCACACTAAAATGAAACTCAAGTTTGTTTGTGTTAATAATTTCTAGTATATGACGTTTTCCGATTCCACCTGTCCTTAGATACGTTGAAGCTAAGCCATTTATTTATAGGGGAATGTGAGTTTTGCAGTTAGACTCCTCGTTTATAAAAATATGTTTTTTCAAATTTGTTCGGCCCGCCTAGATAGTTTGTGATTTTATCTGGCCCACCCCTTAGAAAGTTTGCCCATATCTGGTATAGGCTATAATATGTATATATAATAAATTTCTTACAAAGCTGTCCTGGTACAGTATTTAAAGACACAAAACTGAAATTTGCTGGAGATGTTAGGGGACATGTCTTTTATCTAAAACAGAGTTTTCGTATTCGTGGGGGTGGGGGAAGTTGGAGTATATTGCCTACTTATAGGCGAATTTTGCATTTTTCGTTAATATCATTCTTACTGTTGACCCTACAGTAAAGTGATGTATCGAAATGTTTCTAATCAAATTATCTATCCTACGGTACCTACATTAGTTTCATCGGTCAAGTAGTTCCGTTATCGTGACCAGTTAAAGGTCAAAATAGTACCAATAATGGGAATATTTTGCTTAAATAAAACATGTAATGACTGAAATTCGGTGGAGTCGTTAAGGGATGCGTTATAAATATATATCTGAAGTTGCGTATATATCAGGGAGGTAGTTATATTGCCTACTTATAAGCTAAATTTCCGTTTTTGCTTAATATCATTCTTATTGTATAGTGGATAGATGCATTTTGTGTGTCGCATCTCTGGCGGAGTATATCATTCTTATTGTTGATCCTACAGTAAAATGGTGTATAGAGGTTTCATTTCTTATCAAATAATCTATCAAACGGTATTTAAATCAATGTCATACGTCAAGTAGGCCAATAAGAACGGATTTGGCATTTTTTTAATACCAGAAAAGTAGGAGATTTGTGTTTTGTAAACTAACTGCATACCTAGGCCCGCAAAAGTATCTTTACAATGTTGTTTATAGTTTATATAATGTAGTTACGATATTTTAATATGTATGTATGTATGTGTTTTGAGTTGCAAATAACTACAAAACCCTATGCACTATTCGTATAATAAATACTGTTAATACTGTTAAAGTACCGGTGAATAGATTATTTGATTGGAAAGAAAACCTCTACCATTTTACTGTAGGGTCAACAATAAGAATGATATTAAGAAAAAACGCAAATTTAACCTATAAGTAGGCAATTTACTATAACAACCCCCTCTCAGAAATACGAAAACTCAGATATAGATTTAGGACGTATCTCCTCCAAATTTCAGTCATTACGTGTTTTACTTAAGCCAATTATTCTCATTATTAGTGCTATTTTGCTTAGGAACCGTTGAATCGAATTTGATTAGAAACAAAACTTTTATACATCACTTTTCTGTAGGAATACCAGTAAGAATTATATTAAGGAAAAACGCAAAATTCTCCTATAAGTAGGCAAATTACTGTAACTTCCCCACTCCCACAAATACGAAAACTCAGATTTAGACTTAGGGCACGTTGCTTAAGATCTCCACCAAATTTCAGCCATTACGTATTTTTTTAAGTAAAATATACCCGTTTACTGTACTAATACACGAACCTGAATCTCTGAGACAAGCTAGGGACCACGCAAGCAAGGTTGCTATGGTAACTTAACTTCATCGTCGTATATCCTGTTGTAAAAACAGAAGATTGGGAGCCTTAGATCGTTTCATTAATATATCACTTCAAAGACCTCACCAGGGTCGTCAGAATAAGAATTATGAGAGTGCGTAGTCAAAGTCAAAACCAGGAAGAAGGCGTTCCGTGAATACATGGAACACCTACTAAGCTATTATTGTGTATGGAAATGTCTTATTTATCTAAATTTTTTCCAAGAGTGAATATCAAAGAGTACGTTTGCATCAATTAAATGTTAACACATAACATTGTCAGTCATTTTTCAATAGCTTGTTCTAAGTGTTAAAATATGCTGTCTCTGGATATAGTTTTCCACAGGGTTGATATAAAAATAAACGGATTTTACAGGTCACAGAAACTGAATACATCCATCCAGCTGGTTTGAAATTTATATTTATTGAATTCAGTGGAAGGAAATGTGTAACCTCTCCGGCACACTATTAAAAAAATAGCTTAATTCAATAAGTGTGCATTAGTTCAGTTTAAATGTCATATCCCGAAAAATCGTTTTTTTTTTAACATTTCGAAATGGGTTAGGACCCATTGACCCCTCCCCCGATTAGGTCCCTAGAATCCACAGAAAAAAAATTAACATTTTACACCGCGGAAATTAAAGTTATTATAGTTTTGATCCCGATCCACTCTTGTATTCAGGAATGTAATGTTATTAAAGCCTCATCATCGACGGCTCCAAAACGAGGCATTCGACTGGTGTTTTTTAACTTGACATCTGTCTATAATAAAAAAAGATACCGGCGTACAGAGGGCTGCGCCCGCAATACGAGGGTTTTTTAGATTTTAGATACATATACATAGTGAATAATTTTGCACATATATTTTATAGGCAATAAATAAGAATTATGCACAATATTAATGAAATGCGTAACACTTTTAATTAGACCAATCCAAAAATAGATTTACTATGTATCATGGCTACACATATTAACTGAATTTATTAGCTGTAAATCCGTTACCGTTTTTCCGAATCAAGAAACAAGATCTTATATGAAATGGCTTGGCTGAGTCCGTTGCCCACCAGAAGCTTTCTCGTGAGTTTTGGGAAAGTAGACTTTTTGTTAATTTAGTACTACAAACTTCATAATTGTTTGCGACCATCAGTCCAAAATATGCAGACGTTTCCCTATTATTGAGAAACTCCTTTGCTAAATATTTTATTCCCTATATTTCCGGTTAGTATAAAGATATTCGAATGAAAATTGTCAGGCGTATTCCTTATGAAATGTGCTCATCGAGCTCTTTGATTTGAGTACCTATACGTTCATGTTCGATAAAAACAAAAAAAGTCGACTTTTTCAAATCTCCGGAGCCTCCTGTTATCTTTGCCCTATCAACTTCCAAGTATTTTGTGCCACAGACTGTTACCATTCTACACATTCCTACCAAATTTCATGACGATCGGTTAACCCGTTCGCGAATTATTTATTGAACAAATTTTAAAATCACCAGGACACCCTGTTATCTTTGCCCTACCAAATTCTTCCGTTTGCGAGTTATTCAGTGAACAAATTTTCAAATGCCCGGGACACCCTGTTATCTTTGCCCTACCAACTTTTAACTATTTCCTGCCAAAGAATGTTATTATTTTACCCATTCCTATCAATATTCATGACGATCGGTTGAGCCGTTCGCGAGTTATTTAGTGAATAGACGGACGGATAAGGGTTTTTTGAAAAATCTAAAAAGAACACGATGGTCCATTAGCCAAAGACCCGAAAGAAATATTAAAGCACTGGAAATCTCCTGTTATGTTCTTGTTATGCTCTTGTTACGTTACCGTGTTTTATGTTTTAGGTCCGAATTCTTAGTTATATTAAACGCACTGTGTTTGATTAATTCAAAGGGGTTTATTAACTAATTCACAATTCAAAATACGGATTAATGCGATTCTTTTCATTACAAAATACTAGCGCGTGAATTCACGTGTTGCAGCTCAAAAGGTTAGGAAAGAAGTGACATTTGACTGTAATGGTGATAGAGCAAATACATACATATTTTAATACATATATAACATCCTCTTTTTTTTTCTTTTAACAAGGCGCTTCATATCTATTTACGGGATTTCTAATTCTAGATGATTTTCTGATCGGCCGCTGTTGGTTGAAATCATTGGTATCATCTCTCGGTAAAGGTTTTCCGTCTGTTGCAAACTTGCCTTCTACTGGACCGCTGGAATTGCCTGAGTGTTCGACACGTTGATTTGGTAACCGTCGAATATGGATCGAATTACGCACGTAATCGTTTCGTCCCACACGGACAATGTATGACCTCGCGTTGATAGACTTGACGACGACGCCTGGTTCCCACTGCTTGCTTTTGACGTTGACTTTGGTGTAGACATTTTCTCCTTCGTTTAAACGTCGATAGTTCTTTGTTCCCCGGTCATAGTATTTCTTCGAACGCGATCGGTTTTTTACTATGGACTCCTGGACATTTTTCGTTATCTGCTGTTCGTAGTTTGCTGAAGGGATATTACATCGCAACCATCTACAAAAGATTCGCTTTGCAGGACTAGATCCGATTTTGTTGGGAGTATTTCGCCATACTAATAGAGCTTTGTAAAAATCCTCGTTGGAATCTAAAGATTTGATGATCATTGTTTTTGCCGTTTTCACAGATGCTTCTGCCTTGCCATTGCCTTGCTGGTGATGAGGACTAGATGTTGTGTGTTGAAAGTTCCATTCTTTAGAAAACTGTTTAAATTCGTGTCCAATAAATTGTTGACCATTGTCCGATATTACTTTCCTTGGTATGCCATGCCTTGCAAAATTTCGTTTGCATATTAAAATTACGGATCTTGCAGTCATATCTGCTAGTTCATCAATTTCAAAATAGTCAGAGTAATGGTCTACGGTTATTAGGAAACGATGAGTGCGATTTTCAATTGTAATTTCAAAAATATCCATTGAAACGATTTCGAACGGATGTGCTGGGATCTCGTGTGTGATCATTGGCTCTCGTTGTTGTTGTTTGGAATATTTTATGCAAGTATTGCAGTTTTCAATTATTGATTTTATATGACCATTGATTCCCGGCCAAAATACAGTTTCTCTGGCTAGTTTGAGAGTGTTTTCGATTCCGGAATGACTTGTATGCAATCTGCTTAAAATCGTCTTTCGTAGCGAAACTGGTATCAGAATACGATTTCCTTTTAAGATCAACCCGTTTTGTATTGTTAAAAGTTCTTTATAAGGAAAGTATTGTTTGAGTTGTTCGTTTATTTTGTTCTTAGAATTCGGCCAACCGTTTTGTATTGTTTCGTATAATTCAATCATTACCGGATCATTTTGTGTTTCTTCTATTATTCTCTTCGTTGTGCTATCACTTATTGGTAATTCATCAATGCAATTTATGTTTTCTATTATATTGAGTATATTTTCAATTTTGTAAATATCGTATAGCTTTTCTTCGTTCAATGTGTTTTCGGGAGCTCTTGAAAGGGCATCCGCAATATACATTTCTTTGCCTTTCTTATATTTTATATTCAGCTTATAACGTTGTAACAGGAGTATCATGTTTTGTAATCTTTTCGGAGCCTCTAACAGTGGTTTTGCGAAAATTTTCACTAATGGGCTATGATCCGTTTCAATAGTAACATCAGATTTGCCACATATGTATTGATCGAAACGTTTACAAGCATAGAGTATCGCAAGCATCTCTTTCTCAATTTGTGCGTAGTTTTTCTGAGTGCTAGATAGTGTTTTCGAAGCATAAGCTATGGGCTGATTGTCTTGCAAGAGAACGCTTCCGATGCCGAATGAAGATGCATCGGTTTGTATGATGACCGGTTTCGTAGCATCGAAATATTTCAGTGTTGGAATTGTTGTTAGGATATTTTTTAATTTTATGAATTCGTGTTCATGCACCTCAGTCCAGTTAAAATTTGATGATTTGTGAGTTAATTCTCTCAAGTTATGCGAATTTGATGCTAAATTCGGGATATACGTTCCAAGGTACGTTATCATACCGAGAAATCTTGCCAGCTCCTCCTTGTTGCTCGGACGTGGTAAGTTTCGTATCGCAGAAGTTTTCGTTTCGTCTGCTTTTATTCCATTGTTGGTTAGTACATGACCGTAAAAATTTACCTCTTTCATGCACAAGTTGATCTTATCCTTGTTAAGTTTAACATGTTCCGCTTCAAGTCGTTCGAATAGTTTACGTAGATTCTTGTTGTGGTCAGTTAGCGCTTCTTCGTCGGTTTCGCCACAGCCAAAAATCAAAATGTCATCTGCAATGTTAAGTACACCATTTAATCCACTTAAAATTTCAGTAAGTGCAATTTGGAAAAATTCCATTGCTGGTTTTATACCAAAAGGCATCCTCAAAAACTTATAGTTGCCGAAGGGTGTGCTGAATGACGTTAGTTCACTGCTGCTTTTATCCAGTTTCAGCTGCCAAAATCCTTTCTTCGCATCCACTGTTGAAAATATCTTAGCGTTTGCTAGACTCGGTAAAGCTTCTTGTAGCGTCTTCGATGTAAATCGAACGTCTTTTAGGTGTTTGTTGAGTTCACGTGGGTCTAGACAAAGTCGAAATTTTTCATTCCTCTTCACCAAAACGATGTTGTTCAGCCAAGGCGTTGGTTCAAGTTGCTTTTCGATAACTTTATTGCTTTCCATTTCTTCTAAAATTGATCGGAGATTATTATGTAGCGCGATTGGAACTCGTCGCGGCGCTTGCTTTCTAGGTACAACATTGTCTTGAAGCTCAAGCTTAACCTCACCTTTGAATTCTCCGAGTCCCTCGAAAACAGATGCATACTCTTGGCAAATTCGTTCAGCTTCTGGAGGAACTTTGTTTATGTTGAAGCAGAGTTTTATTAAGTTCATCTTTTGGCAGGTGCTTGCTGAGAGTAACGGTGCATGATCTCCTGTGACTATTTCAAAAGTCTCATTGTAAATTCTGTTTTTGTGTTTTAATTGTAAGATTACTTTACCCAATGGCACGATTATACTATTTCCAAATGCTTGCAATTTTGTTGTTGTCGGCGTTGCTAATATTTTTTCTTGTTGTGTAATACGCTTCAATTTGTTTAGTCCGATAATGTTGCAGGTAGCTCCTGTGTCTAGAATACATTTGACGTTTCTGAATAAATCGTTGTGTTGTCTGATGTCTATGTCAGCTGTTACGAGATTGGTGTTGGCGCTTAATGTTAATATTAGTTGGTGCTGCTGTTCATTTGTATTACTTTGTAGACTTTTAACGTGTTTAAGGTCGGATGTACGATTGTTGCTTGTATTTGCCGACATACATACTGACGCGTAATGTCCATGTTTGCTACACTTTCTACACACTGCGGATCTCGCTGGGCATTCTCTAAGATTTTTATGGTACTGGTAGCCGCAGTATTTGCATTTTGTTTCAGCTGACTGTTTTTGATAAGTCCGGTTCGTTTTTGGCTTATATGCTTTACTGCTGGAAATTTTCCGCAGTTTGCTAACAATGTCGGTAGCATTGCCTGTGTGAACGTTATTTGTACTATGAGATTGTAATTCTCCCAATTGTTTTGCGGCATTCTCTTTCGATTTGCAAATATCGATTGCTTTTGACAAAGTAATGTCTGTGTCCAGCCAAAGTTTTTCTCGAAGTCCTATGTCTTTTATGGAACATATGATCTTGTCGAGTAGGATATCGTCTGACAAATCTCCGTATTGTGTGTTTTTGTTTAATTCTCGTAGACGCGCAAAGTATTCGTCATAAGACTCGTTTTGACTTTGAGTAGCTAAGTTGAAAATCGCCCGCTCATACCTTTTATTAACTCGTGGTGTTAGATTATTTTTGATCGCCTTCAGTATGTTGTCCGCTGTTGATTTTTCTTGCTCGGTTAGAGGTAGATTGCCGAACATTTGAAAAACGTCGTTTCCAATCGCTGTTAGAAGAATCGCTTTCTTTCTTTCCTCGGGCTTGTTGTCGAGTCCACTGGCGATGACGTAATTGTTCCATCTTTCCACAAAATGCTTAAAATTCTGAGCGATGTCGCCTACCTTGATGTTCAATGGCTCTGGTAGAGGGATATTCACGTATGCTGTTGCTTGTTGCGAACTTAGTGTTTGCTCCAAAACTTGAAGTGTGCTGGCTGCTGCTTGTTGCGAGTTTAGAGATTGCTCCAAAACCTGCAGTCTGCTGGCTAGCATGTTGATTGTTCGTTTGTTCTCTTCTTCGGTCATTTTTCTTGTTTTCATGGGCACTTTTCCAAATTTTCCACTAACCTGACACCATGTTATGTTCTTGTTATGCTCTTGTTACGTTACCGTGTTTTATGTTTTAGGTCCGAATTCTTAGTTATATTAAACGCACTGTGTTTGATTAATTCAAAGGGGTTTATTAACTAATTCACAATTCAAAATACGGATTAATGCGATTCTTTTCATTACAAAATACTAGCGCGCGAATTCACGTGTTGCAGCTCAAAAGGTTAGGAAAGAAGTGACATTTGACTGTAATGGTGATAGAGCAAATACATACATATTTTAATACATATATAACATCTCCACAGAGCCGACCTGGAGCAATTTAAAGTTTCCAGGATATCCTCAGTGAAAACCTCAACAAACTAAGTACATATGTTCACTGATACGTAATGTCGTCTATGTCTGTTGTTCAAATTGTGACGAAATTTTCCCCTCGATTATGGTAGCTCTACAAATTTTCATTTACAACAATGCTTCGGAAAACGCTAATTTGTAAACATTTTGTGTATTTCTTATAGCAAAAGTTTGAGCCCTACAATTCGTGCCCAGTTTAGGGCTACAGGTCACTCCATGCTCGCGGCTTTACTCGGGTCATGATACTGCCAAATAAAAGTTTGCCTTTCGGGCGATTTGGATAGACCGAGGATATCAAGGCGGCGCCTGATATAGTAGCTTAACTCTGAAGAATGAATGAATGAAGAACAATCAGGCTGTATCGATCTAGCATTGTTCGGTTGTCTAGCCAACTCCCAAGTTTGAGTAAGAATCCACTCGATTTTGCTTTGGGCGGGATCAGTTGAATAGGGTTTCTTTACTCTAAAACCTCACACACGACAATACACAAGATGAAAAGACGTCTCGCCCGCCAAAGAAAAAAACGGGAGCGAGCAAATATAAAAAGGGATTCAGACAGGATTTATCAAATCCTGGAATTGATTAACAATTGGGGCATATTGTAACTGCAATTTGAATACGTACGGATTTTCGCAATTCGGTAGCTCTGAGTCCGTGGCAAATAGAAACATTGAATTTTGTACAGATCAGCCAATGTATAAAGACCAGAATATATATATGATACTTTGAAACTAATTTTTTTTTTGTTTTTTTTTTCGCTTTTCGGATTCGATAGTTTCTTGTTTTACAGAGCTTTCATAGACAACTTCTGCAAACAATTACATTTTTTTTCAGAATACAGACGACATTCGTTTAAACTGTCTTTTCCCATTGATTCTTATGTAATTTGGCACCTATGATCGTCAAATTGTCCTTACAATGAATCAAGGAGCGCCATTGCGGTAACTAGGTAACTTGATGTGTAAATTTAACTAGACGATTTCTTATCATTGCGTCTCGCGACTTTTCGTCTGGACAACTTTCAGAAATATCCTTTTTGTATCCGAAAGATAAACTACGGGCCATATATACAGGGTGCGGCAGAGAGGACGGACAGTTTTAGAAAAATCATAAAATTGTTAATTTTTACTCAAAAACAAATTTATTGATGGATTTAGGTCCACAAGGAAATATCATTTGAGACAGTCAAGTGTGGAAAATCACATCAGTCATGTAGTGGCCGAAATTGGTGATGCAGTGCTGGAGGCGTTGTTGGAAGTTCGCGTAGACTGTCTCCAACGTCGCTCTCTCAACTTTGGCGACTTCCTCGCGAATTACCTCCTTCAATTCGTCCAGAGTTCGGGGCTTCGGGGGCTTCATTTACTCTAGCCTTGACCTGTACCCATAAGAAATAATCGCATATGGATAAATCTGGGGACCGAGGAAGCCAATGAATTTCGCCAAACCTGGAAATAAGGCGACCAGGGAAGAGAGGGCGAATAACGTCCCTTGATGCTATGGCTGTGTGTGCGGTCGCCCCATCCGGTTGGAATCACACACGTCGGATTGGAACACGTCGCCGTCGTAATTCAGGCAAAAAGAAGTTGGTTATCATTTCGACGTAGCGCTCTGAGTTCACGGTAAGAGGACGACCATTACCGTCTTCGAAAAAATAAGGGCCAATGATGCGAGTTTGTGATACAGCGCACCAAACCGTAACTTTTGGGCTGTGCAGCGGTCTTTCGTGTAACTGTCGCGGATTTTCATTAGCCCAATAACGGCAATTTTGCATGCTGTTAAGGTGAAAGTGAGCTTCGTCACTCATGAACAATTTGAGGTTCTCATTTTGATCGATTAGTGCTTCCATCTCATGTGCGAAGTTCATTCGTTGTCCATAATCTGCGGGCTGCAACTGTTGCACAATGGTCAATTTGTAGGGGTGAAAGCGGAGATCCGTACGCCATATTCGCCTTACCTAACGATCACTGAGGCGAAGTGCAACAGCATGTTTCCGTGCAGATCGAGTCGGACTGCGAAGAAAGGCTTGTCGAACGCTTTCAACATTTTCAGGAGTTCTAACTGTTCGCGGAGCTCCTCTTGGTCTTCTGTTGATCAGTTCACCACGACTGCGAAGTGATTCAACCCAACGAAGGATGGTGTTTCGAGTGGGAACAGCTCTATTCCGAGGAATGTTGAAGTGGCGACGAAACTCACGCTGTACGACCGTCACTGACTCACTATTTCGTACGAAACTATCATACGCGAAAACGCGGTGCTCTACCGTTCACGGCTCCATGACGCCAACTGGTAAAAAAATGGTAGGAACTCACGAGTCAAACGGCACCCTCCCCACCTCTCTCGTCCTAAGAGGGGGAGAGTACTACCCATCTCAAAAACGTCCGTCCTCTCTGCCGCACCCTGTAGATATTACAGAACAGAGATCGCTGTCAGGAGTCTCCACCCAAAATGTAAAACTGCACATATGAGTGTCGGATTGTATTGATATGAATTCTTTTGGCAACAAATGATTTTTTTTTGCCGACAGCATTAGATCTTTGGTTTTTTTATTGTTGATATTGTTTAATGTGCCCTCTTGTTTAATGACTTCCACCACGCCACTGGATTTGCGCCTCGACGACTCCGGTCTTTAAGGGAATTGCGCGTCGTTATTCATGCCGACCCAGAGATTGGCCATTGTTCTCATATTCTCAAGCAATAAGACGATTTTCAATATTTCATTTAACCACAACTTGTTTGAAAATTGATTCTATAAGGGCTAACCTACACTAGCCACCACCACCAACCCGCGATTGAGACTTGACAGCGACTAAAGAAATCCACGCCCGCCTATATGCGGTGGAATGCGTGAATTGCTGTATATGAGTATGGATTTCTAGAGTCGCTGTTGAGTTCCTTTTGCAAGGTTGGCATCACCGTAGAGATTTTCTTAGATTTATCACAGTTCAAGCTAAGTCTTCTTGTTTTATCCTAACTCCTAGTGGAGCATGGTGCGTTGACAACTACCGTGTGCAGTCGACAACGATTCAAAAGCAACTGAATTCGCAGTGTGATACGGTTATCAGCCATATCACTTCCTAGCCGCATTGTTAGTTTATTATTCTACAATAAGCATATTTCTTATCATCTTCTGAATAATAAACTTGTGTCGGGTCATGCCGAGTTTCGAAACTCGTTTCCCTATGAATCTCTATATCACAGAGTGGCGACCGAACGATCACGGCCACAAAGCACGACCTAAGCTAAGTCGGTATACAAAAATCAAACGAAACACCGCCGTTTAAAATAAGATTGAAACGGATCTACTAAAATTAGATGCGCAGACGTTCGTTCAAGGTCTGCTAATTTCTAAATCAAATTAGGAAGATCTCACTTTTCGGCACTTTTCGGTACGCATTTAGTGCCCTGCGTTGTTTGTTTTCAATACTTATTTTTCAAAATGTGCTAACAATCTCGAAAAATTTGCCATTGAAATATTTTTTATTCCGCAGTTGTGCTAACTTTTAAGAACGTTACGTCAGAGGTTTTTTTAAAGAATATTCTTTCGTATTGTCGTCGCGATATTAACAAAGAGATGCTAATCAATTTGCGCAATGATTGTAGGCACACAACCCATTACCTCACCTTGACAATGTGAACTCCTCTTAAATATTTGCTATGATGTCTAAATGTGAATACATAATATGGAATGGACATCGTAGCATATTTTGTGTACATTTTACATAAATAAATAAATACATAAATATTTTCTTTTCCGTTTATAGGTAAACTCCACACATTCCTTGGCCGGCTCCATAAATACAAATTGCAACAACTTCGAACTATTATACTAGTCGTATAGCAACATTATTGTCCAAATGTTTGGAATAGTCCAGGATAATACAAATTGGAAGGTCATCGTGTCGTGAACAACTAAACTGACCGCACGACCATTATAATTGGATCGAGAATCATATTGTACCAAAATTTCCACCCAAAATAGAAGAAGCAACATAGCACACCACGAAGATGGTCAACATACGAATTGGTGGAGTTTTAACGCGACGCGCTCGATACTCAACCGCTGCCGTACCAATCCCTTGCGATATTACAACATCAACGACTCCAACAGCTAATGGAGGAACGCTGAAAAATGAACAAATGTAAGAGAAACGCCAAGAAGATGTATTTCTTTGATTTAATTATATGTGCGTTCCAAATTTACTGTTTGCGTGTTTATTCGCACAAATTATCTTAACAAAAATAATTGAATTTATGTTGCCGTCATATTTTCTATACTCAGAAGAAATACATATGGGCATGACACATTTACAACTAACTATGAAATCTAAGAAAAGCAATGCGAATTTACTGGCAAAGATTTTTTTTTTTGTTTTTAAATTTGGAATTCACTTTTACGATAGTGTAAATTGACTTATGCGTAGCGTAAATAATTACAATACCATTCTTTGGTTTTCATTCGATTTTTTTCTGGTTTTCTTTTGGCACAGAGATACCAAAGAAATCAAAGATACTCACGTGAGACCATATTCGGAAGTGCCGGGTCCAAAGCCGTTTCCATTGATTGGAAACTCATGGCGATTTGCACCGTTGATTGGTAAGTTTAAGCTAAAGTTTTTTTTTCTCTTCTCTTTTTCTAATATTTGAATAAGTTACATTGTTTGTTTGAATCTGGAGTGTTTGAGAATCACTTTGAGTGGATGTTCAATATTGTTTGTGTGCAAAGTGTATTTATATTTTGTCTGCACAGGAGTGTTTTGCTTGTATTTTAAACAAACTTTGGACGCGGATACATATTTGAATTTACAAACACGAATGGATGATTTAAGACCTTTGAGGCAAGACCTTGCCTATAGGTACACGTGTTCATGGGTATACATACTTGTTATGCTATATCAACTTAATTAGACGAATTGATAAATCGAAAAAGCCATGTTATCCCCAGCCCCAACCAAGTTCCAGGGTAAACGTGGTCAAATTAACTACGGAGAAAAAATGAACGAGACCGAGGCTAATTTCGGGTGCGGCCGAAATTTGAATACCCTTCACTCTCCTCGGGCTATAAGTTTTTTTTGGGCGAACATAATGACTGGTGTTCAATCCTTCCCCATTTTTTTCCTTCTGTGGCGTCGATAGAACAATATTTGTGTGTTTTTGGTTAAGTGGGAAAATAAAAATATTTACTCAGAAAATTTTATTGGGGGGATGCGGGAGCATAGTATGATTCCATTCGTTTTAATTTTTTTTTGTTTTGACAAGGACGCATTAAGTTTTTTTGAAATTGGTGTGGAAAAAATGTTTCTTAGAAGATCTAAAATGGGGGGTTGGGTTTGTATGGTAGCCCCATGACCCCATAGACCGATTCCATGCATTTTTACACACGTCTTATGGCATCAATAGAGATGCACTTTTACGAGTTTTGGTTGAAAGTGATGCACAAATAAAAAAGTTTTTCGTAGAAGAACTCAATTTGGTTGGGTTTGTATGACAGCCCCATGACCCCATTGTGCGATTCCATTCATTTTTACATATGTTTTGTGGCATCAATTGAAATGCACTTTTAAGAGGTTTGATTGAAATTGGTGCACAAATCAAAAAGTTTTTCTTAGAAAAACTCAATTTGGGGGGTTGGGTTTGTATGACAGCCCCATGACCCCACCGTCCGATTGCAACCATTCTTACGTATGTTTTGTGGCATCAATAGAAACACATTTGTATAAAATTTGGTTGAAATTGGTGCACAAATAAAAAAGTTTTTCTTAGAAGAACCTAATTTGGGGGGTTAAGTTTGTATGGCAGCCTCATGACCCCATAGTCCGATTTGATCCATTCTTACATATGTTTTGTCTTATCAATAGAAACACATTTGTGTGAAATTTGGTTGAAATTGGTGCACGCATAAAAAAGTTTTTCTTAGAAAAACCAAATTGGGGGGTTAGGTTTGTATGGCAGCCCCATGACCCCACGGTCCGATTTTAGCGATTCGAACATACAAACTGCCTGCAATAAAAAGAAGCATGTGTGCAAAATTTCAGCTCGATAGCTTTTAAACTGGCCGAGTAAAACGCGTAGCAACAGACGGACAGACGGACAGACAGACAGACGGACATCGCCCAATCGACTCAGCTCGTCTTGCTGATCATATATATACATATTTTATATGGTCGGAGATGCTTCCTTCAATGCGTTACAAACTTCATGACAAAGTTAATATACCCTTTACTCTACGAGTGAAGGGTATAAAAATTCGGAAGTAATGTACGGGATGGTAACATCGCGTACCAAATCCAATTTTTTATTGAGTGCAATTTCTGCAAGGTAAAAGTTTTCCGTGAATAACTTTTTTTTTGCAGGTATGGGCAAACGACGATTTTTGCTGGGCACCCATCGGCAATAAAAGTGGTCAAGTCCGATTGCACTACCATATTTAGGGTGGCCAGGTCAGGCACGACACTAATTGAGTGAAACTTTTTTTTTTATTTTTGCGAATCTGAGTTAACGATGAGCTACCGAACTACGCAAAAAAAAATAAAAAAAATATAGTAAAATCTCCCTAAGTTGACCACTCTATAACGTTAACCTCTTGAAATTGACCATCTTTTTTCAACCACCGTACTTCAACATAATGTTAAATTAGTCATAAGTTTACCACACTCTCTATCTTGACCAAAAATTGTCCGCCCTTGGGTAGTCAATATATAGGGATTTTACTGTAAATACCTCTTTTTAAAGGGTCGACAAACAATGATTTACCATTTACCTATGTAAGACGTGTCAAGCTTGCGGCCCTCCTCGCAGTTATGTGCGGCCCGCGGCCATGTCGAAGCAGCACAATCTGTATCAACACAAAAATGGTGAAATTGAACAATTTCAGTCTACTAAAAATTACTGAAACTCGTCAGTGGTTTATGCAAGATTATTTTAGGTTTTTTCTCCAAATACTACAATTTGAGGCTGGTTATTTGATTTTAAAAGACAGCTCATCTTTTTTGTACAGGACAATACTAAGTCTCTTCATGAAACTGTTCTGTCCCGAAATGCAGTTAATACAAAGGCTTTAAAAACTACGGAAATCTTGGAATTGGTGACTTAATCACCTGGATGAAATTTCAACATAATAATTAGAGCCCAATTGCCTGATTTTTAGATCTATACTTATCAACCAGTATTGGTGCATGAGTTTGTTTAAAACCATATCACAAACAACTTTGTCTATTTTAGCCACCTTTCTGCTGAAATTAATTTATTCTGACTAATTTGCCTCCCAATGTTATTTTGGACGAACTCAGATGACTGGTGCTAAACATTTTTTATAATCTGTCCAAAATTTGGAGCAAATCATTGTAATTTTGGTTACGTGCAGATCAATCATATTTTCACGTTTTCGCTTCTTGTCTTATTTTTTTGATGTGCTTGAAGTACATTTTCGAAAGGGGGAAGTTCTCACGGATAATCCCGAAGCCTCTATAGTGATCTAGACTCTCCGCTGTATTTTAGAAGTAATATTCTGTAATCAACTTTCGTAACCCGATTACATAAAAGCTTTTGAAATTTTCCTCCTGCGGCCCACCTAAACCTGAGGAGAGGAGTTTTATTTGGCCCGCGCCAAGTATTAAATTTGACACCCCTGACCTATGTAATTAAGGGCACCGCATGGGTAATCGAAGTGGCTAAATCAAATCGCGGGTTGGATTGATCTGCTTAGAGTTGCCACATCAAACACACTAATAATTGAGTAAAATGTAGAATATTTTTTTGCCCTTGACTATAAAAATGTATCTTGGGCAAAAAAACTATGGAAGAAGCTAATCATTTGCTGTAATTTTGTTCCAAAAGTTATTGGGTAGAAGTGTTACCCGGTAACGATAAAACCATTTTGTCGATAATAGTATAACGTGTTTATTTAAATTTGTAATCTACGACCCTCATTCTATTTGTTTTTATTTGTAATCAGAATTAAATGGAGTTTTAAAATGCACCATTTTCTAATCAGCTCGACAGCGGAGAACACGTAACATTACTACTCTCATAATATGTCTCATTAGACTAAATTACTCATTAAACTAAATATGTATTCTCACTTTTTTCTGTAAGCTACACTAACTTTACAAAATAAAGAAACAGCATTCTCAAAATTATCAATCGGAACTTTGAGTTGGACGCGTCTGCACATGTAACATACAGTCAATAGAGCCTCGAAATTTTGGATTGATTAGGATCATGATCTTTCATCCGGATTTTCGATTTGGGCAATAAAGACGCTGAGGGTAGCAACTCTAGAACAGAATATTTATGCAAAACTCATTAAACCTCGATAATAGTTAGCATAGCATAATTAGCAATAAAATACTTTTCTTATTTTCGCTATGAATTTTGTTAAGTATGTAATCGTAATGTCATCATATTTTCCATTTTTATTTTAAATTGAGAAATTTTGGGCATCTCGATTACCGGGATTTCCCGGTTTCGGATTAGTGGTGCTATACTGTAAAAGACTGTCCACACAGGCAGCCAAATTCTGGTAGCGTGTGAAATGCCTAATTTCGTTCACGCATGCTTTCTATCTTCTTTCACAATTTGAGCGCAGTAATATTATCTTTAAATTGTCGCACTTAGTAGGGTTTTTTTAGATTTTTTGTTAAACTCCAATTACTAAATTATTTTTAATCCTGCGGTACATAAGATGGACAAGCAGTGTTACTGATACTACCGATACAAATACTGGACTTTTCTTTCAGTTCCGTTTCTCCTTTGACATCGAATGACTCGAAAAATCACTGAAGTTTCCGTTGATTGATTTTCTCTTGTGGTGAAGAAATGTGTCGATTTTCCCTTTTAAATCCCAAAAATGCGTCAACAGTGTTTTCAGCCCAACAGATCATCATACCATTTATCTGAGTAGTTCTACTGTTTCGACTACTGATTGATGTCAATTGCGAAGTATGAACATTTTTCGTTCACCATCACGAAACAGGTAGAAATAAAGTAAAGTGTCGAAATCCATATTCATTCAACCATATGCCGATTTATCGAGACCATTTTTTCAGTGCGTAGTCTGGTCGGTAAAGTGATTAGTGCGTTCACCTTCCGGGGGTCGGGGGTTCGAGTCTCATCGCGAGTAAATTCAGTTGATGATTTTATCGAACTCACAATCCATGCGACGGACTATGATCTCACTCAGATGTTAAATGAGTACCTACCCACGATACTGAAAAATGGGACAAAAATCGTTTTATACTCGATATGAAAAAAAAAGGTTTCTAATCTTACGAGACTATCAACGGATTACAAAATGACTGCAATCGAACCAAGGGGCTTAAATTTTGAAATTATTAGGTTTTCAAGAAGCATTTTTCAAAAACTTCTATAATGGCACCCTTATTTCTCTGAGGACTTGTTTCTCCCTCTTTCTCTCTCTTTGGTACCTGTTGATCCCTTGTGGGGTGTAGGACATCAACTATGCTACTTTCTACCTTGTTCTGTTCTGTGCCATCGTCTTTAGGTCTGATCCCCTCTTGTTTAATGAAGCTGCTACACTATCAACCGATCTCCTCCACGTGTTTCTTGGCAGTCCAACACGGCGTCTTGAATTAATATTTGTGGGTTCCAATCTAGGGCCTGTATAGCAATATATATTAGCCCTCTGTAGTCTCGGTGTTGCAGGTGATCAAACATTTCGCATTTGATACCTTTCCTTTCGCTCACTGCATCACTATATCGTGAATGACTATGAGGAAAAGAATAGGTGACAAAATGCAGCCTTGTCTCACTCCACTGTGCACCTCAAAAGGAAAGCTTGGATGGATGGATAAATGGATTAGGCGCTATGATGGGTTGGGCTGGTTCGCTCAATTAGAGCGAAAGAGTTTCAGGTTATCAGCTCTGTACTTCGTAAAAGGTTTAGAAGAAAGTTAACCAGGTTTACTTTGGGTACGCCCATTCTAATGATTTGAGCCCCATCGAAGGTTTGTCTCCAGCTCATGAGAGCAGGGCACTCGGAAATAACGTGCGAGGCTGATTCCTCGTCTTCGTTACAGAGGCGGCATAGTGGGTCTTGTGTGTAGATCCCGATTGTATGCAGATGTTTTCGCACGGTGCAGTGACCGGTTATGAGGCCTGTCACTGCCCTGAGGATCTTTTTAGCTTAGTACTTCGGCACAGCTGGTTTACCAACTGGCAAACCCAGCATACGCTTGCTGTGTCTGAGCCCTTCAGCGAGTCTCCATCGATTTTGGAATTTTTCTTCAGTCCACTGTTTGGCAAGTTTTAGCAGTGGATTTACTGATTCCGATTGCAGGTTCGGGATCAGTGAAGGGTAGTTCGGAGCACTCTCTTGCAAGGGCATCCGTTTTCTCGTTGCCTTCGATCCCCTTATGTCCTTTTACCCATTTCAAGGTTACTTTGTTTCGGGTAGCTAGTTTTTTGAGGTTCTGTTGGCATTCCCAAACCAATTTAGAGTTTGTTCTGGATCTTGCAATAGCCTTTATGGCAGCTTGACTGTCGGAGAGAATAAAGATGGTCTTGTTTGTATGTCCATTTCGAGTACTCTACTCTACCCTGCTACAAGCTTTATGGCTGTAAGTTCTGCCTGGAGCACAGTTGTGTAATGACCTAGGGGTTTGGAGATACTACAGTTGTTGGTTTTAGTATAAACTCCTGCCCCTGTTCCTTCGTCTGTCTTCGACCCATCTGTGTACCACACCATATGTTTTGATAGATGGTTGTCGTTCCATTTACTCCAGTCTTCTCTGACTATAGGGGTTTGGACGTTGGAGTCGAAGGAATACATGGCCGGGATATAATCGCTGCCATATCTAGGATAGGGTTTGCAATGATTTCTCTAATCCGACCCTTAGTGGTGTCCACTTGTTTGATAATAATTCTAGTCTGTACGCCATTCTTACGTCTTCTGTGATTATGAGGTCTAGTGGTGGTAGGTCAAGTAGTTTCTCGAGAGTTAAAGTTGGTGCACTGCGCATGGCGCCGGTTATGCTTCCGCATGCCACTCTTTGTACTGATGCCAACTTCGCAGCAGCTGTTTTTAGTCCACCAGGCAATGGAGCCATAGGTCAGACGGAATTTGACCACGGCTTTGTAAATCCAGTGAATCATTCGTGGTTTTAGCCCCCACGTTTTCCCTATTGGTCTTTTGGTTGCATATAGTCTGTTTACCTTTTGTAATTCTGTTTTGCAGCTGCTTGTTCGAAGTGAGTCTGTTATAAAGGGTGACTCCCAGATATTTGACCTCAATAGTAGAGCATTTAGCCCTTCCAAATTGTGTTTGCGGCTCTTGCACCAATCCTCCACTTGAATCAGAGCTTGTTGCATAAGTTTGGAAATAACCCCTGGAAATTTTCCCCTGTGGGCATCCTTTGAGGACAGCTGTATACATGGTTTAACCGAATAGGTTTGCTTGTACTTGTCGTCCCTGAAGCATTGAATTTATCCTATGACAGAGGGTGTGTGGGACTCGATGACTCAAGGCGCCGTGTACAAGAGATTCAAAGGAAGTATTGTCGAAGGCCCCCTCTATGTCCAAGAAGGCCGCGAGCCCTATCTCTTTGCTTTCTATAGTGTGGTCTCAATCTTTCCAACTAAATGGTGTAGTACTGGTTCACACGATTTCCCTGTCTGATAAGCATGTTGGTTTGGGTGCAAGGGGAAAAGCGACAGGCACCTGTCCCTGATATATTTATCGACGAGCGTTTCCAATGACTTGAGAAGGAAGGAGATTAGGCTTATTGGCCTATACGATTTCGATAGGGTTTGGTCACGCCCCGGCTTTGCCAGAAATGCTACTTTTACCAGCTTCCAAGTGATTGGAAATCGAAGAGTTTGTTTTTTATCCCGAGTTTGTATTCATTTTCACCGAAAAGGATCGATTTATGAAACACTTTATATCCTAATTTGGATGTCCGTACAACTTGGCTTATAGAAAACAGGCCTTAACAGGTAGTCCGCGTGCCACTAGTGGGCCCTCAAGCCATTTTATTGAACCACGAATTCTCTGCGTCTATGTTAAACTCTTCTTTAAGGCGTCTTGCTTCTTCGGATTTGGAGAATTTTAAGGCATTAATATATCTTCCAGGAAATGTTTTCTTTAACATTGACGTAAGGCTAAAATTGCTCCTAAAAATGCTCCTATAATGGTTCCATTATCCAAGGAAGTCTATGGAAATGTAAAGGATATCTAATTGCAATTGATTTTTTCCCCATTTTGGTGGCCCGTGACAATCAATAAATTTGACAAGGTCCCTCATGAGCAAAAGGTTAAAAACCACACTCTCGGTCCAGTAAAATTTTCAAACATACTACAAAAAATGGCAGTGAAAATAGGAAATAGGCTGCTGTCAAAACTTGGTTTTACCCGCTTACACAGTAAGTGAGTGACGATCATTATAATTTGACCTTACAGAGGGTATAACTACAACATAGGTCTTCATCACACACTTACTTGAATTTGATAACTTTCAATCTTAGATCTGCAGCTTAAGTTTACCTAAGAACAAATAAAAAAAACTAAGTGTATCTTTTATAATTTAAGGAGTGTTCAGTTGATCTAGTTGATAAGCGATCTCGCCTTCAAACCACAGACTTGTAGAGTTTAAGATATTTTTCAAATTGCGAATTTCGTGACCGACTATAATCCGACTATGTTTAATGAGTACTCATTATAAATAACTCGGCAGAGTGTGCTGTTGAGCACAGCTCCTCTACAAAATAATGAAATAAATGATATGCCGCTAACACATTACAAGATGTCCTAGATTCGATATTGGCCTGATGTACCCGTTATTATAAGATGGTATAGGGTACTGTTACGCCAAAATTAATGTAGGTAACACCTCTAAGGAGCCACCGGAGGTATTCCAAAGTATATACATATATAAATGATCAGGGTCGGTCCCTGATTCGAATAAGCCATGCCCGCCTGTCTGTCCTGTACGTCCATGTGTCTGTCAGTTCGCACGATAACTACCGAAATAATGAAGCTAACGTTTTGAAATTTTGGTGAAATGTTTGTTTTGATAAGATCTTGGACTATTCGCATGATTAGAACTCGTTCCTGTTCATTTTTTATTAGGGTTTTTTAGATTTTTAAAAAAGCCTTATGAAATCGATTTTGTCCGTCCGTCCGTCTGTTCACTCTCGCACTCGCGAACGGCTTAAGCGATCGTCATGAAATTTGGTAGGAATGTGTAGAATGGTAACAGTCTTTGGCACGAAATACTTAAAAATTGGTATGGCAAAGATAACAGGGTGTACCGGGCTTTTGAAAATTCGTTTACTAACTAACTCGCGAACGGCTTAACCGATCGTCCTGTATTTTGGTAGGAATGTGTAGAATAGTAACAGTCTTTGGCATGAAATACTTAGACGTTGGAAGGACAAAGATAACAGGGTGCCCTGGAGATTTAAAAAATTGTTCACTAAATAACTCGCGAACAGCTTAACCGATCGTAATAAAATTTGGTAGGAATGTGTTGAATCGTAACAGTCTTCAGAACGAAATACGTTGGTATGACAAAGCTAACAGGGTGTCCCGGAGATTTGAAAAAGTCGACTTTTTTTAGTTTTTATCGGACATGGACGTATGGATACTCAAATCAAAGAACTCGATGGGTACATTTCATATCAGTTGCTTTTTTCCAGTTTGGAGTAATGGTAATGGAGCTACAGCTAATAAATTCAGTTAATATGTGTAGCCATGATACATAGTAAATCTATTTTTGGATTCATCCAAATAAAAGTGTAGACCAATCCAAAAATAGATTTACAAACAGCATTTCATTAATATGGTGCATAATTCTTATTTATTATCTATAAAATATACGTGCAAAATTATTCGCTATGTATGTATCCAAAATCTAAAAAACCCTCGTATTGCGGGCGCAGCCCTCTGTACGCCGGTATTTTTTTTATTTACTTACAGATGTCCATGCAATTTAGGACTTTAAATTAGTACTATTATCAAATACTCACCTGAAAAAAAGAAAAAAAAAATAATTAGAAAATTTATAAAATTTAAATTTTGTTTTTAGATTTTACAAAGTATTCGTATAAAGTTAACATTTCTTGAGCATAATTCATATTAGCCTCCCAAGCAATTTATGTATGATGTGAAAATAATATTTATGTGCTCCATTGTACAGAATATGCAAACAATCTAGGGTCAATGTACACATATTTTAAATGCAAAATCTAAAACAAGAGATGCTATCAAATCAAGTTTACATTATATGGGAGAAATACTAAATGGACTCAAAATTTTGGTATTACATAGTATTGTACTACTCGCGGCATAAGAAAAAATTGCCAGTTGCCAAACGAAACTCAACTAAATTACATCGTATTCCAGTGAATTTATATAGCAAGATGATGAAATCAATTATAATTCTTTTCTGTGCTCTTTTTGTGATTGTAAGTAAAAGATTATCGTAAAGTATTTCAACACTTGCATAATCTACGAATAAAATTCCAATTCCACCCACCCACTAGACATCGGGTGACGACTGGAAACCCAAAACCAAGGAGGAATTTGACAATTTCCGTAACGAGTGTATGGAGGAGTTTAATATTTCCAGTGAAATGGGGGCGAAATTACGAGCACGCCAATATGAAGACACGGAATCGGTGCGATGCTATTTGAAATGTGTGGCCGAAAAGGGTGGTTTGTGGAACTCTAAAACGGGTTGTAATGCGGATCGATTGTATGATCAGTCCCTGCAAAATGGCCTGACCATGACCAGCAAGGAGGATCTTAAAAAATGTATGAGAGCAAAACAAGCGAATGAAGACGATTGCAAGTGGGTGTATCGTATGATGGTGTGCATACAGAATAATCAATATTTGACAAGAAAGGAATAAAGCAAGAGATCTTTGGACTATTTGTGTATAACCACTAGACTAGAAAAAGTAAAATACAATGTTTTTGCGTGTTGATATTACATAAAATTTAATAGTTTGTGTAATTGAAATCAACTGAAACTGAAATGAATTACGTTTGATCCTTTTTATTTACTAAAACCTGCCGTTTCAACCGTGGGTGCGTATGGTCGTACTCATGAAGTCGTGCTCGGCAGACCAGAAATGCATAAAAGTATGCAATACTGTTGAAACCTCGATAAACATACATTATTCACATGAGAGATTGCATTAATCGTCGCATGTGCAACAAATTCCTTCGTATAACCAACATCAGACATATATGCAACAGCAACTGCATTTTCCATGTAGGTACGAGTAATTGCATAACATGGACCTGCTCGTTTTATAAATAAATCATAAATAATGGTCAGGAAAATGTTCACGTTACATTTACCTAAAAGTCATGCCTCTTGCAGACGCCCAAACATATTACACCAATAAATGTTACATTAAAATCATGTTCCAAAATTAAAATTGAACAACGCAATGTCGACATTTTACGAATAGGAATATTCGTAATAAAAAAATGGCCCAATGTTTTAAATAAATTATTATGTATTATGAAAAATCTAAATGTCTATGTACAAGTAGTACAATCAATTTAGTAATATTTAGCACCTTCTTAGATAACTTGAAATTTAGTATTTTTGTTATGGCAAGGCAATATAATGAAATTAGCACATTCGTGGTCTTCCAGCAGTTCAAAAACGTGTAATAATAATTATTATAATTTAGCTTTCGATTTTATCACATTTTATTCGTTTAGCGTTTTATTTAGTTGTTTTATCTTTTAATTTATATTCATTCGTAAATTATTATTATTTTGTAAAAGAACACCATGCCAAACAGTAATTTTATTAGTTTATTTTCAAGAAGAACGAGACAGATGCTAATTTCGGGCGTGGCCGAAATTAGGATACGCTTCACATTCTCTCAGGCTAATAGCTTATCGGCAACGTAGTTTTCTGACTCTGTCCGTTTCAATATTTATTTTTTTTTCACTTAGATGCGGTTCGTTTAAGGTGAGCTTTGCGCGAAAAATTGCTTTTGGGAAGGAGTTTCTATGGCATCCCCATGATGGGGACTCCATCCGTTTTTACATATGATTTGTGGTTAACAGATACATTTGTATGAGGTTTGGTTAGGATTATTGCATAAATAAAAAAGTTTTTCAAAGAAGAACATAATTTAAAGGAGGGGTCTCTACGGCAGCCCGATAACCCCCTAGTCGGATTCCGTCCATTTTTATACATGTTTTGTGACTTCAATGGAAATACATTTGTGTAAGAATTGTTTGGTCCGATTTTGCTAATTACAACAAACAGCAACTTTAAATAGAAATAAAGTAAGGAAAGATTTTTTTTACAAAAAGCCAACAAGTCACTATCTAGAGAGGACCAATTGTGTCTACTGTTATGCAGTAAATCATGCTGTATTTGTCCGATATTGTATCGAATGATGATTTTGAAAAAGGGTTCGTGATTCTGTAATCATTGGTGTAAACATTCTACCATGCAATCTCTCTCCCTCTATGGTTCCTGTTAACCCCTTGTGGGGCATAGGGCATCAACTACGCCTACTTTCCACCTCGTTCTGTTATGTGCCATCGTCTTTAGGTCTGAGCACTGTTTGTTTAATTAATTAATTCGCTATTAACCGATCTTCTCCACGTATTTCTTGGTCGTCCAACACGGCGTCTAGCATTGGCTCCTTGAGGGTTCCAATCTAGGGCCTGCTTTGCAATATTTGTTGGCCCTCTTCGGGAGACTATGACTTATCCATTGCCACTTTCGCCTTTTGACAGAAGTGCCTATCCAATCCAGGCCTGTGATACTCAGGAGATCATCATTGGAAATAATCTCCGCCCAGCGGATTTGTAGGACGCGCCGTAGACACTGGTTTATGAAAGTTTGCAGCTTAGGCTGCCCTAGCCTTATTGATACGCGATTGTACATCAGCGTCCGCGCCGCCATCTGCTGTGACTATGCTTCCGAGGTCGCAGAATTCGTAAACTTTTTCGACTGCCTGGTCCGAAACACAAATTCCACTTTGTCCCCCAGGATCGAAGCTCAAGTACTTGGTCTTGGCAGCGTTTATCTTGAGCCCAGCATTACGACTTTCGCAATGGAGAGCATCGGCCATTTGAGCTAATTCCTCTTTTTATTTGATAGAAGACAGTCCAGGTGTTGCAGGTGATCAAACATTGTCCAGCTGATACCTCTCATTAGGTTTTGAAGCGCACTCACTAGTATATCGTTAATGGCTATAAGGAAAAGAATAGGTGACAAAATGCAGCCTTGTCTCACGCTGCTGTGCACCTCAAAAGGATCTGAAAGCTTACCCTTATCACATATTAATAACTATCTTATCTGTGCCCTTATGTAAAACGTGACATTAGGCTGCCTGATGATGGAAATTATTTTAGTTGCTATGCCTCTCCAACGAAGGGCACTCCAGATATACTCCCGGCCAACACTACCGAACGCCTTTTCAAAATCGATGAACATGAGATGTAATGGGGATCTCCACTCGGCGGATTGTTCAATAATAATTCGGAGAGTGTTTATAAAAGGTTAACCTTAATTTTATTTATCGCGCCCGTTTTCCATTCATCTGGAAGAGTTTCGGTTTGCTAGCCCTCTCTGATGAGGGGAAGCAGAATTTGCTTTAAATAATTCAACAGGAATTTTGTCAATCCCCGGGGCCTTCCCAACGTCCATAGATTCGATAACCCGCTTTAATTCCGTCCTAGATGGCGATGAAGATGCACTTGCAGGCCCAAAGCGGTTGTTTAGGACCTCAAAAAAGTGCCATCTCTTGGTATGCTGTTTTTCGGTAACAAGCAGGATGGTCGGCAGTAAACGATTTGCCAATTAGTGGCTTAATTAGCTTAAATGGGGTACCGCTTTCATCACGGTAAGCTGCATCATTTGCCTCCTTCGCTAAAGCGTTGATGTAGGTACGCTAATCACGCCTCTCGCTTCTCTGCAAGCCTTTTTGTGGTGAACGGTATTCAGCTCGGAGTTGACTTTTGGCTGAATTATCAGCAGCGGAGTTCATCCTTAACTCTTTTGCGTGCTTATATAAGAGACCAAGTAGCGTCACTGATAAAAGGTCTCCTACCTCGATCCAATCATCCTACAGTCGCTTCGCCACACGAAATGAAAGATTCCTTTGCAAAATTCCATCTATCTTCAGTTGTAGGATTCTGAAGAGATGTTGCTGCACAAGCTTTTTCGTGCAAAGCTGTAGAATATGCATATGACTCAAACAATACCATTTTTCAATTTGCTGTCGAATTTTTATACCCTCGAGTGGTATAAAACGCTTGAGGAAGCTTCAGGAAGTCTGTAGTTACAAATTCATTGATATGATTCACAGGCTAAACCTATTCATACCTATAAATACCTGGGTTTCAAGCTTTCATGGGATATGTCCGCTAGAGCCCATTACCAAGAAGTAATTGAGAAAACCCGTTTCAATGCTTCCACCTTCAATCTCGTAAATAACCAAACGGAGGGTTTATATCCGCATTAACACTTTTCAGGTGAGCCACGCTCGGTGGCTCACTTGGTTGAGTCGCACTCTACGATGCTAGTAATCTAGAGGTCCGCAGATCGAATCTCGGCATGGTCCAGGAAATATATAGTGCTTGCAACATTATATACATTCCGAAACTCTATTTGCAATGTAACATTGACTCGAGGCAAAGTCACTATCTATTTGAACTCATTTTTGAGACGGTGCCTTGGTAAAATAAATTCAACTCCCAACCACAATATCTATGCTCTAGCAAAAAAAAATGCCGCCGGAGTGGAGATCCGTGTGGAAAACCGCTAGTGATAGCGATATCACGATCCCTAAGCTGAGCATCCACACTAGTACTGATGTAGATAGCGAATTCATCTTCTTATTCACTGATGCGTCCAAGGTTTCGGAGGACATGATTGCCGCCTTTGTCGATGGTCGAACAGGTAAACATGGAATGTTCAACTTCCCACAGAAACCTCCATAGTCACTGCTGAATTATCAGCTATTCTCATGGTCTTCAAATGTGCTCATCCCGAGGGTATGAAGAAAGTCATCATTTTCACGGACAGCAACGTTGCTTGCGACATACTGTCGAATAATAATAACACTTCTGCTACTGCCCACTGTACCAGGGAATTGGTAAATACCGATTTTGACTGTTTAGTAGTGATTTGGATTCCAGTTGGAATAGCTCTAAATGAAAGAGCGGTCTCACTGGCCAAAGATGCAAGATCCACGGGTGAGTTATTTACGCCTATCAATTCTATGAATAGCTCTCTTCTTCTTCTTCTTCCTTGCCTCGTACTTTATACGCTCCATGGTTTCGCGTTGCTTGACCTGCCTACCCGTTTTGGCGGTAATATATCAGCATATTTCTGCAGGCAGCTCTATCTTGGATCGTGTCATCGCCGAGACCAATGCGTTGTTGTTGCTTTTTCATTTGACATATCTGATGTGTTTTCAGTAATTGAATAACAAACACGTGGGTTTAAAATAACTAATAATTAATTCACTTTATTCAGAGGAGATCTCTACTCTCTAACAACTCGTTCAAGACTAACTCTAGTGACAAGTCGTCGGTTACCAATACATGTCAATTCCTCCCTTCTACAAAAAAACTTATCTCTAACCTACAGAGTTACATCTTTTTTTGTTTTTAATTCTTTCTGAACGTCAAGGCAACTCATTTGTAGCTATATTATTTTTAGGACTAACTTCAACATTATTCATCATCATCAATGTGGCACGATAGCCCGACGTCGGGCCTTGGCCGCCTGAATCGTTGACCTCCAATTGTCGCGGTTACGTGACCTTGTCCTCCAGTTTCGGAAGCCCAGCAGCTGGTGGGCGTCTTCACCTACGGAGTTCTCCCAGCGAGCTCTCGGTCGTCCACGCAACCTCGCTCCGTCAATTCGTTGTGCGTTCATCACTTTCTTTGGCATGCGATTATCGTCCATCCGTTGTACATGCCCCGCCCATTGCAAACGTTGAAGCTTCACGATTTTCGATACTTCCAGCTCATCGTACAATTGATACAACTCATGGTTGTAACGGATGCCATTGGTCTCGCTCGCGAACGGCCCCGAAAATTCGCCGAAGGACCTTTCGTTCGAATCGGACTAGCAAAATTTCGAAGGCTTGGGTGAGGGTCCATGTTTCGCAGCCATAACATAGCACGGGTCGGATGATCGTTTTGTACACGCGGAGCTTCGTGTTCCTGTGCGCAAGTTTCGAATTAATTATAGGGAGGACCGAGAAATATGTCTTATTGGCTAGTTGTATCCGTCGCTTAATTTCGTCGGTTTCGTTGGCGTCCTTTGATAAGTTACAAACCAGATAGTTGAAGTTGTCTACATACTCGATACTAAGGTCCCCCACTGTGATGCTTGAATTTGCTGGCGTTCTTGTTTTCGATTGCATCATGGCCTTTGTTTTGCTTTCGTTGATATGTAGTCCAACTTCCTTTGCGGCGTTATTGAGGTTATGCAGAAGGCTTTCTGCATCACCCAACCTTCGAGACATGATGTTGATATCGTCGGCGTACGCTACTAATTGAGTCGACTTGATGAGTAGCGTTCCGCTGCTGTCCATATTCATGGCTCGAATTACATACTCCAAAGCAAGGTTGAAGAGCGTCGGCGCCAGCCCGTCGCCCTGCTTGAGTCCAGTACGAGTTTCAAATAGGTCAGTGAGTCGATTCTGCACTCTGACCTGCGAGACGGTATTAGTCATCGTCATCCTTGTGAGTCGCACTAACTTTGCCGGTATACCAAAATTCAGCATAATGTTGTACAGAACACTTCGATCGATACTGTCGTATGCCTGCTTGAAGTCGACAAAGATTTGGTATACGTCGATGTTATATTCCCAGCACTTTTGGAGTAGAAGCTTCACTGTGAAAAGCTGATCTGAAGCCGCCTTGATACTCGCCAATGATTCGTTCTGCGTACGGATTAATTCTCTTTTCTAGAATTTTAGATAATATCTTATAAGCCGTACAAACTAATGATATGCCCCTGTAATTCTCACACTTCAGCTTGTCACCCTTTTTGTGGATTGGGCAGATTATGCCTTTGCGCCAATCTTCGGGGATTTCCTCGTCGTTCCATATTTTCAGCAGTAGCACATGTATAGCGTTGGTCAGGCACGTTCCACCATGCTTCAGCTGTTCTGCTGGGATCTCGTCAGCGCCGGGCGCTTTATTATTTTGAAGCGACTGTATGGCAAGACTCACCTCCTCTACTGTTGGGGGTAGAACGGGAGGGCCTGGTTCGGCTAACTGCTCAAGAGCTGGCTCCGCGGGGGATGTTGATGGTGCATTGAGGAGCTCTTCAAAATGCGATATTTTACGTTTTACAATACCTTCAAGCCAGTTAACTTCATTTTTAAAATGATTTCTATAAAAAATCTTTTCACTTACTTCATAGCTTACACATTTTTTATAATTTTTATACCCGTCACTATGTGAAAGGGTATATTAACTTTGTCATGAAGTTTGCAACGCACAGAAGGAAGCACCTTCGACTATATAAAGTATATATATTTTTGATCAGTGTAACGAGAGAAATCGATTGAGCGATGTCCGTCTGTCTGTCTGTCTGTCCGTCTGTCTGTCTGTCTGTCCGTCTGTTGCAACGCAAACTAGTCCCTCAGTTTTGAAGCTATCGGGCTGAAATTTTTTATGCAAGTTTCTTTTTAGTGTACGCTGTATATATGTCGGAACGAATGGAATCGGACCATGGAATCATAGGGCTGCCCCTGAAAATTAGGTTATTTTAAGAAAAACTTTTTTCTTTATGTACGAATCTCAACCAAACGTGTGCTCCTAATAAAGCCTCAAAACATATCTAGGAACGGCTGAAATCGGAACACTACGTCATAGGGCTGTCATACAAATAAACCCTTGCATATTTTGTTCTTCTGAGAAAAACTTTTTTTTATGAACCAATCTTAACCAAACTTCACCCAAATGTGTTCATGGTAAAGCCTCAAAACATATCTAGGAATGGATGGAATCGGAATATTACGTCATAGCGCTGTCATACAAACCAACTCCCAAATATTAGGTTCTTGCAAGATAAACTTTTTTTCTTTTTGAATCTTAACCAAAATGCATCCAAGTGTTGTCCTGGATTAGCCTCAACGCAGCCAGGAACAGATAGAATCGGAACACGTCATAGGGCTGCGTTAGAAATCGTTAATGCAAAAGAAGCTTAATACTTCATGTTTTTGGTAAAATCAGAGTGAATGCCAGGCACTGTGTGAGATTATTTTATAAATCGGTAGGGGCTTAGTCCTAAAGCTTAAATTTAAGTTTCCACAACTTGCAAAATTTTCTAACGGTACTTATCAGGGGTTTTGTCTTGCTTGGTTTTTTGCGTATATCTCCGCCCCTGATGGTCGGACTTTCAAAAGAAAGACACCAAATTGTTCGGTACAAAATTGCCTTCATCTTTTGTGTACTGATTGTGCATCTAAAAATAGTAAATAAAATGCGACAGCGTGTCAAATTGGACAAACCCGGTTCGTTAATTAGTTTGTAGCAAATAAGTCGATAACGATGAATTTTCACGCAATAATTAATAAAAAATTGACTTGTAGCTTTTTGAATTCCCTACAATCCAGAAAAGTCGATACAATCATCCACAACCGAGATATGCACAAGAGAAAGATTCTCACAGTTCCATTCATTAACGTTCCACCGACTGACCATAATACTTTGTATGCAGCCTTACTTATTGTTGCTGTTGAAAAAACTCAAGCAATTGGTCAAAAATTTGCTTTTGCTCAGGATATTATTTGTAATGTCGACTCGCACTCTCTATTGAAAAATGTCCGTCTTGGTGGATTACATCTTATGATGTCGTTCATTGGATTGATTGGGAACATAATGGCTGGAAGTGGTTTACAAAATACCCTCTAAACTATGTTCGCCGAAAACAGCATAGAGAAGATTATGAGTGGACACGCGTATTCAAAAGCTTTATGGTGTCACTGTATTGTTCATTTATCTTTGGGAAGAGTCATCCTTGATTTGACAGAGTTTTCTAATTCCGAACGCCAGGAATTCGATTTGCTGCTCAAAAATGTTGATGAAAGGGATACTTTTTCAGCAGAAGAACTGACCCTTATGCAGGATTTATTCAAAGAACTCCACACAACGATGTCAAATCTTGAGAGAAGCGGACCGACCGGAAAGAGCTGGGTTTTGTATTTTCGCCTCGTAACATTACTTAAGCAACCTTCAGAGGTATGAGACAGGAGGCATTGTTGGCCAATAAAAGAAACAAGAAACGATTTGTTGATATACTATGTATACAGGGTGTCCGGAAACTGCCACATAAACGCACTGGATTGTGATTTCTCATGTGATTTCCAGCAAAAAAGTGTATTGAACATACCCCCTTAGCTTAACCCTTGAGATGGCACAGGCATTTGGAGATTTTCACACATTTTCACAGCCAACAAATCTACCTAGAAAATAAAATCAACGGCACTAAAATCGGATAAAAGGTTTGGTTTTTACAGAACTTCAAAGTCAAATTTTTGTGATTTGACCCAAAAACAATCTGTTTCTCCATCTCAATTTTCTCCAACTTTTGCCAAGGTGACGTGCTCGCACGATTCTTTTAAAAATTGTCTAACGATCATTTCTTTCTTACATCATTTTATTCTAGCTTCGTTATTTTTAACAGTTTTAATGCCTTAAGTGCAGAAAACTAGGGTTAATTTTGAATAGATTTCGATATAATTTGAATAAATATTACCAAATTGCAGATCTTTAGGGGCAGTTTGAATTGTATGTATGTATGTATAACGCATAGTTACTTCGGGTATATCTCGGCTGCGGCTGATCGTATCGACTTAATATTTTTTCTGGATTGTAGGGAATTCAATAAGGTACAATTCCATTTGTATTAATTTCTGCGCGAAAATTCACTGTTATCGACTTCTTTGCAAAAACTGATTTGTAAAACTGTTTTTCAACTTTGACACGCTGTAACATTTGACCTACTGCTTTATTTTGAACAATCGCTATGCCAAAGATTATTTCTAAAATAATCTCAGACAGACGGATTTCACGACCGATCGCCTGAAGTATTAGTTGCATTCAAATGTGACGGGCATTCAAATTTCGGCTGCGCCCGAAATTAGCCTCGGTCTCGTTTTAGGATAATCTTTCCAATTAGGAATCAAAGCGTTTAACCAGGGCCGTCCAAACAAAGGAAAAAATACCGGCGTACAGAGGGCTGCGCCCGCAATACGAGGGTTTTTAGATTTTGGATACACACATTGTGAATAATTTTAATAAGAATTATGCACAATATTAATGAAATGCTTCTCGTAAATCTATTTTTGGATTGGTCTAAATAAATGCGTTCCAACACTTCTTAATTAGACCAACCCAAAAATAGATTTACTATGTATCATGGTTACATATATTAACTGCATTTATTAGCTGTAACTCCGTTACCATTATTCCAAACTGGAAAAAAGCGACTGATATGAAATGTACCCATCGAGTTCTTTGATTTGAGTACCCATACGTCCATGTCCGATAAAAACTAAAAAAGTCGACTCTTTAAAATCTCCGGGACACCCTGTTAGCTTTGTCCTACCAACGTCTAAGTATTTCGTGCTAAAGACTCATACGATTCTACACATTCCTACCAAATTTCATAACGATCAGTTAGTGAACAAATTTTTAAATCTCCGTGACACCCTGTTATCTTTGCCCTACTAGCTTTTAAGTATTTCGTGCCAAAGACTGTTACTATTCTACACATTCCTACTAAAATACGTGACGATTGGTTAAGCCGTTCGCAAAGTATTTAGTGAACAAATTTGTAAATGTCCGGGACACCCTGTTATATTTGCCATACCAATTTTTGAGTATTTCATGCCAAAGACTGTTACCATTCTACACATTCCTGTCAAATTTCATGACGATCTGTTAAGCCGTTCGCGAGTTATTTAGTGAACAGACGGACGGACAGACGGACGGACAAAATCGATTTCATAAGGGTTTTTTGAAAAATCTAAAAAACCCTAAAAATGGTGTCGAAGTAGCAATCACAAACAATTCCAAGAAGTAACTCTGACGATCTTCTCTAATGCAAGAAACTTTGACATTAGTAACACCCACGACGCTTATCTGATCACCTGTAATTACATTAAGTTTCTTTTTAGAAGTAATTAATTTACAATTCTTAAAATGTTTTTCATAACTTATGTAGTCAATTGCCGCGACCCCTGCTCCGGTGTCGACTTCCATATCGATCGGCGTATAACAACTAAAGGTCCCTTGTCGACGTCCATAAAGTTGTTCACTTGATCTGTCGCTGCTTCCAAAAGGGTGTTGATTCTTAGATCACTCAGGCCGCTTCACTATCATTTTTGCGATAACCCTTGAAACTTTTCGAATGTGAACTGGAATTGCCACTATAGCCGTTTGCAC
Organism: Microchrysa polita; assembly: GCA_949715475.1. Lineage (NCBI taxonomy): Eukaryota > Metazoa > Arthropoda > Insecta > Diptera > Stratiomyidae > Microchrysa > Microchrysa polita. Next base: position 24,895,467 of record OX454419.1, on the reverse strand, counting down.
CAGCCTGTTTATGATTACCGCTACTCTTGTAGAGTTGCCGCCTCTGCTTACATTCTCTGGCACAATGTGGTCCGTTGCAGATAAAGCAACCTGTTTTGCGTCGGTCGTTTCTGTATCCTCTATTGGAATTACCCATCCATTTTGATTCTTCGGGTCTGGAAATTTTTACCGCATCCATGTGAAATGGTTTTTCAGGCTTAATATGGAGGACTTCATTATGTGTTAACTCCATGTTCGTTGCTTTCGCTAAAGCATTATTTAACGTGAGAGTGTCCTCTTCGTCGAGCAATTTATTTTGCACTGATGAATCTGCAAGTCCAAGCACAAACTGGTCACGAATCGCTGTATTGAGATCGCTGAAATTGCAAGTGCTCGCAAGCATTTTGAGCTCCATCACAAAATCGTTAAGGGTTTCTCCGTGTTTCTGCACCCGCTTGTAAAACTTGAACCTTTCTGTGATTACCTTCTTTTTCGGTTTATAGTGATTAGTCATGGCAGTTTTCAAATCACTCATTTGAAGGTTTTGAGTTTTTGGTAGGCAGATGGTCCGATCATGGACAAAAAATAATTTATCTTGGCCTCATCTTTAATTTCATTAATTAAGAACAACCTTTCTAATCTTTCCCTGTACGATTCCACGTCCTCTCCTGGCACAAAAAACTCGTCGCCAAATGATGTGTTTTCAGTAATTGAATAACAAACACGTGGGTTTAAAATAACTAATAATTAATTCACTTTATTCAGAGGAGATCTGCACTCTCTAACAACTCGTTCCAGACTAACTCTAGTGACAAGTCGTCGGTTACCAATACATGTCAATATCCAGGTGTTCTTCGGTCTGCCTCCGGCCTTGGGTCCATCAAGTGAAACTTCCATTGATATCGCTTTCTTTGCGGGGTTCTCAGGCGGACGCCGTTGAACATGGCAATACCAATCCATTTGTCGGTCTTCGAGCTTTTCGGTGATTGGTTGGTCTATGGACAAGCTGCCTCGGATGTAGCTACTCTTGATGTGTTACATCAACTGACATGTGTAACATTTTCATTTCAGTCGCTGCTCTCTTAAACCTATTAAAGACAATATTGCGCAACTCTGGCAGGAACAATATGACTTAACATCACCACAAAAAGAAGCCTTCTTTTATGAACTAAACTACTGTGTTAAAGATAAAAGTTGGTTCTTAAAAAGGAAATTTAAAAAAAGACTACTCCCAAAGTAGTCAAAGCTGTTAACCGAATCCTCACAAACCCCAGCTATAACAGAATACCTCGCCAGGATCAAAAAGCTTCCCTATGTGACTACTGTGATGTCGTTCTAAACAATGAGCATATGATTAAAGACTGCCCCACATCTTACGGCCTGAGAGCGCAGACACCCCAACTCATCCGGTATAGGGAGAAATCACTCTTAGAATTCCTAACGGACTTCGGCCCTTTAAAACTGGGTCGAAATAGCAGAAGGGATTGTTGACCCGAAAATTAAAATTTGACATACAGCCATCAGTATTAAACTAATTAAAGAAAAAGACTCAATTATTTCGTTTTTTTGTTATTCTTTAATATACAAAGATAGCTTTAGTCACCGAAATCTATATGTGATAAATAAAAAGAGGAAAAAAAAATGATTTTTTTTTGTCAAACACTTATTTTAGTATAGTGATTTTAGCTCTTGACCCAAACATCCAAAAAAAGAGCTGACAATGATTTTTCGCAAATATTTTGTTAACTGTAATATTTACAGCAAAATGTTCTGAGAACAATTTAAACTACACAAAATTCCCTTTCTAATGATATATAATATAATACCCTATACCTTCTCTTGGCAGATTATATACTAGGCCTAAAAACATCCGATGTAATTCTGATTTTTTGATAGTTACATTTGTCTCTCTAGCTCCTGAAGTAATTAATTGGGGCCATGGTCATTTGGATAACTATTCCTATCAATATATAGCTGGCCCAGGCGGAGACTCAGGCTGCTCCGACAAAGCATACTCATATTTCCCCTATTAACATTGTTCTAAAAGACATGCCTGTCACTTATCTCCAAATTACAGCAGGCTGAAAAAAAATTGGCAAACGTTAAGGCTAAGCCCCATTAGACCTTCTACCAAATATTACTTCGATCTGATCAAAACAAAGGGTACCTTCCATACGAAATGACCCGAAAATTGCCTACGAGCAAAACTTTATTTTTGGTCGACTTGTTCCCTTATTTTTTAATAAGCTAGTGGCATTGAATTTGAATAATTTGCATGGGAGGTACCCTTTGTTTTAATCCGATCGAAGTAATATTTGGTGGAAGGTCTAATGGGACTTAGCCTTAGCGTTTGCCAAATTTTTTTCGAGCCTACTGTGATTTGGAGATAAGTTACAGGCATGTCTTTTTGAAAAATGTTAATAGGGGAAATATGGGTATGCTTTGTCGGGGCAGCCTGAGTCTCCGTGTGGGACAGCTATATATTGTTAGGAATAGTTATCCCGATTACCATGGCTCCAATTAAATTACTTCAGGAGCTAGAGCGCCAAATGTAACTATCAAAAAATCTAAATTACACCGAATGTTTTTAGGTCTAGTATATAATCTGCCAAGAGAAGGTATATGATATAATACATAATTAGAAAGGGAATTTTGTGTAGTTTAAATTGTTATCAGAACATTTTGCTATAAATATTACAGTTAACAAAATATTTGCGAAAAAAAACATAATTTCACCCCTTTGCCACCCCCTTCCCACCAAATATGACGCGCAAAAGAGTGTAACTTTTTCCTGCATTATACGGTCAGACCATAGAACAATTTGGCATCAAAAGTCAGCTTTTTTATTTATGCTTGGGTTTCATAATTTTTTCAACTAAAATCACTACTATTTTAACCCTTTCAGGACCAATGTTGCCTATAGGCAACATTGTCTTTAATCCACAAAATAACCGTTAATTTCTTTTTTCCGGGAATTGTTTTCAAAGTTCAGAAAAGCTGTTCTATTCTTAGAATTTTGATGCAGTTAGACTACATTTTTTGTGGTGTTAGCTCGTCACTTCAGATATTTTTTCGTGACGAGTGCACGTGTTGAGAAAAATTGCAAAAAAGTGTTTTTTTTGTAAACACAATATTTTCTAACGGTTTCGCAAAATTTATGTAAAAGTGGATTTGGATGAATTTGAGCATTAGTGAAGAAGATGTTAAATGGAAAGGCTCTATAGTGGGTTCTGAACCCAAAAGTCCCATTGACTATTTTTCCACGTATTTTGACGGTGATATTCTCAAAAAAATTTGTAACGAAACTAATTTGTACGCGCTGCAAACAAATGGAGTAGAACTCAATTGCGAAATATATGAACTAAAGAGATTTATCGGCATCCTTCTTTATTTGGGTGTAGTTAAACTCCCTGTGTGGCGAATGGCATGGTCAGCAAAATTCCGGCTACCGGCGGTAGCTAATGCAATGTCACGTAATCGTTTCGAAAAAATAAAAAAATACTTTCATTTAAATGATAACTCTGAGGAACCAAAGAAGGGAACAAGTAACTACGACAAATTATACAAAATTAGACCACTCTTTGATCAATTTAAGACCGTTTGCAATAGCCATCAACAAGAGGAGCACCAAAGTGTAGATGAGCAAATGATTTCTTTCAAGGGTATGTGGTGATAATGAATACATATACATACTTGTCTAAGACCAAACATTCTTTTGTAGGTAAACATAGCTTGAAGCAATATCTGCCGAAAAAGCCCCATAAGTGGGGCTTCAAAATGTTTTCACGGGCTGGCGTGTCTGGGCTGATTTACGACTTCTGCCTTTATGTCGGCGAAGGCACATGCGGATCTTTTGGACTCGGACTGTCCTCCGATATCGTTCTTCATCTCGCTTCCAGTATTTCTGAAAATCATGGGTATAAAATTTTTTCGACAACTGGTTCACTTCGGTGAGCTTAATGATCGCCTTGAAGGAAAGATGTATATGTATGGAACTATTCGCAACAACCGACTAAAATGTAGTCTAAAGTCCGAGAAGGATCTAGCCAAAGAGGGCCGAGGGTCCTTCGATGTTAAAGTTGAGACCGGACAAAATTTAGTTGCATGTCGCTGGTATGATAACAAAAGCGTCCAATTGATATCAAATTTTGTTGGACATGAGCCAGTGAACGAATGCATTCGCTGGTGCCGAAAAAAAAAAATATTAAGATTTCACGCCCAAATATTGTAGAATGCTACAATAAACACATGGGTGGTGTGGATCTATCGGATATGTTATTGGAGCTGTACAAAATTAATCATCGAACGAAAAAATGGTATATGCGTATTGTTTTCTGGTGCATAAACATGGCAGTTGTCAATAGTTGGCTGCTTTACAGGAGAGACCTAAAGTCTACCAGAGAAAAGGAAAAGCACATGCCGCTCATTAATTTCAAGTTGACATCGCAAATGAACTGATGCAATCATCAAATCAAATTTTGTCTCGGAAAAGAGGTCGTCCATCGTCCCTCGTATTTCAATTCGACTCTTCACCGAGCTCCTCAGCGCCAACATCGCCTGCGCAAATAGAGTCTCCAAGATCGTCGTTCAGCACAAAAAGGGCGTATGTGCAGGATCCTTGTAAAAACACAAGGTATGACAATACTGACCATTGGGTTCAATGGGGCTCAAAAGGAAGATGTAGAGTGTGCAAATCTGGATATCCTCGTTCGAAATGCTCAAAGTGTGATATATACCTTTGTTGTAATCCCCAAAAGAATTGCTTTGTAACATACCATACCAAATGTTAAAATAACAAAATTTGAATAATCTTGATAATATAATAACGGTTCAAAATCAAAACGTTGTTTATTTTTGCATGCAATTCCATAAACCATTGGGCAACATATGCTTGCACCAAGTACTAAAAATGTACCTTTAAGGCCCAATGTTGCCTATAGGCAACATTTGATTAAGGACAAACTAGGATGCGTAGGACCTTGAAAATTATATCAGTTGTTGCTTATGGCTATATTAAGTAAAATTAATTTATTTGTACGTCGCCGCGGAAGATATGCGGGCAAGCTAGTAAAGGTTGCAGTTCATACTGTTACCAAAACATATTGATTTTGAATCAAACTTACGAAGTACCATGGCTATACATTTCACTTGAAGGAATAGCCAACCGACCACGTTAACGCCCCACCTATGCGGTCCTGGGACTTATATCACTTATTTTGCTTATCTCGGTTAAAATATTGTTATGAAAATGTACGGGAAATCATGTAAATTTAATCCAGATTCACCGAAATCTTGCGTTTTGGTATGTAGTGGCCATAAGTGAAACGATACAAAATCCTAAAATGAGGAAAAATCCACAAAATCATAATCACAATTTTTAGGATTGAATCGAAATAAAGATGTGCATTTTTAGTGATTATAAATGTTTTTATTTTGTTATTGGGAATTTGGCATTTAAGGATTTTATGCTTTTGAATTGGGACTCCGGCCCGCCACGCCGGCCGTAGAGATCTCGTATCCAACTCGCCCTTTAGTATATTCCTTAAAAACAAACTGACTAGGAAATATCGTAGTGAGAAAATGTTTTGTTCGAAAATACTGTCTTTTGAGAACGAAACTGGATTCATACGACACTAAAGAAAATCGTATTGACTAAAGAATTCTCGTATGTGAAGCAATGCGGACGCAATTTTTTAGTTAAATTGATTAAACGTTCGTTCAGCACAAAATAGCATACCATGTAAAAATTAGACTGTCAATATTTGACGCTTTAAATACTTAATTACGCTTCATGCTACAGCTAGTACATACAGCGGGTCTAATTTTTTCTTCTTAATAAAGAAATAGTCAAATGATAGTGAAAGCCAATTAGTCGGATCTATTCCACTCCGCATATTTTTATGTTTTTCATGCTGATGCTGAATTTTAAACTTTTATACACACGTACATCGTCCATAGAGATGTGTAATGTACACCCGACTATAGTACTATGCGCTATTACTACTATCCATTATTAGTGCAGTCAAAATATCCCATTTCAGGCCTCCAAATAGAAAAAAATAGAATAAGGCTATTTTTTATGGTTTTTGAATCAGCGGGCTCCCAGGAATCTAAGACTCATTTTCCTAAAAACAAAAAAAATTGATCGGAATGGTCCCAAAAAGGACAAAAAAGGATACTCTTTAATTATTGACCGTAGGTCAGCATGTGGGGTATCAAATCAAAGGGGACGTCGAGTAAATTACATATCCGGTGTTTGTTTCCTGTTTCAAGGACACTAAATGGAATAATTCGGGCTTAAGCGAAAAATTACGGCTTTAAAAAATACATATACGAGAAACACGAAAGATTTCCATACCCAATTTTCTCCTGTGAGGGTCCTTGAAACAAGTAATAAACGCTGGATATGGAATCTACTCCACGTCCCCTTTGATTTGATACCCCACATCCCGACCTCCGGTCAAGGATTGAAGAGTATCCTTTTTTGTCCTTTTTGGGACCTTTCCGATCAAAATTTTTTTTAGCAAAATGAGTTTTAGATTTCTAGGAGCCCACTGATTAAAAAACGACAAGAATTAGCCTTACTCTATTTTTTCTATTTGAAATGCTAATATGACTGCACTATATGTAGAGTAGAGTAGATCTATGGGTGAAGTCAGAAGTGGTTTGGATATAGTCTTCGTGTATATCTTACGCATGTGTGCTCGTAATTTCTTCTTCTTATAAATTACTCCAACGAGTCATTTCATTTCAATTCAATTTCAATGTGTTCACTACATACTTGTACATGTAGTTCAACGTTAATTTCCCATGACTTTTAATTGCCTTTAGTTGAAAAACTTCCTAGTAAACATACTCGAACTCACAAACAAGCTTCTAACGAGGCTCAATGGTACATTGTGGATGCATTTATGCCGGTAAATGAGGCAGTGCTTGCGAATCGTTTTCACAAAAGTTCTGCATTGCAAAAAATTAGCATAACAAATTATACACATTCTTAATAACCAAATTGTAAAATTTATAATTTATGTAAATAATCATTTTGTTAATGTTAGAAAATTTTAATTTAATTTCTTTAATTTTTTTCACCATTACATAGGTCACTACAAAATTCACGAACTCGATAAAGTTATGCGAAACTTATACAAAACCTATGGAAAAATTGCCAAAATTGAAGGTCTAGTCGGACATCCAGATTTACTTTTTATATTTGACGGTGATGAGATACGAAATGTTTTCAAGAAAGAGGAAATTATGCCACACAGGTAAGCATGGATCAAACTATTGTACCTAATATATGTGTGAAAAACGAAAATCTTCCAATACCAATTCTGCGATTTTGAGAGGTGCATATGTACTTACATACCTTGGGTAACTTTTTGAGATATGTAGTAGAAAGATTTAATAGCTAGAAGCTATAAATCTGTTGTCTCCAGTATGTATGTACGAGTAGGTAGGTTAAGTTTCGGAATTCAGTGTACGAGTATAATACATGGTTTTTGTTTTCCAATTCACTTTCCCGAGGGCATTTCTTTAATCTCGCGTGGTCGTTTGGCTGGTACTAATCATTCACTGGTCAGTAAGTTTTTATGATATCTTGAGTGAACAACAAAAACACTTTAACATTGAAATGGAAAGTATTCAGAGTATAATGCAATTAAAAATAATATATTTTGTCGGTGTTAAATTTGTCTGTATAGGTATAAACATTCAGGTACAAGTGCCTCTAGGTTTGAGCACATCAGAGGCTGAAAGTAACTATGATACCGCTGAAAGACAAAATACAAACAGAATCTTCAGACATTGGTATTAAGAGTGGGTTTATCTTGATCCATTAACATCATTGATGATTAGTCAAATTTTAATTCTGTTAGAGTGCAACAAAAAACAAATGTATTATAGTCTGAAGAAAATTCGGACTGGAAGTGTTTTCAATAAAAACACAGAATTAAAATCTTTCGAGACACTAGAAAAATTATATGTTAGAAAATACAAACAGGGTGGCAGGCCGGAATCCGGCGGTGAATTTATAACATGCTTTGTTGTTGCAACAACAAAAAATGTAATTGTGCGAACCACATGAGCACGACTACAAAAAATGTAATTGTGCGAACCACACGAGCACGACTACCGTGTGAAATCCCCCTTAGTTAGTCCCAAGCGCAATCCCAAAAGGATAATTGATTCACCAAACTATTAACATGAAACGGAAACTAAACAAGTGGTAGATCCCGTTTGAAATTATTATACCCTTCGCTTATTCGGCGAAAAGGGTATATTAACTTTGTCATGAAGTTTGTAACGCATTGAAGGAAGCATCTCCGACCATATAAAATATGTATATATATGATCAGCGGGACGAGCTGAGTCGATTGGACGATGTCCGTCTGTCCGTCTGTCTGTCTGTCTGTCTGTTGCGACGCGTTTTACTCGGCCAGTTTAAAAGCTATGGAGCTGAAATTTTGCACACATGCTTCTTTTTGCTGCAGGCAGTTTGTATGTTTGAATCGCTAAAATCTGACGTGGGGGTCGCGGGGCTGCCATACAAACCTACCCCCCAAAATTAGGTTCTTCTTAGAAAAACTTTTTTATCTATCCACCAATTTCAATCTAATTTCAAACAAATGTGTTTTAATTGGTGACACACGACATATGTAAAAATCGACTAAATCGAACAATGGGGTCGTGGGGCTGCCATACAAACCTAGTCCCCCAAATTAGGTTCTTCTAAGAAAAACTTTTTTATTTTCTCATCGATTTCAATAAAATTTCGCACAAATGTGTTTCTAATGATACCACAAAACATATGTAAAAATGGACCAAATCGGACCATGGGGTCATGGGGCTGTCATACAAACCTAGCTCCCCAAATTAAGTTCTTCTAAGAATTTTTTTTTACACACCTATTTCAACCAAACTTCACACAAATGTGTTTCTATTGATGACACAAAACATATGAATAAACAGATGGAGTCGGACCATGTGGTCATGGGGCTACCATACAAACCTAGCCCCCCAAATCAAATTTTTCTAAGAAAAACTTTTTTATTTGCACACCAATTTCAATCAAACCTCAGAAAATTATATTTCTATTGATGCCACATAACAAACGTGGGGCTACCATACAAACTTGACCCCCAAAATTGGGTTCTTCAAAAAATACATTTTTATTTGTACACAAATTTCAACCAAACCTCATGGAAATGTATTTTGATTGATGTTACAAAACATATGCAAAAATGAATTAAATCGGACCATGGGATCATGGGGCTGGCATATAAACCCAACCCCCAAATTAGGTTCTTCGAAGAAAAACTTTTTTATTTGTCCACCAATTTCAACCAAATCTCATAGAAATGTGTTTTAATTGATGCCACAAACATTCGTAAAAATTGATGGAAAGGCCATGCGTTCATAGGGCTGCCATACAACCCTCCCCCCCCCCCCCCCCTTCCTCTTTCTGGTTCTTATAAGAAACCCACGTCCCCCGCTTCTCCCAATAAATCTTCGACACAACACTTGTGAAAATTCAAAAGCATGGAAGCGGGGAGGACTGAACACAAGTCATAGGTACGCCCGAAAAAAACTTTTAGCCCGAGGGGAGCGAAGGGTATCCAAATTTCGGCCGCGCCCGAAATTAGCCTCGGTCTCGTTTTTTTTACATTTGCAATCCATTTTCACACTTTGATGTATTTTGATTCTATAGCGTTTTTTTCCATTTATCCCTGGGATAACTATTCTTAGCCACTGCTGTGTTTTGATAATATCGTCTGCTTTAGAAAGAAAACGAGACCGAGGCTAATTTCGGGCGCGGCCGAAATTTGGATACCCTTCGCTCCCCTCGGGCTAAAAGATCTTTCGGGCGTACCTATGACTTGGGTTCAGTCCTCCCCGCTTCCATGCTTTTCCTTGAATTTTCACAATCCATTTTCACACTTTGATGTATTTTGATTCTATAGCGTTTTTTTCCATTTATCCCTGGGATAACTATTCTTAGCCACTGCTGTGTTTTGATAATATCGTCTGCTTTAGAAAGAAAACGAGACCGAGGCTAATTTCGGGCGCGGCCGAAATTTGGATACCCTTCGCTCCCCTCGGGCTAAAAGATCTTTCGGGCGTACCTATGACTTGGGTTCAGTCCTCCCCGCTTCCATGCTTTTCCTTGAATTTTCACATAAATGCTGTGGCGAAGATTTATTGGGTGAAGCGGGGGACGTGGTTTTCTTAGAAGAACAAAAAAAGGTGGGGAGGGGTTCGGCAGCCCTATGAACGTATGGCCTTTCCATCAATTTTTACGTATGTTTGTGGCATCAATCAAAACACAATTCTATGAGATTTGGTTGAAATTGGTGGACAAATAAAAAAGTTTTTCTTCGAAGAACCTAATTTGGGGGTTGGGTTTATATGCCAGCCCCATAACCCCATGGTCCGATTTAATTCATTTTTGCATATGTTTTGTAACATCAATAAAAATACATTTCCTTGAGGTTTAGTTGAAATTTGTGTCCAAATAAAAAATTTCTATGGTATTTCTAGAAACACATTTGTGCGAAATTTGATTGAAATCGATGAGAAAATAAAAAAGTTTTTCTTAGAAGATCATCATTTGGGGGACTAGGTGTGTATGGCAGCCCCACGACCCCATTGTCCGATTTGGTCCATTTTTACATATGTTGTGTGTTACCAGTTAAAACACATTTGTGTGTAATTTGATTGAAATTGGTACATAAATAAAAAAGTTTTTCTAAGAAGAACCTAAATTTGGGGGGTAGGTTTGTATGGCAGCCACACGACCCCCTTGTCAGATTTTGGCGATTCAAACATACAAACCGCCTGCAACAAAAAAAAAGCATGTTTGCAAAATTTCAGCTCCATTGCTTTTAAACTGGCCGAGCAAAACGCGTCGCAACAGACAGACAGACGGACATCGTCCAATCGACTCAGCTCGTCACGCTGATCATATATATACATATTTTATATGGTCGGAGATGCTTCCTTCAATGCGTTATAAACATCATGACAAAGTTAATATACCCTTTACGCTTAATAGGCGAAGGGTATAATGATATTTCCAGCAATCGTACGCATTCAGCACGTTAAAAATGTAGAAATGTCAGCAAAGGATTATGCATAACAAATTGTGAAGAACGCCCCTGGCAAGATCGATGACGTCACGCACGATAAAAATGTTAGCCTGTTCAATCTCCTATTATGTATTTTTTTTTATACCCGTCACTATGTGAAAGGGTATATTAACTTTGTCATTAAGTTTGCAACGCACAGAAGGAAGCACCTCCGACTATATAAAGTACATACATATATATATATTATTGATCAGCGTGACGAGAGAAATCGATTGAGCCATGTCCGTCTGTCTGTCTGTCCGTCTGTTGCAACGCAAACTAGTCCCTCAGTTTTGAAGCTATCGGGCTGAAAATTTGTACACAAGTTTATTTTTAGTGTACGCTGTATATATGTCGGAACGAATGGAATCGGACCATGGGGTCATGGGGCTGCCCCTGAAAATTAGGTTTTTTTAAGAAAAACTTTTTTTTATGTACCAATCTTAACCAAACTTCACCCAAGTGTGTTTCTAGTAAAGTCTCAAAACATATCTAGGAACGAATGGAATTGGAACATTACGTCATAGGGCTGCCATACAAATGAACCATTGAAAGTTAAGTTCTTCTAAGAAAAACTTTTTCCTTTTTAAGCCGAACGTAACCAAACTTCATCCAAATGTGTTCCGAGTAAAGCCACCAAACATATCTAGGAACAGATGAAATCGGAACACTACGTCATAGGGCTGTCATACAAACCAACCGCTGGAAATTAGGCACTTGTATGAACAACTTTGCGTTCGACAGTTACAGCTGCCCAAATCGTACTTTCGTCTTTTCTAATCGAAAAGTCTATAAAATTTGTCCAATAAATTTGAAAATTGGCAGACTTGTGAAAATTTCAAGGCTCTAGCTCACACTTGTAGCTGTAGAGCTATACTTGGCGCTCACTGCTCACATTGCCTCCAAATTTCAAGGTCCTACCTATCTGCGTTCGGGAGTTCAATCATATCACTCGAAAATTGTCCCTAATTCGGAAATTGTGGAGCGGAAATTTTGAAATTTAACAGCCATGTATAGAGGACCGCACTGTTCGTATTAGGTGACAATTTCAAGCATCTAGGTGCCAAGGTTCAGAAGTAACAGCCATATAAAGATGCGTAATTGTGTAATTTTCGTACTTCAAATAAGCAGCTTCATTATTTTTGTCTCAGGGTCACGGATAGTCATAGATAGGGAAAGGACCATCATCATCCTTACAATGCTACTGAGACTGCAGTTTGGAACACTGAAATTCAAAAGTTGAGAAATCACTGAGTATCGACTGTCTAGAAAGCGGAAAATTATAAATTGTCCTTTCTTGAAATATGGTTTTAAAAAAATACCTTTCTAACAAAATGGAACCCACAATTTAAACTGACATAAAATCCTAATCTTTGTCGTAGATTTTAATTAAATACCTATTCCTAACCCTAAAAAAATTCCGGGTTCATTGTGTTAAACAATTGTTGGGTTTGCCCCTTTTAAACGAGATCCTGGCTACACTTCTCCCATGCCTGTTATAACTTTGCATCTTAAAACATACATACATTTGCACTTCACATGCTGATGACGTTTTGTCATTGAGGACATTTAGAAGTTGAGGGATCTTTTCTGGGTTTTGTTTAGTACCAACATAACCTTGCAAGGACGTAGCGAGGATTTAGCTGGGCTTCAGAAGTTATGACATTATTAGAATCATGTTGTCAATTGTAGACACTAGATTCGGCGTTGCCCCAATGAATAATATGCCTCCTGTCCCACTGTTCCTGTGTCGAATTCAAATTTATCGCTTGACGAGGCTGGGCGAGCACGATAGCACGCACGATTACTTAATTGATCCGCTATCATCGGAAGCAGACAGTGCGACGTCTACAACGCCAAAGACTTTTTTTTCTGTACAATTATTATGGAAGGGCCCGTGGGCCATGGTATATGCACGAAGCAGCAACTATGGAACTATGGAAAGTACGATCGCGTATTCGGTGCCCGCGTCGTTCTGCTTTTGCCTTCCCTTCGCACGGCTAAACAAAAATTACTTCATTCCTTCAGCGAAATATTTGATTTCAAATTGTGTAGCCTGTATAAGGTCTTACGAAATTTGTTGAAGTTTCCATTATGAAAAACCATCCCAATTTTGGGTCACCAGATTTTTATGTGTTTCAAATTGTTTATTATGTAGTCACTACTTTCGTCCAGATGACACAATTTATCTGACTGCAAGCTTAATTTCGGCAGAGTTTTAGGAATGAATAAAATAGAAATACTGTGGGAAGTTAAGGACTTCTGGACCCCTCCCCTGGCTACGTCCCTGGAACATTGCTTTCCCAAGGTTCACCACACATTTCCCAGAATAAAGGCTACTATTCTTGCTGTATTTCGTTTAGGAAGATATCACTTATGAAAGGATGGAGAATATGTGGCGTTTTATGGCATCCATCATGGTGGTAGCCTCGAAACATACAGTTGACGCAGCTTAATGCGATCACATGGGGACCTTGCTGTTTTGATAACAATAAGCGAATGATAACAAATAATAAAATATGTAGTACGATTGAGGCTTTGCCTGAAAACCGAATTCCGGAATGTGTACTGCATTGGGCCTTCGGGAATCTGGTCACCTTAGGCTAGTAAAGCCTCAAAAGATATTTAGGAATGGATGGAATCGGAACATTACATCATAGAGGGCTGTCATACAAACGAACCCCTAAATATTAGGATCTTGTAAGAACAACTTTTTTTCTTTTTTAATCTTAACCAAAATACATCCAAGTGTGTTCCTGGATTAACCCCAACGTATCCAGGAACAGATGGAATCGGAACACGTTATAGGGGTGTGGTAGAAATTTTCAACACAAAAGGAGCTTAAGTTTCATTCAAATGTGACGGGTATTCAAATTTCGGCCGCGCCCGAAATTAGCCTCGGTCTCGTTTTTGATATGGAACGGTTCATACGAGACACTGACGTTTTATGGGTCTTATATTTTCCTGGGATTCTCTTCCATAGCAGAAAAGAATCCCACGGGCTGCCTTTGGATTCGCCTCGTCGTCATTGATTTTTCTACGAAAAAAATATTCACAGTAGCGATCAAAAACAGGTAAACATTTTGAAATTATTTTAAGCGACCGTCACAAATACTCTATCGTACAAGCACAAAAAAAAAAATTTAGCGGAACTGTGTTGGAAAATCATCATCATCATCATCATCAATGTGGCACGATAGCCCGACGTCGGGCCTTGGCCGCCTGAATCGTTGACCTCCAATTGTCGCGGTTACGTGACCTCGTCCTCCAGTTTCGGAAGCCCAGCAGCTGTTGGGCGTCTTCACCTACGGAGTTCTCCCAGCGAGCTCTCGGTCGTCCACGCAACCTCGCTCCGTCAATTCGTTGTGCGTTCATCACTTTCTTTGGCATGCGATTATCGTCCATCCGTTGTACATGCCCCGCCCATTGCAAACGTTGAAGCTTCACGATTTTCGATACTTCCAGCTCATCGTACAATTGATACAACTCATGGTTGTACCGGATACGCCATTGGTCTCGCTCGCGAACGGCCCCGAAAATTCGCCGAAGGACCTTTCGTTCGAATCGGTCTAGCAAAATTTCGGAGGCTTGGGTGAGGGTCCATGTTTCGCAGCCATAACATAGCACGGGTCGGATGATCGTTTTGTACACGCGGAGCTTCGTGTTCCTGTGCGCAAGTTTCGAATTAATTATAGGGAGGACCGAGAAATATGTCTTATTGGCTAGTTGTATCCGTCGCTTAATTTCGTCGGTTTCGTTGGCGTCCTTTGATAAGTTACAACCCAGATAGTTGAAGTTGTCTACATACTCGATATTAAGGTCCCCCACTGTGATGCTTGAATTTGCTGGCGTCCTTGTTTTCGATTGCATCATGGCCTTTGTTTTGCTTTCGTTGATATGTAGTCCAACTTCCTTTGCGGCGTTATTGAGGTTATGCAGAAGGCTTTCTGCATCACCCAACCTTCGAGACATGATGTTGATATCGTCGGCGTACGCTACTAATTGAGTCGACTTGATGAGTAGCGTTCCGCTGCTGTCCATATTCATGGCTCGAATTACATACTCCAAAGCAAGGTTGAAGAGCGTCGGCGCCAGCCCGTCGCCCTGCTTGAGTCCAGTACGAGTTTCAAATAGGTCAGTGAGTCGATTCTGCACTCTGACCTGCGAGACGGAATTAGTCATCGTCATCCTTGTGAGTCGCACTAACTTTGCCGGTATACCAAAATTCAGCATAATGTTGTACAGTACACTTCGATCGATACTGTCGTATGCCTGCTTGAAGTCGACAAAGATTTGGTATACGTCGATGTTATATTCCCAGCACTTTTGGAGTAGTAGCTTCACTGTGAAAAGCTGATCGGTCGTTGATCGACCAGGTCTGAAGCCGCCTTGATACTCGCCAATGATTCGTTCTGCGTACGGATTAATTCTCTTTTCAAGTATTTTCGATAATATCTTATAGGCCGTACAAACTAATGATATGCCCCTGTAATTCTCACACTTCAGCTTGTCACCCTTTTTGTGGATTGGGCAGATTATGCTTTTGCGCCAATCTTCGGGGATTTCCTCGTCGTTCCATATTTTCAGCAGTAGCACATGTATTGCGTTGGTCAGGCACGTTCCACCATGCTTCAGCAGTTCTGCTGGGATCTCGTCAGCGCCGGGCGCTTTATTATTTTGAAGCGACTGTATGGCAAGACTCACCTCCTCTACTGTTGGGGGTAGAACGGGAGGGCCTGGTTCGGCTAACTGCTCAAGAGCTGGCTCCGCGGGGGATGTTGATGGTGCATTGAGGAGCTCTTCAAAATGCGAGGTCCATCGTTTGTTGACGCTTTCGATGTCGCTGATGATGTTACCATCCTTGTCCTTACATAGGCTTGTCCTGGGTTGATATCCGTTCTTAACATTATTTATAAGTTTGTACGCCTGTCTAATGTTCTTACTGGCTAATCTTTGGTTTATTTGCTGTAACTGCTCGTCAAAATGTTTGCGTTTCTTACGTCTAATTAACTTATTAGATACTCGCCGAAGCTCGTTATATCTTTCTTTCTTGGCTCGGGATGCGCGTTGTGTGTATTGGCGATAGGCTTCATTTTTCGCCTCAATCGAGGCCCTGCATTCTTCGTCGAACCAGTCTGCTCGTCTGCGCCGGCTTTTATATCCCACGACCTCTTCTGCGACCCCCTTGATGCTGTCTTTGAGCTCCTCCCAGAACTCATGGATGCCTAAATTGTTGATGTCATCAAGCATGGGCGACAGTTTTTCCTCTAGTGCTGTTGTATACGCAGCCGCCGTGGCATCATCAATCAAATTGTCAACCTCGAAGATCTTGGCAGGGTTGATTCTCGTTAGGTGCACCGAAGAGATTCTGCACCTGTAGGTCGTCTTCACCAAATAGTGATCGGTGTCGCAGTTGGCTCCTCGATAGGATCGAACATCTAGGACATTAGAAGCCCATCTCTTGCTGGTCAGTACGTGGTCAATCTGGTTCACGGTGTATTCATCTGGAGACTTCCAGGTCTGCTTGTGGATTCGTCGATGAGGGAAGCATGTAGAGCTTATTACCAGGTTTCTGCCGCTCGCGAAGTCGATAAGTCGCTGACCGTTGTTGTTGTTTTCGTCGTGGAGGCTATGACCTCCAGTAGTTCCCCTATGCCAGCTTTCATTTCCGACTTTGGCGTTAAAGTCTCCTAGCAGCAGCTTGACGTCGTTTGATGGAAGTGAGTCGAAGAGTGTTTCTAGGTCGTTGTAGAACTCGTCCTTAATCGCGTCTTCTTTTACTTCTGTAGGGGCATGCGCATTAATGAGCCAGAGATTAGCGAAACGGGTCTTAATGCGGATCGCACATAGCCGCTCGTTGATGGGTTTGAAGCCGATAACGTGGTCCTTGAGCTGCTTATTCACGATGAAAGCTACTCCAAACTCCTTGTTGCCCTCCTCTTTACCACTCGTAAAAATAGTGTGCGAATTGAGGTCGTTAATCTCGCTTTTGAGCCATTTAGTTTCCTGGATTGCAACTATGCTCAGCTTGTATTGTTCTACCTGATCCAGGAGAGCCCTTAAGGCCCCCGGTCTATTCAGGGAGCGTACATTCCAGGATCCGAAAGAGTAATCAGTTGTTCGTTTGCGGGGTCGTCGTTGTTTTGTATCCGTCCAATCCGAGGCTTTTGTTTCAGGTTTCTTGACTTGAAGTTTTTCTTAGGATGAGTTGTCGGCACATCGCTAAACCATGATAGGGTTTAATCGTTGAATAAAGGCCATCATGGGCATGCCTCGAAGATGCTGCTTTAGTGGTTGACTTAAATGTTTTCTGTCACCTATCACGTTAAGTAACCTGAGACGCTGCAGATGTTAATGCAGCACTCAGGCGCAGCGGTTACTCGGATAATGCGGGAAAGTAACGCCCCGTAGAGAGACATAGGAATTGGCCGAAGTCCTTTTCCTATGAAACTCCTCCTGCATAGCTAAGGGTCCGCAGTTATGCCACAACTGAAGAAGATATAGGAATTAGCCGAAGCCTTTCAACCTTTATCTTCCCCCTTACGGGCGGTGTTGGAAAATAAATCCCCAAATTTCCACGAAGGATTTTACACTCTATATGAAGAGTATCCCTTGCCGAAAATGTTTGATCCTAAGCAGCTAATTTAGCTCAATGAATGTTTACGCCAGGAAATTTTAACATAAATTTGATTAAACTTCGGAACAATTAGGGAAAACCTGCATTTTTGCATGAGCCTACCTTTCAAGGTTCCAAACACGGCCCTAAAAGCTCCCTTTGTATGGGCTGTAGCTGTACTACAGTGGGCCAAATACAGTTTTTTTTGTGACTAAATATCTGTATAACGATAATATGAACTAAAATTTGCGATTGCGCTCTCCTAACGGTGCCAAGAGGTCAAATCGTATTTCTATAACGGTAAATTGGACTTTAGTGTTTTTTATGGTAAATTTGTAATTTATAGGCCGACGAGTCCAATTTTCTCATCGATACGTGCAATCCTAAAAACGCTACGTGAGTTCAAAACGTTAAAACGAAACAAACAAATTTTTGGTACTATCATGAATATCGTTATAACGGTAACGTATACTGAAGCTTCTGGCAAACATGACCCCACCCCAATGGAGCTATTCGGGTCAAACAGTTAATTTTTTTATATATCTCTAAAAATAATGTTTATTAGAAACTTGTGAATGGCGAATTTTTAGCTCGTATAGTTCTTAACACCATATCCAAATTGCATAACGATCGGTGCGCCCTTCAGGGAACCACAAGAATTAAGGTTAGAATACTTAACAACAAATATTTTTTTGGGAATTCTCGTGAATATCTTCATAACGGTAATGTAATCTCAAAGGACGTTTTGTCTTCTTAGGCTCCCATTAAAATGTCAAAAGCCCCTATCTATCGGTGTCCCCAAAATGAAGCTGCGGTCGGTCAACATTTTAAATTATTATTAGGTTTCCAGGAAAGATGATTAGAAATGCATGTCTCTATACCGGTGCATTCAGCGAGAAAATCGCCTGTGACGAATTTGAAGCGTTAAATATAAGGCCGAAAGCCCCCGTCGACGCGTACTCCCAAAAGGACCTACTTTTGATCAAATGGATAAGCAAACAGATTTTCTGGAATGGAATCCGCTATAACGGTGCACTCACCGGTAAAGTAGTATATAGCAAAATTTTCGTGAATTTATGCATAACGGTAATCTTTGGTCAAACGTTACCTCTAAGATAAAAATTGAAGCTGCAGTGGCTCCAAATAAAATTCAAAAAGTCCCTATAGTCTAGTACAGATAGCTCAAAACCCAAACATCCAAAAGAAAAAGAAATTTTTGATGCCAAATTGTTGAATACACTGCCTAATATACGCAATAAAAAGTTACACCAATTTGCGCCATGGGTTAAGGGGGGAGGGGGTCCCAAAGGGGTGAAAATTTACTTTTTTACAAATAACTGGAAAACTATGAATCTGACCTTAAAATCTTCTGAGGACGAAACAAACTACACAAAATTGCCTTTGTAATGATATATAACACTCTAGACGTTTTTTCGGAAAATTATACCCTAGACCCAAAAGTATTATAGAGAATTTACATTTTTTGAGTTTTACATTTCGGACTGTAACTCTTGATAGAAAGAACCTAGGGTGACGAAATCTTGTTCATTCTATGACAAACAAAATTTATTTGGTTTGTCCCAAAAATTGAGGTGCTCCGACCATTGACGCCTCCCTCACTCCTCCTAACATTTTTCAAAAAGGCATGCCTGTAGCTTCTTTTCAAATTGAGCCAGGCAGATAAAATTTGGTGAGGTGCCTAGTCTAAGCCCCATTATGCTCCTCACGAAAAATGGTTTCCATCCGATCAAAACTAATGGGTACTCCCCATACAAAGTAAACCAAAATTCTAAAAAAAATCACATTTTTTCACTTCTAAATTCTATCTAAAATGAAAAAATAAAATTTATTTCTTAGAACGTCATTGTAACAGTTAATTGTAGTCTTGTAAATGTATATTCAAAAGTTTGTACCAGAGCGTGCCTTACAAGTACGAAAAATGTGGTTTGAAGGTTGCTAGTACACGTTACTCGATTTATTCGGAACTAGCCTTTGAAGTAGTACCAATGACTTTCAAACACAATTTGTTTATACTTGTAGTGTACGCTTTGATGCAAAGTTTTGAACATACATTCAGAGGACTACAATTAACTCTTATAATGTCGTTATAAGAGATAAATTTTATTTTTCCGTTTTAGATAGAGTTTAGAAATTAAAAAATGTGAAATTTGTTAGAATTTTCGTTCACTTTGTATGGGGGGTACCCTTAGTTTTGATCGGATGGTAATAATTTTTGGTGGGGAGCATAATGCAGCTTAGACTAGGCACCCCACCAAATTTGATCTGCCTGGCTCACTTTAAAAAGAAGCTACAGGCATGCCTTTTTGAAAAATATTAAGAGGAGTGAGGGGGGCGTCAATGGTCGGAGCACTCCAATTTTTGGTACGAATCAAATAAATTTTGTTATCAATATATGGACAAGATCTTATGACAGTAGGTCTAATCGATCAAGAGTTACAGTGCGAAATGTAAAACTCGAAAAAGCCAAATTCACTATAATACTTTTGGGTCTAGGGTATAATTCTGAGAAAATGTCTATAGTGTTACATATCATTACAAAGGTAATTTTATGCTGTTTGTTTTGTCCTCAGCTCATTTTAAGGTCAGACTCATAGTTTTCCAGATATTTGCTAGAAACTGAATTTTCACCCCTTTGCCACCCACTCCCCCCTTAACCCATGGCGCAAATTAGTGTAACTTTTTACTGCGTATATAAGGCAGTGTATTCAACAATTTGGCATCAAAAATTTCTTTTCTTTTTGGATGTTTAAGTTTGGGGCTATTTTGAACCAATTGTACTGGACTACTAACGATATGCGTTCGTCCCTCTGTTCCGCGCTGCGAAACATTGAAATGTACACGTTTTCGAAACAGTTATTTTCTATGTATTTTTGTATAACGGTAGCCTTGCTGGATAGTTTTTTTTCCTGAACCGCAAAGAACGGACAATATGAATATGATATTATCGGTTGACGGCGATAACGTACATTGCCCCATAAGTCCAGAATCCGTCACCATCCAGGCGAGTTGGAGCAGAACTTCGATATGGTATCATTTTTTACTTTTTTTTTCTTATGTATTAAAAAAACAGTAAAAGGTATAAATACTCCGAATTCCTAAAAACCCAACTAACCGAAATGCACCTCGTAAGTACCGAGGCAGGATAGATACTGTACGAAAAATCTGCTCAAAATAATTCAAATTAATAATTCAACGAACCTTCTGGGGTCAGTATCTACCTACATACATTAAAACTGGAACATCTTGGAAGGATTAGCCCTAGTCTAGTGGTAGGCTGCGGCTTGCGAGCTCAACAACACTCAACACATCGCACACCTAGAAGAACACCGTCACAACTCAAAAAATGCAAATTTTCAGGAGAAGCGAAAAACATACTTTTAATTACTATTTTCTTAATTGTGAAGTGAATATCAACAAGGTGACCTCTAGGGGTCAGTTTTGGAGTGCGACTTGTTACACTCTGCCAAATGTATGTATGTAGATACCATAAATATTCACACTCTAGCATACCTAACTCAAATTTGCCGTTTTTTGAGTTGTGACACTGTTCTTCTAGGTGTGCGACATGTTAAAAAAAAAAACCAATTTTGCAAAAAGCCAGAAATTCGTAAAAATAATATAAATTGTGAAATACAGAGCCTCGAATAAGTCGTAAAAGTTTCCTAGCCCAAATCTTACTATTTGTTTCGTTTGTTGTATAGAAAACCTCAGAGTCCAGTCTAAACAGGGTGGCACACGGAAACGTGGCGATTTTTAAAACGTCGTAAAAAATCTCACTAAATGTAAAAAGTGTTAGAAGTAGTAGAAGATGTATTCCGATAAATATTTATATTATTATCCTTAAATTTATTATATCTATAAACACGATATCAATCGGCCACTGCTTCATCTGTTGCCAACTGAAACGTTTTCAAGTAAGGAATTAGATTCTAGCTGCGCCACAATCCTGCTTAAAAGAAAAACTGTATCGTATTGAACTTTCCCGCAGGGCAGTCTGTGTCCATGTGATACAGAGCATTCTGGGTAGTTGTATACATATTTTTGGTGAGTTGCGACCAGGGGCATACGCAGAAATTTTTTTCAGAAAAAGCGATTACCTTTTCCCTTGTGAGGAAACCCTGATACAACGATAAATTGAGATAAATTACGTTCATGTTTGGCTATACCCTCCGGAAATTGTACCTGAGGTCTTAGTCCCTGTCAGAAGTTTTGGTTAAAATGTCCTTATGTTGGTATTGAAATAACTAGGAATAAACAAACATCTTATAAAAATCTATTCAGCTTTCCAATGCGGAACTATCGCCCTTTTAAGAGTTTTTTAAGTGGTCATTTACCCCACCTGACGTAGCTCACAGCATGGCTGACTTTTTCCCTATTCCGTCGGAAAGGCAGTTATATAAGTCGAACACACGCAGTGTTTCCTCGTAGGGGAGGAATCCATCATAAGCGATCGTGTAGAGCCTTGGACCTGGCGGCTTCGCATAACCCGAGCCATGAAGGGGCTACTTAGAGAGAATGTCCTTGGTGGAAAACGCGCCTATATCTAACTATAATTTGTGGATTGATGACCACACGGCCTGAGTCAAATTGACGATTCTGATTTAACCAGACGAGTAGTTAACAGGCAAAACGTTCCTACGACAGGCCAGCCGAATTCGTTAGGTTGATCGTCTACTGCTATTGAGAAATCTTTAGCGAATAGTGTACCTCGGGTATGGGTGTACCCAAGGGACCATGGTCTCTTCCCATCAAGGTGTTGGTCTCGAGATTGTCTGTGGTGCTCGACAAGTCGACCAGCTTGAGTCGCATCCCAAGGTGGTGTTCCAAAGGGAGGCATTCCGACGGAGAACACTCTTCCGGCTATTAGTCGGATAAACTGCCGTTTCCTTTAAGAGAGGGAGGTCGTGGCCGTTGGCTTAGGTACTCCACAAGGCAAGAAGCGTGGTAGACGCAGAGACAATGTATTAAACTGATGGTCTCCCAAAGTTTAGGGCAGGTTCCGAAAACGACTCGAACAGTTTAGCGACGAAAACAAGCACTATTCTTTGACATGCATATTTTTTACAGAAGTGCCATCTAAATTCCCCAATTGTGCTTATTTTCATTTGATACGACGTTTTAAGAATTGTCAGGTTCTCGTGTTGCACCCTATATAAATTAATTAAATGAATCAAAATCGGGTTCCCTAGCAGACATTCACTATAAATTTGTGCGCGTATTTTCATTAATAAGAGGAAATACCATGGTCGCCTAGATGTACCCATTTTCCACGTTTCGCTACTGACTTCTCGAAAGCAGGTGTAAGCTGTGACTACTCGCCGGCTTAAAATGATATAGAGAGCGCTGCTGACTCCCCCGCCCCCCTTTGGGAGTATCTTTCCGTTGATCGTGTGCGCATCAAACCATAAATTAGGCGCTTTGACCATTCTCCCCTATACAAGCCCCACCGAGGATTGGGTGCGCAGCGGAGCCACCATATCCCAATAGCCAATATCTGTATATCCTGCGCACATAACACCATATCACGAAGCGCTATAACAATCAGGAAGGAAACAGAAGAACCACAAGTAGTGCAGTCATATTAGCATTTCAAATAGAAAAAAAATAGACTAAGGCTAATTTTTATTGTTTTTAAATCAGTTGGCTTCCTGGAATCTACAACTGATTTTGCTAAAAAAAATTTTGATCGAAAAGGTCCCAAAAAGGACAAAAAAGGATACTCTTTAATCCTTGACCGGAGGTCGGCATGCGGGGTATCATATCAAAGGGGACGTCGAGTACATTACATATCCGGTGTTTGTTTCCTGTTTCAAGGACCCTCAACGGAATAAATCGAGCTTAAATGGAAAATTTTCGCGTTTCCCGTGTATCTTTCCAAAGCCATAACTATGAGAATAATCCAAGTTGTCACTTCTTTTATCACTTTCCAGTATCTATAATAGCTGGAGATTCTACCATTAAATTTGCTAAGAAGAAAGTTTATCGGAAAGCTCTGAAAAAGGACATAAAAGGACACTAATTGCACACCTTAGTCAAACGTGGGCATGTGAGGTGTCATGTCAAAGAGGATGTCAAGTACATTCCATATCTGGCATTTGTTACTTGTTCCAAGGACCCTCAAAGGAGAAAATTCGGCTCAACTTAAAAAAATTTGTGTTTCCCGTACCTATCTGCATCTTTCTACAGCCGTAATTTTCCATTTAAGCCCGACTTATTCCATTTAGTGTCCTTGAGACAGGAAACAAGCACCGGATATGCAATGCACTCGACGTCCTCTTTGATATGACACCCCACATGCCGATCACGTTCGATCAAGGTGTTAAATTAGTGTACTTTTATGTCCTTAATCAAAGCTTTCCGATCAACTTTTTTCTTAGCAATTTTTATGGTAGAATCTCCAGCTATTATAGATTCTGAAAAATAATAAAAGTAGGGACAACTTGAATTATTCTCGTAGTTATGGCTTTGGAAAGATACACGGGCAACTCGAAAATTTTCCATTTAAGCTCGATTTATTCCTTTGAGGGTCCTTGAAACTGGAAACAAACACCGGATATGTAATGTACTCGACGTCCCCTTGGATATGATACCCCGCATGCCGATTTCCGGTCAAGGATTAAAGAGTATCCTTTTTTGTCCTTTTTTGGACCTTTCCGATCAAATTTTTTTTTTTTAGCAAAATCAGTTGTAGATTCCTGGGAGCCCACTGATTCAAAAACAACAAAAATTAGCCTTACTCTATTTTTTTCTATTTGGAGACCTGAATTGGGATATTTTGACTGCACTAAAGGGAGATTTAGATGATAAGACGGCACAGTACTTAGTGCAGAAAAAGCCTCAATTTTAATCACTTTCATCAACTTTCCAAGAATGACTCACTAACAAAATGGAATTTATCCTTTTGCTATGGTATTCCTGTAAGATTTTCTCGAAAAAAAAGGAAACAGACAAATGAAAGATATTCATATTTAAATCGTTTTGTCTACAATAAAAACGCAATCCGCAATGCAGAGTTCTCTCCATACATAAAATGAATCATCCACAACATATACTCATAATAACAGCCGGCTTCAGAATCATGCATGATTGCCACACAATAAAGCGAAGAAGTTGGTATAAAACATCGCGGAAAAGTTAAAACGCAGAATGCATTCATGTTACACATAGGAGGATAGGAGTATTGTCTTCATATGGCACCGGCACCCCATCGAAAAGATGCAATTGCAATTCTTCAAAACCATAAGCACGCGCTATCTACACGGCCTCCAACTTAAATTATCTCCATTTTGCATAATGTACTGAACGATATGCATCGGTGCAGAATAAACGTCAAGAAAACTCAATTGCGTAAGAGTGAGCCTTCCCTTTTGGCTTTTTCCGTCTTACAATACCCACAACAGTCCGTGGGCATTGTTTAAATCGTGTATGTATAATGTACATTTGTAATAATATTCAGTAATAATTATCGGAACTATACGAGTGAAAACCGCCCGCTAATTGAACCGTAATACCGGCATCGGGTGTGGGTAGGCATAGGAATACATATACATACATACATATCTTAAATCCTCATTATTGTCCGAAGTTTGAAAAGAAAAAACCTGAGTGAAGACTGCGTTTTTCATACACACGACCAATACCTTCAACACGTTAACGCGTTAACGCATATTTCACACGCGTTGTAATAAATAACCAAAAAATTTCCATTAAAAAAAGCCGACGATTATCATAAGCTTACAAAAAATGCATACAAAATGCATTTTAAAGCATCAAATGATCATCTGATTGTCTCCATACAAGAAATCAGGGTTGTTCGGATTAAACCGAATTTTAATGCGATGAATTTGGTTATACAGTAGACTCGCCAAAAAGTGAACTAATTAAAACCGCGACTGTTCGCCATGTTATGCAGTTGCTCATAAACGATATTTTTTATGTTTATACCCGTCACTATGTGAAAGGGTATATTAACATTGTCATGAAGTTTGCAACGCACAGAAGGAAGCATCTCCGACTATATAAAGTATATATATTATTGATCAGTGTGACGAGAGAAATCGATTAAGCGATGTCCGTCTGTCTGTCCGTCTGTTGAAACGCAAACTAGTCCCTCAGTTTCGAAGCTATCGGACTGAAATTTGGTATACAAGCTTCTTTTTAGTCTACGCTGTATATGTGTCGGAACGAATGGAATCGGACCATGGGGTCATGGGGCTGCCCTTCAAACCAACTCCTGAGAATTAGGTTCTTCTAAGAAAAACTTTTCTCTTTATGTACCAATCTTAACCAAACTTCACCCAAATGTGTACCTAAATCATATCTAGGAATTGATGGAATCGGAACATTATGTCATAGGGCTGTGACACAAACCAACCCCAAAGATTGGGTTCATGTAAGAGAAACTTTTTTTCTTTTTGAATCTTAACCAAAATTCATCCAATTCATCCTGAACTAGCCTCAACGCATCTAGGAACAGATGGAATCGGAATACGTCATAGAGCTGCTGTAGAAATTGTTAACACAAAAGAAGCTTAAGTTTCATTCAAATGTGACGGGTATTCAAATTTCGGCCGCGCCCGAATTAGCCTCGGTCTCGTTTTTACTAGTTTCGAAATCCCTATTTAGAATGCGCCAAGGCATCTTGGCGAGAGCCCTGGATGTTGGACGAAACATTGCAGCGGATTGTCGAAAGGAAACAGATAAAAGTGCACAATCTTGAGTTCTGATATTGTTTCAGAGTTTGAGAAGTTGGAGGAAGCTGCATGAAACAACTTATAAGAATAGGACTCATATAGAAGTAATGGGAATTGGCTCCGGTGGATAGAAAAAACATTCTTCGGGCAGGTATCTGTTGGAGACACGTCTCCTGAGTTAATATGCATGTTGTGTCACTGTTAGTACATCGCAACAGACGGCTACCCAATGCTTCAAGCTCATCTTTATAGGACCACGATTAAAAATCTTAAAAAATTAAGGATCTTCTTTGAGTTTATCTTGAAGTTAATGAAATACCAGAGTCAGCTCCATAATATTCCAGACATCTAACAGAATGGATGACCAACAGCAATGGTTCAGATACACTCTTCATGAAAAATAGCGTTGATTTTATTGGCACGTCGCATTGAGGGTCGTCCTGAACGGGGTCGCTCTTCATTTGACATTTCTACATAATTCAAACATGATGACTACTCGTATACGCTGTTTTTACTTACGCCTGCATCCCCCCATAAGTAGTTTTAGTCATTACTAGAGCCCGGATTCTCGTGCAATTGCACGTTAATGCACGAAATTGCATTTTTCAGGGATATTGCACAAAATTGTACGTTTTAGGGTTTTTAATATAAGATTAGATTAGATTTGTTGAGGGCTCAGGCGACAGGAGTTGCAAGGCACTCTTTCATGAATTTTTTTCCAGAAAAATGGAAAGGTGCAATTTTTCGATTGACAGAAAAGAGAATAAAAGTAATGGGAAAGAAACAACAAGTGAAAAACAATAAAACTATACAAAATCCTTTTTTTGTAATTGTTTTATAAAAACACCGGTTTTTTAAATTTGCAGGAAAATTATTAATTTTATTAATCTGTATGCATTTCGAGTGGCGTTCCACCCATCTTCAGCAACACGATTGTTAGTTAGTCAATCGTGTTGCTGTGTTTGTTAGTCAATCGTGTTGCTGAAGATGGGTGGAACGCCACTCGAAATGCATACAGATTAATAAAATTAATAATTTTCCTGCAAATTTAAAAAAACCGGTGTTTTTATAAAACAATTACAAATATATCGGAATTTGCGATAATCATTCCATAATTAAACATTTTAATATACAAAATCCATCGCCATATGGAAATTTCTTCAAACGAAAGTTGATTTTTTTTTAAATCTTGCAGCTGTTGTTTGTGGAGTCAGTGCATGTTAATTCACTGGTGGTTAACTGAACTTACAGATAGGAACGTTTCCCCCTTAGAAAACGATTTATTCACGAATTAGATAAAGACAAAGGCTGTGCGATGGATACTAAACTAATAAACCTGATTGAAATGTGAGAGAGAGCATTTTATAGAAGAAACTTACGTTAGGTTAAAATTGTGAGTGTTCCGTATTTAAGTAAGAATTATTTAATGTTTTTAGAGCTAGCCCTCTTAAAGTATACTTTTCCTTCGTCGACTACTCCAAAGCATGAGCTAAAAGCCGATAAAAAATGTAATTTTTGATATTACACGCAAAATGCACATTTAGGAATTTATATTGCACGATTTTGCACGTTTCGGCATTTTTACTGCACGTTTTTCAATTTTTTACTGCACGAAAATCCGGGTTATAGTCATTACAATAGCTTCCCCGGTCCCCTACCAGAAACACCAAATTTCTCAGCCACGCGTTTCTCTCGAAAGTGACCACCACGAAATGGGAAAAGTTGTTTCACTAAAAAAAATACCGGCGTACAGAGGGCTGCGCCCGCAATACGAGGGTTTTTTAGAATTTTAATGCATAGTGAATTTTTTTGTTGTACATATATTTTATAAGCAATAAATAAGTATTGTGCACAACATTAATGAAATGCTTCCTGTAAATCTATTTTTGGATTGGTCTAAATAAACGCGTTCCAGAATGAAAGGCTAGCGCCTTTCATTCTGTTCCACCTTTAATTAGACCAATCCAAAAATAGATTTACTATTTACCCAGTTTGTATAAAAGTACTCCAAGGCAAATCTCCATGCATTTTTCGATTTAAGATTTCTGATGAGTATTGAACAAGTATACTTTTGCAGCTATTCAGAGACACCCTGTTAGCTTGTCCTACAAAATTCAATAATATTTGTGGCAAACACTATTACCATTCTATGCATTTCCACCAAATTTCATGTTCATTGTTTTATCAAGTTAAAAGATATGCATTGAAGAAATGCTTAAGAGGCTTGCATTGTGAAAGGCCCTTAATAAATTCTTATTTGGCTATATTTCCGTTTTGGATACAGTTATTCGAATGAAAATTCGTAGACATATTCCCTATGTAATTTTCTAAAAACCCTTAGCAGAATTTTCATATTTGGAAACCTAAGGGAGCTACACACGAACAAATTGAAATTTTACAAATTTACTGTTATTTACTTTTCCTTAGCAAAAGTCAGCAGTCTTAATATTTAACGTATATAAGGCCAATCTTTGTGCAAAGTTTAATATCGATCCCTATAACGGTTTAGAAAAACGGAGGTCGAAAAGGAAGTTTAACTTTAAACGCCAATAATTTTTTTACCGTTACTCGAAACTGGAAAATTTTAACTGATATGAGGTGTACTCGTTTAGATCTTCGATTTAAATACCCACACGTCAATCTCCGATGAAAACTAAAAAAGTCGACTTTTTTCAAACGTTCGGGACACCCTGTTGTCTTCTTCCTACCAACTTCTAAGGTATATGTGCCAAAGACTGTAACCATTCTACACATTCCTACCAAATTTCATGACAATCGGTTTAGCCGTTCGCGAGTTATTTAGTGAACAGACGGACAGACGGACGGACGGACAAAATCGATTTCATAAGGGTTTTTTGAAAAAAAATTTCTAAAAAACCCTAAAAAAACTCACGGTCGAACCGATGCAGTAACAGCAATACAACTTCGCACAACAACTCAGCAGATCTGTCCCTAACGGATATCTGACTCCCTAACACAGCCCAATTCCAGTTACTTTTACTTACAGCACCATCAAGGAATGTAAAGGTGGTAATAACCCCTATTAACACCAGGTGAAAGATAGTGATTGAAGGCTACTTATACAAGGCAAAGACCAGTTGAGGCGTTGGAAAGAACACTTCGCTCTTGTCTTGTGTATGACAGTCGGCAAGCGGAAAAATCTCCTTATATAGATAACTTAGCTGCTCAATACGCACGATTCCCCCAATTAAAGTCTGCGGAGAACAGTGCAATGCGGGGTTGTAAGTTCTGGTTCTGCTTGGTTCTACATGATCGCTTCTCCTGTCGAGACATACCAAGAAGCCTCATTTCTTATAGCCACAGCATCCACTCATAGAAAAAGCGTTGGAGAAAGAAGTTTGAATTCGAGAAGGTTTTTGACAATGTGAACTGAGATTGTATCAGGTCGGATTTGCGCAAGAAAGGTTCCCCATACAAAGTAGTGGCCATTATTCATGCAATGCAACTTACGTCTTCTCCATAAATACAGGGTGCGGCAGAGAGGACGTTAAATCGTTAATTTTTACTCAAAAACAAATTTATTGATGGAATCAGGTTCACAAGGAAATACCATTTAAAACAGTCAAGTGTGGAAAATCACATCAGTCATGTGGTGGCCGAAATTGGTGGTACAGTGCTGGAGGCGTTGTTGGAAGTTCGCGTAGACTGTCTCCTACGTCGCTCTCTCAACTTTGGCGACTTCCTCGCGAATTTCCTCCTTTAATTCGTCCAGAGTTCGGGGCTTCTTCTCGTATACTCTAGCCTTACCGTGTCCCCATAAGAAAAAATCGCATATGGATAAATCTGGGGACCGAGGAGGCCAATGAATTTCGCTAAACCTGGGAATAAGGCGACCAGGGAAGAGAGGGCGAATAACGTCCATTGATACTCTGGCTGTGTGTGCGGTCACCCCATCCTGTTGGAACCACACACGTCGGATTGGAACACGTCGCCGTCGTAATTCAGACAAAAAGAAGTTGGTGATAATTTCGACGTAGCGCTTAATGGAATTTCGTCTACACGCGTCGCTGGTGCCTGCCATAGTTCTCCTGACATAACTATGGTGAGCGCCAGTCTGATACCCGTTGGGAGACAACCAGATCTCTTCAATCACCTCCCCATATTAATAACTATTGATAAACCAGCTGAACTGACGACATCAGAACGGCGTACGTTTATCAACCACAAAAAGGCAAATTGGGAGGGTTTCACTGCGTTCACTTCGACGAAGTTCGCCGCGCTACCTACTCCAACGAATGCTAGGGAAGCCGAAAAGAATATTAGGAACGTCATTGTCAAAGCGGCAGCTCGCTACATTCCGGCAGGGCGTCTCCCAAAAATTCGGCCATATTTTCCAACTTCTGCCGCAAGGTTAGCCGACGAACGGGACGATTTAAGACGCGCAAATCCGGCAGACCCCAGAATTCAGGAGCTAAACTCCGAAATAAATCGACTAGTTAACACCTACAAAAAAGAGAAATGGAACGAGCATCTAGATAGCTGCAACCTCTCACAAGGTGTCAGCAAACTATGGGCTACGGTCCGCGCCCTGTCTCACCCAACGAAAGACAAAGGCAGTGTACCACCGCAAATCCAAAACTCTGCGCGAGCTTGTTCAATAAGCAATTTATTGAACACCCCAAGACCAAGATGCTCAACTGCAAGATAAAAAGGAGGATTCGCAACCGAACGGTTGACATCATCCCTACCTATACAGCGGACCAAGTTTCAGCAGCAATCAAGAATGCTAAAAAATCTAAGGCCATTGGACCAGATGGCATTTCAATGACCATGATGAAACACCTAGATCTTCCGGCCATCGAATATCTAACGATGGCTTTCAACTTGTCGATATTCACGCTTGTCATCCCTGAATTCTGGAAAAAGGGACGAATCATCCCCCTTCTCAAACCCGGTAAAAGCGCGAAACTCGCCGAATCCGCCAATCCAATCACAATTTTATCACCCGTTGCAAAGACGCTCGAAGCACTCATCCACCCCACCCTTGTATCGCATGCCGAGCTAGCTTCTCACCAGCATGGCTTCAGGAAGATGCATAGCACCACAACAGCTCTGGATATGATCACTCATCACATCCAAAATGGTTTCAACCAGATACCGCCCTGTGACAGAACCGTCCTAGTAGCCCTTGACCTGTCGAAAGCCTTCGACACGGTCATTCACTCTGCGTTGTTGGCCGATCTCCTAAATATGCATATTCCTGCACAAGTGGTTAGGTGGATTGCCAGCTATCTAGCTGGGAGGCAATCCTTCACAGAGTTTCGAGGCAGTTGTTCAAAGCATAGAAAAATTAAGCAGGGAGTTCCACAGGGTAGCGTACTCTCTCCTACATTGTTTAACATCTACCTGTCGAGCCTTCCAACACCACCGGAAGGTATCGAACTAATTTCCTATGGATTCCTGTGGATTCCAGTTTAGGGTCTTTTTTGCGACGTTATTGGGCCCTCTTCGGAACGTGTGACCTATCCATTGCCACTTAAGTCTCTTGATCGAAGTGCCTATCCGTTCCTGCCCTGAATATGTAGGATGCGCGCGCCGTAGACACTGATTTACAAAAGTTTGCAACTTATCAGTAGTATCTTTAGTCACCTTCCAGGTTGAACAGCCATTTAGCAGCACGCATTTCACATTGGAATTGAAGATTTGTAGTTTGGTGCGTGTGGAATTATTGTTGTTTAGCCAGAAAGGAGTCAAATTGAAGAAAGCCACCCTAGCCTAGCATCCGCTCCACCATCTGCTGTAACTACGTTTCCGAAGTAACAAAATTCATCAACTTTTTCGACTGCCTGACCCGAAATCCAAATTCCGCTTTGCCCTCCCTGGACATGTGCTCAAGAACTTATGTAGTCTTGGCAGCATTGATTTTCAGCCCCGCATTACGTCTTGCGCAATTTAGAACTTCTTTTAGCGACATATTAGTTGATAGCAGGCAAATATCGTCAGCGTATAGTCAAGATGTTGAAGGTGATCAAACACTTTCCATCTTACACCTTTGTTACGATGTAATTGAAGTGCGGAGCCGAGTACATCACTAATAGCAATAAGGAAAAGAATAGGTGACAAAATGCAGCCTTGCCTCACGCCACTGTGCACCTAAAAATGATCTGAAAGCTTGCCCTTATGCAGGACGTGACATTGGGCTCCATTGTAGGATTCCTTCATGATGGAGACTATCTTATCTGGAATATTTCGTCTCCGTAAGGCATCCCAGATGTAGTGGCGATCAACGCTATCGAAGGCTTTTTCAAAGTCGATGAACATGAAATGTAATGGAGATCTCCACCCCTCGGATTGCTCGATGATAATACGGAGGGTGTTAATGATGGCGTATGTTAGTTCCTTTTTAGATGGCGCACCGGAACTAATGCCGTCTATTTGAGAGACGCCTTCTGCTGGCAACGAAGATGCACTTACACGCCCGAAGGTTTTATTAAGGTCCTTTAAAAAGGTAACGGCCATTTGAAGCGAATGGTATTCAGCTCTGTAACGTTACTGAGCTGAATCGCTAGCAGCTGAGTTAATCTGCTCCTTAACTCTCTTGCGTGCTGAAATAAGATACCAAGTGGAGTCGCTAATAAATGGTCTCCTATCGCGATCCAATCGTCCTACAATTTCTTCGCCACACGAAACAAATGAATCTTTAACGTCGGATTTTCATTTGGTGGTGGTACATTAGCTTTTTCGCGCAAAACGGTGGAGAACGCACGCTTGGTTAATGGAAGTTTGAGCTTCTGCACATTATATCGAGGGCAAAAAGTTTTACGAGTTGCTTCTATATACCTAGTTACTGAAAAGCAGCAAACTTTCGTCAATTCCTGCCTTTATCGAATCTTAAGCCGATATATGCAATTTCAGATGAAGATCTCAAATGCCAACTGGCAAGTTAAAACGCAAACGAAAGTGAATTGGTCATACCTTCCCTGCCTACACTCTACATTGCTACATTGCGCTATGCGACTCGAGTAGGCCAAAAAAAGGTCATCCTAAAATTATGTAGCACATATCTCTGGACGAATATTGTTCGACTTGAAGAAAAAACTGTGGTCAAATTAGGAGGCATTGCAAGAAACCGTATGTTATGACGCGTAAGTGCAGTAGACGCGCTATTTCTCACAAGGGGTTACTAATGAAACACTTTTTAACACTTTAAATTGCAACTTAAATGAAATAGCTAATAAATACGTAATTTTTACAGACATTTAAGTGTTCATGTTTTAGGGCTTTCAGGACTTGTTCACGTTTCACAGTAGTCTGGGTTGACATAGATTTGTTTACGTAAACGGGTGTTCACGTTTACGAGAGTTTACTGTATATTTAATTAGACGTTCATCGCGATCGCGCATGTATGCATCCAGTCAGCCAGCAGTAACAAAAGTTGAAGCTGATTGAATCACAATTTCACGGTTTCATCTTTGGGGATCAGCACAAGCAGCATACGAGTACGAGTATACTGGTATAATAAAATTAATGAATGACCGATACATTCAAGTCATGAATCAACTTGTGTGATAGTGTCCAAAAAAAGTAGGCCTGGAAAAAATTAATTCTTCGGGGCATCGTTGCATCATAGTCACATTTTATCGCCCCGAGGTTAATACTCATGCCGATCGACAACAATATGTTCGTCGAATTATTTTATTATTTAATATGTAATGTGTTGAATTTAACTTAACATTTAAGCGGACATTAAACAATTTTTACAAACAAAAATTTAAAGCATAGCCAAAAAGGCCTGAACATTTTATAATGACTGGTAAAGATGGATTATGCACCTATGTACCTATAGTGGATAGGCACAAGCATATCTAGATAGGATTCCGAAAGCGATCGCCATAGCCTTAACCCTGAAACGAGTTTCATTTTTTTAAAGATATCTTTTATGGTGCGGAGCTTACATTATGGTATGGCAGCCGCAGAAGCTTTCAAGGTCGTGGCGGTATACAAGAAAGTTAAGCAGAGGTGTGTATGAAATTACATAATACGAGTATGCGTCGAGTAGGTAAATATGCATACATTTCTTGTATTTAATGCATGCAGAGTAATTAGCGACATTTTTGTTTCTTGTGTGTTAAAAGCGCATGAAATTTTAATTAGCTATGAACAATCTGAAGGTTGATGTTTACAATTATACATACATATTAGGAAGATTTAATAGCAGAATAAGTCACGATTAAAGTTATGGTTCAATGAAATTAGATTTCTGTATAGCTCTAAACATATAATTAAAAAATAATTAACAGAAAAATTAGCAAATTAAAAATATTCTTCAGTTTAGCAATAAGCGTTTTAGTCGAATCTATCCCAATTAAATTTTCCCTCGATTTTTTTATTATACCTACAGGGTGTCCCGTTCTTGGTGGAGAATCTTTTAATGGTAGATAGTGTGGCTCATTTGGGGAAAATTAATGTTCTACGAGACACCTCTATTTTGAACCGTTACAATGTAAAAGCACTTTTTGTAAATTTTGTCAAAATGCCTGACTTGCCGAACTAAATCAAAATTTGCCAAACCACCAAACATGTCATCCGAGATATGACTTGACTTTCCGAAACTACATACATAAAATTTCCTATAAAACGACACCTCGTCCGTTACGAAGTTGCTCGTATCTTCCGAGATACACCAGTTCAAACTTTGAAGAAATTTTAAAATCGGTTTTTCATGCAAAATTTTATCATTTGAATTTTGCATGAAAAACCGATTTTAAAATTTCTTCAAAGTTTGAACTGGTGTATCTCGGAAGATACGAGCAACTTCGTAACGAACGAGGTGTCGTTTTATAGGAAATTTTATGTATGTAGTTTCGGAAAGTCAAGTCATATCTCGGATGACATGTTTGGTGGTTTGGCAAATTTTGATTTAGTTCGGCAAGTCAGGTATTTTGACACAATTTACAAAAAGTGCTTTTACATTGTAACGGTTCAAAATAGAGGTGTCTCGTAGAACATTAATTTTCCCCAAATGAGCCACACTATCTACCATTAAAAGATTCTCCACCATGAACGGGACACCCTGTATAGTATAGATGGTAGTTTTCTAGCAGTATTTTTGTTTCAAATAGACATAAATACATACATATTTCCAATATAATACCCACCCTTTACACATTTAATTCTCTTTTCATTTACTTAACTTTTTTCTTCTGCTTTTTTTTTCATTTCGCCCGTCATTGCAGACCGTCGACGCCATCCTTGCGCCACTATAAGGAAACCCTACGTCCCGATTTCTTTGGCAACAATGCCGGCCTGATTGGAGTGTAAGTTGCAACATTCATCTATGCACTTACTTTCCGTGAATTTACATTTACATTGCTATTCATCTGCATACAATTTGCATCAAGATTTACTTTATAAGTGCTTGTTCAATTCGAACCATTTTTCTTGCCTTTTTCCTATGCAGCCATGGCGAAAAGTGGGATAAATTTCGTGCCGAAGTTCAACATGTCCTACTGCAACCGGCTGTTGCGAAAAAATATATTGGCCCGCTAAATGATATTACGGAGGATTTTATGTTACGGTAGGTTACTATACACATACATCACCACTAGAAATTGCTAATTAGATTTTTTTCTTACAGAATAGATGAAATGTTGGACGACAAGTCAGAACTGCCAGACAACTTTTTGCATGAATTGTATAAATGGGCATTAGAGTGTAAGTATAGAAAATTAATATGTTGCTATGTTTGCATGCTATTCCCCAAAAAATACCATTATGTTTTATTAAGGGCAATAAAAACCATTAAATTAACTACGATTATCCTAATAACGTCCTGAACTATAAGTATATGCCTTAGAAAAAGTGGGTTGGATACGATATCCCCAGTCACAAAATCCCCAAATCAAAATCCCCGTAATCAAAATCCCCGAAATTAAAATCCCCGAAATCAAAATCCCCGAAATCAAAATACCCAAAACCAAAATCCCCAAACGAAATTCCCCATTTGAGGTGTGATATAAGAACGCGCGCGCGTTCTAAGATCACACCTCAAATAGGGAATGGGGAATTTCTTCAGGCTATTGTAGATGGTAAATGATAGATGTTAAATGGCAGATGATAAATGGTAGATGGTAGGTGGTTAATGGTAGACGGATGGTAGCTTGTAAATGGTTGATGGCAGATGGTAAATGGTAGATTGTAAATTGCAAATGGTGGATGGTAAATAGCAAATAGTAGATGGTAAATGGTAGGTGATTTAGACTATTGTAATTGTAATAGTCCTACTATGCAATAAAAAAATCACCGTCGTGGACTGATATACATATATGCTAATCAACGGCAAACTCTTTGAAGTGACATAGAACAAAATCAGATAATGTGCAGGCGAATCGGTTCCAACAATAAGCCAACCAAGTTTTCCGCGAATATTCGTTCGGATGAGGACATGTCTCGACGATGTTAAAGAAAACCTAATATGTTTAGAACGATATATGCAAACGTTTATTCAATATAATGTACTCGAACATTTTGTTTGTGCTGATCAAAAAAAAAGTTAGTATCGATTTACGACCCTCCTAGTGCCATTTACCATCTACCATTTAACACAACGATTCTTAACCGGTGGTCCGCGGACCACTAGTGGTCCCTGCGGCGAACCTAGGTGGTCCGCGAAGCCTTTGCTGTGGTTCCCTCATAATCCGATACGACAATAAATTCTTGAATTCCACGTAGTTCAATCTTAACTTTCTAAATGGAAACTTGAAGTTTGGAAGCGAATATGGGAGTCCGTCTTTGACTGAGCAGGACAAACTGTTTTGTATTGTATTGATGAGTGTAGCTTATTACGATGAAATGAAATACCGTCAAAATTTGTTTTCTTTGCGGCTTTTTTATTAAATTAACGCTTATCGCATGCCTAAACAAGTGACGAACGCAATATAATTGCGATGTGCAAGAAAACGATGACGGCCGAGAGCTTGATAGGAATGTTTATATTTGTAGAGTAGACATGTCTTCGTAGACTTGAGTGTCGCCATAATTGTAGGTAAACGAGTCAGGTGTTTTATTTTGAAAATCTTTCTTTTCCGGCCAGACCATAATGGCAATTTATATTGCTGAATTAAGATAATTAAGCTATTATTGATCTTCGGTGGCACTTCTAAATAGGGTTCAGACCTGGATTTAAAAATTATGAGCCATCTCTGGATGAAACAAACCGAAATATTAGGCAACACCCTTTACGAAAATTAATGAGGATTTTTAAATTCAGACTTAGCAAAATTACACCCACTGTCCTTTGCAAGACGATCTCTGTCAGTCGACTTTTTCTGGGTGAATTTCTTAACACGTTGGCTGCGGCAGTCATTTTCGGTATCTTCTTTTCTGTGCGGCACATGCCCCCGGGGGCATGTAAGTCGTTATTATTCATGTGCGGCACATGCCCCCGGGGGCATGTGGCTACTGCAACAGTAAATGAGCTCCCATATCCCGGAATTTAATTTTAATCGATCAAAAACTAGATAAAATACTTCCTTAGGTACAAACCTGTCTTCAATTCAGCCAGGAGCCGATTCCAAAAAATTATAATAATAAATTGTAATTTTTCGTTATTTTTCACCTTTGCTTTGGCCAATCGACCATGCGACGCGATCGTTCCGACATGTTAACACTAAAAAAATGTATTTTCGCACTTCAATTCAGCAATAGACTACTAAATGAACACGATGGATCCAAAAATTAATTCCAACGGTGTTTTTTTCTGGCACCCCATTAACAAGAAATACATGCCTCCGGGGGCATGTGCCGCATATGAGTAATTCAATTCAATTTATTAACTTATCAATTTCTGTTATAATATTATAATATAGGGTGAACTAAGTAAAATGCTCTTTGTCTCGCTAAAATCGGATGAAAATTACAGATTTTATAGCTTTCGCACCTGGAGAATGAAAAGCAAATTTTTCAGCCGCACACAAATAATAACTATCACATGCCCCCGGGGGGCATGTGCCGCAGCCAACGTGTTAAAAGCAGCAATATCCGTTTGGCGTTATTTCCACATTTTTCTAATCGAAAACGTCAACTGACAAGAGAACAATAAGTTGTGTTCTAAAGGTTAATTGAATTAGTTCTATTAGTTTTCCTATTGATATTACCAAGGTGCAGTACGGTCACCGCCAGAAGTAGTCTTCGGTAACAAGATTTCATGATTTAAATCGTTTTTATCACATTTGCAATTTGGTGGTCCGCAACAACTTACGAGTGTAATCAAGTGGTCCCTCATGTGCAAAAGGTTAAGAACCACTGATTTAACACCTTCCATCTACCATCAACAATTTACAGTCTTTTATCAACCATTTACCATCTACCAGCCATCTACCATTTTTTACTACCATTCATCTACCATTTACCAGCATATTTCGGGTGTTTGGGGATTTTGTATATGGGTATTATGATTATGGGGATTTTGATTTTGGGGATTTTTCTACGTTTGGGGATTTTGTGATTGGGGATTTCGTATGGTTCCCAGAAAAAGCATAGTAACCCATGCCATGCGTTAGTCCAGAATGGCTATGTGATCACACAACTCATATGTGTTTGACTCCAAATTTATTACACTACACTCCACGAAATAATTCAAACGTCAAAATATTGTTGATGCAATTATTAACCCTTCTGTCGTCGCCTACGAGCTATTATGCCTAAGGTGTAGCTGAATTTTCTGTAAAATCAATCTTAATTTTTGAAGAGGTTTAATTTTGGATCTTGAAACAGTTTACATACTATGTCTTACGACGATGCGCCGTTTTTCGTTTCTTTAGACATAGTTTATATTTCGCCGAACGTATGATCGCATTTGTGGCCGTTGGTTCCTTCCTTTGAAATATATGTATATGGAAAGGGGTGGAAAATATTGTTGAACGATATTTTTCATCAAGATATAGTACCAATGGTCTGTCTGGATCTATACGCCAACAGAAGGGTTAAATATCACGTTGGCATTTTAAGAGAGTAATAAATATTACGCGGATTTTAAATTCTCAATTGTAAGCAAAAAATTGACGTTTGAATAAAATTTTCACGCATACTATGAACTGCAATAGTGTGAAAACGGTGCCATTTTTATTTTCTGATGGCCACTCTGGACTAACGCATGGCATGGGTTACTATGCTTTCTCTAAGGTATATGCATATGTATTTTCCCAAAAAATATTCATACAATTGTGATTAATCTGAGTAGCAAATTCAATATCGTTGCCTTGCCAGTAAAAACATATAAGGTACGACGAATATATTAATATTTAATATTTATAACAATACAGTTCAATCACGCTCTGCGGCTCACTTGGTTGAGTCGCACTCTACAATGCTAGTAATATAGAGGTCCGGAGATCGAATCTCGGCGTGGTCCAAATTTTCCATACATGTGCGGATATGAAATATATCTGTGGTCATTATGAAAAACAGCTTAAGTCGACTTAAGACAAAATCGAGTTAATGTGTTCACTGAATTCGCCGTATTCGACTCCACCTCTACACAAAATTTGGTTAATTTCGGATTATTTTTGAGGGAGCTACAGCGATTGGTTTTTCCGCCTATCTCAAGTAGACCCTGACCGACATAACGAAAAGCGACTTAACTTAAAATATTTCTTACTAAAATATATATATATATTTGAAAATTGGCTTAAACCTATTTCGGATCGTATCATCACAATCAGATTCAAATCCAGAGTACGAAACATTACAATTATTCAGTGCTACGCAAGGTGAAATGAAAATGTTTGACAGGCCTTTAGAAACAGTTTGCGTACAAGTCCGCAACTCAGTGGGACATTTTCATGTTTCCAACAAATGCTAATGTACAGTAATGATGCAACCTCGAAATGATTTATACATTATTATATGGTTTCGATTTAACACGCTCCGTGGCTCAGTTGGTAAAGTCACACTCTATGATGCTAGTAATCTAGAGACACGAAATCGTATCTCGGCGTGTTAAGTGTGGATGGGAAATATTAATGCTGGCAACATTATATACACTTTTTGGGTCGTTCAACAAAAGTTGAACAAAAGTTGAACGTAAGTTGAACCTAAGTTGAAAGTTACACTTTTTGGGTCAACAAAAGTTGAACAAAAGTTGAACGAAAGTTGAACGTGAGTTGAACCTAAGTTGAAAGTTACACTTTTTGGGTCGTTCAACAAAAGTTGAACGAAAGTTGAACGTGAGTTGAACCTAAGTTGAAAGTTGAATTCAAGTTGAATTCGAGTTGAATTCGAGTTGAATTCAAGTTGAACCCAAGTTGAACTCAAGTTGAACGTAAATTGAACCCAAGCCCAACCTCTGTTGAACCTTGAATGGCACCCAACACTCACAGGTTACCATCTAGTCCAACTTCCGTTGAACCTTGAATGGCACCCAAAACTCACAGGGTAATGCCAAAAACGTAACGCTTTTTCGTTATGATTTTCGTGACGCTTTCGAATTTATGTGCCAGAGTCAAGACATAAAAATGTCAAAATACTATCTCGTCATTAATAAATAATATTGCAAAAAAAATGTGTGTGATAAAAACAATACCTAGGGCAGGGGTGTCAAACTCAAAACCTAGCGCGGGCCAAATAAGACTCTCCTCAGGTTTAGGTGGGCCGCAGGAGGAAAATTTCAAAAACTTATGTAATCGTAGTACGTATTAACTTGATTACAGAACATTATTTCTAAAAAGCGGCAGAGAGTCTGGATCACTATAGCGGCTTCAGGATTATCCATGAGAACTTTCTTCATTCGAAAATGTAATGACCCTTTTTTACAGCTTGATAATAGGTCAAAAATGGGCTGTAATTACAATGTTGGAGTTTCACTACAGGTGATTTAGTCACCATAATTCCAGGATTTCCGTAGTTTTTAAAGCTTTGCCCTTTTTCCAAATAAATCTCGAGCCCGAACAGAATGGGACAGAACAGATACACGAAGAGACTTAGTACTGTCCTGTACAAAAAAATGAGCTGTCTTATAAAATCAAATAAACATCCTCAAATTGTTGGTAGTATTTGGAAATCCTAAAATAATCCTGCATAAGCCACTGACGAGTTTTAGAAATTTTTGAAGACTTGAGCTCAATGGCTGAATTTGTTCACCTTACCAATTTCACAATTTTTGTGTTGATACACATTGTGCTGCTTCGACATGCCCGCGGGCCGCACAGAACTTCGAATTAAACCGCATGCGGCCGCGGGCCGCGAGTTTGACACGTCTGACCTAGGGGGTCTCATAGCATATTTAAACTCGAAAAATTAATTCTGATTGAAGTCCGCATTATCAGCTAAAAGAAGCATCCAAAGTAATCGATAAATAATTGTGAATATATTTCTTATTTAAATTTTCAAATAATTTCCCCCATTTTCATATATATTTACAGCTGTCGGTCGTTTTGCACTTGATACACGACTGGGATGTTTATCCAAGACAGGAAATGAGGAAACGAAAAAGATTATCAATGCCATCAACACTTTCTTTTGGACGGTGGCCGAAGTGGAGCTGCGTATGCCAATATGGCGTATCTATCCGACCAAAGCCTATAGGAAATATATTTCCGCGCTAGATAGTTTAATCGAGTAAAATACAAATTTTCTATGTTTATTCAAATACATGTGAAGGAAAAGTATTCGGATATGCAATGCTGATTCGATTCCATGAATCCCGCAATTTACAGATTCATACAATATTTGCACTTTCTTTTGTTTTTGTTTTTT
Organism: Microchrysa polita; assembly: GCA_949715475.1. Classification (NCBI taxonomy): domain Eukaryota; kingdom Metazoa; phylum Arthropoda; class Insecta; order Diptera; family Stratiomyidae; genus Microchrysa; species Microchrysa polita. The sequence goes on along the minus strand of OX454419.1, from coordinate 24,853,321 downwards.
TTTTTTGCAGATTATCCATGAAACATATCAATACGGCAATGGAAAAGGCCGAAAAGGATGCGGGCGAGAAGAACGAAGCCGATATCTCAATTGTTGAGCGAATTGTTAAGAAAACACAAAATCGACGTATTGCAGCCGTGCTGGCAATTGATTTATTTTTAGTTGGAGTCGATACGGTATTTATCTTTAAATTTATATTTGACATATTCATAATATTTAGATTTGAACACACAGTGAATTGGTTGATGATGTTTCTTGCAGACATCAGTGGCGGCTTCCTCAACAATATATCAATTGAGCAAAAATCCCGAAAAACAAGATCGTTTGTATGAGGAGCTGAAAAATGTTTTGCCAAATGTTAGTGATCCGGTGAATCAGACAGTTTTGGAAAAAATTCCCTTTTTGCGGTCGTGCGTTAAGGAGGCGTTGAGGTGAGTTCTTGTAGCAAGCTTTTTAAATTCTATCTTCACGTGTAGAGGGACGAAAGTATGAGTCACGTTAACGCCCATCTAGTCCAGATAAACGATGAGCTTTCAAGCTCGACCGTAAGCTCGATGTTGATGGTACATAGATGCACCGCCGTCTATATATTAAGGCCGCAATGTAGAAAAATCGCCTACTAAATTTGCACTGTTTTGTTGTTCCTTTTAATTACGTCATATGCTTGTTGTTGTTGTTTGTTCGTGTAAATCCAAAATTTAGTAGGCAAACTATGACGGCATGGTACAGCTGAGTTACGGCCTTGATGTATCTAGATGGCGTTGGTAGATGTCGTTGTGAATGCGCAATCGACGGAGCCAGATTGCGTGGCCGACCGAGAGCTCGATAAAAGCAATCATTAGGTAAGGACGCCCAGCAGTTGCTATGGACTTCCGCAACTCGAGAACAAGGTCGCGTGTCCACGACAATCGTGCCATAAAGAAGAAGACGTCGTACAACGACAATTTACACGGTTGATATTGAAAGCTCTTGACCACACCAAGAGATATCACTGGCTATGTCATCTTTTTTATTGTACAAGTAAAAAATAAGGTTGCCCGTAAGGGGGAAGATAAAGGTTGAAAGGCTTCGGCTAATTCCTATATCTTCTTCAGTTGTGGCATAACTGCGGACCCTTAGCTATGCAGGAGGAGTTTCAAAGGAAAAGGACTTCGGCCAATTCCTATGTCTCTCTAAGGGGCGTTACTTTCCCGCATTATCCGAGTAACCGCTGCGCCTGAGTGCTGCATTAACATCTGCAGGTTACTTAACGTGATAGGTGACAGAAAACATTTAAGTCAACCACTAAAGCAGCATCTTCGGGGCATGCCCATGATGGCCTTTACTCAACGATTAAACCCTATCATGGTTTAGCGATGTGCCGACAACTCATCCTAAGAAAAAATTCAAGTCAAGAAACCTGAAACAAAAGCCTCGGATTGGACGGATACAAAACAACGACGACCCCGCAAACGAACAACTGATTACTCTTTCGGATCCTGGAATGTACGCTCCCTGAATAGACCGGGGGCCTTAAGGGCCCTCCTGGATCAGGTAGAACAATACAAGCTGAGCATAGTTGCAATCCAGGAAACTAAATGGCTCAAAAGCGAGATTAACGACCTCAATTCGCACACTATTTTTACGAGTGGTAAAGAGGAGGGCAACAAGGAGTTTGGAGTAGCTTTCAGCGTGAATAAGCAGCTCAAGGACCACGTTATCGGCTTCAAACCCATCAACGAGCGGCTATGTGCGATCCGCATTAAGACCCGTTTCGCTAATCTCTGGCTCATTAATGCGCATGCCCCTACAGAAGTAAAAGAAGACGCGATTAAGGACGAGTTCTACAACGACCTAGAAACACTCTTCGACTCACTTCCATCAAACGACGTCAAGCTGCTGCTGGGAGACTTTAACGCCAAAGTCGGAAATGAAAGCTGGCATAGGGGAACTACTGGAGGTCATAGCCTCCACGACGAAAACAACAACAACGGTCAGCGATTTATCGACTTCGGGAGCGGCAGAAACCTGGTAATAAGCTCTACATGCTTCCCTCATCGACGAATCCACAAGCAGACCTGGAAGTCTCCAGATGAATACACCGTGAACCAGATCGACCACGTACTGATCAGCAAGAGATGGGCTTCTAATGTCCTAGATGTTCGATCCTATCGAGGAGCCAACTGCGACAGCGATCACTATTTGGTGAAGACAACCTACAGGTGCAGAATCTCTTCGGTGCACCTAACGAGAATCAACCCTGCCAAGATCTTCGAGGTTGACAATTTGATTGATGATGCCACGGCGGCTGCGTATACAACAGCACTAGAGGAAAAACTGTCGCCCATGCTTGAAGACATCAACAATTTAGGCATCCATGAGTTCTGGGAGGAGCTCAAAGACAGCATCAAGGGGGTCGCAGAAGAGGTCGTGGGCTATAAAGGCCGGCGCAGACGAGCAGACTGGTTCGACGACGAATGCAGGGCCTCGATTGAGGCGAAAAATGAAGCCTATCGCCAATACACACAACGCGCATCCCGAGCCAAGAAAGAAAGATATAGCGAGCTTCGGCGAGTATCTAATAAGTTAATTAGACGTAAGAAACGCAACAACATTTTGACGAGCAGTTACAGCAAATAAACCAAAGATTAGCCAGTAAGAACATTAGACAGGCGTACAAACTTATAAATAATGTTAAGAACGGATATCAACCCAGGACAAGCCTATGTAAGGACAAGGATGGTAACATCATCAGCGACATCGAAAGCGTCAACAAACGATGGGCCTCGCATTTTGAAGAGCTCCTCAATGCACCATCAACATCCCCCGCGGAGCCAGCTCTTGAGCAGTTAGCCCAACCAGGCCCTCCCGTTCTACCCCCAACAGTAGAGGAGGTGAGTCTTGCCATACAGTCGCTTCAAAATAATAAAGCGCCCGGCGCTGACGAGATCCCAGCAGAACTGCTGAAGCATGGTGGAACGTGCCTGACCAACGCTATACATGTGCTACTGCTGAAAATATGGAACGACGAGGAAATCCCCGAAGATTGGCGCAAAAGCATAATCTGCCCAATCCACAAAAAGCTGAAGTGTGAGAATTACAGGGGCATATCATTAGTTTGTACAGCCTATAAGATATTATCTAAAATTCTTGAAAAGAGAATTAATCCGTACGCAGAACGAATCATTGGCGAGTGTCAAGGCGGCTTCAGACCTGGTCGATCAACGACCGATCAGCTTTTCACAGTGAAGCTACTACTTCAAAAGTGCTGGGAATATAACATCGACGTATACCAAATCTTTGTCGACTTCAAGCAGGCATACGACAGTATCGACCGAAGTGTACTGTACAACATTATGCTGAATTTTGGTATACCGGCAAAGTTAGTGCGACTCACAAGGATGACGATGACTAATACCGTCTCGCAGGTCAGAGTGCAGAATCGACTCACTGACCTATTTGAAACTCGTACTGGACTCAAGCAGGGCGACGGGCTGGCGCCGATGCTCTTCAACCTTGCTTTGGAGTATGTAATTCGAGCCATGAATTTGGACAGCAGCGGAACGCTGCTCATTAAGTCGACTCAATTAGTAGCGTACGCCGACGATATCAACATCATGTCTCGAAGGTTGGGTGATGCAGAAAGCCTTCTGCATAACCTCAATAACGCCGCAAAGGAAGTTGGACTACATATCAACGAAAGCAAAACAAAGGCCATGATGCAATCGAAAACAAGGACGCCAGCAAATTCAAGCATCACAGTGGGGGACCTTAATATCGAGTATGTAGACAACTTCAACTATCTGGGTTGTAACTTATCAAAGGACGCCAACGAAACCGACGAAATTAAGCGACGGATACAACTAGCCAATAAGACATATTTCTCGGTCCTCCCTATAATTAATTCGAAACTTGCGCACAGGAACACGAAGCTCCGCGTGTACAAAACGATCATCCGACCCGTGCTATGTTATGGCTGCGAAACATGGACCCTCACCCAAGCCTCCGAAATTTTGCTAGACCGATTCGAACGAAAGGTCCTTCGGCGAATTTTCGGGGCCGTTCGCGAGCGAGACCAATGGCGCATCCGGTACAACCATGAGTTGTATCAATTGTACGATGAGCTGGAAGTATCGAAAATCGTGAAGCTTCAACGTCTGCAATGGGCGGGGCATGTACAACGGATGGACGATAATCGCATGCCAAAGAAAGTGATGAACGCACAACGAATTGACGGAGCGAGGTTGCGTGGACGACCGAGAGCTCGCTGGGAGAACTCCGTAGGTGAAGACGCCCACCAGCTGCTGGGCTTCCGAAACTGGAGGACGAGGTCACGTAACCGCGACAATTGGAGGTCAACGATTCAGGCGGCCAAGGCCCGACGTCGGGCTATCGTGCCACATTGATGATGATGAAAAAATAAGGTTCCCAACGCTGTACACTCGCCGCGCGAGATGCTAGGTGAAATCCGTCAACACCGCCTTGATTGTTGGTCCCCCACTCCATTCCCACTACCGGGAGCGATCACTGCGACGCTCAGTGCCGGCCCAACAGCCATCCGCGATGGAGCCCGCTATCGCCGTCACCGCCAGGTGTGAGATCGGAGAGTAACGCTTCGGGAGCTGACTGACCAGGTTCCTGAGGTTTGTGAAAAAATCATCGATAACATTTCGACCGAAAAACTTGGCTATCGCAAGGTGTGTGCGCGGTGGGTTCCGCACATGCTTTCAGAAACCCACAAAGACAATCGCGTAAAGAGTTCCGAGGGGTTTCTTCGAGAATGCGCTGAGAATACCGAAGAATTATTGGACTCCATTATTACGGGAGGTAAAACGTGGTGTAACTACGTCACCCCGGAAAGAAAAGAACAGTCGAAACAATGGCGCCATCCCGCATCCGGCATCCCGGATCGGCGGCCTAGCGGCGGAGTTCTTCGAAGCGGATTTTCAGATGTGGATAACTCGTCAGGAAAAATGCGTAGAAAAATCTGGCTACTATGTAGAAAAAAAGTTTAAAGTACAAGCTTTCAGATGGTATACTTATTTATTGCAATAAAGAAAAAAGTGGGAACCTTATTTTTTATTTGCCCTCCGTATTTCAAGGGCATAGAACTACTCTTGATGCAGCCTTAAGAGCAATTTATGATTCTTCCTTAAGCTTTCTCTCTCGATCTCTCTTCTCGCTGAATCCACTAAACAAAATTTCTATAGAAAACAACGAACTTCTACAAGATCGATAACAATTTAGTAAATGTCCGACAAATTAATTAAGCCACTTCAACTGCTATTACATTCCATGTCATTTAATTTCCTTTTTTTAACCATCCTTATTCAAACAGAATTTCACCAGTCACGATAGCAAACGGTCGCAGCTTACAATCGGATGCAGTCATCAGTGGTTACCACATACCAAGGGGGGTAAGCTATAACAAATCATCCCTGTGAATAATATCGTCCCGTCTAACCTCATACATATAAATACTTCCCTCGTCACAGTTTCATTAATTCCTAACCTATCGCCGCTCGTTCGTCTCGCAAATCCATTCAAATCCTTTCAATCTACCAACTCACGTACATCTACTAAAAATATATATATAAAATTTCCATTTTTCTATTTTCGCCCCGTACAGACTCATGTCCTTTTTCCGCATCTGATGGTATCCAACATGAACGAATATTTTCCCGAACCAGAAAAATTCATTCCGGAACGATGGATGAAAAAGCCAGAAACGGGTAAATGACCATACTAGTGCATATAGAATAGAAGCTAGAAAAAAATCTGAAATAAACGATTCTATCCGTTAGTGTTAATTTGCAAGAGTCGAATGAAAAATTCAAATGTTCTTTTTCCTAGCGTTTTTTTTCTCGGTCATTTTCTCATCCGTTCTCATTTTTGCAGCCGAGACCTGGACGTCGACGTCAACATCGGAATGCCCACATGCTGGCCAAAAAATTCATCCATTTGTGAGTTTACCTTTTGGCTACGGCCGGCGAATGTGCATTGGACGACGTTTTGCGGAAATCGAATTGAATACACTTTTGGCAAAGGTACGTACGGTCTAGAGGTGGCAGATTAGGAGAAGGGTGTCCTGCGATGGCTTGGACTCTAATCTGCCTATGTAAATTTATTGTAAAAAAAAATTAGCGAAGAGAGAAGTAAGGTAAATGTGAATTGGACTGTGTTTGCATCGTTAAAAATCAGAAAGCTAAGGATACAGTGAGGCAAATGTGGTTAGTGGAAGGAAAGCAAATTATTATGAATAAAAAGGAGGAAAAGACTATTCGAAAGTCTGTTTCAAGCTCTAAATTTCTATAACGGTAAAATCTGAATGGTCTGGCAGTTTTTTTTAACTACTTTACTAGTTTTTCTTGATGGTAGGGTTGCACACAAAAACATGTTTCGATACTGAAGGCGTTGACCGGTATACGACACTACACACCTCGCACACGGATAATAACGGGGTGGGAAAAGGAATTGTGCCGGATTTCTACTGGCTAAAACTGGCTAAGGCTCCAAATAGCTAATGATTTCTTGGAAGGTATGCTTCCTACTTTGGATATTTACAGAGCGCCATTTTCTGCACTTACTGATAAGAACAGGGTCCGTCTTTTTGCTCAGAAAGTCGACTTTGGCGCACTCTAGTTTCTTTGCTACCACCACAACTGCAATGTCATCGGCAAAGCATACCACAGTCACTTTTCTTGCCATGGAAAATTCCAGAATGCCGTTGTAAATGATGATCAACAGCAGCGGGCCAAGCACTGACCCCTGTAAATCTCCTGCTGTGTCCATATACTCCGTATGCACGAGTGTGGTCTGATAAGTACCTAGCCTACAAAAGAAAAACAAAAATGTTTTAAAGTGGCGATTTATTTTTCAATATAGTCTCCTTTTAGTTCTATACACTTGATCCAGCAATGCTCCAACTTCTTTAACCCGTCTTAATAATACGTTTTTTCGAGGCCTGCAAAGTGGGCCTCCGTGGCGGCGATGACCTCCTCATTTGACTGAAATTTCTGCCCGGCGAGTGAAACAAAAAGAAGTCGCACGGGGCCAAATCTGGAGAATACAGTGGATGGGGCAGCAGTTCGTAGCCCAATTCGACCAGTTTGGCGTTGGCGGGCGGAGGTGTGAGCCGGAGCGTTATCATGGTGGAAGAGCATTTTTTTCTTTGCCAAGTGGCGTCGAATCGGCCGAATAATTCGGCATAGTACAGCCCTGGACCGTGTTGCCCTTCTGCAGGTAGCCGATGTGGATCACACCTTGTTAATCCCAGAAAACGCTGGCCATCACCTTTCCAGCCGATGGGACAGTCTTCGCCTTCTTCGGAGCACGTTCGCCGGGTGAAGTCCACTGTTTCGACTGTTTCTTGGTCTCTGGTGTGTACCAGGTTATCCAAGTTTCGTCGACTGTCACGAAACGACGCAGAAACTCCTTCGGATTGCGCCTAAACAGCGTCAAACACTGTTTGGAAGTGATCTCACGGTTGCGCTTGTTGTCCGGAGTGAGCAAACGCACCCATCGCGCCGACAGCTTTTTCATGCCCAAGATTTCATGCAGGATATGACCCACGCGATTTTTTGAAATGCCGACTACTACTACTATCTCTCGCACCGCTTCAATCGGTGGTCTGCCAATACCTGATCGTGGATTTTTCTCACGTTATCCTGCGTGCTAACCGTTTTCGGGGCACCTGGACGTGGCTCATCAAAAACCGACGTGCGACCACGTTGAAACTCGTTAAACCAATTTTTGACCGTCGCCATCCAAGGAGAAGAGTCACCGTACACAGCATCCAAACGCTCTTTGATTTCGCTGGGCCATTTCCCTTCCAAAAACAAGAATCGAATCACCGACCGATATTGCTCTTTTTCCATTTTTCTAAAATCGGCGGACACTCCAGCTTTCACACGCGGCCAAACCATAACTACGACTCGTAGTCTACGAGTCTGATCCGGCTGAAATTTGGACAGTTGCCAAAGAAGAATGTACTACACGATAGTAAATTGCTCTTGCGATAGTGACACCATCAGGCGGGGAGGCTGGGTACTTATCAGACTACCCTCGTACATCATGATTACAGCTGAAAGCTGGTCTGGATCATTATATTCTTTGTAAAGATGCATGAATTCAGACCTAGTATGCAGTAATAAAAGCATTCTTGACATTGAGCGTCGCTACAGAAGAGTAGAGTGCCATTTCGAAACGATTCTCTTGCCAAATTGATAACCAATTGAATTGCATCAAGCGTAAACTGCGCCTGTCTATAACCGTACTCTCGGTCTGTTAGGCTTCCACTACCGATAACAGTCTGTTACAGATTATTCTCTCAAGCAGTTATCGCCAAGATGTCGACCAGGCAGATTAACTGATATGAGCTTGACTCTCCAGCCGGTTTATTTGGTTTAGGAACGAGTACCAACTTTGCCGTTTCCCCTCTATTTGTAAAGTACCTTCGCCAAGCAAGTTTCAAAGATTTAATTAAACTTCTGCGGGACAGCACGGATTGCAGCCTTTAATGCCTTATTTGGGATTCCGTCTAGCCGTTTTTTTATAGAGGTGATGTAGGAATCTCCTGCGGGACTACCGTTCAGGTATTATTTCGCAGGAATGGCTGCGGCTAATCGACCGCCGGCTTAGGCCTACCTTCCTGATAGGCTTGTCCGGCTCACCACATCCCAATCGCTTGGTGAGCTTAGCATAAGATCCACCGAATTCACCGGGCTTATGTCGGTATTAAGATCCCTAGTCAGTTGGTTTTGTATCTCTGCGATCCTAGGACAGTCGAAAACAACATGGTATGCGTCCTTAATAGTACCCTTGCACCTGGGGCAATCGGGCGAATTATCCAGTTTAAATTTCTATAGATACTGCCTATATCCCCATGACCCGTTAGAAACTGGTGCAGGTAATGGTTTACCTCTCCGTGTTTCCGGTCTACCCACTTTCTAATTTCGCAACTCTCAACGCCCTCCTACGGTATACGAAGCTTATAGTCCAGATGTTGCACGCAAATTTGAGCGCGCTACCCCACACCGGTGAAGCATACAAAACAAGAAACTCGAGACAGCAGAAGCCTTCTGCTTGGTTTTGGGCCTCCTATGTTTAGCATGATTCTCGCCAAGGCCACAGTTGCGGAGGGAGGCTGCCTTCTCGCATGCATACTTCAGTTCAGCTTCGTGTCAATCATAACCCCTAAATACGAGTACCTGGTTTATTTGGCTTGAGTAATAGCACCAGTTTTTGCCTTTTCCATGCGACTGGAAAGGTGCATTGTTGCTCAATGCATTAGGAAAGCTCCGCATGTGCCTATGAACATCCAGGGTGCCGTTTTTATTGTCTGCTTTAGTGCCCTATTCGGAACCCCATCCGACCCCGGTGCCTTTCTGTCTTCAAACCTGGAAGCAGCTTGCAAAAATTCATCTTCAGTTATGGGCGGAATGTCCTCGGCGTACAACACTGTGGTTTCCGGTATGTGCTGAGGAAATAGAACGGAGACAATCCTATTCAGCAAAATTGGACACTTTAACTGAGTGATTTTTGGCTTATCTTTTTCATCACGACCCTATATGCCATTCCCCACGGGTTTATTTCCGCATCGTCCCAGAGGTCTTTGAAGCAATTCCATTTACTTCTTTGGGTGGCCCTCTTTAGATTCTTTCGCGCCGATTTGCATGCTTCTAGACCAGTGATTCCCAAACTGTGGGGCGCGCCCCCCTAGGGAGGCGTGACGGCTTGGGAAGGGGGGCGTGAGTACAACTTATATGTATATTGCTGTAACAATAAATTTATTTTCATACTAGCTAAGAGCCTCTGGCCAAAAGATCGCTGAAAATATTTTAGGTCGAAATCGCTTTACGTTGACGTCTAGGCTCGTGATGAAAAAAATTCTTTTGATTTATTAGAACACCTTCGGACTCTTATAGCTCTAGTAATAGCACTGCTTTACTTATCCCCGTATCACGAAGCCAAAAATAGTTTTTTGGGTTATGATAACTTTTTTTTGTCAAAAACCGATTTTAAGTAAACATTTTCCACTTGCTTTTAGCTGTACGAATCCCCACCATAAATAAAACTGCTTGCTACTGCCAAACTTCCAACGAAACTCACGTTGCGTGCTTTTCAAAAATGTCCAAAATGTTCCAAACTTGGGCTTCACTAAGAAACAATTGTGCTTTTTCTATGCAAGAGTGGGTAACGTGTTTCCATACGAGTATTTGGATTGTTAACAGGCAATTCTCTGCATTGGACTATGACCGAGTCCAATATAAGAAAAAAGTCTAGACTTCTGTCCAAAATTAGTGTGTGATTGTGATTGGTTCCAAATCATGTCTCAGTATTTTACATCTTTAAGAAATTATAAGGAAGTTTTAAATAAAATAAAGCAATTAACCGAAGAACGCAAATATATAATTAAAGTCCCCACGAAGTGAACAATGGCGGAAATAAAAATTGTATTACGCCTATTTTCGGTTTTTGGCCGAAATTGTCTCCGGTGGCGCCAGCCTCAGCAAACTTCGCAAAGGGGGGCGCGGACTGAAAAAGATTGGGAACCACTGTTCTAGACCATCCGCATGTTCTGACCCCCGTATGGATCGCTGACAAAGACGCCGTGCTTTCAGGCAATTTCGGAGCAAGGTTGCGATTTCCCCATTCCACCAGTAATTCTCCTCTCGTTGGTGGTTGAACTTTGTTCTTACCAAGGAGGCATTGCATGCTAGCGTTATGTCCCTAGCGATTTTTGACATCCTTTACTCTGCCGTTCCATCTAGGACTCCTCCCTGAAGAAAAACCTCCTTGAAGGCTTGAGCGTCAAAGCTTTATGTGTACCACACTAGCGTGGGGGGGCTTTTTTGCGCTCTCGATGTGTCCCGTCTGCGATTGTAAAAAAAAAGAATCATTTGTTCTAACGAACCTTGTCCCACTGCTATCAGCTCATGTTGAGGGAACAGGGCCGAGACAATATTTTGGTTGGGAGTGTGCCTTAATTTCTTCATCACCACCCTATACGCATTTCCCACGGGTTTGTGTCGCAGAGTTTCAGAAAACTGAAATCAGTTTTACTTCCTTTATGTAATAGCGAGCTTTAGTAATCGTCGAGCATTTTTTAAGACTTGTGGCTTCTTTGAGTTACCCGTTGACAAAGACGACACGCCTTCAGGCAATTGCGCCTGATCATCGCAATTTCCTCGACTGTACCAGTAGTTATCATTTCTTTGACTAAATGCCTCCTTCCGAGGCATAGATGCATCGCCGACTATCATCGGCCGCGTTGTGATCTGTGCCGACCTGTGTTCTGCCAAACCTTTGATTGATCACTTTAAAGCAGGACTTCGTTGAAGAGTGCCTCGTCAAATCTCTTTAGAGCCCATACAATGGCATGTACTTGGATCTTTGGTCGATATGCTCTGTTTGCTACAGTGAACAGAATTGCTTGGTAATCGCAATGAGCATAGACCTCACTGATAAATTTGATATAAACAATGGATCCCACATTTCCCCTCCTAAAGGTGTTACTATCCCCTGAGTTCATTAGAATAACATCCAGCTGTGAAAATGCGTCAAGAAGTATTCTCCCCCGCCTATTTATATACCGAATGTCCTATTCGGTGGCCCACGTACTTAAGGCCCTGCAAATTATGGCATGGACTCGCGCCGTGCACCAGCTCGTTGAGAAATTGTTTGAAGTCAACTTCGTTCCATCGTGGTGGAGCGTAACAGCTGTAAACATATATGCCGATGACCTTATCTCTCACAGCTCATCCTCAGTGGACACTTGACGCCACCCATTTGATGGTTTCAGTCACTTTGTGTCCAGTTTGTCCAACTGACCTTCAGGTTTCAACTTCCAGCACTTTGTTGGAATGTTGGTCACCCTGCTCTGTGTGCCACCGTACGCCCTCCTCTTGTTGTAGTAGCGATTCAAGAGGTTCTTTTTTTTATTTATCTTGAAAAGGTGGTGGGCGTACCACCCCTGCGCCCTACACCTCCCTCCAGTCGTTCTCGAAACGCAGCACAGATGTCTGCCTTTGTTGTCACTTCGTCGAGATCGAGGAACTCTAGCCTCGTCTTCTGACGAAAAGTTGGTACATAGATGCTAAATGAGACACATATTGTTACGAGCTTCCACATCTGGCGAAAGTTTCCAAGGAAGTTAAAATGGCAATGGTTCGAAAAGAAGAACAACCTCGCACAAGAGCTGAGCTCTTTCGTCATCTACGCATAGTCTAAAGGAAGTCTAAAGGCCTCTCTCGTCACGAAGTAAGTTCCGGCAAGAGCTTACTCGCAAATTGCTCTACCTAATTATGAAAACTTGCCTGTCCCATTAAAAGCACACTCTCGTTGCAATGCATGCACAGTCCATGACTATATTTTAAATCGAGGACTCATACAGTACCGACCAGCAAAAGGAGTCCTACACATGGCGTCTGGACGTGATCTTCCAGTGGAAAACCGTATAGTTAAGCGTCAACGTTCAATGGAAGATCAGATAGTAGGGGAGAAGTGACAAGTTTGCTCCCTTCAATGGTTCAACCCCATCATACGCTGAGGCGATTAGGGGGATGATTGAGCTGGCTGTTACCAATCGAAATGATGCCGATGAAGGCTTCTCGGTCGATAAGTAGATTATTGTTGAGGGAATTCCGTATGTCAGTTTTTAGAATTTCGTAGAGGTCGTTCGGGGTCTACCTCCGGTGTGCGACGATGGAGTCTGGTTGATGAAGTTCCATGTTTAAGTATGCTATTAGAATTAGCCTGGTGTTAAGCTAGAAAACGTGATCTAGGACAAAACTTCATCGCGACCGTGTATTGCTGCAACCTGCACATCAATAGGTTCGGCTTTATCAAACTAAAACTTCGCGTACATTCTATACCAATTTTATTTACCAATACAACTTTCAAGCTTTCGGAAAGTAGTGTCGTCTTGTCTATACGATAAGAATAACCTGCTGAAAGGCACTAGATAAGACGTACGAGCTATCGGCCCTTAGCAAGATAATCTCATATCACTTCTTTGCGAAAGATGGCTACAAGTCAAATTGAAGAGAGGGTATTGGCATATTCGGGAATACTTGCTATTAATGCGGTATTCCGTCTCGCTAGCTGCTGAAGCGAGATTTCGGCGTCGTGTCACTACTGCGAGGGTTGACACTATACACTGACCGCCTGTGAATTCGCATGGGGGACTTGAATGCAGACCGTTTCGCTCGCAATGTAGGTATTAGCTAGGGACTTTATTTTTGCATTTTTAAATATAACAAAATTAACCATGGCAAATTATTTCCTCTAATTTCAGATTTTCCGAAAATATCGCGTCGAATACAATTACGGCGAACTTCAATATAAAGTTAATCCCACGTTTACACCAGCGAATCCATTGAAATTCAAACTCACACCGAGAGAATAGCTAAGCGGAAAATGCTGTCTTTTTATTTTGTTACCTGAATGTCAAGGGATCATCCGTCCGAAGATGTTGTCTTCGTAACTACATACGAGTATATACCGAACCCATCATCGTAATATCATTAAGGATCTTCCCTAAGAGTTTACGCCGTGGGAGCTTTAATTTTATGTACGTCAGCATTCGCACAATAACTCCAAAACAAATCATTCATCAGCCTCATTCGAAAAAAAAATGCACGACGGAATACCGTGTCGAATGATGTCGTCTGAGCCTAGCCTAATTCTCCGTATATACCAAGTAAATAGAGACTGCACACTCTTGTGCGGCAATCCAAAAACTTAAAATATTAAATCAAAATGTATGTATTCACAAAAAAACATTTCACTTACTATTTAGCAGAATCGTTTAGTTGATATTCGTTGCTGCGCGAAAAACATTCTTGCACACCAGCATCTTGCCACAGTCTTTTCATAGCTGCTAAAAGTTCTTCGGAAAAAGGTTCTGTATCGTGCATCCGTTGACATACGTCAAATACCATTTTTGCATCACTCTGTAAATAATTGAAAATAATTAGTTGTAGTTTGGTTCGGTTTATGTACAATTTGAAATTTATGTAAATATTTGTAAAATGTAAAATGAAGTGTATAGAAAAATATGTAAATAAATAGAGAGAAATTAGCATGTAGAAACGTAATGTATTACTCACCTCTCTCTCATTATTGCTATACTGAATGCTGAGGTTTGGCATAGCTCTAAGAATTGCAACTAAAGATTGTATTGTGTTACTGTACACGACCGGCCGATATTGTTTGAAGTCTTCTGATGTGAAACCACTCTCGTGAATAATTCTGTAATACGAAAAAAAATGTATAAAGATTTAGATTAAGTCAACAGATAAATGCAATTTTTTTCAGAAATATTATAGTCACTAATGACTAAGGGTTAAGTATGTACCAATTCTGTAGAAAAGATAAAAATCCTGGGGCCCAAATCAACAGTCTGTTAAAAAAATAATAGTGCGTCATCGACTAACAAAAACAAAAGACAAACGAAAGAGGAAAGAACCTTCAAAAATGCAACGTCAGTGGCATAGCTACAAAGCAAATCACAATTAATTATGGTTGATTCTTACAAATCAGTCATATGCGAATTGGTATACATTATCCAATCGATTGTCCAATAAAGCTTCCATTTTAGGTTCCACAACCGACTTCACTAGAGAAAATCAGGGTTATTGTACTAATCAATTGGTTAATGTACGACTGATGACTCCCAACTTTCGACCTTAATAAACAGTGTTGGTGTTCCAATCTAGAGTTGTTTGAACAGAGCCTGAGCTCCTGGACGACGTTCGATTTAAAACGGGTCTAAAAAAGGAGACAACGTAGACATCTGTCCAGGGGCGGCGCATAAGGGCCCGCGTGGCGGGGGGCCCACGAGATTTAGGGGCCCAAAAGCCACATGAAATTTGATTTCTCGAACCATAAAAACAGCACGGCTACGAAAAACAACACTCCGACGTAGATATTTTTTATAGAAAAGAAGAGATATGCGCACTTTTTGAAGTCAAAACAAATGCTGAATTTACTCTTCCTCTTTCACCAGGTCCCCTACATAAACAAATTTAATATTGTTCTAAAATCTTTGAAAGTTCATGAGACAATCCGGATGGCTGCGCTATTTGCTGTAACTGTAGCGCGTAGCCGCAGTTTGTAATCCGACCCCTTGCCAAGTATTATATGGGCAAAAACATTCTTTAAGTCCCTCTGCAAATTAGCTATCTTAAAACATTTTCGGTGATAGTACCTTTTCTAAATTTTCGGACTAAATTTCAAACCTTGCTTGTGGTATATACACGGTAATTAGCCTGCCAAAATTACTGTATTGAGTTTAATATTAAATACAAACGTTCAAAATTTAAGGATTTAAATTAGATTACACTTAAGAGGGGATTCACACTATGGACAGGATTTACTAAAACCTCTAAATTAATGGAGTCGAAACCCGCCTACTAGATTAAATCGCATGTCATTAAATTCAAAATGCATCGTAAAATGTACTTGCATAATTCAAATTGCAGTACAATATGGTACAACTGTTAACTAAATCTAGCATTTAGTAAATCTTGTCTATAATCTGAATCGCTCCTAAGTTTAAAGCTGAAACAAGGAATTGAGTTGAATTTATAACGTGTCGCTTTTTTCAATTGTCTAGCAAGTTAAAAACTTAGGCCGTCCACACACGAAGCGCCCCCGTTTATTTTTTTTTCGATTCTTCGTTCTGGCAAATCTTCAATTTTGACAGACAGAAAATTAAAAAAAAATCGGATTCGGATTTTTTTAAATTTTCGGATCTTAATAACCTGTATAGGGGGAACCGTTAGGAATTCGGAATTCGAATTTATATGTTCAAATAAGTTTTTGGAAATTTAATGGGCGTATAAAAGCCCATACAAATACTCTCAGGAGGGCTCACCGCTTGCGAGATTAAGTCGAAAACTTGCAAAAAATAATCCTTTAGCCCCCCTCCCCATGTTAGCGCACACCTTATAACCGCGAGCTGTTAGTGTGTTTTACTCCGAACCATGCCTTATAGATCCGTGAAATAAAAAACCGTCACCCCCTCCCGAATTTCCACAATGGTTGTCTTCATTCTAGTGAATATAAAATATTATTTCGTTGAGACTCGTTTAACTCTCGAATGATAGGAAACAAGCAAATTTAACACTTCCTAACTTTGCCCTACAAAAGTTTTTTGAAAAACTATTCGGAGAGACACAGAGTCAATAGAATGAAAAAAAAAACATTTTTTCGACTTTTATTAAACAATGTCGGAAAAACCGTTAGGAGTTTTGCATATGCAAGTACATATGGGTAAATAAATAGGATTTTTAGAAAGCTTTAATGCTTACTCACAACTTTTTTCTCTGTGACTGACAGTTTTCGAGATATA
Organism: Microchrysa polita; assembly: GCA_949715475.1. Lineage (NCBI taxonomy): Eukaryota > Metazoa > Arthropoda > Insecta > Diptera > Stratiomyidae > Microchrysa > Microchrysa polita. The sequence goes on along the minus strand of OX454419.1, from coordinate 24,836,985 downwards.
GCCCAAAACACCAAAAATTGGGTACGATTTCAGTATCTGCGGCGCCAAATTTTGATGATGCCATTTCATTAATATTGACCTGAAACGACCGAATCTGCAATCCTTTTTCGCGAAATCGTAACGGTTCTCCAGATATTCAATGTCAAAGTTTGACATTTATATAGGGTAGTTCAGTTTTTAATGGGAAATTAGGGGTATTTTTACTACATATTGATGTGAATCAATAGCATTCCACCGAAAAAAACATTTTAAATTTCATTTGCCTCCCTATCTAGCAAATTTTACAATTCTTGGTCTCAAATATATTTCGAATTTTCATATTTTTAACATCTTTGTAAAATTTGTAAAACTTACTATTCTAATGGCACTGATTAAGATAAAAACGTCAATTTGATGGCACCGAACACTTTCCCCAATGTGTAAAACGGAAATATCCCCCTTTTCTTATCAAATTACTTAACTTGTTTCATAGAAAAGTCAAACTTTGACATTGAATATCTGAAGAACCGTTACGATTTCGCGAAAAAGAATTGCAGATTCGGTCGTTTTAGGCCAATATCAATGAAATGGCATCATCAAAATTTGGCGCCGCAGATACTGAAATCTATCCCCCTCTCCGCGTTAGCGCACCCCTCAGCTCCGAGTAAAATTAGTAGCCTTACCTCCTAACTCTCTCTCTCTCTCTTCATTACCGTAACTCCTAGTGGAGCATGGTGCGTTGATGACCACCGTGTGTAGTCATCAACGTTACAAAGACAACTGAATTCGGAGTGTGATACGGTTGTCAGCCATACCACTTCCTAGTCGCATTGTTAGTTTATTATTCTACGATAAGAATATTTCTTATCATGTTCTTCTGAATAATAAACTTACGACGAGTCGTGCCGAGTTTGGAAACTCGTTTCTCTATGAGTGTTTATTTCACAGAGTGGCGACCGAACCTTCACGGCCACAGAGCACGACCTCCTAACTACTCCTAACAAAACACCGAAGAAAAAAATCGTCACCCGCTTCGATGTTCTCTACACCCCCTTTCTATGCATTCATTGCTTGGCCTAGAAGGCTTTTCTCAATATAAGAATGCAAAGAGTCTTAGAAAATTTATTTTAAGTACGACGTCCTTAGTTTTAGTAGACACACAGTAACGACAAAATCATATTTCAAAATATTTAGTTAGTTGAAGGTCGATCCACACTTTTTAGTCATCAGTCAGAGTCACAGTCATTTCCCATACAAATCGACAGATTGCCAGTCAAAATCAATTAACTGAAAAGCTGTCATATGGTATGGAAAATGAGTGTGGCTGATGACTAAAAAGTTTGGATCTACCTTCAAGACTGTTTTCGATTGATTTGACTCTACTTTTTTCTCAGTGTAGGGGGGCCCACACAAGAAGTTGGCGGGAGGGCCCCGAGTGAAGTTGTTCCGCCACTGCATCTGTCCTACGTCTACCACGTACTTGTCATTAGGAGTACCTGAGCCTGGTGGCCATAACCTTCCTCCCTTGCGGGACGACAAAGTTTATCCGGCTTAAAGCCGGGAGGGTGTTCTCCGCCGGGATGCCTCCTTTTGGAACCCCACCTTGGGATGCGACTCTAGCTGGTTGAATTGTCTAACACCACAAACCTCCTCGAGGCCAACGCCAAGATGGGTAAGGACCATGGTCCCCTGGGCACGCCCATCCCCGAGGTACACTATTCGCTAAAGATTTCTCAATAGCAGGAGTGATCTTCCCTTGGCCCCTTTCGGTAGACCTAACGAATTCGGCTCGCCAGTCGCAGGATTGTAATGCCTGTTTACTACTCGTCTGCTTAAAGCAGACTCGTAGCGCTGAACCGTTCGCTTTTGAGTGGCCCCATCCGCTCACTAGGCAGTAATTTCACTCAGACCGTGTGGTCATCAATCCACAAACTAGCTAGGTATAGGCGCATAGGCCATTCTCCCTAACTAGCCCCTTTGTGGCTTGTGTTATGCGAAGCCGGCAGCTCCAAGACTGGACACGTACGCTTATAATGTGTTTCTCCCCTACGAGGAAGCACTGTGTCGTGTGAGCTTGTATGGCTGACTTTTTGAAGGAATAGGGAAAAAGTCAGCCATGACTAGGGAGCTCGGGAACGTCATCGCCCGAAAGTCTTTGTACAAATTCACGCCATGGCGTATCAACCATACCAGGGGCTTCCCTGCGCTGCTCAAGTATGTGGTGACGCAACTCACCAAAGGCCAGTGTCACGAGGACACCGACCCTCTTGCGGGAAACAACGTAGACATATAAGAAAGACGCTAATCCAGCTCATTTTAAAAAGTTGATCTACATTTTCAAGAGCATTGTTTGCCAACAAGTGGTCCGCGGACCGAAAGTGATCCGCGTAAGACTTGTAGGTGGTCCGCGGTAGACTCCGAAGACTACTTATAAAATGTTTTATTTTCTTGTTTTAAAATTACATACTAAAGATTAGCTTTCAACGGCATTAAATCCATTATGTTCAGACCTTAAAAAGTTTCAGTTTCAGTATGCATTTGGTAACGAACGACAAGTCTTGTAGAATAGTGGTTTATTGTACAATGATATTAAGTTCTAATAGGGAATTGGGGCGCTTTAAGAAATTTTTTTGAAAGGGTTTTCGAAAACAAAATAATAATATCCACGATGCTCTGGGTATTCAGTGAGCCCTCAACTCCGCACCAGGGCATTTTTATTCGATTTAATCCAATATACAGACCATACCGTGACATCCAATTTCCAAGATCTTAACTGCGTTTTGGTTGAGGTGTTGAGATCAACAGTACGCTCAGCAGTGTTATTTATACCCATAAATGGGTACTCGTTAACATCTGAGTGAGGTGAGATCATAGTCTGTCACATGGTTCGAAAAACACAACAAACTATATTCGTTGACGGTGAGTCTCGAACCCATTACCCTGTGCACCGAAGGGGCGCGCACTAACAACTACATCAGTCAGACTAAGTATTCCTTGCTGCCCGAGAAAACAATTTTACTTGCGGGTCGCGAGTAATTTTGTTCATCCAAAGAGGAGATTGGCTGAGTCAGAGCCGGATTTACTCCTAATGGTGCCCCTGCAAATTGCAGCAACGCAATATTTTTGAAAATTCGTGTGTCCCGGTTAGGTTAAAATAGGAAGAACGGTGGCACCATGTTATGATGGTGAATCCAATTGAGTAATAAGCCATTCATAAGTGAGAGCCAAAACAGCAACATGATTGCATCTCAATATAAACGTAAGCTTTCTAGACCTGTTATTCCTTCTTTACATTTCTCCCTAAGAGCCTGTTGTTTGTGTTAACAAGCAATTCGAATTTTTCATGCGTTTTGAAGTAGCACGATTTTAGTAGACGTAACAGTTAATTCATTCCAGAGGAAGGTGCTTTGACTGAACACGACTGAGTGAAAATTATGCATTTAGGAGCTAGCGAAAAAAAAGTACACATAAAATATTTAAATAAAACTAGAGCTAAATATGTTCCTTCTATCACTCGCGATTTTCTTCATTTAACAAAAGTCTCCGCCACAAGTTCTAACTAAAGCCAAAGTGGAGAATTAGCAGGCTGGGTAGTTGGAAACCTAAGGCAGTTATTTTAGGGGCGGCATTTTTATCTTTTATTGCGTATTTACATTGCAGGTGTCTGTTAACATAGAATTCTAGAATGCATCTACTCCAATCAATAGAGACGAAATAATAGGGGTTAGCGTGCAAAAATTGGGGACTCCTGAAATTTTTGATATGTTATAAAGACAGGTTGGGTAAGTTAAAATCCAAGTTTGCGTCACTTTCTCCCCTGTGCTCCCGCCGCTATCTTCAAAAAACCCCTTTCATCAGTTTTTGGCCTGTAACTTCTTTACAGTCAATTTGAGCACAAAATCTGCCAAGACAATTTTGTAGAGGACAAAATTTCCTACAAATTTAATCTAAGATGTTGTACTCTACAATTCAAATTAACAGAGTTATAGCGCCACGAAAATGGAGAAAATATCAAAAATCATGCCAATTTCAAACTCACAAAAACGCATTGTATACCTACCAATAACTCATATGGAATTTTTAGCATATTCTTTGCGCTATAACTCTGCCAATTTTGATTGTAGAGTAAGACTTGTCAGATGAAATTTATAGGAAATTCTGTGCTCTACAAGATTGTCTCGGCACATTTCGTGCTCAAATGGACTGAGAAGGAGTTATAGACCGCAAACTGATAAAAGAGCCGATTTTAGATGGTTTTTTCAAGATAGCGGCGGGAGCACAGGGAGAAGTCCCCAATTTTTGCAAGGTAAAATCTCCCCGTTGATTGGAGTAATCGTCTTTTTACCAAATGTAAAGAAAATTTACTCTGCTTAAAAAATTCCAGTTCCGTAACGACATATTCTTAGGCTAAGTGGTCCGCAGACATTTGTGATTTGGAAACCACTGTCACGAGGGTTAAATCCTAGGCAGAACTTTGTTGAAACCGAAAGGTGGAACTACTGATCAATATGGAATTAAGAAAAGATGCTTTGGAAAGCATATTTGAAGTAGGCAGTCCAAAATGTCGCGATCGGCACTACAGCTCACAAACATTGAGCTCAATGCCAATCCTAGGATATTTTGATTAAACCGGGTGGGTGCCAGAAAACTTTTGGTTGGTTTAGCTTTCACTGAGTAGAAGTGATAATATCGCAGATTCAGTTGAATGATGCATCAACGGGCCGATGGGCATACACTCTCTTATTCCATACATAGCAATGTAATCATGTAAATTGAAAACATGGTGCAGTGGATTTTTGACATGACATTACCCAGAGGATACAAGAGCTAGAGGGTATTTGTACCTTTCCAACAGGTGCAAGGGAATCAAGGAGACCGCAAAGTATGTGCTTTTAAAATGGCCCATAAAGATGATATAAACATCCACAAGCGAGTGTCTATAATTTTCTAGTACAGGGTGGGCCAATAGGACTTACACTTTTCAAAATGTGTTTTTGAATAGAACCCTGTGCGGGATCCTTGCTCAAAAATTTAAAGAAGCGCCACTCTTACACAGTCTGCAGGCGAAACTACTGGCGTCCGATTTTGAAGGAATTTCTTTTCCGATGAGACTACTACTTCTTCACTCTACTTTCATCACATCTTCATATCTTCTTCTTATTTGTGATAGCTTAACTATGCCTTGCATTTTTTTTTGTAATCTACTGTAGATACACAGAACAGGTTTTCGCAACAATAGCGCGACGCTCTAGTGATGTCTTTGCCAAGCGCTGTGAATATAAAAAATAGGAGAGGAACATCCAACGTACATCAGCGTACGACAAGAAGCCCTTCCATAAATCTATTTCTATTCTAAGGCACAGCGTTGGTGGCGTCGTTTCTACGTTTCATTCCTGCTACATTGTCAGAAGAAAAAGGTTGTGATTGTGTTGTCCGAAAAGTGCGGTATGGGAACATTTCGAAAAAAATGGACGATAAATGCTCTAAGTGTCGTCACTGTGGGGTGAAAATAAAAATTTGTGGAAACACGACAAAAAAAAACAAAAAACCAAAAGAACCATGCGCAAGTTCTTCGTAAGTGTCAGTTAGTCAATCTCTTATCCAGACGGTTTTGGAAAATGTTGGTTCTCACAAAGAGGGCGGGTCTTTAAAGCACAAAATTACGCAGAGAATTATCTACATGATTTGCAAAGATATGCAGCCTTTGTCAATAGTTGAGTACGCTGGATTTCGGAGGGTTTTGAAGACGACTTCTCCTATGTACTTGATTGATGCCCACTCGCAAAACCATCCGCAGTGCTATAATTGAGAAGTACAATCTTGTAAAACTGCGCTGAATTCTGTCGAAAACTATTGCTTCACCATCGACATTTGGACGGATTTGCAGAATCGGAGATTTTTGAGCATGACTGTTCATTACCTAGACGCTGACAAAGGGTGTGTCGTTAAAGGAACAATAGGCATATTTCACCTTTTCCAACGGCACACTGCTGAATATATTGTGCATGAAATAAAATCAGTTTTCGAAAAATGAGAACTTGACACTGAAAAGACTCTTGCAGTAATCACTACAACCCGGCAAATATTACAAAAGCAGTTGAGATAATGTTCGAAAAATCAAAGCACATTCCTTGTTTCGCCCACACTTTAAACCTTCTTGTCACAAAGGCAATCGAAATTAAGAGAAATTTTGAAAAAAGTCAAAGCTATCGTGGGATTTTTCCATCATTCGACTTCCCCGTGTGATGAATTGAGAAAACTATCAACAAAAGCAGTTATCCAGGATGTTCCAACCAGGTGGAATTCTACGTATGACATGGTCTCAGGATTCATAGAGCTGCGATCCTACATTAATGAAATTGTGACAGGAACATTACTGCTCCATCAATGCTCTCCGCAATGGAAATGGAAATATTGCAAGAAGTGTGCGAAGTGCTAGCAGCGCCCGCTCCAGCACTCTCGCCGCCCCGGGCAAGATGACAAATTCCCGCCCTAAGATTTTTTTTTAATTTAAAAAATAATTATTTCAGCTAGCGGTAATATAATGGTAATGCCCATCGTGTGCAGATTCCTAGCCAAAAAAACACACGTGTGACCTATCATTCATGCGCCACACGTCAGCCGAGATACCTTTGTCATCATTACGTTTCATACAAACAGTATATGACGATTTCCCCATATATCATCTATTTCTATACGCGCATTTGCACCTTATTACAGATAAAAATTACAAAATCGTTACTAATAAAGATGATATTATAGCTGTGTTACATATATGTTTAATGCATCGCTCGTCAAAAATATTCATGACTTACGCGAAATAAATGAATGATGTATCACTCGTGAAAAATGAAAAATGCACACCGCGAAATACGAATTGAGGTTTAACCCAAGCACAATAATTGTGCTAATGTTGCCCTAGGAAAATGTAAAATAAGTGTTTAAAAAAATGTTATACAAATGTTAACAATAAATTTACTCGGCAAAATCTATAATTAAAATTTTGGGGAAATGTGGGTTGTCATACTAATAAGTCGTTAGTAGATACTGCCAATAGAATACTGGAATAATCTCCAAGGTAATTAATTAAGAGGTACCAGTCTGAACAGGACACACCTCATAGTACCTAAGTATCGTTTATTTCAGAGGTCACTTCTGGGTGAAATAACTGTGATTCACCTCCTCGAATTGGCTGCTGAGGTAGACTCATGTTATGCCAACCATGAGTAAACCATACATCATATTGGTAAATGTTAGGCGATTACTTAGTTCAGGTTTGGCTTGTTCATTATGTGGTTTGTTCAGGTTGTTTTGAGTACTTGAGGCTATGACACACAATACAGAGGCTTCTTTTGGGCGCTTTACTTATTTTACTAAAAAATAATGCCAAATATGGAAAACAACTAAGATCATTTATCGGCTTATCTTGAACCGAATCGGTTATCTAATGTTGACGTACGCTAATGCCTCATTTGTAACACGCTATATTGCAGATAACGGTATGTGCCGCTAGTATCGATTAGAAGAAAAAGAAATTTAGCCTTTTTAGAAGCGATAGCGTATTGTTCCCAGATTTCATATAAATTCGAATCAAATATGTTTCTATTTTATTTTAAAAGCGTTTCCGGTTCATTTTGATATTGGACAATTTTGTAATTGCCATTAAAAACAACTTTTTAAAGAGAATGGTACAGTAAGCGATCTTGTAGCGAAATGAAAAAAAACACCTTTTTTTTTATGAAATCCTGGCCAAAATGCCGCCCTTAAAATTTGGCGCCCCGGGCGACCGCCCGGCTTGCCCCCCGCTAGAGCCGTCGCTGAGTGCTAGAGCCATTGGCAACCAAGGACATCAGCTCTGAACAATATCTTACCAGCAGCATAGCGATTCCAGTGGCAGCCATACTAAACGAATCAGTTGAGAATTTGAATCCAAAACACCAAGTTGGAAACGCCTTGCGAAGCTCAGTGTTGACTCAACACAAAAAACGTTTGGGATCCATAGAATAATATTTCCTTCTGGTACTATACTGCATCTTAGATCCGAGGTTCAAGAAAATGTATTTCAAAGATAAGGCCAGCCTTACCAGGACTATAAATGAAGTCTGAAAACAAATCCGACAAAATCAGGCTGTATCTCCTACTCGTTTGTTGACGCTTCAGACTCGGATTCTTCAATATCAGGTGATTATAATACTCGTAACAATATAGTAATAAATGTATTCGCCATACAGTACCTCACATTGATACAGTAGAAGGAGTGCTTATTTTGTCTTATTATTTCTTTTTGTGTTCAGGTGGACCATCTTCCTCTTTATTTTAGCAGCATAACAAAAGTATCCAAAATATATGGTCGAAGAGTCGCATGGCTTCCCAAGTCCAAGACGCCCCAGGAGGCATCAACGACGAATTCAGCTTATTTCTTCGAACGCCAGATGATAGGATTCAACAAAATCCAGTAATATTCTGCAAACAAATGGCGGAAACGTTTTCAGCAGTTTTCCAAATTGCTTTGACGTGCCCGCGGTAGCGACCTCAGTTCCTCCGGAAAGGCTTTTCTCGGAAGCTGGTCAAATTCTGTGGAAACAGAGAAGCCGTTGACTCCTGACATGGCCAATACTCTTTTATTTATGAAGGATGTTGACGAGAAGTATTGGGACTGTTAACCCTTCTGTCGGCACCTACTACAATATGCATATTCTATACCCAATATGGCTGGACCTACTGAGAAAAAATTTTTTATTTTTTAGAAAAAGTAAAATTTTTATCGGTAAAATCATTCTATCCATTCTTTACTGCAATTTTTCTACAATAAAAGCATCAAAATATTTTTTGTAGATATACTGGAAACGTTTATAAGTATGTAGATATATTTTGAGGTGGTATTATTACAAACGTGTTTCTCTTCCTTATTTTCTTCTTTTTTGCTTCGCTATTTGCATTGTGTTTATCTAGTAGATATTTCGATCGAATTTTCTAATTCCAATATCTTTAGGGAAATATTAAGCACTTTGTTGGAAGATTTTACCTCGATATTTGTCTGCAGATTTAGGGAAATAAGTGGGAAGAAATAGGGAATTTTCAAGGCAAAAATCATTTAATTCAAAATTTTTCGTAAATTTTTTGATCAAATCTATTTAGAAAGACGTTTGCAAGTCACTCATACTTAGTCCTTACTATTACAAAGGAAATAAAACTGGGTTGAATTTCCTAGGATTAAATCTCAGTTGATTAGGTGGTGTTATAAAATGTGACGAAGTTAGGCATACCCATTTTCCGAACTCCACGGCTTTTTATAGAAAAATCTCAGAAATTTTTATCGTTTATAGTTCAAATTGAGTTTAAATGACATTATTACATCATAAATAACAGAATTTAATATTTGCACTTCTTACTTCAAGAGAAAAATGGGGGGAATAACTATAGGTCTGGCCAGACCTATTGGGTATCAAAAAGCACTTTAAATTGAAAATCATCAAAAACATACTCAAAACTTCAACTTCAACCGATTTTTTCAAATTTTTTCAAAATGCTTCCAAACATATTATTCTAGGATATCAAGAAATATGAAGTCGCTGCGATTTCATTTTCTATGCTTTTTACACCAAAATATAGTGCCAAAGGTCTGGCCAGACCTTCGTGCCGGCAGAAGGGTTAAAGAGGCCCTGCTGCTAACAAAATTAAAAGCCATTTTTCATAGTTGGGTGGGATTTAATAAATGTCAATCTATATACAGGGTGTCCCGCATTGGGTGGTCAATACTGTTAGGGTTGATAGCGCAATTTGTTTCAGGAAGAAAATTAGCAATACAATCGGAAATTTTTTTACCGTTACCTTGTTATCGCTCTTTTTGTGAAAGTCAACGAAAATCGTGACTTGTCATGCAAAATCATAATTTGCAGCCCTCCTGATGACTTAATCCAAGATTTGATTTCAGTTTCAGAAACTACATAAAATTTCACAAAAACTGAAGTTTTTCCTGTTGCCAACATTATCGCGACTTCCAAGATACAGTTACTCAAACTTAATAGAAATTTTAAAATAGATTTTTCATCGAAAATTCAAACAGTAATTTCATAACGGTGCTTTATACGTACAACTCTGCAAAGTTGATAAAAGTTGCTTCAACATGTTGGCTTTACAACGGATTTTAGGTTCGTTGGATTTGGCTCGGGCCGGAATAACATAATAACTATTGAAGCATTCAAAAGATTCACAATGAGCCAACATTCGCAATAGGTTTCTTTTTTGGCTTTTTCTGCCAATATTTCTTGATGGTATCAGCGGATTTCAGGATTGGAGTTTAGGCCAATTGAAGGAATAACTATCTATGCATATGAGAAATTCACAATGAGCGGAAGTATGAAGATAAACATACCTTTTCCTGTATTTCTTGGTCGAACTACCGATTTTTACCCCAACAGGTTGGTTTATACAAGCAGTATATGCATGTATAAGAAATTCACAATAGGCAACAATTCACAATTATTTTTTTCATGACTAATGACCAAATTATAAGAAGGAACTGTCCTTTTCGTACAGTTCATAAAGGAATTGCCGGATTTCAATAAATTGATTCCACTGGATTTGGCCTACCCATTGAAATAAGCCGAACATTCATAATGAGCAACAATTAACAATGTGTTTTTTTATATTTTGGGTTATATTTCTTAAATGTCTTGACGTAATTTTGAAATATTTCCCGGCTGATTTTATCCTCACCCTGAATATCTGAATTGAATTGAAACACAAGAAATTCACAATGAGAAAGAAACAAGATTTTTGTTCAAAAAGCAGCTTTTTTTGGTCCTTTGGCCGTCATTTGCAACGGTTTAGACCAGCGGCTTGGTCTCTATCTAACTTGCGAACAAAATCAAAGGCACCTATTTTGCAAATACTTTTGCCTATAGCTCCTCATCGAATATCTTGAGTTCAATTGCCCAATCACATATTGGTCTCTACCCGAAAGTACATCGATAGCTATTGAAATAAATGGAAAAAATCTCAATAACCCATTGGTCACTTTCCTGTACCTAATTAACGTTAATTTTCGTAAATTTTCCTCTCTGCTTTTTCTTCACGTATGTATGTACCTATGAAAAAACTATTTTCATGATGATATGCTTTGTATGACATGATGGATGCTGTGTATGACAAATGGTGAGCCAATTTTAGGCTTTATTTTTAGGTAACCTATCCATATAGTTATTCTGGTGTTTTGTTAGTTGTATTTCACAAGCTTTTCTGATATTTTTTAAACAAATTACAGAATTTCAGTAAGCTTACTCTACTCAGTGAAGGGTATAGGGTCACCCATACTACCATACCTATCCATTGAAACGTAGTAAAAATTACAGTTATTTACCAACATTGTGAAAATATCTTCTCATACCTTTGTCTTTATCGTCTGAATAGATTAGTGGATTTCAGTAAGATAAGGTCCATCGTATGTGTCTATACCGCGAACAAAAGAATAACTGCTATTGAAAGACGAATAAAATTCACAAAGGGCAACATTATGAAAACAAATTTTTCTGAAAATTGAATAACTGTCGTCACATATTTGCGGATTTCAATAAACTTCTTTGACTGGATTGACACTTGAACGACAGAGTTAAGAGAGAGAAGGTCTACTCCACATTAGAGCACACAATTCTATGTAATTTTAGTCAACTGAACCCTCCTTGGTTTCCACCTCTAACTGCCAAAAGTTGCAACATGCGAGAAATTTGCAACGTGTTAATTTATGAAGACCATACTTTTGAACAGATTAGCGGATTTTGTTCTATTCTGTCCCTCGCCTGATTTATCACCGCTCTCATCAGCAGTGAATGATTTTCTATCCTCAATATCAGAATACCTATTTAGACATCTGCAGCATTGACCCGAATATTGACAACGTGGAACACCTGCCAAAAATTTGTCAATAAAAAAAATTATTTATGTAGCTTTTGTTAATATCATGAACTGATTTTCCGACTTCAGTAAATTCCATCCCCTCCCTCAAATTGATGACCAGGAGCAGCAGGATAGCTTATACGCCGCTGGAAATTTGGAATTCACAGTCCAGTTGCCTATGTATGCATTTAACTTCCTTCTTTGTCGAATTACATTTCAGGATGATGGATGAATGATCATTTTGTACTGTTTTTTCTGTAACGGGAACAACTCTTGAAACAATTTGAAAAATTGGCCAGGAGCTTACTATTGGAGCAATTGCTTGAAGGTATAGAATTGTCCATTTAAGCAAATTTCTACATGCAACTGAAAAAGCTCCCACTTGCAATAATTGAATTGGTTTTGCCATATCTATTGCCACTAAATGACTTATTGCTACTGCCGAAACAGAAAAAATAGGCAGGAGAAAAATACTAAAAGAGTTTGCTCATTTCCTTATGCTTTTGACAAACAAATTTGATGACTTCAGTGGTTTTGCACCACCCTTGTGGATAGTCACATCTGAAAGTAGGGTGAAACGACACCCAAAATAGCGAAACAAGCATTGAAGCATGTGAAAAGTTCACAATGAGTGCAGTTTAGGAAATTGGCCCCAACATCAGCTGAACGAATTATCGGATTTCAACATGTAGAAAATTAACAGTGAGCAAAATTATGATGAAAAATCTTTATTACATTCTTCTGCCTATTTCTATTCGATTTTGGTAGACTCCACCCTACACCGCTCCCATCTAATTGATTAGCAGAATTTCTGTCTAAAAATTTACAAAATTTGCCAATACAAAATTACTTGATGTACAACTTTTGCTATATACGAGTACGTATCTCTTGAATGAGTGTTCCCATTTCTGTGATTCCTTTTCCCAAATTGATAACCAACCCAAATCGCTATGCTGCTATTGCTATCGAAACATCTGGAAAGTTATGAAGGCAGTAATTTGTCCATACGTTTGCCTATACTTCTTGATCGGATAACCGTATTTCAAAAAATTATACTTATCCCACGGTCCATCGCTAATATTCCTGGAACGGATTTCAGAAACCCCTCTCAATGCCTTACAACCCCAATAACCCAATAGCATTTGATATCTGGGAAATTGTTTCCCTGAACCAATTAGTGTGTGATCTCAGTAATTCCGTCCCTTTCAGCGGAAAAGCCCCCCATTCCTACTAAAATATCTGCAAAATTGCCCAAGAAAAGAAAAGTGATGATGATTTTCGCGGATTAGCGGATTTTTCAGTATTCCCTAAACAATCATCTGAATAAGTTCTATCCTCAGTAGGAGACACATCTGGAAAATCGACCAAGAAAAATTAGCAATGCCTTGCTGCCGCTCATTTTCTGATGCTTTTGTCTGTATCTCATCAACACATTCGCGCAGTTCAGTAATTTTGTCGCACCCACAAATTGATCACATTTAAAAGGTGGCGGTACGAAGTTCGCCGGGCCAGCTTGTGATGAAATAAAACTTGAAATTAATCCTGTAAAAAATGTGCTAAACGCACTTATGTGTCTGAATCGGTCCATTACAACTAGTGGAGTATGGGGTAAAGTTAAAACTCACAACTTCCCTTTGAAGTTTTGAAAAAGATTAGACAATTTTAAAGTTATGCAATTAGCTTTTATACTTACTTCATTTGCTTTACAATTGTACTTTTTCCGGATTCACCAGCACCTGAAATCAAAACGAGAAAATTAATCGTTAATAATTTAAAAAAAAAATAAATGACGTATATAGCTTAAAGGGAATTCACACTTGGCCGCAAAATCTAGGTAGATTATGAAATCTCGCATAATGTTCACACTATGGTCGTAATCTTGTTCCACGACTTGACAGTAGAGTTCGTCTAAATTGCAGTTGCAATAAAATGAGAGACATTACACCATATTCCATATTCTTAAAAACTTCCCACAAAACTTTTATTTTAAGTAAAATAAAATATAACAACAAAGTTCATCGTAATCGATTTCGCTATACGAGACAGAAGATCACAGAAAAATTAATTAGAACAGTTCCCACTGCACTTGCATCTTGCTTTTGGTAAATCGGTTTGATCATTACTAATTGGATTTTTTTTTTACTTTATTTCACCCGTTTGAAATCAAATTTTCACCCCATGATATTTCCAAATCATCTGGTATGTATTTTTTCGAACATCATTAAAAACGTTAGGGAGGCGAGCACTTGATAAATATAATGTGTGTGTAAACAACAAAACACCAACGCAAAAGAAAATCTAAGACATTTTGATAAGAACAAATACACCAAACGGTGGGCATAACTTTAATACGAGTATGTACAAAACGGGGGTGTATGAAAGTGCTAGAAAAAAGAAATGCTTTCTATTTATATCTACCATTTCTGTAAACACACGAAAAAAAAGTAACAAACCGAAGGAGTATATCTTTTCTTCAGAGGATAATTTCCAGCAATTTTTGAAATTATTATTTTCAATCGATTTAGTGTCTGTACGTGGGAGTCCGCGATAAAGCTTCTTTGCACGCACGCATGAGTAGTGTGAGGACAACAAGCAATAACGGTAATTTTGATGGTGATGGTGGTCGAAAAAAAACATGTTTTCCCTAGTGATATTCGCTAATGACATTTGCGGATCCTTTGACGTGATAGACATTTAAAATAATAGCCAAGCTTGCTTCACTACACAACTAGTGTTAACAAAATGATAAATTATCTCCACGCGAAAATATATTTTTTCTTCCTCGCCTCTTTAATGGCGTCGTGTCGCTCGGCTTGCGGTGTAGGCACTTACCCCGTATGTCTCAGCCTATTTCTACAGGCAGCTCTATCTTGGATCGTGTCATCGCCGAGACCAATGCGTTGTTGTTGCTTGCACATTACATTATAAACGAGACCGAGTTCTAATCGTGCGTATAGCACGATGAGTGTATACCCTATACCCATGTAGGTACATACCTAGAATGCGCGTAAAACCGAAAATATTATTTTTTTGGGGGAGGGAAGGGGTAGATGGGTCGAATCCCGCACATCTTTAATATCTTCTAACGGTATCCAGCAGCGATAATTTGCTATCAATTTAAAGCTTTTCGCGACATTCTATATCAAAAGATATGACGGAATATTGCTTTGTAGGGGATGTAGGGGTAGGGGTAATCAGACCTTCCCCACCAACTTCAAGCATATGCCACAATTTGGCATTGATGGAAATTTCAGGGCGCTAGCGATATTCTGTCGAAAAATATGGCCACATTAAACTATCACGGAGGGGTCATTTGTATGGAAGGTAGGGGAACCCTTGGTCCGATTTGGCCCATTTTCAATACCGTCCAAGCTTATATCAAAACAATCATCTGACCAAAATTTACAAACGCTAGCTTCATTATTTCGGGAGTTATCGTGCGAACTGACAGACACACGGGCGGACAGACAGACAGACAGGAAATGGCTTATTCGAATCAGGGATCATTTATATATATACTTTGCCATTTCTCCGGTGGCTTCTTTGAGGTGTTACATAAATCGTCGTAACAAAAACAATATATGTATGTACCCTATACCATCTTATGGGTATAGGGTATAAAAATTGAGCCTTGATGTGACTAGAACTGCCAAGCCATAAAACTATAAACCTACCAGCGACTATACTCAAATGAAATTCAAAATCAATACACTTCCGTTCAGTTCCATGTTTACCTCAATCGCATCATCCTTCTTTAAATAATATCCTTTAATAGCGCAGCATAGATTCTCTCTCGTCCTGTCAATATCCTGCGACCTCGACATTTTTTTTTATAATAGTAACGACGTTCTATTTTCATCATCATGAAATAGGCATGACATTTAAGCGCTAGGTAATTTCGTTTTCAAAAAGCACTTCCGTGACTGTATTTTGTACGGGTCGTTGTTCCTTACTATATGAATGAGGTCAGAGCATATTTAATAAAGAAAAAAAAAAACAGAAAGTATAGAACAGCATAGCAAACAGGAAATTTTCCAATCGACAATTTTCTGAAGTGAAACAATTATGAGATACACGCTCTCGAAAGTTCATAAAGTAAACATCTCCCGGATCTAAATAAGTTTTATCGGTCGGAATGAATAGTGCGAGTGTGTGTATGAACTAATCGCCAAAATTCAGAATTTTGAAAATAAATGTTTCAAGCAGAAACAATGAGGAAGGAATTCCAATCATTCGATCTAGTTAACATGATGTGTCCATTTCATTGTAAGTGAGCAATGTTTTGACATGTTTTCAAAAATGTTGGAACTTTTGTTGTTAATTTTAAGGAAACTTGAAAAAACAACTGTTTTTCAAAACGTAGTACAATGCAGTGGCGCAACCACGGGAGGGGCTAAGGGGGTTAAAGCCCCTCCCAGACCCAGAAATTACATAAATAACAGGCGCGACAATCCAACATTGGACTAAGGCCGCAGGATGTGTTAGTGACATCTTATTTCCAAGATCTTATCTGCTTTTTGTTGAGGTAATGAGATCAGCATCACGCTCAGCAGTGTTATTTATCCCCATGGGTACTCGTTTAACATCTGAGTGAGATCATAGTCCGTCACAAGCTCGTGAGTTCGAAAAACACCATGAACCACGGTGAGATTCGAACTCATGACCCTGTGCACCGAAGGTGCGCGCACTAACCGCTAGACCAGCCAGACTACCGACCCAGAAATTGGGAAAGTAAAAATTGCAAAATGAAATATGAAGCAAAACATTTTCTTTGTCAATTTTATAAAAAATATGAGACGCGTGGTTTGGGAGCATAGGTTCCTCGCCAGTGTCGATGGTCTGTGCAGGTTGCAACATCCTTAATAGAATTTTAGAAACATCGTTGTGCAAAAAAAGAACACACACTGGTCTGAAGTAAGATTTGTAAAAGAAGAAAATTCTTCAAAATGAATGCTCACAAAAAATTAAACTGGATTCAATTGTTGCATTCTTCGGTCTTACATCGCCAGTCGCCATCGTATCAATTCACAATTTTGCACAATAGAGTCCACTAGAGATGCAACTAAACTGGCTTCTAAATGGAGGTGCATCCAAAAACTGGCGTCGCGGTCCGCCATTTGGCAGCTAATTACCATCCACACTAGCTATCAAATGGAGACTGAAAATGACAACTAAACTTTCATTTTGGAGATTTTTTTTAAATTTAATTATGAAAATCAGACTCTGCGCATTTAAATTATTACTCTGCCATTCAGTAATTATTCCCTTTCACACAAAAAAAAAGGATCAAAATTTGCAGCGAAATTGTCACTTTGAATTCGACAAGCGGTTGCCAAAGCGTCAGCTGGCATATGATTGAGTTGCCATATTGAATATCAAAACTGGACGGTCAGTTGCAATGACAACTGCCAGTTGGTAGCAAGTGCTACCATTTGGCGGTCAGTCTGGATGGAACTTAAGAGCTTCCATTACTGTTTTTCCCGAGAAGACAAGGTTCCTTGCAGCCATATTAGCCCATTTTCGATCCGGTTTTGGTTGGTCACTAAATACCCATTTTTTTTCTCTGTTGTACATTTTGCTCGGATTGCGTTGGACCATGCAGGGCCGGATTTTCCATATGGGGAACCTGGGCAGCTTCCCGGAGCAGGAGATTTTGGAGGGGGCGGCAGATTTCTTAAAAACATGTTCATATATTAGTTTAAAAAGAATGAAAGGATGAAGAATGAAAGAATAAGATCTCAAGGAATAATTTTTTTATAATTAGAGAAAAGTATTATTTATTCTCTAATTAATTTTAGTTTAAGTAAATTCGCTTCTATTTAGACTGAGGTAGCCTGTTTAGGCCGCGTACACATACAGTGCGACGCCGAGCTTTTCCGGGCCTGGCGATGCGATGCGATGTGTGCACACTCATTGCGATGTCGGGCCGGGCGATGCGATGCGATTTGTTGCGAGCCGACGCGATTTCTTTCTATGGCAAGAAAAACGGATTTTTCAAGGGGATTTCATACGGCGCTGGCTCGTAAGATTTGCTGCTGATATGGCTATGATTTCAGATCGACTTCGTGACATAGGGCTTCGATGGTTCTACCATTGATATTTTCAATACACATACAAACGTGTCGGTATATTTATGTAGTGTTGTAGATAATTGTGGGTATTAATGAATGGATTGTCGTAGGTAATAATAACGTAATGTAGTACCATTGGTATTTTCTATATACATACGTACTTGTCGATATGACTATGTAGTGTTGTAGATAAATTGTAGGTAGGTCATGTAATGATGAATGACTGAAAGACGTAGATAACCTTTCTGGAAATTTGCAGTGTTAGCTTACGCGTTTCAAAACAATTTTCGGGCGGCATTTGGATTTGGTGTTAATTGTTGTTCAAATATGTATGAATGGATGAAATAGGTAATTTTTGGAAACATGCAGTGCAATAAAACCCAGTTTCTAGCGTACGCGCACTTTTATGAGCCTGCCGGCCAAAAAATGGCATCCCCGTTTCTCGGGGAAATACACGTCCAATCGGCGTGGCAGAAACACTAAGGTAAATTTGGGTCGCTAATTCCAAATTTGAGGTCAAAAAAAAAAAATTGGGGTTGCCCGCCCCCAAAATTGTATATAATTGATAAATTTGGGTCGCTGATTCCGAATTTGAGGTCAAAAACAAAAAAAAAATTGGGGTTGCCCGCCCCCAAAATTGTACCCCTGTTTTCTCGGGGAAATACTCGTCCAATCGGCGTGGCAGAAACACTAGGTAAATTTGGGTCGCTGATTCCGAATTTGAGGTCAAAAACAAAAAAAAAATTTTGGGGTTGCCCGCCCCTAAAATTGTACCCCTTTTTTCTCGGGGAAATACTCGTCCAATCGGCGTGGCAGAAACACTAAGGTAAATTTGGGTCGGTGATTCCAAATTCGATGTCAAAAACAAGAAAAAAAATCTCGGGGTTGCCCGCCCCAAAAATGGTACCCCGGTTTTCTAATCACCGTATGTTCCCACAACTGGCCTATCTACCGCTGCCTTTAATAATTCATTGCAAATACATGCGCTGTACGAAATTTTCTTATACGTAGCGTACGCCGCAAACCGGGCTGTGCTGCACTGCATATTACCACAAATCTTACTTCTTTGACCCATTCATAGATACAACCACAACTGTCAAATCCGAATACCGCCCTTTTTTGGGGGTACGGGTACGCTACGATCTGGGTTGGACAGCATATACAGTGCTACAATTTCCACATAGGCTATTTAGTTGACCAATCCATTATTACATCACCTACATACGGCTATCCCTTCATTTAATATCTACAAATCTCTAACACTATACAACACGACACCTAATGCAATGCAATGCAATGGTAATGCAACTCGATCTGCAGAAAGCATGCCTCTCATGTAGATATCTCCCTATCAGCATCAAACAGTACGAAACCAGCCTCTCTATGTACGATTATATCCATACAATACACCATGCAACTACGAACCCGATCCAAACACAAATCGCATCGTCCATGTCGCTCAGATCGGCGACAAGGCACCTTGCAGCAGCTGTTGAAAGCACGATGATTCGACATGGAAAAGTTCTCCATCTTACAACCACATGCCACTACGAACTAGTGTTGCACGGAACCGTGGACCCGGACCCGGGTACCCGGTTCCTAACGAGAACCGCCCCGACCGGTTCCAAATAGAACCGAGCACCGGTTCCAAATAGAAACGAGCACCGGTTCCAAGCGAACCGAGTCCGGTTCCACAGAATCGTTATTCGGTTCTGATTGCCCCGATTTTCGGTTCTTGCGGAACCGGACTCGCGGGTCTGTGGAACCGGACATGTGAAGCGGACTGGAATTCTGATACAGACTATGAATTGGTAGATTCTGGAGGCATATTGTTGTAAAGTAATATTGAACATTGCATTGCACTTGTTGGTAAGTGCAAAGATTGTTAAACGGCAGATTTTTTGTGTGTGCGCAGTGTTGTGTTAGGATGTTGTTTGTTTGTGTATATTATAAGCGCATGTTAAGAAATTTGATGGGTGAAGAACGGGTGTTTTTTTATAATTTGTTCATATGAATTACCTATGCTGAAGGCTGAATTTAAAATAAAATAGTCCAACAATCATATTAGCATTTCAAATAGAAAAAAACGAATAAGGCTAATTTTTGTTGTTTTTGAATCAGCGGGCTCCCAGGAATCTAAAACTCATTTTGCTAAAAAAAATTTGATCGGAAAGTCCTACAATGGACAAAAAAGGATACTCTTTAATCATTGAGCGGAGGTCGGCATGCGGGGTATCATATCAAAGGACGCCGTGTACATTACACATCCGGTGTTTGTTTCCTGTTTCAAGGACCCTCAACAGAATAAATCGAGCTTAAATGGAAAATTATCTTGTTTTCCGTATAGCTTTCCAAAGCCATAAATACGAAAATAAATTCAAGTTGTCACTACTTTTCTCACTTTTCAGAATCTATAATAACTGAGGATTCTACGAATAAATTTGCTAAAAAAAAGTTGATCGGAAAGCTATGAAAAAGGACATGAAAGGGCACTAATTACACACCTTGACCGAACGTGGGCATGCGGGGTGTCATATCAAAGAGGACGTCGAGTACATTCCATATTCGGCCTTTGTTACTTGTTTCACCCTCAAACGAGAAAATTGGGCTTAAATGAAAATGTGTTTTCCGTATTAGTATCTTTTCAAAGCCGTAATTTCCCATTGCCCCGCATGCCGGCCTCCGCTCAATGATTAAAGAATATTTTTTTTGTCCTTTTTGGGACCAATTTTTTTTAGCAAAATGAGTTTTAGTTTCCTGGGAGCCCACTGGTTTAAAATCAACGAAAATTACATTTACTCTATTTGGAGGGCTGAATTGGGATATTTTGACTGGACTAATAACAATACGCTGGGGATATTATAATTATGTTAAGATTTTATGATTGACGGAATTCAATGAAATGAAGACATTGTAATTAAGATTATATTTTTATCATTCCGTGTTTTTGGGTATCGAAAAAAAGTTTAAGGTAGATGTTAAAAATATTGATAAAAACTTTTTTGTTTTTGTGTGATTTTTTGCCCTGCGCTGTAATTTTATAAAAAAATTTTTCTTTCATAGTTTAGAAAGAAATCAAAAGAACCCCAGAAGTACATTTACAACATGTACTTGAAAATGAACAAACATTTCACTTTTTCAGTTTGGACATTTTGGAACCGGAACCGGTTTCAATACCCGGTTCTTCTGAGAACCGGACCCGGTTCTTCTGAGAACCGGACCCGGAGGAACCGGTTCCTAAAATACTCGGAACCGCACATCACTACTACGAACCCGATCCAAACACAAATCGCATCGTCCATGTCGCTCCGATCGGCGACAAGGCACCTTGCAGCAACTGCTGAAAGCACGATGATTCGACATGGAAAAGTTCTCCATCTTACAACCACATGCCACTACGAACCCGATCCAAACACAAATCGCATCGTCCATGTCGCTCACAGCGGCGATAAGGCACCTTGCAGCAGCTGTTGAAAGCACGATGATTCGACATGGAAAAGTTCTCCATCGTACAACCCGACGTCGCATCGCAAGCAGTCTGAAGGGTAGAAGCAGGTTCGTGCTGGTTCCTATTTAAATGCTAAGAAATTTTTTTTCTTGCGATGGGAAGCTTATCGCATCGCATCGCCCGAAGTGTGAATGGGCTGTTAAGAATTCAACCTTTAATGGAATATTCTTGACTTGAACTCCAAATTAATTCGGCAGTTAAGGGATAACCGCTTTCTAAAAATTAGCTTAATTGAGTTTTTCCTAAAGTGCTGTTACTTCAAACTTATGAAAATATGTTGCTTAAGTTCAAACTCGATGAAATGTACACAAAAAACTAAAAAGCGAGATCGAGTTATAATCGTGCGAATAGCACGATGAGTGTATGTACAGACCTAGAAGGCACGCAAAACCCATAATATTCAATTTCATATTTTTTGCAGGGGAGGGAGGGGTAAATGGGTCGGACCTGGCACATTTTTATTATCTTATCAAGGCATCCAACGGCTACCATTTGATACTAATTTGAAGTTTTTTGCGACATTCTATCAAATGATATGGTTGAATATAGCTTTGTAGGGGAGATAGGGGTAGTCGGATCTACTCCACTTTCCATCAACGCATAGTATATGTCAGAATGAGACATTGATCAAAATTTCAAGTCGATAGCGATATTCTACCGAAAGTTATGGCCGAATTAAAATATCAAGGAGGGGTAGTTTGTATGGGAGGTAGGGGAACCCGTGGTCCGATTTGGCCTATTTTCAATACTGTCCAAGATTTTAGCAAAACAAACATTTGACGAAAATTTCAAAAATTATTTCGGGAGTTATCGTGCGAACAGACAGAGACACGGACAGACAGATATGGCTTATTCGATTCAGGGACCGACCCTGATCATTTATATACATATATACTTTGCCATACCTCCGGTGGCTCCTTCGAGGTGTTACATAATATCGGTGTAACAATAACAATATACCCTATACCATCTTATGCGTATAGGGTATAGTTAAATTAGTGCACAACATTTAACTTTCGGGAAAGTTCGTTCAACTGATCTGACGCTCTTTTGTTGCGCGGATCATGGGTGTATCCAAGATTTGATTCAGAGAGAGGCAAAACCCAAGTTCAATATAATTGTGTGTTAGCAATTTCTTTTGCATTAAGGCGTTTTTTCGAGGCCTTTTCAATTCACGAAAGCCATCTCTTCTACGAAAATTCGTTACAAAATTAGCAAAATTTTCTTCAAAAAGGACACTAAAAAAAATAATCAAGGATTTTTGTATAAAAAACCTACAAATTTGACAGGAAAATTTTTGTGACAAGTTTCGAACAAAATTTTACTATCGTAAGGGGGTCTATTAGAGCCTAAAGCGATCCCTGGTTTACAGATCTCGTTTTCTTGGTTTCACAATAACAACAATTTTGATTTGTTCCAACACAAATCCGTTGAGAAGCATAAAAACAGAACTCCATGCTATACTGGATATCTAACTAAAAAAAATGTGAAATTTTCACATCGTACACACATCAAATATACAGTAATGTGGATGAATTTAGCCCCCTCCAAGACAAAATCCTGGATGCGCCACTGGAACAATGCAATGCTTAAAAAGATTTTCCAAAAATTTGCTCCTCTAAACCAAACCAAATGTTTTGTTTTGATCAATACCAACAAACAAAAACCTATTTCGTACATCACAAACCGATAAATGGCTACCACAGCCTCCGCGGCTCTAGTTGTTAGTTTTTCATGATAAACAAATAAAAATGTTTCCAGTATGGAGTAAATGAGCAGTGAATGAAACATTTCCGATGTTGCCTTAAAAATAGAATCGCAAATTTGAATTGTTTTGAAAAATTATATAATTTGACGATGATGAGATGAAAGTTTCGAAAATCAATTTTGGTTGAGTCGAAAAATCTGTTTGTAAAATGTACCAGTATGTTAAGAAAACTATTTGCAAGGACACGGGTCATTGTTATTATTGTCATAAATTATATTTTTTATTGGAATACATACGAGTATATGTTTGCAGTCTGCATATTTTTCGGATTCGACCACTAAAATAATTATAATCGTCTAATGTTTCGAAAATCATTTCTAAACGCACAAAAATGTTATTCACATAATGAATTAAATTAAGGAATATGGAATTTCATTTTTGTTACAATAAAATGTGGTTTGAGTGCAGCAAGTGGATAGATTTTTGGGGTAATTCCCAAAAGAATGCTCACTTCGTCCGACATTGTCGACATTTAGGACTTTTTATCATCAGTAAGTCGCAGTGAAAGCGAGCCACCTCTTGACAAAAGTTTTCTCGTAAGATATTCCCTTTAATCATTCCGAGAGATACTCAGGAAACAGGGAAATTTATGAAGAAAAATATTTTAGGAGGGCTTTTTTGGGAGGGATTGACCTAGAAGCAATTAGGGTAATAAAATAGCAGAAGTTGGACAACTTGTGTGAGTTCGAACAGCTGCGCTCTGGTGACATTGACTATAGTCCGATCGAAATATCAACATTTACTTTTTAATAAAAAAGAGTTAATTAACCAAACGGGTTTTTTTCATTTGTTTTGTAAATTTGTAAATTGTGAGGATTACAGTGATTGCCCTGGTAATCTTCTATCTTCTTTATATATGTAAAAGGAAGTCGTGTTAGTTACACCATTTACAACTCGAGAACGGCTGGAAGGATTTTCATGATTTTGGGTTTGTTGGATTAGGCTCTGGCCAGAATAGCACAATAACTATTCATCATCATCAATGTGGCACGATAGCCCGACGTCGGGCCTTGGCCGCCTGAATCGTTGACCTCCAATTGTCGCGGTTACGTGACCTTGTCCTCCAGTTTCGGAAGCCCAGCAGCAGGTGGGCGTCTTCACCTACGGAGTTCTCCCAGCGAGCTCTCGGTCGTCCACGCAACCTCGCTCCGTCAATTCGTTGTGCGTTCAAAACTTTCTTTGGCATGCGATTGTCGTCCATCCGTTGTACATGCCCCGCCCATTGCAGACGTTGAAGCTTCACGATTTTCGATACTTCCAGCTCATCGTACAATTGATACAACTCATGGTTGTACCGGATACGCCATTGGTCTCGCTCGCGAACGGCCCCGAAAATTCGCCGAAGGACCTTTCGTTCGAATCGGTCTAGCAAAATTTCGGAGGCTTGGGTGAGGGTCCATGTTTCGCAGCCATAACATAGCACGGGTCGGATGATCGTTTTGTACACGCGGAGCTTCGTGTTCCTGTGCGCAAGTTTCGAATTAATTATAGGGAGGACCGAGAAATATGTCTTATTGGCTAGTTGTATCCGTCGCTTAATTTCGTCGGTTTCGTTGGCGTCCTTTGATAAGTTACAATCCAGATAGTTGAAGTTGTCTACATACTCGATATTAAGGTCCCCCACTGTGATGCTTGAATTTGCTGGCGTCCTTGTTTTCGTTTGCATCATGGCCTTTGTTTTGCTTTCATTGATATGTAGTCCAACTTCCTTTGCGGCGTTATTGAGGTTATGCAGGAGGCTTTCTGCATCACCCAACCTTCGAGACGTGATGTTGATATCGTCGGCGTACGCTACTAATTGAGTCGACTTGATGAGTAGCGTTCCGCTGCTGTCCATATTCATGGCTCGAATTACATACTCCAAAGCCAGGTTGAAGAGCGTCGGCGCCAGCCCGTCGCCCTGCTTGCTCCGCGGGGGATGTTGATAGTGCATTGAGGAGCTCTTCAAAATGCGAGGCCCATCGTTTGTTGACGCTTTCGATGTCGCTGATGATGTTACCATCCTTGTCCTTACATAGGCTTGTCCTGGGTTGATATCCGTTCTTGACATCATTTATAAGTTTGTACGCCTGTCTAATGTTCTTACTGGCTAATCTTTGGTTTATTTGCTGTAACTGCTCGTCAAAATGTTTGCGTTTCTTACGTCTAATTAACCTATTAGATACTCGCCGAAGTTCGTTGTATCTTTCTTTCTTGGCTCGGGATGCGCGTTGTGTGTATTGGCGATAGGCTTCATTTTTCGCCTCAATCGAGGCCCTGTATTCGTCGTCGAACCAGTCTGCTCGTCTGCGCCGGCCTTTATAGCCCACGACCTCTTCTGCGACCCCCTTGATGCTGTCTTTGAGCTCCTCCCAGAACTCATGGATGCCTAAATTGTTGATGTCATCAAGCATGGGTGACAGTTTTTCCTCTAGTGCTGTAGTATACGCAGCCGCCGTGGCATCATCAATTAAATTGTCAACCTCGAAGATCTTGGCAGGGTTGATTCTCGTTAGGTGCACCGAAGAGATTCTGCACCTGTAGGTCGTCTTCACCAAATAGTGATCGGTGTCGCAGTTGGCTCCTCGATAGGATCGAACATCTAGGACATTAGAAGCCCATCTCTTGCTGATCAGTACGTGGTCGATCTGGTTCACGGTGTATTCATCTGGAGACTTCCAGGCCTGCTTATGGATTCGTCGATGAGGGAAGCATGTAGAGCTTATGACGAAGTTTCTAACTATTGAAACATTCAAAAAATTCACAATGAGCTTAAATTTACAATGGGTTCTTTTTCACCTATTTCTGGGTGTATTTCTTTAACATATGAGCGGATTCAGTAAATTTCTTCCGCAGGATTGGTCTCTATCCAAAGTAACAGGACAGCCATGGAGACATATGAAAAATTCACAATGGTGCACAATT
The DNA here is from genome assembly GCA_949715475.1 of Microchrysa polita. NCBI lineage: Eukaryota > Metazoa > Arthropoda > Insecta > Diptera > Stratiomyidae > Microchrysa > Microchrysa polita. The sequence goes on along the minus strand of OX454419.1, from coordinate 24,810,860 downwards.
ATGAAGACAATTCTTTTTCTTATACTTCTTTCTGTCTTTCTGGAACGAATTACAGGATTTCAGTAAACTGATCCCACGTTATGGGTCTACACAAGGCTCTGAACTAAACAGAAAATTCACAACGAGCAACAATTTACAATGAGTTTTTTCACATATTTTTTTTTATATTTCTTGAACTTTTTAGCGGATTTTCCCTGAATATCAAAATAATATACAAACATGCAAAAAACTCACAATGAGCAAAATTATAAAGATTTGTTTTCCGTGTATTTCTTTTTGAATTCCTTGAAGGAATTACAAGATTTCAGTCAAAAGATTCCAGCGGATTGGTGTACACCCAGAATATGGATGGATGGATATGGCGCTGAGATAGGTTGGGCTGGTTGCGCCCAATACTGCAGCCTGCTGGCTTATTGTATTTCCCATCTAAGCGAGAAAGTTTCAGGTTATGAGCTCTGTCCTACGTAAAAGGCTAAGAACAAAGTTGACCAGGTTTACTTTGGGTGCACCCATACTGGTAGCATGAGCCTCAAACAAGTTTTGTCTCCAGCTCATAAGAGCGGGACATTCGAAAATAACGTGCTAGGCTGATTCCTCACCTTCGTTGCAGAGGCGGCATAGTGGGTCTTGTGTGTAGATCCCTATTGTATGCAGATGTTTCCGTAGGGTGCAATGACCGGTTATAAGGCCTGTCACTGGCCTGAGTTTCGTTTTACTAAGACTGAGGGCTTCGGTGCAGCTGGTATGCCAGTTGGATTCCAGCATACGCTTGCTATGCCTGAGCCCTTCAGCGAGTCTCCATCGATCTTGGAATTTATCCTCGGTCCATCGTCTAGCAACGGTTCTGGCAGTAGATTTACTGATTCCGATTGCAGGTTCAGAACCAGTTAAGGGTAGTTCGGAACCCTCTCTTGCAAGGGCATCCGCTTTCTCATTTCCTTCGATCCCCTTATGCCCTTTCACCCATTTCAGAGTTACTTTGTTTCGGATAGCTAGGTTTTTTTTTGAGATTTTGTTGGCAATCCCAAACCAATTCAGAGGTTGCTTTGGGATTTGCAATTGCTTTTATAGCAGCTTGACTGTCGGAGAGAATATATATGGTCCTATTGGTATACCCCTTTCGAGTACTCTCCCTTGCTGCAAGGTTTATGGCTATATGTTCTGCCTGGAAGAGTTGGAGTTGTATATTGACCTAGGGGTTTGGAGATACTATAGTTGTTGGTTTTAGTATAGACTCCTGCCCCTGTGCCTTCGTCTGTCTTCGACCCATCCGTGTACCACACGATGTGATTTGATAGATGGTTGTCGTTCCGTTTACTCCAGTCTTCCTTAACCGTTGGTTTGGAGTCGAAGGTGTACATGGCCGGGGTATAGTCGCTGGCCATATCTAGGATTGCGTTTGCAATGATTTCTGTAATCGTACAGTGTCCTACCCTTTATGGTGTCCACATGTTCGATTATTGGAGTCTGTACGCTGCGAGTCTTGCCTCTTCTGTGATTGTGAGGTCCAGTGGTGGCAGGTCTAGTAGTTTCTCTAGAGTTAAAGTTGGTGCACTGCGCATGGCGTCGGTTATGCTTGCGCAGGCCAGTCTCTGTACTGATCCCAACTTCGCTGCTGCTGTTTTTTTCCTTGATTTTAGTCCACCAGGTCAGACGGGGTTTGACCACAGCTTCGTATATCCAGTGTATCATTCGTGGTTTTAACCCCCACGTTTTCCCTATTGCTCTTTTAGTTGCATATAGGGTATGCTTGCCTTTTGCAATTGTGTTTTGCAGCTGCTTGTTCCACGTGAGTTTGTTATCAAGGGTGACTCCCAGATATTTTACCTCCGTGGTAAACTGCAGTTGTTGGTTGAATAATGTTGGAGCGTTGAGCCCTTCCACACCAATCCTCCACTTGGGTTAGAGCTTGTTATGCATAAGTTCAGAAAGAACTCCTGGAAATTTTCCCCTTTCCCTGCTGATGTCATCGGCATATCCTAGGGTATAGAAGCCAGTATTATTTAGCTGGACCAGTAGGCTGTCCACTACAAAGTTCCACAGGAGGGGTGAAAGTATACCCCCCTGTCGGCAACCTTTGAGGACAGCTGTATACATGGTTTCACCGAATAATTTTGCATGTACTTGTCGTCCTTGAAGCATTGATTTTATCCACCGACATAGGGTGTTTTCAACTCCATGACTCGAGGCGCCGTGTACAAGAGATTCAAAGGAAGTGTTGTCGAAGGCCCCCTCTATATCTAGGAAGGCCGCGAGCCCTATTTCTTTGATTTCTAACGTCTCAATCTTCCCAACTAGATGGTGTAGTACTGATTCACATGATTTCCCTGTCTGATAAGCATGTTGGTTTGGGTGCAACGGGTAAAGCGACAGGCACCTATCCCTGATATGTTTATCGACGAGTTTTTCCAATGACTTAAGTAGGAAGGAGGTTAGACTTATTGGTCTATACGATTTCGCTAGGGTTTGGTCACGCCCCGGCTTTGCCAGAAATGCTACGTTTACCTGCTTCCAATTGAATGGGATGTATCCTAAGGCTATGCTGGCTCTAAATAGTCATAGTAAAAGCGGAGCCAGGGTTGTAAGACCCTGCTGAAGCAGGGCTGGGTAGACACCGTCTGGTCCTGGTGATTTGTAGGGTTCGAAAGAGTTGATCGCCCATTCCAGCCTATTATAGGTTACTATTTGGTTCGCAATCCGCCATTCGTCTTTGTTAGCCCTGAGAAAAAGGAAGTTGTCATCCAACTGGTCTGTGCGCTCCGATGTTATGGTTGATCGAGGAAAGTGAGACCCTACAAGGACTTCCAGGGTCTCCTTACCTGTTTTTGTTTGGTTTCCATCGGAGTTTTTAAGTGTCCCGATGGGGTTTGTCGGATCCTTGGCTAGAATCTTCTCGTCTCGCTCCTTCATGCAAGTTTTCTATTTCTTCGCAGAACTTCCTCCAGGATTCCCTCTTGGCTTTCCTAATTTCTCTGCTGTACTGGGTTAGGGTGCAGCGGTATGTGTCCCAATCCCCAGTTCTTTTGGCTACGTTGAAAAGCTTACGTGTCTTCTTACGCAGGATGTTCAGGTTCGAGTTCCACCATTTGCATTTCGCATTGGTGTGTCGTCTCGTTAACCTGCAACTCTCTTCGAAGGAGGTTTTTATTGCGGTTTGCACACAAAGTGTAGTTCTAATGTGTCTGGGAATTTCATTCAGATTGATAGCCAGGCGCTCTGTGTAGAGGTCCCAGTTTGTTTTTCTCGGATTTCGATACAATTCAGTTGGCTTATCTACTTTGTCGATTTCCATACTTATGTATGGAATAACTGTTAAAATATGCGAAAAATCACAAAGAATAATTATTAAAAACAGTTCCTTTTCAAATACTTTTGTCTATATCTCCAAAGTCGAATATAAGGAACGGATGAGCAAAATGTTGAAGGAAGATCTTTTCCTTAGCCACTTTAGACGGATTAAGGGGTTTTAGTAAACTTGCTGCATCGTATTTGAATCTGTACCGAATACGATTAGAAGTATAGCAAGTTCGGATAAACTGGGAAGAACATGTTGATCAAAGTAATTTTTCTCATTTCTTAAAAAAAAACAAAGTCATGCTACTATAGGAACCGTGGTCGTTAAGGGGTTAATAATTTTATGATTTTTGTTTGAACCCTGCGTCGCAATTCATAATGAGTTATTTTCCACAGACTTCTATCTGAATTGATTGAACATGCAAGCGGATTTTCGAAGAACTTCCCGAATAGCAGTAGTATTGAAAACTTCGGAAAAAAATTCACAATAAGCAAAATTATGAAAACTGGCCTTTTTCACATAGTTTTGTTCTGTATTTCTTGAACGAATTTCAGTATTTCAGTAAATTGATTCCACTGGATTTGTCTGCAACCAGAATGTCTCTATTGAAATATGCAAAGCATTCACAATAAGCAAAATTATAAAAACACTTACTTTTGTAATACTTTTGTCTATATCTCCTGAACTAATTCAATATTTAGTAACTAAATTTGCAACCACGGGATTGGATTCCATCTGGATGTATCAAATGGGAAAGCAACAATAACGCATTGGTCTCAGTAATGACACAATCCAAGATAGAGGTGTCTGTAGAAATAGACTTCATCCCGAATAGCGGAATTAAAACAAGCACAAAATTCAACCGAAATCAAACTTTTTGGCTTCTTAGTTTTGTTTTATTCCGTTCATTTAGTAAAATTTTCGCATCATCAAATTTAAAGTTGTGGTTATTACTGATGTCAGTAATAACCACAACTTTAAATTTGATGATTTAAAGTTGTGGTTATTACTGACATCAGTAATAACCACAACTTTAAATTTGATGATGCGAAAATTTTACTATCATATATGAAAATCTGGTGTGCAATGAAAAAACTGATAAAAACATTATTCTGATGTATTTTATCCAAGATAGTTTTAAATAATTTTGCCAATGACGTTTAAAATGTGATATTTTTACTTACATGTTTGTTTTATCAATTAATTTATTATTTGTTTGTTTTTTTAATTGTCATATTTCTTTTGTATATTACTGTATGGCTTGATTGACATGTATTATTAACTTTTTTGCCAAAACTTTGATTTATCCTATAATTGTCACAATTACCATCATTGGTTGACACAAAATATTCACAAGGTATTTTTTAATATTTGTCTAAGATTATAAATCGTCAACTTTAATTAAAGTTAGACAGTTGTACCCTCTAAAAAATTTGTCTAAGCTTAATTTTTAAATTTTATAAAAATGATTAATGTTCACAGATTATAACCCTCAAGATGGGCTTATTTTGAAATATATAGGTTTCTGTGAATTTATACCAGCATTTTGATTTCGGTATCATTTGGAGGCGAAACAAAAACTACACCTTATAAATAAAAATTTGATCAAACTTTTAATTAAGTTGGCGATTCTTTATAATTAAATATGTGCTTCTCATATACAGGGTGTCCCGCAACTGGTTAGCCATAGACCAATGGTAGACTCTACAGGATGTTTTAGGAAAAATGTCGCCAAAATTATTTCTCTAGCTTTTACCGTTAAGGAGTAATTGCCTTTTTTGTGATTCTTGTCAAAAACACGAAAAACTCATATTTTCTAGCTTCCACTTTAGCCAAATCAATGTTTTTCACATTATTCTGAAAGTACAGAAAATTTCCAATAAAAGGACATATCGAACGTTTCGAACGGTTTCGTATCTTCCGAGATACGACGTTTTGAATTTGGCAGAAATGTCAATTTCAACTTTTAATGTCAAAATTAAGCCCGAATTTCGTAACGGTACATTGTAGTGGCAAATCTGCAAAGTTGACAAAAGTTGGCGTAGTATCTTGGCTTTCGAACGCCATATAAGAATAAAGCATAGACTCATCCAGTTTCTGAATAATACGTATAAATGAAAAAAAACATAGTCTGGAAATGTACCAAACCGACTTAAATCTTGAAAAGGAAGTAAAATTTTTACATCAAGCATAGACTTGGTTGTTATGCATTATGGAAAAATACTTTTCGCTACTGTTGTAGATGCTACTTTACTAATTATTAGGTGTGTTTTTTTGGTTATCCCGTGTAGGTTTGGGTAACGAAACTTCATATAAAAAAATGACAGGTGGATCAGCTGGCATTTTTCTTATATGGAGTTGCGTTACCCAAACCTACACGGGATAACCAAAAAAACACACCTATTATAACGTTAAGTATAAACAGGAAGTACAAGATTTACTTCCTGCAGATTATCAGAGAAGAATTACAAGCTTGACACACTTAACTTCGAATGACGCAAATACGTCATTATGACGAAAATTTACCATCATTAACACGAATTCCAAATTACACATTTGGACCATCATTTGCTCAATAATGACAGGTGACGCCATCTGTTGCAAAATTGAAGAACAAGAATGTTTGCAAAAATATTAAATTTGTTATCAATCTTTACACTTTTTTATTCAAATTCTTCAAGAAAAGTGTGTCTTTAAATTATTGAACAGAATATTCATCAAAATATCGTTAATATTGTTAGGGACATTTTCATCATTTACACAAACGTCAAAAGTAAATGACGATTCCTAATGACGAAAACATATGTGTCACCTCAATTTCGAACGTTCATCATTATGACGCATTATCGTCATAATGATTTGGATATCTGTCATAGGCATTAACTTTTCTAGGTGGTTTTTACAGCAAAAAGCAGCCGACCGCCATTTCCCGAATAAAATTCTTCGGACGGACGAGGCCACTTTTACTCGAAGTGGTGTTTTCAACAGCCGAAATAGTCACATTTGGAGTTCTGACAACCCCCCATGCTATACGGACATCTCGCTACCAGCATGAGTTTAGCGTAAATATATGGTTGGGTGTTCTTGGGGATAAGTTGATTGGTCCGATTTTTCTCCCGCATCGTTTGAATTCTGCTGCATTTCTCCATACTTTAGAGGATCAAATAGTATCTTCGATTTTGGACAATTTACATATTGCCCAACAGATCAATATTTGGTGGCAGCCCACAATGGGAGGGAATTTTTAAATACAGAATTTGCAGAAAAATGGATAGGAAGATTCGGACCAGTCGCATGGCCACCAAGGAGTCCAGACTTAACACCTCTACATTTTTATGTAAGGGGAAAAATCAACAGCGAAGTTTACACCCAACCGATTTTTTCTCGAGAATGGCGTGTAATAATTTGAAAATGACCCACCAACAAATCCTTGCAGCAGTTACATCAACGTCTAAAAGATGCCAATTATGCGTCCGGCACGATGGAACAATATCTGTAGGGTAAATTTGATGAATAACCACACTATCCTACTATTTTCAAGCCGAATTGATTAGTTTAAAATTACTCGTAATATTGCATGGAATTGATTTATTGAATTTCATTTTGTTATACCCTATACCCATAAGATGGTATAGGGTATATTGTTTTTAATTTATAAAAAGATACTTTTGTTCACTTTTGCTTACTATAATAATAAAACGTAATAACTATTAAACCCACTTCGTTCATGTGTGAGAGTGTCAATTTCATTCCCACGTGAAAGCAAGATTTTTTCCACTTACGGACTATGTTTTTTTTACTTTTAACACATATTATTCAGAAACCGGATGACTCTGTGCTTTATTCTTATATGCCGTTCGAAAGCTAAGATATTAGGCCAACTTTTGTCAACTTTGCAGATTTGCCCCTACAATGTACTGTTACGAAATTCGGTTTAATTTTGGCATTAAAAGTTGAAATTGACATTTCTGCAAAATCGAAAACGTCGTATCTCGGAAGATACGTAACCGTTCGAAACGTTCGATATGTGCTTTTATTGGAAATTTTGTGTACTTTGAGAAGAATATGAAAAACATTGATTTGGCTAAAGTTGAAGCTAGAAAATAGGAGTTTTTCTAAAAAAGTCGTGTTTTTTTATAAGAATCACAAAAAAGGCAATTACTTCTTAACGGTAAAAGCTAGAGAAATAATTTTGGCGAAATTTTTCGTAAAACATCCTGTAGTCTACCATTGGTCTATGGCTAACCAGTTGCGGGACACCCTGTATATTTAGTCGGAGATGTTACCTTCAATGCTTTACAAATTCAGGAAAAATGCACAGCATTTTTCAGCAAATATATTTTCCTGTACTAATACGTATTGCAAAAGCTGATAACGATTTACGACCGCTTCAACTTCCAACTTCTATGTGTACACGGCAAACAAGTTATACAACATGCTAAAACTCTCTATAGTATCTAAGGTGTTTCCCTTATTTTACCTGTTTTTGTATGAGTGAAAGGAAAATTGCATGTTGGAAATTACTTGTAATACAGAAGAAAAACATGTGTGAAAAACAACACCATTCGGATTCTCATGGAGCTTAGCCTTTTTCGGTGTTATTAATACACGAAACTGATTGGATAAAATAAAAGTTTACCCAAAGATGTTTTCGTTGAGTTTTTCTTTAAATAAATTGACCAAGTAGTATAATCAAACATTTATAACACTACCACTTGAACTCGAACCTGGCACTCCGTGCACGCTAATCAAACGCTGAATATCTAGACTACTTGGTTAGGATCGATTTTTTGTCCGGAAGTCAAATGACATTAAATTTAAAACAAGGCTAATTTCGGGTGCGGCAGAAATTTGGATACCCTTCGCTCTCCTCCGGGCTAAAAGTTTTTTCGGGCATACCTACGACTTGTATTTAACCCCCCCCCCCCTTTCCTACCGTCTTCAGCAAAGTTCCGTTGCGTCGACAAAACAATATTTGTGTGGGGTTTGGTTGGAATGAGAGGGCAAATAAAAATATTTACTTAGAACATTTTATTGGGGGATGCGGGAGCATGGCCCACCATACGATACCATTTGTTTGACCATTTTTGTTGCTTTGATAAAGACACATTAATTCAAGGTTTGGAACATTACGCTATCAGCTCTCCCTATGAGAACGCATAGCAGAACAAGCCCAAGGTTTTGTGAAATTTGTGTAACACTAGGGGGCTTCGCCCCCTGCTCGCTACGCTCGTCAACCCCTACCCCCCTGCCAACCAACCCACAATTTGCAGAATTTCTGCGGTACAAACAGTGGGGTCTCCTTGCACAACAAACCAATATTCCTTATAAGGAGTCCTGAGGACATTCCAGCTTTCCTCACAAAAGTTGTCAGCTATTTATCACACCAAAGCGAAACGGTGGGTGCCCCTAATAGTACGGGAGCCCGGAGCCGAAATACCTTCGTCATAAGGTAACCGGCTGAAAATGTGTACAGATGGTAGTTCATCGCCGCTTCTGTTCAAAACTGCTGGTCAGCCCAACATTTAGCGGTTCCATGTTAGGGAAATTGCGCAATGGTTGGGCTAATTTTCAGGTTCAATCTCCGTCATGTGCATGTGTTAGATGATCTCGAATCTCTCTTGGGTCAGCCAAAATTTTAGCGGTTCCTTCATCTATGCTGAATGCCTCAAAGATGCAAAAAATTACCCCCACCTACCGTGATATGATAACCGACTGAATTTATGTTCACACAATAGATCTCCCTTAACCGCATCGAAACAGAGTGGACTTACCACTTTGAAGCGATTCCTAGACCGGTTTTAAGCGGTTCAAAGTATCCAAAATACCTCCTTAAAAATATATTTTTGAACGTACTGAATTTGTATTCATATTCACCATACCGAAATTGAGTAGGCTGACCACTCTGAACCGGAACGAATCTCGGTAGTGGCAATCGAAACACAATTTTTTAACGATTGTGATCCTCCTCAATTTGAGCTTCTCGAGGTTGAGCCTTTGGAAGTCCAAACTTTAGGTCCTCAGGAGGTCCAAGAATTGAATGCTGCAAATGTCCGTACATGTGCGGATAGAAAATATATAGTACTTGCAACATTATTATACACTCCGAAATGATATGCAATGTAACGTTGACTCGAAATTGCCTATAAACGGCTGAGTTAACGCATGGGGCTATACGGTACTGAGAAGAAGAAGAAATTCTGTCATGAGGAGACACTGCGAAGAAACAACCGAACCATACGTAAGAAAAAACTGCGACCAGAAAAATGGAAAAGAGATGTGCAAAAAGCAAAAAGGTAAGCGATAGTTTTTGTACTTAATTCATGTCTGTGAACGCAGAGATATACATATCTTATTTTATTATTCAGAAAAAAATTGTTTTTGTTTTTTATACTATAAACGACAGTTCTTAACTTTTCTACTTCAAAATTACAATCAATTGTTCATAGTAATTCAAATTTTCTTGGAATACCACTCCATCGACCGTAAAACTGCTCGTTTATCAAGGAGTGCATTCAGCGAACGAAAAGTGTAGCAGAAAAGCTACAGCATAGAGACTATTCAGCGGGTCGGCCCTTGATTCTTGTAGCGTTTCCAGTGTTTTTCCGATGGAAGTTTCGTTCGCTGAAAGCCAACGTAAGCGATTGCAAAAACCTCAAAAAAGATGACATTAAAAATGGAAGTCGATTCGTTCGAAATTATGTAGTTCTTTTAAGCTAGTTTAGCAAGCCAATCCGGTAATTTTGAAACGAAATGTCGTGAAAAAGTATTATCATAAAGCCAGAAGAAATCTTTTCATTTTTTATTACTGTCTGCCCACCAGATACTCGTCGAAAAAACTTCCACAAATGCCAACTTGTTCGCATAATGGAAAGAGGTTCAGATGCAAATAACTTAGTTAAGACGTTCGACGGATTCATCAAGCGTACTTTAATGATAAAACGTTGATGGTCAAAATAGTTTCATACTGAGGCATATTCGTGTTGTAAAACCGAAGCGAAATGCCGTAGCTTCAAGACGGACAATCAGCACAGAGTATATTTTACCGAAAATACGAGGAGGAGTTAGCAAAAATATTGTTGTTTGCAGAAAAACTTTTTCGTCAGTTCTGAAATTGACAAAACAAAAATAAAGGAATAATTGCCATGCAACTAAATATAAATATAAAGGAAATTGAAATGTGGTATCCCATTGTAGGTCATTCGTGTATGACTCCCGGCAGAGGTTTTGGAATATTAGAGAAGGAGTTTAAAAAACTTGAGGTAAGATAATCCCGAAACATACATTGCGATACTAAAAAAGCACGCAAAGGTCGTTCGGTGGAGAAGGCTGGCCCGTTAAGAAATGGAAATCTTATGCCCAAACTTACATCAAGAACCTGGGAAACTGGCATTTCAAATTTCAGAAGGCTAACAAAAACCGATCACTAAAGCCTGGAGGAGCCCCCAAATCGCTACACAAGAGAGGCAGGAATGCGGGATCAAACTCCACCAGTGCTTGTCTCGAGGGGTGTTGTCTTGAAAGCCGCTAAGGTTAGCGATATCAAAGCATTACTCCAGAAACATTATGGAGTAGAATGCTTCGAAATGGAAAATTTCTCATTTTCTCGATTTTGGCTTGATTTTGACATAATTTGAATAAATTTTACCAAATTGCAGAACTTTAGGGACAGTTTAAATTGAATTGAAGCGAGCTAAAATTAACCCTAGTTTTCCACACTTGACGTATCAAAACTGTTAGAAATGATGGAGATTAAATAAAATGATGTAAGGAAGATTTGATTGCAAGGCTATGCACCAATTTTAAAAAGAATCGTACAAGCACCTCACCTTGGCAGAAGTTGGAGAAAATAGAGATGGAAAAATAGATTGTTTTTGGGTCAAATCACAAAAATTTGACTTTGAAGCTCTGTCAAACCCAAACCTTTTATCCGATTTTAGTGTGGTTAGTTTTATTATTTAGGAAAATTTGTTAGCTGTAATAAGCATCTTATTTCGCTAGTCTCGCTTTGGAGATATTGAGATTTAAGTCGTACAAGAGAATATTTTTTTCAATTGCCTCTGGCAGGTCAAAAATACGGGGTACAACTTTTTTGCTGGAAATCACATGAGGAATCACAATCCGGTGCGTTTATCCGGCAGACACCCTGTATATATATATATATATCGTATTAAAAAGTGATTCATGATGAACAGTAGGCTTTTTCAAACTCGAGCAAAATTCCTAAACATTTTTTACATTGGTCTAGTTTTTGTTCTGGTATGGATTTTGAACGGTTGGTTTTTAATCGGCTTGATTTTGACCGGGTGGATTTCGAACCTAAGTCATGTCATCTTGCCCCGATATTAAGTTAGATTAGGTTGTTTGTTACACTATGCCAGTCATTTAGATTTGAATCTGATATGCAATTAAAAATTGACTCTTTTCTTCAGTGGTACATAGGAATTAAATGCTAGCAATTGTTTCGCGGCTAAATATGTAGTGTACAAACGACAAAGAAAGTCACTATATACTCAATTACCAGAAAAAGCTGCACGCAACCACAGCTCATGATTCTAATTAAAAAGACAGGCGAAATTCACCAGACACCTATCGTGAAAACCTTTTAAAAAACGTCAATTCTTAATGCTATATCGGACCAACGTATGCTACAACCTCAAGAATCAAAATGATTTAGCAAGTACCAAATCGTCAAATAAGAATGTAACATCTTCAATTGATATCATATCGCTACCATGACAGCTATTTCGGTTTTACAATGAAAAGAAAAAGGACCTCGCACTTGAAAACGTGTATAGTTTATTAATATCCGCTTCAGCAGAGAAGTTGTGAAGCTATACAAAAAAAAACCATACAATATACAAACTCAATTCAAAGATAAAAATAAAAATGCTCCTTCTTGTCCTTTAGAGACATTTCTATATACATTTTTTATCAGTCATTTTCAATCTGAAGGAACTAATGTTTCCATATCATCTATACTTACAACTAAACAACTCAAAGGAAAGGAAGGACTTTCCATTCGTCATATACGACTGGAAGAGGCGAGACACAAGGAGAAAAAGAGAGAGAGAGAGAAAGGAAATAAAGCAACACACATATAGAACATGATACGAGAGATCACGACAAGATTTAACCAACTTTCTGCAAGCTTATGGCCACAATCACGCACTCATCTATACAAAATCCTTGCTCCTGATGCTTACTTTCGGCAAGGCTATGCCTATGCCATATCATCAACAGCTGGTTACTATCACAAACTCACGAGAGCACACTCGGTGTAACTCGGTGGTTTAGTTCAAAATCCTCCCCAGCACACACAAGTTTCAGTGTTGAAGGTGAAATACCGTCCCCGTTCGGTTCCCGTCGAGTTCAACTACACGCAAGCCACCCACTCACAAGTCGCGCTCCTTTTTTTACACTCTCTCAATACATCAAGCATGAAGCATGATGCCCCCCGAAATGGCCACCCCCTGTTTTCACCCTGCACGCTCGTGAGATACAGTTCAGTTCATTTTTTTTGTATTCTACCCGAGGGCTGACTCACTCATTTCGCTTATATTGTATATGTACGGTTCTCTGTACTCATCGCGCGTATACACACGACCATGATGCTCTGGAGTTGAGTTGGGGGTGGTGGTTTTTTGGCATATTCGAAGGACATGTAAAACCTAAACATGCATATAGCGAGTGTACACAGGGCTATAGCCTCCATTCATTTCATTATCCTTTTTCAGTATATTTTTTTTTTCGGGAAAAAGTTTCTCATCTTACCGAGCAAAAGAAGTTTGATATCCTTGGCCGCCTGAATTCCATCCTCTTTGAGGTTTCGTTCAATGAGACGACTTCTAGCGGCTGCAGCCCTCTCCTCAGCAGACTGTGCGCAGCCCATAGTGCGTATTGCTTCGACACAAAACGTTTTGAAGGTCGTTGGAATCGGCCGTGAATGGCCGAACGAAAATTACCAGGAAAAAAAATTGAAGATGCGAAAATTATCTAAAAAGAAATCGCGCGCGCCGCCGTCCAATATGCGCGATTTGTGATAGGCGTACTCCGTTGCGAATTTTGTGCGCTTCGTGTATGCGAAATTCAGCTGGTGGAATTTCAGGTTGCGGGAATAAGAGTCCTTTCGACGATTCGAGTATTAATCCATTGTCCTCTATCCGGAAGGGTGTTTTTTTTTTGCTAGCAGAAATTTGACACTATAATCATATTTTCAGATTCACTAAGGGCTTTCCTTTGCTTAATACACTGAGCAATCTTGTGGACGATGACAGGGAAATGGCTTAATATTGTAGGAACACTTTGTCACAATTTTGCATTAGCCACAAGAAAATTGGTTGTATCCTTTTGTGTAAAACAAGGCCAGTGGACGGGATAATGCAAATTACAACTTTCACTTCACACGACCCGACCGCGAAACGACGTTTAGACACACACGCAGGATAACCGTATAGCGTGCGTGAAAAATCGATAATTTCCGTTAGTCACGATTTACCGAAAAACAGCAATTTTCTCGTTCAAAGCGCGACAATTTTCAAGTGCAATTTTCACCCACTTTTCCACCACTTTGTGTGCACGTTTCGTTTTATTTCTCTTCTCTATTCTCCCGATCGATCACCACGAGTCGCGGATCACGTACAGCACAAAATAAAAAACGCCTGGAAAATTTCCTTTTGCGAAAACGCCTTTGATTTTTACCGCCGTCGGTCGTCTCGCGGTTTTATCGTCGTCAATCAATGGAAACAAGCGCCATTTAAAATTTTCCTTTCACGACAAACGACAGACTGCGAGTACTCGTATGTGCTCTTGAACTGCTCCCCCGACTTTCGTTCGGGCAAGGACCATACACTTCCTTTGGGTGCTTGCCGCAGCTATATAGCCAGAGCCAGCCAGCAGCAGCCTCTTCTCTATGAACGCGGGGTTGAAATGCAGGTACACGATTAGCACACTTTTTCTCACCGTATTTATGTCAAATTTCAAGATGATTTCACCTTTTCGCGAATACAGAGCGAAAATCCCAACTGAAATACACAAATTTCCGCGAAAAAACGCAATTTTTCCTGGCGAATTTTCCGTTTGAATTTCGCGAGAACTAGGAAAAACGGAGCCGCCCTAAAAGCTTATCGAACACGTATAGAGACGATACCGAAAAACGACAACGACGATAGATGGACGAAAACCACCACCAACACGGGCAAACGTGAATACAAATTCAACATACAGCCTGGCCGAAGCAAAAGCAAAAAGCAGGGGTAGCGCACATATCTCGAAAAAAGTAGAGTCGAACACCATCCACGGATAATGCTTGGGATTCTGTTGGAAAATCTTATGGCGCTGACGCTGGAAATTTTTCAAATATGTGTAGACACTATAAAATCTCTATCTTCCGCCACCGCCATACGGATACGAACGACGAGATAAGGCCAAGCAAACCAACAAGCGCTTATGGAGCTTCCAGCAGCAAGCAACTAGCAAAAACTATTGCCGAACTGTGTGTGTAGAACATTCACACTCAGCGTGCGCCGCCACCACACAATCCATGGATACCAGATACACACATCCAGATCCAGCCACGCGGGGAACACTCTCCATACTCCAGAGTGTGTGAAAGTGCAAGTACTTACACATAACGGCACTTTCACATAAGAGGGTGCTGGCTGGATATGGATGTGGTATATGGGTGGGTGGGTGGTCTTGGTCTAAATGGAGAAAAGGCAACGCATGCGTCCGCAATGCACATCCACAATCATTTTTGGAAGGAAGCAATCATCATATCAGAATTGACT
This sequence comes from Microchrysa polita, assembly GCA_949715475.1. Classification (NCBI taxonomy): domain Eukaryota; kingdom Metazoa; phylum Arthropoda; class Insecta; order Diptera; family Stratiomyidae; genus Microchrysa; species Microchrysa polita. Next base: position 24,795,776 of record OX454419.1, on the reverse strand, counting down.
GCTCTTCTGGGCATTGGCCGCATATTATACACGCGCGAGTACTCGTATCTATCTAAATACGGATGGAACGTTCTGCGTTCACAATCTTTGGAAGTTTGAAGTCAGCCAAGCCAACCCACGATCCACCAAATAGCAGCACAAGCAACAGAAGCAGTCAACACAGTGGCTACAAAACTAAGGAAGCATGTCACGGGGTCGATAGCGCGGCTTTGCGATGATACACACTACAATGGAATTCGATTTGCCTTTTTCGGGGCCCCCGAGTTGTCCCAATTGTTTTATTGTTAATTGAAGTCTTTGGAAATTGAATACATACACTCAGCAGTGAGCGAGAGATGGACGAACAAGTTGTTGTTACAGATGGCGCAGAGCAGAAATCGAATAGGGGAGAAAGTTGAGTCAATTTGATAATCATTCCTGGAAAATGTTGATTGAAATAAATTTTGATCTGTGTATCTAGGCCTGTTCCAAAAACCGGGATCCCGGTACAAAACCGGTGTTCACTTGGTACCGGACCCGATATTCTAAAGTACCGATATCCCGCTTTTTTTGGTACCGAGTTAAGAAAACCGACCGACGAGTCGGTTTTTTGGTTCTGAGTAAAAAAGAACGATTCACTTCAACCATGAGCCGTTTTTTTCAGGTTTTTTGGTACCGTTTTTTAACCCGGTACTAAAAAAACGGCTTATGGTTAAAAAAAACCGTCGGTACTGAAAAAAAACCTGAGTCAGGGAAACCGCTTGTGGTACAGGGTATTGAAAAAAACCGAAACCCGGTACTGAAATCTCGGTACCGAACAGGCCTATGTGTATCCTTATAGCGATGCAAACATATAGTTAAAGCTTTCATCCTTTGATTTGCGTTGAACTGTTAAACAATCTTTGGATCGTTCTAATATGAAGATGACACCTATTGTAATGTGAGACTATGTCATAATATGCCCTTTCTGTAATTTTTTAGGTTAAATATCAATTGCTACCTTCAAGAGAGTGCAGGAATGAAAATCAAAGAATTCGTAGTGTTACTCGCTTAAGTCTTTTTTCGAAAAAAGCAGAGAGACAAAAGAACAGCTTGTTATTGAAGTTCATTTCTTACTAATGTTGTTTTGTGTCTTTATGAAAAGAATTAAGTGAGTAACACTGCGAATTAAAAGAATTTTAATTTCAACACTTTTTTGATATACATACATACTTTTTTTTCTTGGTACAGGATCCTGACTAAGCAATGAAGGCAGTCAACATTACAATGAACGCATATCTCCGCGCGGACACAGTCTTGTTAAGTTTCGATGCATTGAGACTACTATACTAAGATATTTGGCTGTCATCAATTTCGATCTCCTTGACAGGTGCAGCATCCAGTACTAAAAATAACAGGCGCGACAGTCAAAAATTGGGCTAAGGCCGCAGATGTGTTAGTGACATCCAATTTCAACGATCTCAACGGCTTTTTTTGTTGAGGTGTTGAGATCAATAGCAGGCTCAGTAGTGTTATTTATACCCAGACTCGCTCAACATCTGAGTGTCCGTCATATGGTTCGTGAGTCCGAAAAACACTATAAATTGAATTCGTTCATTCGAGCCCATGACCCTGTGCACCGAAGGTGCGCGGACTAACCACCACACCAGCCAGACTACACGACGAATAGAGGCTCCTCAGGTGGCCACGAGACGACAAAAGACTTTCCGATGTTTCCATTGATTCGCGTTGGATGTTTCAATTTTGATAAGGTTTGAGTACCCGTACACCCTTAAGGATGTATTGATGAGAAATTTGACCACTTTCTTCAAAACCGTATGAGCTACGAATTCGCCATATTATTTTTTGTTTTGCCAGAGTTACCGTTATAAAGATTTTTATGAAATATTTTTAAAAATCCCGTTTGACCTCCTGTGCTCGAATCAATATCGACTTTTGACAGTTAAACCCTTAGATGACCAACTAGGTCCCTGGGGACCTATAGCGTTTTCAACTTTGATCCATTTGAATATGGTTCAATCAAACCGGCTCAGCTCCCTTGACTTCTTCAATCAATAAGTTTAGAGGCAAATGCAATGTGTTGCGAATTATTTCCTTAAAATTTTCTGTCATAACCAGCCGGCTAAAGTGATATATGGCGGTGAAGCCCAACTAGGTCCACTGGGACCTTCATGTATTAAGAGCAAATATTGTAAACACGTTATTTGCGAATCCACTGAAAATGAGAACAATAAGAAGTTTTTCACTTCATTTGTTAGAAAAAAACTTTAGGTTTTGCCAAATTCAATTGAAAAGGGTAATAAAAACAAAAATCATTCGCTACACTTTCTTACAATCAGTGGCAACTTTTGTTATTAGTATCAATATCAAAGCCGTTGTAAGAAAGTAATAAGTATCGGAAAAATTAGTGCTTGGGATAAAATAGACCTGCTGATAACCGGCGAACAACTTTTCAATGCATGGGTGCCAGTGACCAGGATGCAGCCGTGGAGAATTTGGCCAGATATTTGGAGCAGGATGATCAAGATCAGGCTTTTGCCGACGAGGTTTGCGATGATGAGTATATTTCAGATTCATCGGACGATGATGACCGGTTTGAAAACCCTACAGCCTGTGCAATTCCCAAATGAAAGGGCTCATTTTATTTCCTCGAGCCACAAATGGTACACTGATTCACCCGCTAGTGGCCGCATTCCAGGTCATAACGTCGTCAACTATACTAAACGTCGCCCAGGACCTGCTACTGGAAATGTTGCAAATCCTTTGGGAATCTTCAAGTCAATAATTACTGATAAGATCGCTGACATCATTATCCGCGAGACAAACAGGAAGAGGAATGAAAGCGCAGCAAAGTGGATTTCTAAAAACCCAAATGCATAACCAAGGCGATGGACTTCCTTGACCCTCATTGAATTTCACTCTTATATACACTCCCAATCAATAGGATAGTTCCACTTGTAAAATGGCTGTATTTCGGTAAGTGATAACGGTATTTTCTTCAAACTTGGTGACAGTAGCCTGCCTGTTCTTTGAAAAACAGGATGTCTCAAATCCGGAGTCCCGTTAGGATTTTCTTGCGATAAATTCTTAAAAACAGTACAAATGGTGAAGTCAATAGGATAGTTTCAGTGGAAATAAAACATCAAATAACGGTAAGAAAGGATAATTTTACTTTGGAAAATGAAGCTGGTAATAACAAGAACTTTATTTAAGTAGTTAGAGCTCAAAAAATTAATCCGGGATAGAATTGTATATGTTTTAACGGTAAATTAAATTAATTTCGCCCAAAACGCTTCTAAACGTTCGCAGAAGAGCTTCAGTGTTCATAAACTATTGTCTAACGGTATAGATCTTCGTTGTCATTCATCCCCACACATTTTTGATGGTATTTAGATCTAGGAAGTATGGAGGTCTTTCCCAAACCTTGATTAGTTGGTCTTGAAACAAATCTTTTATCAGTCTTGCTCCTTGACTGACGCCATTATCTTGTTAAAATCTCAAAGAAGTTGAATGGAAAATGTCGGTAATTTTAAGAACTATATTGCCCAGAATTTTTTTGTAAGCCTGGACGTTGTGAATACCGCGAGATACAGCCATTTTTCAAGTGGAACTATCCTATTGATTGGGAGTGTATATTATATAAATGCACTTTGGTGTATTCGAGTTGCTATCAGTCTAATTCGCAGCCTCTAAAAAAAATTTTGCAGCGATACACATTTGCCTCTAAATAAAGCAGCCATGACCAAAAATCTCTTCAAAGCAGTAAACAGAGTGATTCGATTTGAGAAAAGCAACACTCGAGAGACGAGGCTTCAGGAAAGTAAGACTGCTGCAACTGCAATAGACGACATCTGGACCATGGTAATTGCCAATTTGGAGAAGGCCTATACACCACATGAGTCCATGACTCTATATGCATAGACTAAGAATTATACTTCTATAATTATACTTCTATAATCTTTGCTATATGTGCGATTGTTCCCCTTTCGAGGCCGAACTCACTTCCCGCAGTACATATTATCGTCGAAAACACCAAAATACGGTATCCAAATATGGTGGCTTTGCGATGCACAATCGTATTACCCCTTAAAAGGGATAATATACAGTAGAAAACAAGCGGAGAACGGTAAACCAACCAGGGAGAAAAGTGGCCTTAGAGTTGGTTCACCGCTATGAAAGAAAAAACGAACAAATCGTTTGTGCCACGTGATTTCTTGAAGCACCGGTCTCGGCAAGTGTTTAGCACTTTCTTTGGGTTTTACGAAAGCGATGTGTTGCTGTGCTCCTACGTTCCAAAAAACTTTTTAATTTTACCGGGATAGGTTACGGCGAAAACACACAGATGTCATTGGCTCGATGCGGAAATCGACGTTCTTGCCGATAACAAATTGTTTTTTCTTTAATTCAAACTGATTAATATATTTTTACTACTAAACATTTAATATTCAACGCAAAAAAAAAATTATAAATCAATTAATGTTCACCGATGAGACTATTATATGCATTGTATAGTGTAGGTCCCTGGGGACCTGGTTGGGCTTTAACCGTTGAAAAATTGTCGGTCATATGAGGGTTAATATGAAACCATAATAGCTATAAATTTGTCATACACCCCTTTTTAGTACACATTGCCGATATCGAGATATTCAGAAAAACCTCGTAAAGACAGGGGTCATGTTTAGGATCTTCAAAATAAGTAAGTGCAAAAATCCAGCTTTCCCCTAATGTTCGAAGTGAAATGCTAAATTTCCTGGGGTATATTTCCTGGGAATCATCGTACGGACGGAAAAACAGCAGATTTTCACAGCATTTGACCTTCGCAATCTGAATATCAACTATTGATTTCTACACAGCTGCATAGGTGAAGGGGAGACGCGTAAACTCCGTATCATACCTTACCTTACCTCAAATCACAGCATAACTGGAACTGTCTCCAATAGTCAAAGAAGAATACGATATTTGGTTGGCTGGACTTGCATTTGTTCAAGAGTTATGGAGCTTTTTAGAAAGGTTGTAGCGAAAGGACTTTGGCCATCCGAAGATGCCCAGGTGACGGAGCCAATGCCTCTATAACCGTATAGGTTAGGCATGAAGTTACGGCTCCTCAACGAGCGAGCAGCGGCATGCGCTTGCTGTAGCTGTAGTTTCTGGAGATATGGGTGGGGTTTGTGCCACTCGCTGCCCCTGTCCTTCTACAAACAAGAAAATGGGGAGAAACTGTAAAGAAATAACCGACGCGCACAGGTGCAATCTTATTTAGCTCCGTGGCCCTGGATGGCGACAGGTTCTGGCTACTATATTTTTTTAAAACTAACCCGACCTGAGACGCCCATGGCCGAATTAAGAATGTGCAGGGCGCCTCCCTGCAAAAAAGATTACAATTCACCCCTTGAAGGGGGGGGGATTAAGGCACTACGCGGCTTTCGTCATCGTCATTTGGACAATACGAAACGAAACTACACAAACATCCAACCATATCTGACGTCGTCGCTTAGGCGTCATCATTCCAGCCTCCGCTACGAAATGTTTTTTTGTGAATTAGTCCAACTCTATCGCACAAAAACAATCCTCCTCCCTACAAAAGAAAAAACGCGTGTTCTCCCGCACTTCGTTTTCTTTTTATCCTTTTTTTCATGTTGCTTTTTATCGTCCGGGAGACATCTCGCAAAACCACATGCTCCTCTCGTGCAGGCCGTCACTCAACTCCCCCGAAGTTGGCCGCTTGCAATCTCCCCCGAAGTTGGCCGCTTGCAATCTCCCCCGTGAAGTTGGCCGCTTGCCATTTTTGGACCAGGTGAATAATATTTATAATTCCGACCCACAGATGTCTACTAATAAATTTATTTTTTTGTCTATTTTTAGTTACTTTTATTAACTAAAATGTCCTGTGGCATGGGTCTCGAATGATGCCACCGCTTTTCACGGCGTGTCTCGTAAAAGGCGACAAAAAAGGGACACGAGAGATGAGAACTCTTACAGTGACAAAAAATCCCTAATCCAAGGTGGATCAGCATGCGCTGAGGGATGCAAGATCAACAAGGTTTCCCATAGATTAGTGTGTGTGTGTGTATGGGTTGCCGTGTCTGGAGATTGCCGGCGGACGTAAAATGAAAGTCCATAAATTTACTTCTTTCCACACACTAGTGCCAAAACAGCACAACCTTTCTCCAAAAGGTGTAAAAGAATGGAAGGCCACGCAAATATAAGCACTACCCCGCCGGGCACTACTTCTGCTATGCAGTTGAGTTATCCCGGGGCGAACTTAGTTCGCTCCAGAGCACGACGGTTTCCAGGGGCGAGCAATATAAGGCAGTCCAACTACACTGTGGAGAAGCTGAGGGTTGCAAGCTGGAATGTAGGTTCCATGACGTCGAAGAGCGAGGAGGTTGAGGATATCATGAAGCGCAGAGGGATAGACATTACGTGCGTGCAGGAGACGAAGTGCCGAAAAACCCATATCGACAGAGCCCGGTTTCTTACGAATTATAAGAAGTACAAATTGTACTACTATGGAATCACAAATCAAAGAAACGGAGTTGGCATTATTCTGGCGTCGTCTTTACCTGGCAGCATAATAAGTGTCGCGAAGAGAAGTGATCGCTTGATCAGCATCAAATTGGTTATCTGCGGAAGGGTGTGGAACGCAATAAGTGACTACGCTCCCCAAGTGGAACTGCCACCAGAAAAGAAAGAGGCCTTTTGGAACGACGTTGACAACCTGTTTCAGACCATTCCAGATACCGAATTGGTGTTCTTGGGAGGCGATCTAAATGGTCATGTGAGTGAATTCTGATTACGAGGATTGTCATGGTGGAAAGGGTAGCCCTTCAAGGGTCAGAAATGACGAAGGTGAAGCTATTCTGGTTTGTGAAAAACGAGAGACACCTGATCACCTACAGTAGTGGAAACGGAGATAGGAATCACGAAACGCAGATCGATTACCACCTCTGCTTCGATTTTATGAGAAGGTGGGTAAAGGACTGCAAGGTGATCTTGGGTGAGTCCGTCGTTAGCCAACATCGTTCGCTCCTGTCAGAATTTATTTTGAAAGTAGAAGGAGCTAGAAATAGAAGAACTCCCAAGCGAGTCGAAAAAATCAAGTGGCACAATCTCACAAACGACAACTTTGAACCTGTAGTAACTCCATTCATTGATAAAATGACGGAGTGGTTTCAAAACAACACCAACTGTCCCGAGCACAGTCCAACACAAATGTGGAATAGTTTCGCTGAAATATCAGTAAGTGAGGCGGAAAAGTCACTTGGAGTTTCGAAAGGTCCACTCCACACGAAGAAAGAAACATGGTGGTGGAACACCGTAACTAATAAAGCAGCGCAAGCCAAATCGAACGCATTTAAGGCATGGACGAAATGTGAGTCAAGCAGTGAAGCCGAACGGGTTCAACTTCGCGAAAATTATATGCAATGCCGGAAGAACGTAAAGCACTTGGTAGCTCAAGCAAATGCAGCTGAGAAATTCTACCAAGAATTAGAAACTCAGACTGCGACCGAAGGACCGTCTTTACGCGAGAGAGACCTAAGCATGACGCCAGGATATTTAGGGTCGCAGCCCAAAGGAGAAGGAACGCTCGGGAAATACAGGCACCAAAGTACGTCGAGGACTCGCAAGGAATGTTGCTGACTGACGATACGGCAGCAGGATGCGAGAGTATTTTGACGAACTTCTAAATGAAGAATTTCCTAGAGCAGCTTTTCAAGATGTTGAGCCGAATACCACAAATATTGAAGATATCTCAGAGGAAGAGGTGATGGAGGCAATGCATCAGATGAAACGCGGAAAGGCAGTCGGACCGGTCAAAATCCCCGCGGAATTTTGGTTGAAAATGGAAAATGTCGGGCTTAGTTGGCTCACAGTTCTCTTCAACAAAATCAAAGGTGGGCAACCGATGCCTGATGCTTTCAGGGAAAGTTTTCTTCTTCCTTTCTATAAGAACAAGGGAGAGTCACGCAAACTCAACAACTATAGGGCTATAAAGTTAACACCTCATACACTGAAGATCTACGAGCGAGTTGTCTGCGACCGATTGAGAAATATTGTGCGGTTGAATGACAATCAATGCGGCTTTGTTGAAGGTCGATCTACAGTCGATGCGATTCAGTGCATTCGTATTGCGATGGAAAAGTATAAAGCAGCACAAAAGGACTTTGTATTCATTTTCATCGATTTAGAAAAGGCATTCGATGGAGTACCTCGTGATCTGATATGGTTGGCCTTGAGAGCACTTAATGTTCCTGAGGCATACGTCAGGATGATAGGAGACATGTATGAAGGAGCTACGACTAAGGTTAGCCGGTGAATGAGAAGAATTTCCGGTGAATGTCGGAGTACACCAGGGCAGTGTATTGAGTCCGTTGCTCTTAACCCTTTGACGACTATAGGCAAATATGTTTGCCCGGAGGTTTTTGACATTTAAAATTGTTCACGTTAAAAATATAACAAAATACTCGGAAAGAAATTCATAAATGAGAGTTGGGGCAACAACATAATTATAGGTACATATAATTTCCTATCTGAACCGCTTTGCCCCCCAGGAGCCCTCAAAGTTTAGTAAAAAGTAGTCACAGTTCAAGGGGCTGTAATGTAACCGTAAAATCTAAAAAATGGATGATCCTCAAATAGTGCATTGGGTCTATCCCTTCTCTTTGTAAAATTGCAACGTTCCAGTTTTTTCGAAGTTCAGTGAACTCGTACAGGCCTAAAATAAGTTGGGCAAATATATTTGCCTATGATCTGAAACGGAACAAAACGCACTATGTCTTTTTTTTATTACATTTGCAACAATTAGAGTTAGAGTCGCGAAAATGAATAGTGTAAGAAGGTTTTCGCACTTGCACTTAATTGTGGTGAGTTTATCGAATTTGTAATGGGGTAAATTTAAAATTTTATAAATCTGAAAGGTCAAATAATTTGCGGTATATAGCGTTCATAAATGTAAAAACCTTCTACCTCACGACAGCTGTTTTTTTTTCAGGAACCAAACGAAATATAGAAACTACTGCTTTACGAATCTAGTGATTATGGCGAAGAAAACGTTGTCAAGTTACATATATTACTACATGTGGTATATTCTGGAAATAATATTTGACAAATCAAGGCTAAGTCTAAAAATTGTCATTGACTTAGCAAAATCCGCTGTATCTCCAAAACGCCTAATCTACTCCTAATATAGACAGTTTCAAAAAGAAGCCCAGCTTTATTTACCCCCCCCCCCCCCCCCCAAAGCAATTTGGCGCCTCTATGTGTCTGAAACTAGCTACACAACTTTGACGTCAACACTGAAAAAAAAAAATTATAATTTATGAGTTTGCTGTATTATATTAATGCCCATCGACAGCAAAGAAAATGGTTGAAATTTTTTTTGACAATTTTTTGTAAGGGTCAATCAATTTCCCATTCTCTAGCAACATTCTAATATGGCAGGTGGACAATTTCTGGCAGATAATGAAGCGAGGGTACATCGGTTTCTATACAGTGGGCAGCATATCTGTATATGTGGGCATTCGGCGGCTCAGTGGAAGAGAAGTCACTCATCTCTAAGTTTCCGGAGCGTGGGTTCGAGTTACACTGTGACCATGGATGTTTGTGTTTTCCCCCTTTTGATCCTTTACCCTAATTACCCTAATTTTCCTTTAACCAAGACTTTGGTTGAATTTAAGGGTTATCCCGTAAAGCCTTGACATCGACATAAAGAAAAATGAAAGGGACATAATATCTTCATCTGACCGACTGATACAATTAAACTTAAACGGGCGCGATTTGTCGCTGCATAATTTAGCAAAATATACGTAATGTGCCTGTTTGCTGTCAGCTACTACATACTAAAAGGCATTTTAGGATCTTGTTTGGTTGTTGACGACAATTTCGCTTAGTGAATTCCTTTATTATTATTATTTATTATTATTATTCGATTTGAAATCTCATCGATGTCTTCCGTAAATGTCAACTTAAATGATGACACAATTCTATTTGGAATGTTGTCCTTCGTGAGTTTTCTGCAAGTCAACAACGCAGGTTCGAAGCCCAATTTATCAACAACATAATGTTTGATATCGGCTTCCGAAGTATCATAGGCTTATGTGCTAATTATGTACCGAAATTAAACATTTTGTGCTAGTCAACTTTAGAAGATATTAGCAATTGAAATGGGGGGTGTAGAAGAACGTTCTTCTACGTTCTTCTCTTCCCGTGTAAGAAGTACATTCAACTTGACTTGAGCGAGCGATAATTTTCCATTTAAGCTCGATTTACTCCGTTGAAGGTCTTTGAAACATAAAAAAATCATCGGATATATAATGTACTCGATCTACCCTTTGCACTGATACCCCGCATGCCGACCTCCGGAGAAGTATTAAATATAATCCTTTTTCGCCCTTTTTGGGACCTTGCCCATCAATTTTTTTTCGGTAAAATGAGCTTTAGATTCCTGGTAGCTAACTGATTTAAAAACAACAAAGATGAGCCCTCACCTGTTTTTTTAATTCAGAGCCCTAATTTGACTGGACTAAAGACGCCATTTTCAATTGCTAATATCTTCTAAGGCTGACTAGCACAAAATGTTTAATTTCGGTACATAATTAGCACATAACTCAATAATTACGAAAATATAGGTTCGAAGTCCGTAAGCTGATTTTTTTTTGGTGGGGGGGGTGTAGAAGAACGTTCCGCTACACCCACCCCCCCTTTAATTGCTAATATCTCGAAAAGTTTACTAGCACAAAATGTTTAAATGTGGTACATAATTAGCACATAGTGAGCACGTAACGCTGTAATGATTTTTTTAGTAATTTTCCAAAGTGGGGGGTGTAGCGGAACGCACCTGCAATTGACGATTAACCCTTCTGTCGGCTTAAAGGTCTGGCCAGACCTTTGGCACTATATTTTGGACATAAAGGTATAGATGATAAAATCGCTGCGACTTTATATTTCATGATATCCTAGAATAATATGTTTAGAAGCATTTTGCAAAAATTAAAAAAAAATCGGTTAAAATTTTGAGTATGTTTTGATTTGATTTTTAATTTATAGTGCTTTTTGATACCCAATAGGTCTGGCCAGACCTATAGTTTTTCCCCCCATTTTCGTCTTGAGGTAAAAAATGAAAATATTAAATTCTCTTAAAAATCTCCTATTTGTGATGTAATAAAGTCATTAAAATACAATTTGTACGATAAACGATAAAATTTTCTGAGATTTTGCTTTAATAAAAAGCCGTGAGGTTTGCAAATTGGGTACGCCTAATTTTATCCCGTCTTATAACATCACCTAATCAACTGAGATTTGATTCAAGGAAATTCAAACGAGTTTTATTTCCTTTGTAATAGTGTGAACTAGGTATTAGTGATTTACGATAGTGTTTCTTAATATATAGATTCAATTGAGATATTTACGGAAAATTTAGAATGAAATGATTTTTGCGCTTGAAAATTCCCAATTTCTTTCTATCTATTTCCCCAAATCTGCAGAGTAATATCGCGGTAAAATCTACCAACAAAGCGCCAAATATTTCCCCAAAGATATTCGAATTGTATAATGCGATTAAACTTTCTGTACGGATACGCAATGAAAAAAGAGAAGCAAAAATAGAAGAAAATAAGGAAGAAACATGTTTGTACTAATATCAAAATATGTCTTCTTTAAAACGCTTCTAGTATATCTACAAAAACCATTTTAATGCTTTTCTTGTTTATAAATGGCTATAAAGAATGGGTAGAATTATTATACCGATAAAAATTTCACTTTTTCTAAAAAAAAAAATTTTTCTCAGTAGATCCAGCCAGACCTATTGGGTATAGAATATGCATATTGTAGTAGGTGCCGACAGAAGGGTTAACTTCGTACCATGCACATTAGAAAATGGTTGATATCTCTACAATTTGCGGCCGAGCGATACGATTGGGTTTCCGCCTGTCTCGCAATTTAATTGTGTAAAACAGTGCAAAAGATGAGTACAAGCCCAAGTACTACCATCTCTACTATGTCAGCGACGAACCGTGAATATGAGGACTATCGCATTCGAGTATAGGTTGTCGTTGCAGTCGTTGTAGTTTTTTATGTGTTTCTTTAAAAGCAACGATTACTAAGTAACGATTACAAAGTAACGATACTCGGAACAAATGTAACGAATATAACCGATTACTGAAATGTAACTAAAGTTGACATCACTGACTTCGTACCAGGTCTGCTGCAGTTAGACTCAATTTCTATTAAAATTACATTACAGTTCTCATTGAACAGGATGTCATAATGTACTATGACTAACATTAGCCAACAACATTCTTTCAATATTTCGCGCATACCGACAGAATGGCATCCTTTACTACAACAACAAGAAAAGCACCCAAGTAATCCTTCAAAATACATCATACAGCATCGCATATGTTGCAAGTAGCCTTTCAACTTTGTGCACTTGTCAAAGCCACAGTACACTTCTATGTCTCAAGAAGCTGCGGAGGTCAACTCAGAGCCTTTTGTGCGCGCCTTAATGAATTCCATATGAATGTGTGTTCGTCAATCCGCGACAAAGCGCCTTACAACATTCATACATTCATACGTATAGCAGGATGCTTGAAAAATACGGGTCAACCATTGTCTGAGCATCTTTCGACAGCGACAACAAATACGATGTACACATAGTTTCAATATTTAAAATGGGAAATCCCTAACGCAGAGAGAGCAGATATAATAATGTAGCATATCGTAAAGGATCATAATTATATACAATTCCAGCCTTAGTATCCGTACACACACTCAATCCACACTTCCATTTGATATGTTGAGCTTTTGGTCTGGTCGTTAACTTTTACTTCTTCTTCTGCACAGCTTCACCGTACACATCCATTTCCACCTCCCATATTTGATTGGCAATATCGCACTTGATGGCTTTCTTATCAGTTCGTCTACTGTGGGAATGATGTGCCGCTAGTCCTTTTGTTCAAAAAATTGCACTGTAAAGGATTATAGTGAGACAATATAGTCGTGTGCAATGAATGGAAGTAATTCATAAAGAATCGCTCAACATACGCAGATTTTTCAACTGGATTTGATTCTTTTAGGTACTTAATTTTCCGTTTTTCTTTTAATATTCCAGAAAAGCACCATCGTGATAATTGACGAATATCACATGGCTCCCAATATACACATACAGCGGTACGTACCAAGAAAAAAAGCGTGGGAGTCAATGGAGTACACATAGTCATCAATTTCGCAGTGACTATGTGTGTGCGTAAGAAGTCGAGCCTGCGAAGTATGCCAGGAGTCCACATACTCCTGTAAGGCTGAGATTTCGATGTGGGGAGCACAAATAATACATACGCACGGTATCCATTCCAGGGAAAACTCCAATTATAGCGAATACGGCTGGAATATGCTGAAACTCGAACATTCAATTGGAAAATCATGGAAAATAGCATGAACTGTGCTGATATCAAAGGCGCAAAAAGTTGCTCTTAAATCTGTCATTGGGTGCGTATGACCATACAACCCATAGAACACAATTCTTAGATTTTGCTCATACCCGCAGCCCCGAGAAACTCATGGAAATTCTTCCGACCTCGAACTACAGAGCCATCGTCTTCGCCTGCTGTTACTGACTCCCGTCGCATGCCACCCAGCTATATAGAGAAAAGTCAACAGCAGCGGCATAAGCAGGGAATATACAACCTGAGATTTTTCAATGGAGCCACAAGGAGCTCCTCCGATATATGCATGCCACTTACCAATATTGCGCTAACACGAATAGGAGCTATCTACTACCGCAATCTGTTGAATTTCCCGTGTCATTTCATTCTTTTCCTCTACGACGACGACGTGACCAGTTGAATATGTTTTTTGTCGGTCGTATTTATATTGAATGCCGGATGATTGAATTGATGCAAACATGTATGCAGATTCAAGGAGAGGGGGTTGTGTGTGTGAGGTCCTGTTCATGTCATGTTCAATATTATAGAATCTATTCAAATTGTCGGGTTGCCTCGATCATATACGACGACACAACGCCCAACCGACTACTAACTCGTGTGTGCACACTAAATGGTCGACGTGAATGATTCAAACGTTAAACGTGTGTCGAGCCAATTTGATGGCAAATCTACCGTCGTCGAATCGTACCAATTTACCATTCACATGAGTATGACCCCGGCGCAACTCGGGGGCATTTTGATTGAAATTTAATTCATTTGGATGATAGAGAGACTCGCGCGGACTCGGAAGAACATGACATGTCGTTATTGGTTATTATAGTCATTCCGATTTCAGTATTCAGATCCAATCTATACTCGTATAGTGGAAGGGTCAATTTCAGTTGGTGCCCCATCCCCATCTCCTCATCGTGATGTGATTGATTTGTTTTTAAATGGGTGTCAATGGCATTGTTCGGAGCAATGTTAAGCGCCACGAACGACGATAAGCTATCTGCCCGGGATTGAACATGAACTCAACCTCAAGTGTTGAATGAATGACTATGCAGACTGTGCTAGGCTATGGATCGATATCAATGGCACTGCACAGACCGCGAGCGCGACCAATCCCAAGAGATAAGGTGAACTCTATTCTTAACAAAAGCTGATAAGAGAACGCAACACAATATTGCAATAAATTACTACATAGTGTTGTTAATGGTGAAGAGATACACAATTAACCCTATGTAACTGTTTGATTAGAAAATGAATGAATTATGCATACAATTTTGGCAGGAGGAGAGATCATGAGTATCGCTCCAGTTAATCTTCAGAATGAATGGAAAAAGTCAAAATAATTATTTTTTTTTTAAATAAGATGATACACATTTTTTTAAATCTATTAAGATTGTAACCAATGACATTTGGGGACTTTTTATTCGGACATTTTTATATCCGTCACTATGTGAAAGTGTTATTAACTTTGCCATGAAGTTTGCAACGCACAGAAGGATGCACCTCCGACTAAGAAAAGTATTTACACTCGGCTTCTCAAAAATTGGGCCACACGCCACTTTCGACTCAAATTAAATTTTCTCAAAAGTATAAAGTATAAAAGTAACTTACAACTATGAAAGCTATGTCTACAGAAAGTACATTTAATGGCAATTCAAATGACTATATTTTTATCTGAAGTACTGTTTTGATTAGAGTTCGCGTTTACCTTGTGGCCCGGTGTCATTGACGCCGAGTTTATATTATTGATCAGTATGACGCGAGAAATCGATTGAGCGATGTCCGTCTGTCTGTCTGTCTCACCGCAGGGGGGTCAGTGTCCTTGTGACATCAGCCAGAAATGGCTGTATGTAGTGGGACAAAGATCTTTGGTGAGTTGCGACACCACGGACCTAGCAGCGCAAGGGGGCCCCTGGTACAGTTGATACGCCATGGCGAGGATCTGTACAAAGACCATTCGGGCGGTAACGTTCCCGAGCTCCTGAGTTATGTACGGGTGGCTCATGGCGTGACCTACCTCCTCCCATGACTTACGGGAGGGAAGTCACTAAAGGCCAAGCACGATTATGGTGTCCTCTGGTGGGGAAGTGCATCTTATGGTAAATCGAGGACATCTGTGAGGCTCTTCAAGAGCGAATGGAGATAAGCTAGGAAATCGACGCGGCAAAGTCACTGCGGAAGGCCTACGGCGGCACCCAGATCGCAGTCATAAGCATGCCCACCAAGGAGGCTAATAAGGCAATGGAACGAGGCAAGCTGAAGGTAGGGTGGGCTAACTGTCGCATAAGGCCTCATTTGGTCCCTAACAGATGCCACAGGTGTTTTGCTTTTGGACACTTCGCGAAGGACTGCACCAGCAAACACGATAGGTCAAGAACTTGTTTTAAATGTGGGAAAGAAGGTCACAAGGTAGCCGCCTGTGATGGCGAGCCCAGTGTTTATTGTGCAAGGAGGCAGAGAGGGGAAAACTGCAACCATCAAACGGGAGGGACTATTTGTCCGTTCTATCGGGAAGCACTCAAGCAAATCACTGTATGAATTTCTTGCAGCTAAATCTAAACCATTGTCGGGCAGCACAGGATCTGTTGCTGCAAACGGTGAAGGAGAAGACCATCGACGTCGCTATCATATGTGACCAGTACAAGAATTTGGGGGGATCAATCTGGGTCGCAGATAAGGAAAAACAAGTGGCCATCTGGCCGTGCGGTGACTACCCTTTTCAGCAAGAAATGGCGGGCGATCTAAAAGGAGTAGTAAGAGCAAAAGTTAACGGCATATATGTGTATAGCTGCTACGCTCCACCACGGTGGAATGACAACGAGTTCGAGGAATTTCTTGACGGCCTTGCAAGTACAAAA
The DNA here is from genome assembly GCA_949715475.1 of Microchrysa polita. NCBI lineage: Eukaryota > Metazoa > Arthropoda > Insecta > Diptera > Stratiomyidae > Microchrysa > Microchrysa polita. The sequence continues at coordinate 24,779,509 of OX454419.1, read as the reverse complement.
AGCCTTGTGATAATTGCGGGTGACTTTAACGCGTGGGCCACTGAATGGGGAAGCCATGTGACGAATAGGCGTGGTCGTGCACTTTTGGATGCGTTCTCGAGGATGGATATTGTTCTTATGAACACAGGGGCTAGAAACACCTTCACAAGAAGAAACGGGGGATCCATCATTGATCTAACATTCGTCAGTTGCTCACTGGCACCTGCGATGGAGTGGCAAGTTAGTGAGTTTTATACTCATAGTGACCATCAAGCGATTCTGTTCGCGGTAGGGTGCAGGGTGCATCGACCAATGAGCAATACCCGATTCGTTGAGTGGTCTAAAAAGAGATCTGACGAAACAGTTTTTAAGGAAGTGCTCCCTCAAAGTGGGCCTATCGAAGGTCATGCGGAGCAGAGAACAGGTCAGATCACTGAACAGCTTACAGAGGCTTGTGACGCCTCTATGCCCCGAAAACGTTCATCTGGAAAAAAGAACGAAAATTACTGGTGGTCAGAAGAAATAGCGGGTCTCAGGCGAGACGTAAGTGCCAGCGAACGACTCAGGTTATTGCTCGTGATGCCCTTGTAGAATCCTACAAGAATGCTCGAAAAGCTTTAAAACTGGAGAGCCAACCTCATATCGGCCAATCTGCCTACTCGACTCGCTAGGGAAACTATTCGAAAGGATAATTTTCAAAAGGCTTCTTGCAGTAGTAGAAGAGAAAGGGGGCTTGTCGGACAGACAATATGGTTTCAGGAAAGCGCGCTCCACGGTGGACGCAATTGGGACTGTTACCGACTTGGCAAAGGAATCGCTTGAAAGTGGTGCCTGTTGCTTGGTTGTGACGTTAGATGTTAAGAACGCATTTAACTCCGCAAACTGGGCTTGCATTCATGCGGCATTGCAAAGAATAGATGTACCGAAATATCTCGCATCTATAATCAGGAGTTACCTGTCAAACCGCGTTCTCCAATACGATACGGGTGATGGACCTCGGGAATATAAGGTTACTGCAGGAGTTCCACAGGGATCAGTCCTCGGCCCATTGCTCTGGATCATTATGTACAATGGCATTCTGGAACAACAAATGCCTAGACGAGTGACTGTAGTGGGGTTTGCAGACGACATCGCAGTGGTTGTGATAGCAAAGAAGCCGGAGTACGTTGAGGTTTACGCGAGCGAAGCGATTACGACCATAAAGCTCTGGGTACTATCAGTCGGCCTAGAGCTTGCTGAAAAAAAAACAGAGGCTGTTTTGATCAGCAATCGCAGAAAAAGGTGCTCGCTGAACATTCGAGTTGGTAGCAACATCATTAATACAAAAGCGGCGGTTAGGTATTTGGGGATCATGATCGACTCTAAACTAAATTTTGCAGAACATATCAGGTACGTTACGGAGAAGGCAGCAGTAGCCACCGTAGCTTTAGCAAGGATTATGCCCAATATAGGAGGCCCAAGATCTACCAAAAGACAGCTCCTGGCTAGGGTGGTTACATCCATACTATTATACTCCTCACCCGTTTGGGCTAACTCAGTCGACACCTCTGGGAACGCGCAAAAATTGAACTCGGTATACCGTAGGTGCGCATTGAGAGTATGCTCTGCTTACAGAACAACCTCGCATGAAGCGGCATACGTCTGGAATGATGCCAATGGGAATTCTTGTCGAGGAAACAAGCAGACTCTACCTTGGTCGCCGTAATGAAAGCTCGACAGAGTTAGAGTTACGGAAAAGTTTGGAAAGAGAGGAAAGCCTGAGACAGTGGCAACGGCGATGGGATGAAGCCTCAACCGGCAGGTGGACGCACTATCTGATCCCCAATATAGCAAAATGGGTTCGGCGCAAACACGGAGAAGTGAACCACTACTTGACTCAATTCTTGACGAGTCACGGAGGATACCGACAATACTTGTATCGCTTCAAGTTAGACAACTCGCCCGATTGCCCTATGTGCAAGGGAGTACCAGAGGACGCAAGGCATGTGTTTTTTGAGTGTCCAAGATATCAAAGGGGGCGGCTGCATTTAAATGCGGAGGTATTAAGTCCACAAAATGTGGTTATATGTATGTTGGACAAAGAACGCAATTGGGAAGCAGTGACGGAGTTCGTGTGTAATATCCACAAGGACCTGCAGAGGGAAGAAGCCAGACGGAAGTCAGCAAGTCAGTCTGAAGGCTAATTAGCCATAGCCCACCCCCGCGAAGTAATACTGTAAGGTGGTTCCACGGGGGTTGAGGCGAGAGAGGTGGTCTGGTTTTAGCTGGTAGGAATCCAGCATAACTGGCAGTATCTATGCAAGATTTCCCCACCACTATAAAAAAAAAAAATTGAAAATCGTGTGAGCTTCGGAGTTGACGGCTTCGCATAACCCGAGTCCTGAAGGGGCTAGTTAGGGAGAACGGCCTTGGTGGTAAATGCCTACACGCCTATATCTAACTAGTTTGTGGATTGATGACCACACTGCCCGAGTCGCATTGCTGACTAGTAAACTGAAGGGGCCACCTGGATGTGAAAAGCAGCGCTACGTGTCTACACAGGCTCGTAGTCACAGGTCCAACGAGCCTGGGATGTGCACATCTGAATTCTCACGTGAGGCTTAACCAATAGGGGGCCGAAGGAGGATCACACCTGCTATAGAGAAGTCTATAGCGAATAGTGAACTACGGGGATGGGCGTGCCCAGGGGACCATGGTCCTTACCCATCAAGGCGTTGTCTTTGTAGTGGCTGGAGGTTGTTACCCAAGTCATCCAGCTAGTGATGCAACCCCGGGGTTGGGTTCCTGAAGGTGAGTGCATTTGCCGGATGGAGAAATCCCCGTCTGGCAACAACATCGTGTCAGTAAAAAGCCGAAGGTCCAAACACTTAGAGGGACCGGGAGATAAAGGCCGAAAGGCTAGGTGCTCCCCTGACGGTATACCTGTAGATGGTTAGCTTGTCTGTCTGTCTGTCCGTCTGTTTCAATACAAACTAGTCCCTCAGTTTTGAAGCTATCGGAGTGGAATTTTGTGTGTATGCTGTATATATGTCGGAACGACATATCTAGAAACGGATGGAATCGGTATACTATGTCATAGGGCTGTCATACAAACCAATCACCAAAAATTAGGTTCTTCTATGAAAAACTTTTTTTCTTTTTAAACCAATCTTAACCAAACTTCATCCAAATGTGTTCCTATTAAAGCCTCAAAACATTTCTAGGAACGGATGAAATTGGAACACTACGTCATAGGCATGTCATACAAACACACCCCCCCGAAAATTAAATTCTTTTAAGAAAAACTTTTTTTTTTCTTTCAAACCAATCTTAACCAAACTTTACCCGTGTGTGTGTTTCTAGTAAAGGCTCAAAATATCTCGAGGAACAGATGGAATCGGAACACGTCAAGGGGTTGTGGTAGAAATTTTTCACACAAAAGAACCTTTCATACAAGTGTGACGAGTATACAAAATTCGGCTGCGCCCGAAATTAGCCTCGGTCTCGTTAGAGGTGCTTTCGGTTGTAGCCATCCGTAACCATAGCTTAAGGTACGTTTTCTCTTGTCTTTTGTGCATAACCTCGTGCTAAAAATTTGCCTTAGGTTTGATGGTGGAATGCTTTTAGTCTAGGAGCTAGGTACCCAACTACCTTCCTCATAAGGTAACCGGCTGAAAATGTGTACAACTGCTGGTCAGCCCAAAATTTAGCGGTTCCTTGTTAGGGAAATTACGCAATTTGTGTGCTAATTTTGAGGTTCAATCTTCCTCATAAGGTAACCGGCTGAATTTATGTACATGTGTTAGATCTCGACCTCCACATGCCGAAAGTGCCGGTCAGCCCAATTTTAAGCGGTTCCTTCACCTATGCTGACCGCCTCAAAGCTGCATAAAAATGACTCCTACCTTCCTCATAAGGTAACCGGCTGAATTTATGTTCAAACGATAGATCTCGATTCACCGTATCGAAACATAGTGGGCTGACCGCTCTGAATCGGTTCCTAGGCCGGTTTTAACCGGTTCAATGGCACTAAGGAGCAAGTTGCGCAAAACGCGTGTACGTCCCGCGCTTTTGTATGGATCTGAATGCTGGACCATGTAGTCAAATTACGCGAAAGAAATGACGGCGCACGATCGAAATGAAAATGTTACACATGTACCACATCAAAAGCAGCTACATCCGAGGCAGCTTGTCCATCCAATCACCGAAAAGGTGGAAAACCGATAAATGCATTGGTATTGCCATGTTCAAAGGCGTCCGCAAAGAAGGCGATATCAATGAAAATTGATGGACTCAAGGCCACAGGCAGATCTAAGAACGCCTGGTTGTGTCAAATGAAAACAACAACAACGCATTGGCGATGGCACCATGGGCGTAGCCAGGATTTCGGTCAGGGGGGGGGGGGGTCAAGCCCGAAATTTTTTCAACATCAAGATTTTCTTAGGAGTTGAAATCGTTGGTCGCGAAAATATTGTTAGGCAAAATTTAGAGTCTGGCTGGTGTAATGGTTAGTGCGCGCACCTTCGGTGCACAGGGTCATAGTTTGGAGACTCACCGTGGACGAATTCAGTTTATTTTGTTTTTCGAACTCATGCCCCTTGTGACGAACTATGATCTCACTCAGATGTTAAACTAGTACCCATTTATGGGGAAAGAACAGTCGAGAATGATTTCCTGCACCATTTAGCGAAAAATGGCCCCTGAACGTGTTTAGACTTTTACTAGTGATTCTGATTACATTCAACTGGCCTCCGATTCTGCTTTTCAGACCGTACCTCGTCTATATTTATACCCTATACCCATAAGATGGTATAGAGTATATTGTTTTTGTTACGCCAATATTATGTAACACCTCAAAGGAGCCTCCGGAGGTATGGCAAAGTATATATATAAATTATCAGGGTCGGTCCCTGAATCGAATAAGCCATGTCTGTCTGTCCGTGTGTCTGTCTGTAAGCAGAATAACTCCCGAAATAATAAAGCTACCGGTTTGAAATTTTGGTCAAATGTTTGTTTTGCTAAAATCTTGGACGGTATTGAAAATGGGCCAAATCGGACCACGGGTTCCCCTACCTCCCATACAAACTACCCCTCCTTGATATTTTAATTCAGCCATAACTTTCGGTAGAATATCGCTATCGACTTGAAATTTTGATCAATGTCTTATTCTGACATATACTTTGATTTGATGGAAAGTGGAGTAGGTCCGACTACCCCTACCCCTACCTCCCCTACAAAGTTATATTCAGGCATATCTTTTGATAGAATGTCGCAAAAAGCTTCAAATTAGTATAAAATGGTAGCCGTTGGATGCCTTGATAAGATAATGAAGATGTGCCAGGTCCGACCTATCTACCCCTCCCTCTCCTAAAAAAATATGAAATTGAATATTTTTGATTTTCCGTGCCTTCTAGGTCTGTACATGGGTATAGGGTATACGCTCATCGTGCTATTCGCACGATTAGAACTCGGTCTCGTTAGTGCTATTTTTGGCTTTTGGACTGCACTTGCGAGATCAATGTCCGTTTTAAATTCTGGCTTTGCCTGGGTCTACAGGATCGCATCTCCTGCCGAAACATACCGGGAAGCCTCTTATTTTACTTCCACATCCATAGAAAGAAACATTATCCGACAGTCTGCTGGAGACATTTAGGAATAAATGCTTTTCCTCTTCCTTAAAAGCCCAAGCTCTTAAGCTGTTTTTCCTCTTCCCAATAGGAGCCCAAGCGCTTCAGATGCTCCTCTATCCTCTTTATTCAACTGATCCGATCTCTTTAGCTGCTCAACCCAGCTGCCCCTCTACGCTTCTACAATAACATCGGGAGTCCTATAGCTAACCCTCCTCAGAACGAAATCTCACAGTCAAGTTTATAACGAAGTTGGGCAGGCTTGCATCCTATTTCCGATGGTAGTATTTTGCTCATTCGACTTTATTTGCCGGGATGCCGTGGAACTTATATGATGAAGCTTCGACATTTAAATATTCTCGCACAAAATCAACGATCTGAGCGTTATAGCTCCGAATCTGTTGTCAAAAATTTTGCAAACCAGATTGTAAAAACCATATAGTCTCCACGACGCTATTAGTAATTTCAATCATTGAATAAAATGTTCAATTCAATATTTAATAAAATATGTTGAATTATGTCGAATATTGTAAAAAGCTATGTGCCACCCTGTATTGTAATTTATCTTGCCACCCGGTCCGTATATTCATTACAACGACGATAATGGCAGATGATGAGCGCCACTACAGCCGAGAAGAGAACTAATCAATCGATATCGCGCTCGCAGCGATACGGGAACGAAGGCCGAGAAGGGAACTACCCGATCGTGACCGCGCTCGCAACGACACGTGCACGAAAACTATATAAAGGGAACCGGTGAACGAGCGATCGGCCTCTTTTTTCTCTTTGGCAGGATCGAGATAGGTTCCTCCTGAGCAACGGCAAGGTGTACTGATCGTCCTACGACCTCTGAGTATGCGAAGTCGTCTTTCGTCTTACGAGCCACAAGTCGTGCGAATCGTCCTGTGAGACATGCGTACGTCCTGCGAGTCACCAGCCCTGTGAATATGCGAGGTCGTCTTGCGTCATATGAGCCACAAGTCCTGTGAGAAAAACGAAATCGTCCTGTGTCCTGCGAAGCAGCGAAATCAAAGCGAATTCTACAATTGGGGCCCCCAAAGTCCGACCGGGTATGGAACAGGTACCTTATTTCATTTTTTCATTGAAAACATAACACATGTCCATTTTTGAACTTATCCGAAATCTTTTATTTGTGAAGGAAGTGGAGATCTCGGTGTTGTCAAGCCGTTCAATTTCGATGTGCTAAGTGCGGTAAACGTCGTGTGATCAGTGATCGTACACTAATTTACTCGTTGTGTCGCGTAGAGTTTATCCGTGGCGGCATTTTCGCGTTTCTGGCCACGGTATACAAAATTAGAAACGTGTGGCGCCCACGCCCGTCTCCGTTGAGTCGGTCACCCTCGGATATTCTCGACGTGCCACAACGATATCGAGTTGAACCCGCTGCACAAGTAACCCGTAACAACCAAAGCGGTTGTAAGGGAGCAGTACTTGGAAAGCTTTAACTACAGAAAAGCAGCAAACAATCGTCAAGACTTCAAGATCTTAGCTAAACAAGCGAATTAAATCGCAATCGAAAGTGACAGTGCATCATTCATACCTACATACTGGTCGATGCAAACAGGCCGACAAAATTTCACGCTAGATCTCGGAATGAATAGTGTTCGACGGAAAAATTGTGATCAAATTAGGAGACACTGCTAGAAACCGTATACGTTATAGGACGTAAGTGCTGACATTTTGCATTTTCATTGAGAAAATCGCAGCGGACAAAAATTTCATTCTCATTCTCGCCCTAGGTCTATCCAGGCCTTTAGATAGAATTTTTTTTCTTTCAGTATTATTAATATTCAATTCAATAGAAACAAATTTCAACGGCCAGGGGGGGGGGGGGTCTATCTTATCTATCTTGAAGAAACTAACAAGTTGATGCTCAGATAGTTTGAAGTGCCTACTAAATGTCCAAACCAATTGCGATAAACAAAATAAAAAGAAAAAAAAAGAAAAGAAAAAAATTTCAGGCAGTTACAAAGTGTTTAACCTTGAGGCCTTCCTCGGTCTTCAGGTGTCCATTTCTGGAAATAATTTCCATTTCACTTATAAATGCTGTGAGAACCTTTAAGTTTTTTCATTATATTCAAAAACAGGTTTGTACATACCAAATCTTTAAAAAATGGTCCTTACTTAAGCGCTTAATTTCACGTTGATTTTGCAAACATAAAAGGACGAACAACAATGTGAACAACTTTTATTTTCCGGCTTTGTTTGATGTCTCCTTGACGCGTTGGTAAATATATACAAAGCATCAATTTATTGTTGGTTCTAGGATCGGACGATAAGAAATATACAGAAAAGTGCGTAGTTACTTATTTATACTTGTCGCAAGGAAATAGTTTGGAAATTTTATATTGCAGCATTCAGGAAGCTCCAAAGCAAACCAGGGATTTCCAAGGAGGTTTAAACCGGTGGAATTGACCTCCAAATGCAAGCGTAACGTTTCCTGGGAGTCTGGCTCCTCTAGCGAGCAGCTTCGAGGCTTCTAAAAAGACGGACTTGACTACTGCCGGAGCATCAACGCAAACGTGCACAATGGTTACGCTGATGTCGTACAGGTAAATTTATAAATCAGGTACTGAAGCCTAACCTGCAGTAATTGAAAAGTTTCCGCCTTTACAAACATAACCTTGAGGCCTTCCTCGGTCTTCAGGTGTCCATTTCTGGAAATAATTTCCATTTCACTTATAAATGCTGTGAGAACCTTTAAGTTTTTTCATTATATTCAAAAACAGGTTTGTACATACCAAATCTTTAAAAAATGGTCCTTACTTAAGCGCTTAATTTCACGTTGATTTTGCAAACATAAAAGGACGAACAACAATGTGAACAACTTTTATTTTCCGGCTTTGTTTGCTCGTTTTTACCGTGCTCCCCTATTGAGCACAATATGGGAATCCATACAGCTTCAAGAAGGGATGACGAGATACTGCGATCCAAAAATAAGGGAGTCTTATGGAAGAGCACTCAGGGAGCCTTTTGGTGTGAACAAAACCTTGGCAAAAGTTCACAAACGATTCTATAGGGTACTTGATTTTAATTCTGTCATGGAAAAATCCTTCAAAGAAAGGATTAATATTTTAGGGATTTTATTAATTTGGAAATTTTATAAATGGAAAATTGGTTTAAGAGCCTTAGTAAAGATTTACCTTTCAGCATTAAGCTAAGACCGCAACCACACTGTCCGGGGTTTGCCAAGCCGCGCGGTACAAATGATCAACATACGATTGGCAGAGACAGAGGTGATGGCGGAATTTAACAAACGTTATTTGTTTGTTGCATTCCATCATCGTTTCTGCCTCTTCTGAGCGTTTGTTGTTCACAACTTTGATCTTTTGTACCGCACAGTTTGGCAAACCCCGGAGAGTGTAGGGACGGCATAAAAGTGCGAGCAATGCTATATGCCCACTGTCTTAAGCAATATAACATTTTTTTACTTAACATTGATCTTTTTTTATTATTTTTATCTTAGCCTGATGCAAATTCATTCGACTGAACACTGAAAAGTCAATTCGTCTATATTGTATGGTGATATGGAGTGAAATTTTATTCTGATTTTAATTAGATTTCTGTGAAGTCATAATCAAGAAGATCATTATCCTTGCGAGCTAATTTTCAGGGAATTTTATCGAATAATATTCGCCGGACTACACAAAGAACAAAAATACCAGCGAGCAGACCGTATACAAATGACTAACACCAAATGATCGGTTCTGTTCTCAATATTCACACATGCTAATCTTTTGCAAAAACATTTCATTTGGACGATTCATTAAAACAACATTTATCGCACAAAGTTGATTGATCTTTTGATTTGAGCATTTCATGCGGAGCTAATGCCATGCCATACGCCGGCCGCCTCAACGTCTTAAATAAACTATTCCAGCTTCACGCGAACGTCAGTCTATCTTCGTCATGTATCTGTATAAAAATTTGCAACTTGTAAATGATTATTACTTAAAGCTCACATACTTATATTGAAATTATACACACAAATGTGTAGTGCTATGGTTGATTGTTCGTATACTCGTATGTATATGTTTCGGATAAGAATATGAAGTTCTTTGGAACGCCAAAAATTTTTCAAAAAACTCGATGCGGCTCGTTTAAGACAAATTATTTCTTTTTTCTAATACGTTTGACTGTGGTACACATGTCCAAATTATGATGTTTTTGTTTGGATAAAAAGAGCGAATAGCCATCATGTGCCAGACAATTTTATGGGAATATTTAGGTAGCAAAATAATTAATAACTTTGCCAACAAATCAATCAACATAACCCCTTTGGTCGTGCTCGTCCTTATATATTGCTGTATACGAATTGTAATTATAGGTAGTCATCCCTTCAGCCGAAATCATTAAATTCCTGCGCCCATATTGAAAAGTAAATAATATCATCATCACAATTCGATTTTACAGCTCCAAAAGTGTGGTCCTAAGAAAGACCGTTTTCAATACTGGAACGATCGGTTTCAATCCATCGATTTATCGATCGAAATCACGATTCTACAACAACATAGAGACGAACAGCAGTAAGAACTCAATGAAATGTATCGACATATAAAAACAACTATCGTAAAATTATCCGATGCCGCGACAATATGGCGCTTCAATTAATAATAACACTAAAAACAAAACACCCATCTAATCTCCGCAAAACATATTATTGATTTCCCCGCGAAATAACCCCGAAAAATGTACGTACGTACAAGTCACAAAAAAAAAGATTGGAAGGCGAGAAAATCCTCAAAATGCATAGAAACATGAAACATGACAACTACACTATAAATCTGGGAGCTATAAAACGCGCCAAACAGTCTTTGGTAGTGCGGCGCGCGTGTAATGCCTATCAGCATGGTCCATGTGTTGTTCCTCTGTGTGTGTACTATGCCATCAAATCGTCCCGAAAATGAACTGCAAAAGCAATTTTGATGTGTTTAAAGACGACTTGACCTTTTCCTTTAGCATACAGTCGACAGCAATCTAATATGTATGATGGTTCTCGTCAGTCTCAAAGACTGAAGGACTGTTTTATATGGGCATCTTATAACTAGACCCCCAGAACCATAATATTAAAGGACTTGAAGAACGCAATACCATAAAAAAAATATGTTGGGTGTCTTTTCGGCTGCATTGCGCGATTTATGCCTTCGCGAAGCGGGATTGTGCTCGTGTCGTTGGTAATATTTGATTAATACAAGACACCGCATCGTAAAATGAAAATACTTAGTGGTTCAGAGAGCGAGCGCGTTAAGTTGTTTACTCCTCCGAAACAAAAAGAAAAAGATTTGACGACATACTCGCCATCTGCAATCAGTAACAGGATTGCTTACAGCTCAGGCTATTTGAAATATGTTATTCAATGTGAAGACACATAAACGAGTGAATTTCGGCATTAGACAATGTCTCAAGATGACTCATGATGATAAGCACTTGGAAAATTAATTTTCTCAGCTAAAAAGTCCACCAGAGATGACCTCATAGCTCGTGTAAGAGATATCCTCTTGAATCTTGATGTCTCCTTGACGCGTTGGTAAATATATACAAAGCATCAATTTATTGTTGGTTCTAGGATCGGACGATAAGAAATATACAGAAAAGTGCGTAGTTACTTATTTATACTTGTCGCAAGGAAATAGTTTGGAAATTTTATATTGCAGCATTCAGGAAGCTCCAAAGCAAACCAGGGATTTCCAAGGAGGTTTAAACCGGTGGAATTGACCTCCAAATGCAAGCGTAACGTTTCCTGGGAGTCTGGCTCCTCTAGCGAGCAGCTTCGAGGCTTCTAAAAAGACGGACTTGACTACTGCCGGAGCATCAACGCAAACGTGCACAATGGTTACGCTGATGTCGTACAGGTAAATTTATAAATCAGGTACTGAAGCCTAACCTGCAGTAATTGAAAAGTTTCCGCCTTTACAAACATAACATGTAAACGTTTGATATCAAAAGCCCTCAAAAACAGTGTTTTTTTCTGAATATCTCGATAACGGTAAGATATGAGCTGAAAAGTATTGTCTATCAAATACAGTAAAACAGGGATAAGTACACACAATTTTCATGCACCATCTGTTGAATGCGACTTTCTATCTAATTCAAAACGGTTGAATGGGCAACACGCTTAAGAGCATACCCTTTTTTTGGCAGCATTAACATTTTTTTGTTTTGGGTTGAGATAACACTAACTTAGTGAAATACTTTAAATACTTTTTTAGCATAAATTGCAATTTCTCTGTGATATTTTATTATGTGACCATAACATGTTTCCATAACAGTCTCCTTTTTGGTGATAACAAGACGGTGTGACTTCCCTAATGAAATAAAATCAGAAGAAAAAACTTGGTGGGTTTTTCGAATAACATTCCTTATGTCTTAATTCTTCAAGGGCAGAATTTGTGCAAGCATGATGTTTTGATATTCCTAAATTGAATTTAGAAACTATAACTGTAATGAAATTGAAATTGTAATTGTTAAAAAAAACATTTCGTTTGTGTCTCCTTAAGGTCGCCAGAATATGTGATCTCGTGCGTTACATTAACCAACCTTGCAGAACGCAAACAATGCAGATCGCATTGAAGAAGCATATAGAATTCGAGGGGATATTGCTGTTTTTTGACTCCGCAGATCCTTGTGTGTGACGACGTCTGTATTGCATTGACCCCACTTTATCACTTGCTACGTATACACCTATCTCAGATCAGAGTAAATAGGTAAAATTATTTTCAGTTAAGGGCAACATACTGAAAAGCTCATGGTTCGGCGCCCCAAAGGGCTACTTGATTAGCAAAAAAAAATCACAGCTGATTTGAACTTGATAATGGTGAAGCCTGATTTGTTAATTGACTACCATTCAAATATTGGCAATATTTGTTCACAAAGATCGAAAACTCGAATAAATAAAATTATTGTTGGTTCGGTCTAAATAGGGTTGTCCATCTTGTCCAAGGGCTAGATTCCGCATCTGTGTGTTTGTGTGCAGCGGAAAAATAAAAGTCAAAACAAAATTCTTAAAAAATAAATCGAGAGCTATAATTTTCAATATTTTTTGGTGGATTTTAAAAATTGAAGTTTAGTGGTTTCTCGCAAGGCTTAAATGGCGGAATACATATTTTCCTTTGACACTGTGATTTCCTTGCAGTAGCTCATTTCTTGCATGACTTACTTAAGAGTGTAATCTCCCTGTCCCCATTGTCGAATTTTAGAAAAGAGGGCCAACGATATGATTTGAATTGGAATGGGTATGAGTATGTTGAGGGTCATATTAATGGAGAGGGTAACACAATATTATGTAGGTATCCTGAGGTCTTGTGATGGGAATTAATTTTAAAATAAAGAGACATGTCACTTCTAGGCGAAACAAATGCTCAAAAAGAATCTTTAGTGCGTCCTAAGAACTTTCGCTACGAAAGGTGTAATTTTAATATTGGCCACATTTATATCGACTAAGTAGTATAATCGTGTGCATGCAGTTAGTTTATTTCAGTTATTTTTTTTTTAATCACTCGAGGTCGGTTAATGTCACTAGCATTCATTTTACGGTACATTAATTTTAAACTTTGTAGGCAACACGTATCAGTATAAGTACACAACGCGCATAAGTGCAGACAAATTTTGTCAACTATAAAAAACATCTTGTATTATCAATGTGCCCTTATCCGTGTTTCACTGTAGCTCTTGTGGTTTCTGAATAAGCTGTTAAAGGCGACATTGATTAGCGCACTCCTAACGCTCCAAGGAAGTCAAACGATATTTTTAACAAGGTTTCACGAAAATCTCTATAACGGTAACTCTCGAATTTATTAGCCCATGGGGTTCTAAAGTGGCGAAACTTATCATCATCAATACCAAGATTCAAACCTTTGAAAACCTTTCCTTTGGGAGGGAGGTCTTCTTTTGTAGCATATGTGGCTCCGAAAGCTCCCTATTTAGGGCACATAAAGAAGCTATGACGGGCGAAAAATCGTAATGAACCGGGGAATGGGGAATATCTCTTTGTTCTTATTCGCTCCTTCTCTACAGATAACTAATGTTACTGCTCTCTGGGAGGCAGGCCGCAGCAAATGCCTCCATTGAAATGTTATCTTTTCCAAGGAAAACTCAGGGTATACAAGTTAAGGAACAAGTTCTGAAATATGATTTACTTTAACAAATTCCCTTATTTGCGTACGAGTGCCGATATGCACATCTCCGCTTCATACTCGATACTGCTTTGACTTTTCAAATTAATTCCTTAAACACTAATTATACCTAATGACAGCCAGGGCAAATACATAACAATATCTCTGATGTTTGAATTACTTATACAGGCGTCCCCCGGTTATTCGCCGGGTTAGGGACCGGAGAAATGGCGAAAGGCGGGTTTCGGCGAAAGGCGGGTTTCGGCGAAAGGCGAAGCGGAGACTTTTCAGTGCATATGATGCCCTAAGAGCTATAATTAAAATTCGTATTTTATATCCAAAAACTTCACAAATCCAAAGTAAACAATAATAAAAACAAAATTGCACAAAAATTGATTTCAATCACTTCATTTATATACTAAATCGACAAGTTCATTCCATGTGGTTAGATGTGGTTGATAATGGCTGAGTTTTTGGTTTAAAATACGATTCAAAAAATCCTAGGGCACTGAAGAATTATCTAAAAGCAAGTTTACCACTGCACTACCGGTGGAACTCAAAGGCATGGATGGCGGCCGAATTATTCCAAGCATGGTTTAAGGAGTCATTCATACCGAGTGTGGAAACTTTTTGTAGGGAGCAAAAAATCCCGTTCACAGTCTTACTATTTATGGATAATGCTCCCTGTCATCCGAAACAATTAAGTGATTTATATGAAGAGATTTTCCTTCCGCCAAACACGTCATCCATTTGCGGCCAATGGACCAGACGTAATTGTCACCATCAAATCTTATTATCTACGGCGTACTTTTTCAAAAGCGATAGCGGCAATAGACCTCGATAGTTCTGATCTAATGTGCCAAAACACAACAAGCTGAAATCTTTTTGGAAAAACTTTACAATTTTGGATGTAATCAAAACAATTAGAGATGCATGGAAGGAAATCAATGAACCAATTTGAAATGTGAACTAATTTATTAATCACTTAACTCATACATTAATAAATTTTATATGTTAAAGAAGCGCCACAGACCCTCCGATCGATTGGCGAGATTTTTTGATTGCGTTCTCAGTTGCTGGCTTTTTGACATAACCCTGTGGTCGTTCTTCATGCTGTGGTTGTGGCGGTCATTCTCAATCAAAAGTAGCAACAGATGTCCATCTTCCATCGCCAAAATCGGTATAATTTTCGCTATTTCGTGTTGTGTCTTGTGGACCGTGAGACTGTCAATTTCAGATTGCCCGATAAGTAGCCTAGTGTACTGTACTGGCGGCAGATCGATTGTGCGCAATCGATTGACCAACAAATCGCTAGGTATGTGGCGCCCAAAAGGCGCATGGAAAAACTACAGTGGATATCAGCCGACATTGAAGCTAGTGGGAATCTTGTGAACTATGCAACATCTGATGTTGTAGTGATGGCGAGACAGTTGGATTTAGATGTTTATCCGGAAGATGCGGAGGAGTTGCTTTCTTGATAAAATACAGAGTTAACTGACGAAGATCTTATGTCAATAGAAGAGCAGCGAAGATTCAATGAGGAAGAAAGCAACAACACCGAGCTACGAATCTTAACAATCAAGCAACTGGAGGAAGATATTTTAAAGGTTGAAGACGCTATGGCATTTTGGGAAATGGTGGACCCACATTTTGAAAGGAGCTCAAAAGTCAACAGTGGCCCCCAAACCAGATAAGCTGTTATCGTGAGCTTCTGAGGGAGAGAAAAAACAAAGCGACGCAGCAAGTTTCCACACTCGGTTTGAACGACTCCTTAAACCATGCTCGGAATAATTCGGCCGTCATCCATGCCTTTGAGTTCCACCGATAGTGCAGTGGTCAACTTGCTTTTAGATAATTTTTCAGTGCCCTAGGATTTTCTGAATGGTAAATCATCGGTTTTAAATCCATATTGCCAACTGTGTTGGCACCCAGCAAAAGGGTCAACCGGCTTTAAATCCTGGCATCGTTTTTTCTTCCTTTCAAATGAAGGTTCTGGATGGCATTTTTTTCCAAAATAATGCCGTCTCGTCCACATTAAAAATTTGTATTGGCAAATATCCCCATTCATCCATAATTTGTTTTAGTTCCGCGGAATATGCCTCGGCTGCCACTGTATCGGCACTATCCGCTTCCCCATCAATTTTAATGTTATGTAGATTGGAACGCCCCTTAAATCTATTAAACCACCCCTTACTAGCAACGGATGTTTCTTCCGTCTCTCCTCTTTCATTCCTTGGTGTTAAAAAGACTTAAAGCCTTGGTCTGTATAACTGAGGTATTCAGAGGAATATTGTAATGAGTCTGGTCCTGAATCCAGATGCTTAAAAGCATTTCTATTTCGGTAATTATACTGTCGTTTATTCCTATTATTTTTGAATGGACAGGCGTGGAATTTTTTATCTCGTCCAACACTTTAGTTTAATTTTTTTTTATAATTGTGCCCACTGTTCTTCGAGGAATATTTAATTTACGGCTGACAGACATTCCTCCTTCGGCGAGCTTTATCAAATCCGATTTCTCCTGCAACGTTAGCACTTTATAAGTTCTTTTGACTCTTTCTTTACCACGATGCACATAGTAAAGAAAAAACCGCGAGTTGTCGATTCTAAACAAAAACAAAGCGACTCGCGACGTAAATTTGTCTAAAACAAAATTCCTTCACAATCAAACAAGATCAATTTTGCAACGCGATTCGAAGAAGAACACACAGTTGTAAAAGAAACTTAACAGTGTTGGCTACAGACTCTAACATTAACCGCTTACTATAACCCAAAAGTGCCACCAAGGCGATTTCTAAACCGATTTGAATTCCCACAATTCTCAGGAATACTCGTAAATACGAAAAAAAAACTGGCATTCACAATGCAACTCATCATCTGGAGATGGATTCTGTTTAAAAACCGATAATGTTAACCACCAAAATTTATTTAAACGGAATTTATCTCCAGATGATGAGTTGCATTGGGAACAACGATTTAAAAGTTTTTGGTATTCATTCCTCAAAATTGGCAATTTTTAATTATGGCGAAAGAGTGGAACTTGTGGCGAATAGACGAATTGTGGTGAATTTTGAAAAGCGGCGAAAGACCGAATCGGCGAAAAGCGGAACGGCGAAAAGCGGGGGACGCCTGTATCTATAATGACGGACTACGAGTGTAGGCTCATGATAATAAAAAGTTGTTTATTGCGGCGGCTTGTAAACATCCATATTGATCCTTTCGAGAAGTTGGGACGACTGTTTCGATCCTATACCATTACTTACAGATTTCACCTCGCACAACATCCACGAAGGAGGCACAAGCACATCAAGCGTTTCGCTGTCTCTCCCGCCGGCGCCGGCGCAAAGCTTCTCAATAAAGAGGTGGATATAGAATGCTGGAAATGGGGGGTTATTAACGAGTCGCAAAGCAGGTCACAGGTTGGATGTTTTATCAGTTAGTGACAATGCCTTTTGGGCTTTGTAATGGGGTTGGATACGATATCCCCAGTCACAAAATCCCCAAACCAAAATCCCCAAATCAAAATCCCCATAATCAAAATCCCCGAAATTAAAATCCCCGAAATCAAAATCCCCGAAATCAAAATACCCAAAACCAAAATCCCCAAACGAAATTCCCCATTCCCCATTTGAGGTGTGATCTAAGAACGCGCGCGCGTTCTAAGATCACACCTCAAATGGGGAATGGAGATTTTCTTTAGGCTATTGTAGATGGAAAATGATAGATGTTAAATGGCAGATGATAAATGGTAGATGGTAAATGGCAGGTGGTTAATTGTAGACGGATGGTAGCTTGTAAATGGTTGATGGCAGATGGTAAATGGTAGATTGTAAATTGCAAATGGTGGATGGTAAATAGCAAATAGTAGATGGTAAATGGTAGGTGATTTAGACTATTGTAATTGTTAATAGTCCTACTATGCAATAAAAAAAATCACCGTCGTGGACTGATATACAGTGAAATCTCCCTAAGTTGACCACTCTGTAACCTGACCACCTCTTTAAATTTACCATCTTTTTTCCGCCCTTGTACATTCAACATTACGCTAAACGAGTTTCTGTAAGTTGACCACTCTTTCTATCTTGACCAAAAATTTCCGCCCTTGGGTGGTCAACTTGTATATGCTAATCAACGGAAAACTCTTTGAAGTAACACAGAACAAAATCAGATAATGTGCAGGCGATTAAATATGCGATCGGTTCCAACAATAAGCCAACCATGTTTTCCGCGAATATTCGTTCGGATGAGGACATGTCTCGACGATGTTAAAGAAAACCTAATATGTTTAGGACGATATATGAAAACGTTTATTCAATATAATGTACTCGAACATTTTGTTTGTGCTAATCAAAGAAAAAGTTAGTATCGATTTACGACCCTCCTAGTGCAATTTACCATCTACCATTTAACACCTTCCATCTACCATCAACCATCAACAATTTACAGTCTTTCATCAACCATTTACCATCTACCAGCCATCTACCATTTTTTACTACCATCCATCTACCATTTACCAGCATATTTCGGGTGCTTGGGGATTTTATGATTGGGTATTTTATATATGGGTATTATGATTATGGGGATTTTGTAAATGGGTATTATGATTATGGGGATTTTGAATATGGGGATTTTGATTTTGGGGATTTTTCAACGTTTGGGGATTTTGTGATTGGGGAGTTCGTATGGTTCCCTTTGTAAAGCGCCACAAACTATGCAACGTCTAATGGACCGCGTGATTACAACGCACTTGTGGCGGCAACACCGGACAAGACGGCCGCCATCATATTAATCAACTCGACGACTCGCCGCACGGCAACCATAACGACAGTCATCCATCGAGAGTTCACCCGGAGTTGCCGGGCAATTAAGTCGACAGTCAGGCCGAAGAAGTGTAAATGTAAACCTTGTGAAATTAATAAAGAAAATACTTAGATTACAATACGTGCGGTGTTTTTCATCCCTCTAACACCCACACACTCATACCAGGTTTGTCTAACTAAATGCCGATATCGACAGCTTTCAACGATCATTTGCCGCCACTCCAGGAGGTGGCACTGTGTCTTCACAATAAATGTTGAGAAAAGAAAATTTGTCATGACTCATGCTTACGATACTTGGGCAATATAATCGGTAACGGAACCATAATGACCAATTCAATCAAAGTGGAAGCAACCACAATTTACCTGGCTGTCCACCACAAAAAAAAAACCATGTCACTAGGGATGTGTGGGTGGTACCGTAGGTTTGATTCAAATTATGCCTTTGTTTCGTCACCGCTGATAAACATAGTGCAGAAGGGAGACAGTTTTGTCTGGTGTGAAGAAGACCTCCTGGCATTTCAAGCGCTACCGCGTACACAATAAATGCCATGAAGGGGGTTTAACGTCCGTGCCTACCGTAAAGGTTTACCAGACGGCCTCGAATAGGCGAACGGATTGATAACGTCAATCAGTGTCCCATAAAGGTAACAGTTTTGCTTGGCGTTTACATACTGCTCGATGCGAGGCCTTTCTACTACCTCTGCCGTTCTATGGGTCCCGGCACCCGGTTGTAGCGCAACTCCACGCCATTGTGAAACCACAGCCTGCACGATACTTCCCTCATGGGGGCCTACCTTCTATGTGTCGGATAGGGGAATTGCCGCCTATCGGTGCCCCTTGGCTGGTATCTCGACACCCCGTGCTAACAGATATGAGACCTCTGCTCCGGACTCGCAGTGGCCTTACGCCACTGCTGCAGCGTGGGCGCCTTGCACACCCACGTAGCACTGGTGGTCTAACTATTCGGGTAGAGCGGGATAGTCATTTCCCGTCTCCCAGTGGGGGGTCCCCCCTGCTCATGTCGGCGTGAAGCCAAAGGCAATGCCAGACAGACTAGTGCTGGACTGTTAGTCAACGTCCGGATGCAAGCGCCTGTAGCGGCAACTAAATGCCTCCTTAGCGAAGGCATTTAGGGCCAGGACATATTCTCGTTTAAAGAGACAGCGAGAGACATTCAGAGAACCATCCTCGATAGTGACGCCGAATCCGTCAAAATTTCACTTATATTCACGAGTCAATGCATCCCTGATTTAAGGAGAAACTCAAGGAGATGTTGAAATTTTCTATAGTCAACCTCACTTGAAGTCAAGGTAGCTACCCACCTTCCTTAAAATATAATATTTCAAGGCCATTGAAAACTTAAGGTCTCCTTGAGTTTCGCCTTAAATCAAGGATGCATTGACTCCTGAATATAAATGATTTCTATGGAAAAGTATGGGAAATGACATTTAATTTATCAAATTTCGGCATCCTTGACTCAAGGTCTCCTTGAGTTAAGGAATGTTCATAAATACGGGCCTTAGACTTAGATTGAAGTATAAATCAGCATTACCTCTCACGTCACTAACCTGCCTAACGTATTCGTAGGTAGTTCTCCCATGCAACGCTGTTTCCCATCTATATTGCCATCCAGACAAGACACACTCCTCCAGGAGGCCGGCTATTTCTCGTCGGCCTCTACCAGCGACACTCTCAGGGGCCCTTTCCGTATACCGTATGTAAAACGCCCGTTCCACGACGCAAGATCTCCAAGTCAAGAGGGGGTGCACCCATCCGGACTTGGAGAGCCACTGTGGAAACCGTCTTACATACTCGGAGACATGTAGTCAGCGGGAGACGTTGACATGTTTCACACAAATCCCTACCACCAACGGTAGAGGCGTAATCCATAAGAGCTGCGGATCCATACGCTGCACAGCCAACGAACAGGGATTCGTAGATCCTCTGTATTGCGCCTCTACCGAGACCCCAATCCTTCCTAACAACGCGTGTCAACCACTTACATATATCTACAAACTTTACGGTTACAGCTGTGAAGTGGAACCTGAAGTTCATCCTCTTCCCCATATAGTTATACCCAAGTACTTGACCTGGACCGCCTCGTACTTGAGTCTAACTTCCCCCATCCGAACCACTGGGGACGACTTCGGTCAAAACTGCCCTTAAGCATCATAGTGACCGTCTTAGAGGATGAAACTTCAACCCCCATCTGAGATCCATGTATGACGATCCCAAAACCCTCTAGCGCAGCACGCGAGTTACCCTCAACAAGGAGAAGTAAATCGTCGGCACTTCAACAGGTCATCCATGACTAGGTTCCATACAAATGGGCCTAGGATGGGGCCCTGCGGACAGCCACGTGATGCGCGCTTACGTACCACGTCATAAGCCCCGTAGACATAGGACTTCCTGTCAGCTCCAAAGAGCCAACTCCGGACAGCCAACGGCCTCGAGCTTTCGCAGGATAGCATCCCACAGTAGGTTATTAAAAGCACCCCTGAAATCAATGAAGATTCCAATGACGTATTGAGACGAACTGCTTGATACTGACTCCCTGATAAAGAGCCACGCATCATCAGTACATTTGCCGGCACGAAAACCGTACTGACTGTCGGACATCTGACCGACAAGCTACCGCGTACACAGCTCCGACTTTTCGCCTCCGTTTGTCAATGTCAACATGGCATCAGCACAGTACTAACACAGGCCACACGGATGGTTCCGAGTCGCCTATCGCTTACATGTCCAGGAAGTTAAATTCAGCCGAACGAAATTACACCGTAACCGAGTAGAAATGTCTGGCAGCAGTGACAGCTGTTAAAGCTGTTCAGGGCTTATGCGGAAGGGTAAGCATTTTCGGTTGTAACAGATTACACATCGGCAAACTGGCTCGATTGGCACAGAAGGTTCAAGTATTCAGATTCACTATTTTACATCACAAGGGAAACAAATATTACCAACATTACAACCTCCGCTCAGAATAAATCGAGTTACAGCCTGGAGATAAAGTGCTACGATGGAACTTTGCCCAAAAGCAATGCCGCCGGTAATTACATCTCCAAGTTGCACTTCAAATATGTCAAAAGGAGAAACGCTAAAAAGGTCGGCAACGACCGATATCTGCTGGCAGATTTACAAGGTTAACTCATCGGCATATTTTAAGTAAAAGACCATCAAACGTTAAAAAAAAAAGAAATCTCTTGCATTCTCAGCTTCCTTAGCAGTACGAACAATGAATCGAAGTATTTTGCATGCACTCTTTTGCAAGAGCGATCGATTTGCTGCATGTGGTTCGTAAGAAACCCGTTTTTGTGCTTGAACTATTGGTCCTAAGGAAGGCCGATTTTATTCCGGATACAAACCGCACATTAAATCTTTGGATGGCACGGGAAATAAATCGTTCAATAAATGATCGATCGTTCGAACCCACAATTGCCCATTTAATTCACACATTTAAGTGTTAAGCTACATTATTTAACGAAGTACGACCGACGAGATAGCATTCATCTCTGATTGGTTTACTTTTGGGCTTCAGAGAATCATCATTTGAAAATAGGACAGAACAGGACAAAACCGTTAATTGCTCGCCACTACATATCATTTTATTGAACTTTCCGCTGTTTAAAAAGGTTACAGTTGGGTGCGGCAAAATGGGGCCATGACACACACAGCACGCCAAACAATGGCTTTATTTAGAAGTCCTTTTTGTGGGCATTAAGGTCTGCTGACTAATTGTCTCTTTCACGTGATAAGATCATCCAAAGTCTACGATTTAGGCTCTTGAGAGACAACATTACTTCCGTTATTTGACAGATAAATGGTTGAAAACGGAGAAAAATAATGAAACAAATTTGACCATTGGATGCGAACAGCTACGGGCCAGTGGCAGCCACATTTAAAATAAAATTGTCTTTAATAAGTAAAATTGTTCTTTCTGATGGCAATCAAAATTCCCCTATCTAGTTCCTTTACACAAAAAATAAGTTCTATTTGAAGTTAGAAAAAAAACCTCTCAATGGATCACCCAATACACGACCTGGTTGCCCGACACACACGCTCTTTTGGAAAGAAAAAAATATTTAGACGAGGCGTTTTGGTGATCACCCATGATCTTGTGTCTTTTTGGCGGCCAAACGTTCAAATTCGACGAGCGTTTTTTTTTTGGTGCCCGTGTTTCCACGGGTGGTATTTTGGAATTGAGGATTTTCCATGTAGGGGGATTCGGCATCAACTCACGCTTATTAGGTCTCACACACACGGTGAATCAATAGATTCTCCGTGTGTGGCCGACCTTAGACAATTCAAATTGTTCTTCTTTTCTGTACCGTAACCCCTTGTGGGGCATGGTGCGTTCACCCAGCCGTTTATAGGCTATTTCGAAACAACGTTACAATGCATATACCTTTCGGAGTGTATATAATGTTGCAAGCACTATATATTTCCTATCCGCACATGTACGGAAATTTTGAACCACGCCGAGATTCGATCTCCGGACCACTAGATTACTAGCATCATAGAGTGCGACTCAACCAAGTGAGCCGCGGAGCGTTTCACAATTCAAATAGGTGCATAATATGATCCATTCAAAAAGAAAAAATAATAAATAACTGGCCCCACAGTCCATCACTCTGGTTCACCCCTTGTTCCAGGACATTGATCATTGAACGTAGGCAGTGTTGCCAATTTAGCCGTTTTCCGGCCAAATTTAGCCGGAAACTGTGCTGTTTAGCCGGAAGAAAAATATAATTCCGGCAGGCCGGATTTTTAGCCGGAATTGATTTTCTTCGGCTGTTTTTCCGGCTAAAATTATTTTATGACTTTTTTTTTCTTTGACACTAGAATCAATTTTTCAATATTCACAAACAAAATAATAAATCACCGTTAAATTATTTCTACATACACTTATTATCGTGTATTAGGGTAAGTACCTACTATGTTCATCTAGAGGCAAACTTGCATTTATGTTTCCTGGGAAAAATTGATCGTGGAGACTTGCCTTTTTTCAATAAATTTAGAGTAATGGGTTTGACGTAAACTTACGGTATTAGTACCTAGTCTAAGCATGTAATTTACTAGCCACCAATATGCTGAATAATTTTGATAAAATTGATCGTCGTTGGGGATTTCAATCTTGGTAATATAAGTTGGTACTGGAACGACGACGAGAAAAAAATTCTGCCGCGTAATTTACATCTCGAGTGTGAATTTGTTCTAACAGATTGTTTATTTGCCATGGATTTGATGCAAATGAACTTTGTTAAAAATTCAATTGGTAGAATTTTAGATTTGATTTTTGTTAGTACTGATTTCAATGCTTCTGTAATTAAAGTAGATAAACCATTTTTGCCCAATTCAATGCATCATAGTGCTCTTCTTCTTGAGTTTGTTTTTTATGATTACATTGAAGAAGAGGCAGAAGTTACTCTTACTAGAAATTTTCAAAAAGCTGACTTTACAAAATTAAATTCAATATTTCGTAATATGGACTGGGCTTCAGTTATATCAAATATAAATCTTGCTGAAAGTTATACAAATTTTAAATCAATTTTATTGGAAGCTATTCATAAGTACGTTCCTTTACAAAAGAAAAAAATAAAAGCAAAAAATCCTTGGGGTAGTAAAGAATTGTTGAAACTTAAAAGAGCTAAAAATAAAGCTCATAAGTTGTATAAGAAGTCATCCTCTCTTGCCAATAAAGAACATTTCTTCAGATTGAGAAGAGAGTATGAATTAATGAATAAAAATCTTTACAAACAGTATATCGCGAGAGCTGAAAATAATATAAAAAATGACAGTAAGACATTTTGGAGTTTTATAAACAGCAAGCGCAAGAATACAGGAATACCCAAAAATTTAGAGTTCAATGGCAATTTTTACAACGATGTTCAATCGGTTTGTGATGGATTTGCTAGATTTTTCAATTCAGTTTACGAAGTGCCAGACTCCGTTTCACCAGAAATGAATACTAACACCAAGCCAAGCCACAGTGCATTGGTCCCTCGGATAGCTCAGGAGGACCTTACGAGTGCTCTTGAGATTTCTGAGGATGACCTATTGAATGCTTTCCGTGATCTTGATGTTAGTATTCAGGCCGGACCTGATGGCATTCCTAATATATTTTTGAAGAATTGCATGCAATCGTTATGTCGTCCTTTAGCCCTTATTTTTAATTTGTCCTTGTCTTCAGGTGTTTTTCTTGATGAATGGAAAGTTTCGTACATAACCCCTGTTCACAAAAAGGGTCCGAAACATCTTATTGATAACTATAGACCCATAGCCAAACTATCAGCAATACCGAAGTTGTTTGAAATGCTTATTAAAAATAAAATTGATGTTTTAATTAGCCGTTTAATATCACCATGTCAACATGGATTCCTTAAAGGAAAATCAACTACAACAAATTTGGTATCATTCACTAAATTTGTTGCAGATGGTATTGAGCAGGGAATGCAGGTTGATGTGGTTTATACCGATTTCTCGAAGGCTTTCGATAGAGTAGATCATAATATCTTACTTAAGAAACTAGAAAATTTAGGTATACAGTCGGTTTTTCTTAGCTGGGTGAAATCCTATCTAACGGATAGGACGCAGTTGGTAAAGTTGAATGGCTGTACATCGCGCTCTATCATAAAGTGTTCGTCAGGAGTTCCGCAAGGAAGCCATTTAGGACCACTTTTCTTTTTAGTTTTCGTAAACGATATCATACAAAATTTTCAATTCGTGCGTGTATGGCAGTATGCCGATGATATGAAAATCGCAATGAGAATACGCAATATAGGTGATTGTCTTAACTTGCAATCCGATTTAGAAAAACTGCAAATTTGGTGCCTTAATAATAATTTAAATTTAAATGTTAGTAAATGTAAAGTACTTAGCATATATAAATTGAAAACTCCGATCTTCTTTGAGTACTCCTTAACAGGTAGTGTTCTTCTAAGGGTTGCCGAAATATCAGATCTTGGTGTAATTTTCGACCATGATCTTTCATTTCGACAACACATTGATTACATTATTTCAAAAGCGAATAGTATGTTAGGATTTGTTAAACGTAACGCTCGTGAATTTAATGATCCTTTTACCTTAAAAATATTGTTTACAGCTTTCGTTCGCTCGCATTTGGAATATTGTTCTATTGTGTGGAATCCGTTCTATAAGGTTCATATCGAGCGTATAGAAAGAATTCAACACAATTTTACACGGTTTGCTATTTATCAAATTGGCTGGCGTTTCAAGCCAGAATATAAAACTCGCTGTTCCTTATTGGGTTTACAAGCTTTAGATTATAGAAGAACGTTTTTAAACGCTATGTTCATTAGAGATCTGTTTTGCTCTCATATTGTTTGTGAAGATATATTAAATAACTTTGAAGTCAGAACTATTCCTCACAATTTACGGCGGAACAACCTTCTTGTTCAGCCTTATCATAGAGTAAATTATGGTCTTAACGAACCAATTACAAGGTCAATAATTCTTTATAACAGTTTGAAGGACTTAGTTAATTTTAATTGCATTAACAAATTAATTTTTAAAAGAAATTATTTTGATAAATTTCCTTATTAATTTATTTTTTGTTTTAGATTTTATTTTATCGATCTGCTAGAGTTTACACTCGATTGATTGATTAGTCACTTACGTACGCATAGTAAGTAAAGTGATGCCGAGAAGCCCTGTCCCGGGGCAGAAGCTTCTGTGAGGCAAAAAAAAAAAAAAAAAAAAAAAAATTTGCGGAACTTTGTAGTGTTCAACACTAACATTGTGCAAGTAGCTTGCCCAGTAAATTACAAAAATTAAATTTAAGTGTGTATATTTCGGGGCAACTTACCCCCTTCTTTAGCACAAAAGCTAAGTGCTGAAGAAGGGGTTAAGTTGCCCCCGAATTATATACTCACTTAAATCTAATTGTTGTAGTTTACTGGGCAAGCTAGTTGCACAACGTCTGACAATTCATAGAAACTACACATTTTCGTAGATGCATTACATTTAGTTTAGGCCAGTCATTTAACGATTTGAGGTCGCAGTTTGCAACTTCGAAAAACCTGTGCTAACCCCGGTGACCCTCAAAAAACCTCAACATTTTCTGACTTTTTTCATATTTTGGATTGTAATTTCCAAAAGGTATGCTTCCTACAAGAAAGTCGCCTACTGGATTTTTAAAGCTAACAAAACCTTCCTTAATTTGAGTGTAACCCCAGCTGTGTAGATGCAAAGACTCCCAAGATACAGCACTTTAAACATTGTTTTTTTTTTTGTAAAAAAGTTCGAAATTGTAATTTCAGTCATGTTCCGAGCTAAATATCGGTTTAAATGCGCATTCCACGGAGAAAGTAATGTGACATGAAGTTATAAACCAGCTACTTAGCTGTATATATGTCGAAACGAATGGAATCGAAACATGGGGTCATAGGGCTGCCCCTGAAAATTAAGAAAAACTTTTTTCTTTATGGACCAATATTAACCAAACTTCACCCAAGTGTGGTTAAGCCTCAAAAAATATATAGGAACGGATGAAATGGGAACACTACGTTATAGGGCTGTCATACAAACCAACTTCTGGAATCTGGAAATAAGTTTCTTCTAAGAAAAACTTTTTTCTTTCTGAACCAATCTTAACCAAACTTCCCTCAAATGTGTTTTTTAGTAAAATTTAAAAACATGTCTAGAAACGGATGAAATCAGAACACTAGGTCATAGGCCTGTCATACAAACAAACCCCTGGAAATTTGGTTCTTGTAAGAAAAACTGTTTTCTTTATGAACCAATCTTAACCAAACCTCACCCCAATGTGTTCCTAGTAAAGCCTCGAAACATATCTAGGAATGGATGGAATCGGAACATTACGTTATAGGGTTGTCATACAAACCAACCCCTAAATATATTATTATTTTTTAAAGTGCTGTATCTTGGGATCGTGTGCACACAAAGCCGGGGTTGCACTCAAATTAAAGAAGATTTTTATACCCTTCGCTCATAGAGTGAAAGGGTATATTAACTTTGTCATGAAGTTTGTAACGCATTGAAGGAAGCATCTCCGACCATATAAAAAGTATACATATATGATCAGCATGACTTGGGGAGTCGATTGGGCGATGTCCGTCTGTCCGTCTGTCTGTCTGTCTGTTGCGACGCGTTTTACTCAGCCAATTTAAAAGTTATGAAGCTGAAATTTTGCACAAGTGCTTCTTTTTGCTGCAGGCAGTTTGTATGTTTGAATCGGTAAAATCGGACAATGGGGTCATGGGGCTGCCATACAAACCCAACTACTCAAATTAGGTTCTTCTAAGAAAAACTTTTTTATTTGTGTACGAATTTCAACAAAATTTAACACAAATATGTTTCTATAGATAACACAAAACATATCTAAGAATGGATCAAATAGGACCATGGGGTCATGGGGCTGCCATACAAACCTAACACCCCAAATTAGGTTCTTCTAAGAAAACCTTTTTTATTTGTGCACTAATTCCAACCAAATTTCACACAAATGTATTTCTCTTGATGACACAAAACATATCTAAGAATGGATCAAATCCGATAATGGGGTCATGGGGCTGCCATACAAACATAACCCCCCAAATTAGGTTCTTCTAAGAAAAACTTTTTTATTTGTGCACCAATTTCAACCAAATTACACACAAACGTGTTTCTCTTGATGACACAATACATATCTATGAATTGATCAAATCTGACCATGGGATCATGGGGTGGCCATACAAACCAAACCCCCATTTTGGTTCTTCTAGGAAACATTTTTTGCACAAATTTCACAAAACCTTGAAATAATGTGACTTTACCAAAGCAACAAAAAAATTAAAAACGAATGGAATTGTACTGTGGGGCCATGCTCCCGTAACCGCAATAAAATTTTCCGAAGAGAGCGAAGGGTATCCAAATTTCGGCCAGGCCCGAAATTAGCCTCGGCCCCCGGGGGTTGGCGAACGAAGCGAGCAGGGGGCGAAGCCCCCTAGTTTAAGCTTTAAAAGTGCAGTGGACGACTTACTTGTAGGAAGCACCTTTCAGAAATTACAAACAAAAATATGAAAAAAGCCCGAAAATTTTGAGGTTTTTTGGGGGTCACGGAGTTAGCACAGGTTTTTCGAAGTTGCAAACTTAGTGGTACAATTCTGGTATCTATCCCAACAATATCCCAAAAAACCAGAGCCGAGCAATTTTTTGCGACCTAATGCCTTATATTTCGGTTTATTGACTGGCCTAGTTGTTAGGTTTGTAGCAAAAAATTTATCAAACATCTATACCATTTCCCGGTCAAGCTCATAATTTGGGAACATCAATTTCGTAACTATGGAAAATAAAATAAAATTTGGAGGGCTCATATTCGAAAATGAATAACAAGCTTGACACACATATTTTCGAATGACGCACATTTATCATCATTAGCACAACTTCCAAATTACACATTTGGACCATCATTTGCTCAATTATGACTGGGGACGCCATCCGTTGTAAAATTGAAGAACAAGAATTTTTACAAAAATATTAAATTTGTTATCAATCTTTACACATTTCTATTCCAATTCTTTAAGAAAAGTGTGTCCTCTAATTATCGAACTGAATGTTCATCAAAATATCGCAGTTGTGAGGGACATTTTCACCATTTACACAAACGTCAAAAGTAAATGACGAATCAGTGCCGGATTAAGGAAGCGCGGGGCCCGTGGCAAATGTAGAATGCGGGGCCTATGGAACTTCGATTAACCAAGCTAATAAAGGGGTCTTAAAATTAATATTTCGGTAATTAAGTCATTGTGTGCCCCCTAGGGAGATGAAGGCTCCAAGGACAGATAGACAGACCAGCCTCTGAAGTTTGTCTAGATTCAGACTACCGTCTGCAGTGGATGCCCTTCTCCACCAAACTACCGCCCCGTATTTCACAATAGGTCTAACAATTGCCCTATAGATCCGCAGAATTATATCTCGTTTAATTCCCCATGCCTTACCCGCATAGCTTCTGCAGATTCATAAGGCCTTAGTTACTTTCTCTATTCCCACCCTGAGGTGCTCTTTCCAGAGTAATTTCTTTTCTAGAGTGACCTCCAGATACTTGACAGTTTCTGGCATGGTTAATTGTGAGTACATTGATCGTAGCGTCCCCTTCCTATTCCTACTGAATGGTATCATCATCCCTATTACCGTTACAAGGGGGTGCCCGCGTGGAGGACCACATGGTAGAAGTCTTTTGTGGTAATCAGATGTAGATGGTTTGGAAACGGGGGCGTAAGTACAACTCAAGTTTTGATGTCGTTTATTAAAAAAAAAAAATGCCAAGTACTGCTAGCAAATCTAATTTGTTATTGCAATACAACGGAGCAAATAAAACTTGTACTCGTATCCATTTGATTCAAGAAAAAAATGGTATTTCGATGTAACAATAATAATTAAACTAGATCAGGACCTCGACCAAAAGACAACTGAAAATATTTTAGGCCGAGAAAAAACAACAAAAATCTACGCTCTGACTCTGTGGAGACTGGGATTTTTGATATAAATATTATTTGTTAGGACACTATGGGATTGTGGTAGCTCCTGTAATAGCATTTCTTTACTTTTCGACGTATCGCTTAGCCAAAACTAGGCCTTTTGCGTGAAGATGAGTTCTTGTGCAGATTTTCGGCAAACATTTGAGTCTTTTCTTTGGTTTGCAGCAAAATACGCCTAAATCTTGGCTTTTTCCGAACGTCACGGAATTTATATATTACTATATACATACTTCTAAAACTCAGCCTCCACTAACAAAAAAAAAATGTTTCTAGGTTGCGCGTGGGTATGATGGATTTATTAATGAAGTAAATCTTAGCATTGGATCCGCCATAATTCGAATAGGAAAAAAGAGTTCGCATATTTTTGTCAAAAATAAGTGTGTGATTGATCAAATTTAGTTTTAAAATTAGCCGAAGAAACAAAATATTTAAATTAAGTCCACAACCTGACACGCGTAGTGGACTACACTTAAATCAGAGAAAAACAAAAATGTTTCCGTTTGGGGCCATTATTTTCTGGGGGCGCCAGATTCTGGAGACCTAATAAGGGGGACACACACTGAAAATTATTGGGAACCACATAACGGGACAAAAATCAAAAGAGTAAAATAATGCGATTACTGAAGATTTTGATGGGCGTATTGTGTAGATTGTAGATATCAATAGAATATAGGAATAACAATTACATCCCTCATGTGCAGTGGCGTGCCCTCAAAGCATTATGAAAATGGGGGCAAAATTATTTGTTTTGAAAATGGCTCAAAATTGTTTCACACAAATGTTTTTCATTGACGTGTGAAAGTTTGTCAATATTTTTTTTTATTTTAATTAGTGAAACCCAATTTCTGTAGACAAATTACATTTATTAGACACAGAAGAATTGATTGATTGTTCTTTTTTGGGCGGTTGCCATCATGAATTAAAAGGAAATATTTCTGTATTTTTCTGCAGTACAGTATAATTTTGGAACACCCGTAAATTGTTTAAGGATAACGTGTTATAACAATTTAGAAGAAACGCGTTGGCATCTTGGTTGATACAATTTTTGTTTGAGAAAAACGCGGGGCCCCTCAAAGCGCGGGGCCTGTGGCATTTGCCACCTTCTGCCACGTGGTTAATCCGGCAGTGGACGAAATCTAACGACGAAAGCATGTGTGTCACTCCAATTTCGAACTTTCAACATCATGATCGATTTATCGACATAATGATTTGCATATGTGTCTTGGGCCTAAGATGGTTAAATTTCAATCAAAATATAAGATTGTTCAGGTGCGATGATGGTAGGATATCCGTACATAAATCTGGTTCCTTTTACGAATTTTTTGTTCCACAATTTCGAACCTAATGTGGTTATGGTAATGTATACAATAATTTTGACTAGTTGAGCTATCTCCGATCAAAGTAAATTTTGCCAGCGATTGGATTTACTATATTTTTTCGTAATGTGACTGTTTTGTATGATTTAGCCGGTTTTTTGGCCGTTTTTCTGGCTGTAATTTATTTAGCCGAATTTTTAGTCGTTTTCGAGAAAATATAGCCGGTTTTCCGGCTAAATTTAGCCGTTTTCTAAATTTCCAGTTGGCAACACTGGCCTAAAAATGTGGTAACGAAATCTTAAGATAGCAGTGTAACTTTGAGTTTTCAAAACCGCGTAATCCCGTCAAATAAAAATTTTCCCGTTGAAATCACTCCGATGTAAAAGTCAAACTCTGTTTTATAAATTAGATACTTAAGGCAGAAATGAGCGTAAAACATACGCAAAAGCTATTATAATTTTAGTAGTTGAACAGGTGAATTTTCGACGGGTGGATTTTGTTTTGATATGCTTTAAACACGTTGATTACGTTTTCTTAAAGGCCCTAATACACGGAATCCATGGATTTCCGGAATCCAACGAAACACCATATAAAAAAAATTACATCAGAGAAAGTTGTAATTTTTTTTAAATGAAGTTTGACAGAACGAAGAATCAAAAAAAATGGATTCGGACGCTTCGTGTGTGGCCGCCATAAAAGATGTAAGTAGATAAAAATAATAAATTCACTTACCAAGTAACAAAAGCTTAATATCCTTTGCCGCCTGTAGGCCATCCTCTTTCAAATTCTTTTCAATTTGTTTCGAACGTGCAATAGCTGCTCGCTCTTCGGCCGACGAAGTACATCCCATTGTTTTCGTTGTTTTTATGCAATGTATATCCTCCGATCGTTAGATATGGCAATTTTCCTAGTTTGCCAGTTAATTTAGCCGCTCTTTTCCACTAAAATATGTACACACTCACAATTATTTACTTTATGGGTCACCCGCACCACAAACACACACTCACGAAAAAAAACACACTATCGCGATATGAAAAACTTATGTTAAAATGTTAATAATACGTTTGGAAATTGTCGCAAAAGTTATTATGTTTCAGTTGTTTGTTTGTTTGTTGTTATGTTTACTGTGTCGAAAGCACGCAACAATTATCACCACAACCAGAGCAGCTCGTAAATTTTGAAATCCTTTTGGGCACTACTTCGAGTATATCGTGCGCCACGTCAATCAGTGTGTATCTGGAATAACAAAAAAAGGACGGTGAGGATAATTAAAATGATTATGATTATCAACTGTTTTAATTATTTCGGAAAAAAGGGGACATGTAAATTATTGACGAAAC
Source organism: Microchrysa polita (assembly GCA_949715475.1). Classification (NCBI taxonomy): domain Eukaryota; kingdom Metazoa; phylum Arthropoda; class Insecta; order Diptera; family Stratiomyidae; genus Microchrysa; species Microchrysa polita. Next base: position 24,746,822 of record OX454419.1, on the reverse strand, counting down.
TTGGGTACTTATGGATAAAGTTGTTGAATTGTTAAGGGTCAGTATAGAGAGGGAGGTTATGTTTCCCAATAGACTTATTGAAACAAAAGAAAGATTTATGACTGTTAAAGCAATTTACATTCAACATTACGAGAAGGCTTATCTATCTCGTGCTATCTATCTTATTGAGTTGCTGTGTTGTATGTTGATAAGGGATATAATCTGATAATTTAATAATAGCAGCAGAAGCCATCATAAGTTAGATTACCAAGTAGACCATTATAATTGTCTAATTGGACTTATTGGGTTCATTCGTTGCAGAATGTCAATATTATGATTTGCTTTTAACGTTGCAAAAAATGTTGCAATTGCCATCAACATCATGATTCATTTCGTTGTGTCTATACCGAATACGTATAAAATGCGCTTAAAGTTTATTCTTCAGAAAAAAAAAACGAGAACGAGTTCTAATCGTGCGAATAGCTATACACATGGGTCCTATCTGGCCCATTTCCAATATTGTATAAGAGGTCTTTTCTTCTCAGTACCGTAACCCCTTGTGGGGCATGGTGCGTTCACTCAGCCGTTTATAGGCTACTTCAAGTCAACGTTACATTGCATATAGAGTTTTTACGGAGTGTATATAATGTTGCAAGCACTATATATTTCCTGGACCACGCCGAGATTCGACCTCCGGACCTCTAGATTACTAGCATCGTAGAGTGCAACTCAACCAAGTGAGCCACAGAGCGTGTAAGAGGTACTTGGTCCAAATTTGAACTTTTTCGCAGCGATCTATTGAAAAATATGGCTGGTCATAGCTTTGTAGGGAAAGTAGGATATCCTTTGGTCAGACCTACTCTACAAGTTAAGTTAAAGATCAAGTCATCTTTCCTCATATGATGCATGGGCGTAGCCAGGGGGGGGCAGGGAGGGGCAGTCGCCCACCCCTGGTCGATGAAGATGGTATCGATGGAGTAAAAACATCGCTGCATTATACAACATTTTCAAAAATTATGGAAAAAAATATTTACTAGGACAAAAATAGGACAAATCAGGAAAATGGCTAAAATTCTTCGTCATTTTAGGAAGATTGGATTTCGAAATCATAAAAATCGGCTCCAAAATCCATGTTTTTCCATTCTAAATAAACTTACGATTGAAAATCTGTCAGATTTTGTAAATATTTTGAGAAAGGGTCAAAGTAGAGCTTCGTCGAATCGACGAGGCATAACCTTTTCGTACTAAAAATAAGCATGACGTTCCAGGGTTAAGGACCATGTAAAGAACGGGTCTCATATTATAGTGTCTTTCAAGTTCTTCTTTTTCTTCTCTGTACCATATAGGTGTATATAATGTTCAGGCACTATATATTTCCTACCCGCGCATGTACGGAAATTTGGGACCACGCCGAGATTCGATCTCCAGACCTCTATAGATTACTAGCATCGTAGAGTGCGATTCAACCAAGTGAGCCACAGAGCAGGTCTTTTAAGTTATTAAATCAAAATTTATTTTCTAGCTGAATCATACCAGCAATAAAAATTAGGCACTGTTAATCCTCGGATGGTTCAGGTAAATTTTAAATACGTAAATGGTTCAGGGGGTCTGACATACCCCAATGCAAAAACCGCTCTAAAAATTAAATTTTTGCTTTTTTGACACATTTGTTTGAACTAGAAGTAACTGTGAAGTCTTTTGATTAAGTGGTATATAAAAAAACTGGAATTCGGACAGTAGTTTGTAGTATGTGGGAAAAATTAGGTGGTGTCAAATTTCAGGGTAATTTGAACTTATCACAAATAATTCAATTTAAAAACTAATATTTTTACAAAATGTTGTTTTTATTACTCAGAACGTATTTAATACTAATTAACAAAGATAAGTACATCAAAGTTCTTTAGCTAAGGATAATATTCTTTCTTAAATCAGTATCCAAGTTTAGTCAATATTTAGAGCATTATTCACAGCTTCCCCTCGATGGTCTTTGCAGATTGGCTTTTTGCACTCGTTGCAAATTGTATTTCGTCTTCCGATCCGTTGCTCGTGGGCATTTCACAAATGGCAATTTCACAAATGTACTCTAATTCCAAAGATTCAACACTTCCCGACCACTATTATTACATTTTATCGTTTCCAAATAACGGAGAAGCTGAAGGGGCGCACTAACTCCTTTGCAACTCTTAAACCAGGTTGCGATGTCCAGTAGTTATGCCTCAGGACCGAAGACCAGTTACCAATTACGCCTTTAGCAGCTTTCCAGCTCATTCCACAGAGGGGCTCAGGACCGATGATTGTGGAAGATGAGCCCTCTCTTGCTAATTCGTCCGCGTATTCATTTCCCTCAACGCCTCTGTGCCCTGTAACCCAACAGATGGAAACGGAGTTACGGCTGGAGAGGCTCTGAAGGATGTCAAAGCACTCGCTGGCCATCTTCGACGTAAACTTGTGTGAAGTTAGCGCCTTAATTGCTACCTGGCTGTCAGTGCAGATGGCGATGTGTGCGCCACGGAGACCACGTCCCAAGATCTCCCTGGCACAGATTTTGATGGCATGAATTTCGGCTTGGAAAACACTAGGCCATTTGCCCATTGCAACCGAGATCCTGGTATTGGGTCCAAAGACTCCAGCACCTACACCATGATCGGTCTTAGAGCCATCGGTAAACCTAGTGATGCTTCTAGGATCCATGTGCCATTAGCCCATTCCGCCCGATCTGGGATGTGAAGGGCGAATTTACTGCCGAAGCGCAGTTCCGTGATCATGTAATCTGAAACCTGGCAGATTGATAGGCCAGGAACTTGTTGCAGGATACGCATGTGTACCCGATCACTGATACGAGTATCAGTTGATAGGTTGATTTTCAAGGCACTCAATGCTGCAGTTTCCTGTATGAAAATATGCAGTGGCGTCATTCCCCATATTGCTTCCATGGCTAGGGTAGATGTAGTGCTAAAAGCACCAGTGATGCCAAGGCAGGCAAGTCGTTGCAGCTTATTACAGCTCTTAATTGCGTTGCGTTGTAGTGTTTTAGGCCACCACACTAGAGAAGCATAAGTGATTACAGGTCGTACTAGAGTACTGTATAACCTTAGAAAAAGCATAGTAACCCATGCCATGCGTTAGTCCAGAATGGCCATCAGAAAATAAAAATGGCACCGTTTTCACACTATTGCAGTTCATAGTATGCGTGAAAATTTGATTCAAACGTCAATTTTTTGTTTACAATTGAGAATATAAAATCCGCGTAATATTTATTACTCTTCTAAAATGCCGACGTGATATTTAACCTTCTGTTGGCGTATAGATCCAGACAGACCATTGGTACTATATCTTGATGAAAAATATCGTATATATATTTCAAAGGAACCGACGGCCACAAATGCGATCAAACCTTCGGCGAAATGTAAACTATGTATAAAGAAACGAAAAAACGGCGCATCATCGTAAGACATAATATGTAAACTGTTTCAAGATCCAAAATTAAACCTCTTCAAAAATTAAGATTGATTTCACAGAAAATTCAGCTACACCTTAGGCTTAATAGCTCGTAGGCGACGACAGAAGGGTTAATAATTGCATCGACAATATTTTGACGTTTGAATTATTTCGTGGAGTGTAGTGTAATAAATTTGGAGTCAAACACATATGGGTTGTGTGATCACATAGCCATTCTGAACTAACGCATGGCATGGGTTACTATGTTTTTTCTAAGTGTATAACCATACTCTGTAATTTTGGGTGAAAGACCCCAAGTCTCACCGTAGTAGTTTCGGCAAGTCCACATGACACGCGTAGCCTTGCTAAGAACGTTTTCCAAGTGGCTATTCCAGTTTAATCTGTTATCGAGTGTAATGCCAAGACATTTAACCTCTCTGGGATAGGTAATGAGCACACCTCTTAAGTAGATTGGGTCAAGAGGAGGAGCAATTTCCCTCGTGAAAGGTACTAGGACTGTTTTTTGTGGATTGATATTTAGCCCAGTTGCTGTGCACCATTACACCAATTTCATTTATGTTTAAAGAAGATTGTAGAGGGGCGTGAACCCGAAGTGTTTCGCAGCACTGAAGCCAATGGGCCTATTGTGCTATAGCCATAGTCGCAGATGGGCAGGACTATGCCTGACGATCAAGGTTGATCGTGCTGAGAAACGAGTTGAGGTCGCTTATAGATGTCGAAGCTATGTCGTCCGTATCTGGAACGGCCGGTCCGAGGTGTGATCAGCGACGCTGGGCCAGTGCATCGCACTCGCATAAGACGTGAAAAGAGGTTTCGTCATCTTCTTCACAGAATCGACAGCTCGCATCTTCTTCTTTTATTACCCTAACTCCTAGTGGAGCATGGTGCGCTGACGACTACCGTGTGTAATCGTCAACGTTACAAAGACAACTGAATTCGGAGTGTGATTCGGTTGTCAGCCGTACCACTTCCTAGTCGCATTATTAGTTTATTATTCTATGATAAGAATATCTCTTATCATCTTCTTCTGAATAATAAACTTGCGACGAGTCGTGCCGAGTTTGGAAACTCGTTTCTCCATGAGTCTCTACATACTTTGAAAATTTCGTACACAACAAAAAATGTACTTTTGTAAAAAAGACATACATACGTTGGGTCTGACAGACCACAAACTGCTATAACTTACAAAATCACAAATTCAAACAAATTCATGCTTAAATGAACGTATGTGACACATACTTAAATTACATATGCATGAAAATACCATTAAATCAGTTTTTCTATGAAAATTTTAAGATTTAAATTTCTCTGGGGTCTGTCAGACCCCACTGAACCATCCGAGGGTTCATACTTTGATAAATTTAGAGGAAATCTTATTATTACAATCAATAAAGGATTTATAAATATTTTAACGATGCTACTTTGCTAAGATGAAAGTGACAGACGAAACAAACTGATTTTGCAAGTCGAATATGCAGTCCGAGATGCAAAAAATGCACTGAAAATAGACAAACTACGCTCTAAAAGGCAGATATTGGAGGCCAGTTGAATGTAATCAGAATGCAGAAGAAAATCATATTCTCATATCCATTTTAAAAATTTGACTCTAAAATTAGAAAAAAAAAGAAATAACATTCTTAGCAGTCCACCAGTAAACTGGGGCCGCAGATGTGTGAGTGACATCCAATTTCCAAGATCTAAACTGCTGTTTTGTTAAGGTGTTGAGATCAACAGCACGCCCAGCAATGTTATTTATCCCCATAAATGGATACTTGTTTACAATCTGAGCGACATCATAGTCCGTCACGTAGGTCGTGAGTTCGAAAAACACCATAAAATGAATACGTTCACGGTGAGTCGGGAATCTATGACCCTGTGCACCAATCCAACCACAAGCCAGGCTACTCTAAAATTTGCTAACAATATTTCTGCGACCGGAAATTTCACCTCCTAAGAAAATCATGATTTTGAAAAAAATTTGGGCTTGCCCCCTCCCCCCATGACCGAAATCCTGGCTACGCCCATGCTCATATGTAATTAATCGACTTGGCTTTCGACCTGCAGTGTTCAACTGTAGAAAGTTAACCAAAGAGAACTTACCGGATCGACAAATCTCGTCTTTCAAAACTTCTGTGTCTGACGTCGACATATATTTGTAAATAATATTGTAATTCTATTTTAAATTATGAAATAAATCTTCTGTCGAAGGGTATTCGATTTAAAACTTATTAGAGTAACTTGATCGAATTAGCTTAATTTAGCGAAGAGTTATTACTAAATTGGAACAGCTAACTGCAAGTTGTTCGGGGACCATAATTTCGTCTGATAAAAAATGAAATAAAAGCTATAGTGTAGGGATAAGTTTTTAATATGTTATGGATTTGTCGTTTCTTATCAAACGAAATTATGATCCCCGAACAAGTTGCAGCTAGCTGTTTCAATTATTTCAAATATTTATATTGACATTGACACCTTTTTGGAAAGCTGACAACACGAGTATGTTTTTTCAGTGGTATGCAGACTCCGTGTCATATAATTTTTTTTAGTAATACTACATTAAAAATCAACTTAAAAAAATTTAAGAAAATTGTTTTTTATTAAAAATTTAAAATTTCGAATTGTGATGGTTTTTTGAAATTTTAAATGATTAAGAAATGTCTGTTATAGTGTTGAATAAAATCCAAAAATAAGTTTTAACCCATTACATTAGTATTTTTTTTTTTAATCTTACTTGAAATGGTTAAATTCAAGGTTATTTCAAAAAAAAAACCTAAAAAATTCAAATATCTCAGTGACCATTGAAAATCGGCCTAACATTTATGGCCCCATTTTGTTGCATTTTGACCCTATTATAACGTGTTGCAGGAAATAGGTCGACTTAACCAATAACCCTGTATATGTGAGCCTTTAAAAAAAAACACAGAGAATGACAATTTGAAAAATAATTTTATTTTGATAACATTTTTATTAAAAATCTCGAAGACTGTATTGACTGAATTGAGCTTAAAGAATAAGCGAGTTTCACTTAAAACTGTCCCATCAAAATATGAAAATATTCAATCATAATTGAATCGGGGCAACGGCCCTTTAAATTAAGCTCGTTTTATACTGCGAAATGACTAGGATGCGGCGGTTTCTCAATATAGTCATTCACTCGAGCACCTCTGCCATTTAAATCATTCCCCGTGGTGAGTACCTACGGTACAATCGTCCGCATAGGAAATTAGTTCGATACCTTCCGGGGGTGTTGGAAGGCTCGCCAGGTAGATGTTAAACAATGTAGGAGAAAGTACGCTACCCTACCTGCGTAATTGTCCTTTGCTTTGAACATCTGCCTCGAAACTCTGTATAAAGTCTAAGAAAATTGGACCAAAATATGGCCATCGAACGGCAAAAATCCTACATCGGAATTTTTTTTGATTGTGGTTGGGGATGGTCCCGAGATGATGGCATAGAAAGTCCCAACCCCCGATCCGCAACCTTAAAAAAGGAGGAAAGGAGGGCATTTTTTCGTTTTTTTTTTTTGCGATTATTTCAAAAACGGTAAGAGATACAGAAAAATTATCTGAGGACGAAAAAAACTACATAAAATTATCTTTGCAATGATATTTAACACATTAGAGTTCAATTGAACATTTCGGCGTTAGAATAGAACATAAATTAGAATATTTTCACTTTAAACCTTTTTTAAAAGCTCCATAACTTTTGAAAGAATGTTAGTTCAGCCGTAAAATTTTGTGCAAGTAAACTACCAGTTTAAGATATTTTAACGTAAACGCTGAGTCGCTCCGGTCAAGCACCTCCATTATCCCCCCATTTAAATTTGTCAAAACGGCATGTCCATAACTCCCTCCAAAATTGGAGCAGAGTGCTAAACTTTGGTTTGTTGCGATTGGAGGTCATAGTCACCCCACCCACCAAAAATCAGCTCATTCGGATAAAAACTAAGGGTACCTCCCATACAAAGTGACCCATGACAACTTTGTTCTACAGTTTATAAAATGAGTAGTACGTAGAGCAAACTCCTGATGGGTCACTTTGTATGGGAGATACGCTTAGTTTTTATCCGAATGAGCTGATTTTTGGTGGGTGGGGTGACTATGACCTCCAATCGCAACAAACCAAAATTTAGCACTCTGCTCCAATTTTGAGGGGAGTTATGGATATGCCGTTTTGAAAAATTTAAATGGGGGGATAATGAAGGTCCTTGACCGGAGCGACTCAATGTTTACGTTAAAATTATATTAAACTTGTTGTTAATACTTGTACAAAATTTTACGGCTGAACTAGCGTTCTTTCAAAAGTTATGGAGCTTTTAAAAAAGGTCTAAAATGAAAATATTCTAATTTATGTTCTATTCTACCGCCGAAATATTCAATTAAACTCTAATGTGTTATATATCATTGCAAAGATAATTTTATGTAGCTTTTTTCGTCCTCAGACCATTTTTCTGTATCTCTTACCGTTTTTGAAATAATCGCAGAAAACCGAAAAAATGCCCCCTTTTCCTCTTTTTTTAAGGTTGCGGACTCCCGATCGGTTGGGACTTTTAATGCCATAATCTGGGGACCATTCCCAACCATAATCCAAAAAAATTTCCGATGTAGGATTTTTGCCGACCAAATATGCCATTTTTCTTGGACTAATAGGATTGCCTCCCAGCTAGATAGTTGGCATTGGCAATCCATCTTACCTATTGTGAAGGAATATGCATATCGCGGAGATCGACCAACAACGCAGAGTGAAGCATTCGACAGGTCAAGGGCCACTAGGACGATTCTGTCACAGGGTGATCAGATCCAGAGCTGTTGTTGTACTATGCATTTTCCTGAAGCTATGCTGGTGATAAGCTAGCTCAGCATGCGATACAAGGGTGTGGTGGATGAGTGCTTCGAACGTCATTGCAACGGGTGATAAAATTTTGATTGGACGGTAGGATTTAGGACGGTAGGGTTTTAGAAGGGGGATGATTCGACTCTTTTTCCAAAATTCAGGGATCACAAGCGTGGATAGCGACAAGTTAAAAGCCATCGTTAGATATTCGATGGCCGGAGGATCTAGATGTTTCAGCATCGCCATTTAAATGCCATCTGGTCCAATGGCCTTGGAGTAGCCCAGAGTTTGCTGACACCTTTTGAGAGGTCGCAGATTTAGAGATGCTCGTTCCCTTGTCGATTAATTTCGTAGTTAAGCTCCTGAAGTCTGGTGTCAGTCGAATTTGCGTGTCTTAAGTTGTCTCGTTCGTGGACTAACCTTGTGACAGCCGTTGGGAAATATGGCCGAATTTTATGGATACGCCCTGCCGGAAGGAAGCGCTTTGACAATGACGTTCCTTATATTCTTTTCGGCTTCCCTGGCGTTTGTTGAAGTAGGTAACGCGACAAACTTCGTCGTAGTGAACGCAGTAAAACCCTCTCAATTCGCCTTTTTGTGACTGATAAACGTACGCGGTGACCTCATTAGTTCGGCTGATTTATCAATATTTATACCCTATACCCATAAGATGGTATAGGGTATATTGTTTTTGTTACGACGATTTATGTAACACCTCAAAGGAGCCACCTGAGGTATGGCAAAGTATATATATAAATGATCAGGGTCGGTCCCTGATTCGAATAAGCCATGTCCGTCTGTCTGTCTGTCTGTCTGTCTGTCTGTCCGTCCGTGTGTCTGTCAGTTCGCACGATAACTGCCGAAATAATAAAGCTAGCGTTTTGATATTTCAGTCAGATGATTGCTTTGATAAAAGCTTGGATGGTATTGAAAATGGGCCAAATCGGACCAAGGGTTCCCCTACCTCCCATACAAATGACCCCTCCGTGATAGTGTAATTCGGCCATATTTTTCGACAGAATGTTGCTAGGGACCTGAAATTTTCATCAATGCCTAATTGTGACTTATGCTTGGAGTTAGTGGAAAGTGGAGAAGGTCTGCCTTCCCCTACCCCTACATCCCCTACAAAGCAATATTCCGCCATATCTTTTGATAGAATGTCCCGAAAAACTTGAAATTTATCGCAAATGATAGCTGCTGGATGCCGTTATAAGATATTAAAGATGTGCGAGATTCAGCCCATCTACCCCTCCCCCCTTAAAAAAAAAATTGAATTGAATATTTTCGGTTTTACGCGCATTCTAGGTCTGTACATGGGTATAGGTTATACACTCATCGTGCTATTCGCACGATTAGAACTCGGTCTCGTTATGATGATGGGAAGGTGATCGAAGGAAAGGGTAGTGGTAGTGGTCAACCAGCGGGTTTCACTATAATTATAGTGGTTTATAGTTATGTCAGGTTAACTATGGCAGGCGTCAGCGACGCGTGTAGACGAAATTCAGAAATCTGATCGGTCTAACGTGGACGCGATGTCTATACCTCGGGCATCGTTGCCGAGGAGAGAGTGTCAGAGTTCGTGATGGGCGTTAAAGTCACCAAATATGACCCTATGCTGTCCTGTGGAGAGTGGACCAATATCGAACTTATAACCAGAGCCACAGAGGTTGGTGGTATATAGATGTTTATAAGTTCGATATTGGTATTGCCGGATTTAACGGCAATAGCTTGCAAATCCGCCGTGCGGCCATTAAAATGTAGGTCTAATACACTGTATTGCACAGTTTTGTGTAATAGACCCTCCTGGATTAGGACCCTGTCTGCCGACTCTATCGCGCTTCAAAAGTATATAATCACCGCTGATGTCGATGTCGGGTGTTGTAGGTTGGAGCTTTGTCTCCTGAAATACTTTTAGAATTCTGCGTGTACTCATGAAATGGACGATTTCACGGATCTATTGACGCATGCTATTGCAGTTGAACTGCAATATGGTGAGTGGAGTGTAACGTGCTGCAGGGGGTGGAGGTATTAAACTGGAGCGAGTATGTCTAGTTGCATTGTTGGCAGCGAGTGACGGTGGTGGAATATTGGCTCGAGAGCTAGGCAAGGATAGCTGGGGACGGTCGTGAAACGTAAGCGTGTGAGCTAGGGCCTGGGAAGGCTGGGCCGACCCGAATACAGACACCCTGCAGCAACAAAAAAAAAACTCGTCATACTGCCCCTTTTTTCCAAGCCTGAGCAGTAAATAAAATTACACCATGCTCTGCAGCAGGTACACCTCAAAGACCGGCGTGGATTAGGAGATTTGAAAGCAACCGCGCTGAGATGAAATGCTCCCAATTTGACGAAAAACCACATAGAACACATCCACAGACATACACAACACTCCTGCATCGAACCTTCAAGGCTCTTGCCAGGGAGGGGTATTTTGGCAAGTCTTGGCCGTTTCTTTGGTGAAACGGATGTGGTCCGCCCCGAAGAGGCTTGTAACTCCCGTATGGCAGCGAGGTTGCCATCGGGAATGGTCGCCAGTAGGACCACGTGGTTCATAGAGGTTGGTGGAGGTCGATAAGCGATACAACCAGCTGGAGTTGAAGCTCTAGCCTTGAATGGATGGATGTATGGATTAGGCGCTGCTTAGGAGAAAGTTAACCAGGCTTACTTTGGGTGCATTCTTTCTAATGGTTTGAGCCCCAAATGAAGGTGTGTCTCTCGCTCATAAGAGCGGGGCATTCGAAAATAACTTGCGAGGCTGATTCCTCGTCTTCGTTACAGAGGCGGCATAGTAGGTCTTGTGTGTAGCTCCCGATTGTATGCAGATGTTGACAGTGACCGGTTAAGAGGCCTGCTGCTTTGCTGAGGCTTAGGACTTCGGTACAGTCAGTTTGCCAGTTGGTTCCCAGCATACGCTTGCTGTGTCTGAGCCCTTCAGCGATTTTTCTTCGGTCCACTGTTTGACAACGGTTTTTCTCTTTCAACAACCAATAATGAGCACCATAAAAGTGCTGCAGGCCAACCTACACCACGGGAAAGGTGCATCGGCCACTGTGTGCAGGTTGCTCGCCGATAAACAAGCCACACTGGCCCTTATACAAGAGCCTTGGGTGGCATCAGACGGCCGCGTGCGCGGTCTAAACAACCCATCGAGTAAATTAGTTTACGACAGATCTACGGACCGGCCTCGGGCTGCTCTTCTGATCGACAAACACGCCCGCTTTCTTCCCTTAACTAAATTCATTTCCAAGGATTTAACGGCGATTCTTCTAGAGGTTTCAACTGCGAACGGTTGCGGTTACCAGAAAATAGTTGTTGCCTGCGCCTACTTTCCCGGAGATATAGACACGATTCCTCCGCTTGAAACGCAAGAGCTTACTGACTTCTGCGTGCGAAACAACTACCAATTCATCATTGGCTGCGACGCCAACGCCCACAACAGAGTATGGGGTAGTAGCAACGACAACAGGAGAGGTAAATACCTCCTTGAATATTTCATGCGAGAACAGATATATGTCATGAACAGAGGATGCAAACCCACTTTTGTCACCAAGAACAGGGAGGAGGTTCTGGATCTCACCCTGGCAAGCGGGAACGTATCGAGGTCCATTACGAAATGGAGAGTATCCGACGAAGTGTCCCTCTCGGATCATAGACACATCCGTTTCGAAATCCTGGGAAAATCTGAGGCTCATTCTACACGTTTCTGTCCGAAGAGGACGGACTGGAATCTTTTCCGTGAATCAATCTCCTGCCATGCCGATCAATTGCTGAACACCATCGACACAATCGGCGAGGTGGACCTAGCGGCGGAAATGTTAAATGAAACCTTAATCTCCTCTTACCACAATAGTACGACCCCAAGTGGTCCGACCACTACTCGTAGGGTTCCCTGGTGGAACGATGAACTGGTTCGCAAACGAGCTCAAGTAAGAAAGAAGTTTAATGAAGCTAAACGCTTAAACCAGTGGGATGATTATAGAAGCTCTCTTATTGAATATAACACCCTTATCAGGCGATCTAAGCGAGAGTGCTGGAGAAAGCACTGTGAAAGTATCCAGTCATTGCCGGAAGCAGCCCGCCTACATAAGGCTCTATCAAAAGAGCACTCAAATGGAATCGGCCTCCTAAAGAGACAGGATGGTTCTTACACAGAATGTCCCAAAGAAACACTGGAGCTCCTATTACAGACCCATTTCCCTGGTGCAGTTCAAGCGGCATCACAACCGCCTGATATCGTGGAAAACATCCATATACCGAGTAGCCGGCTAAATAGCCTTGCTGGAGGTTTTTTTGACCTCAGGAAGGTAAAATGGGCAATAAACTCTTTTGAACCTTTTAAGGCACCTGGAGCGGATGGTATTTTTCCGGCCTTGCTCCAAAACTGCCTTGGGACAATTATTTATCTCCAGAGGATCTACCTAAATCCTACAGACCAATAAGCTTGACGTCATTTCTCCTAAAAACGATGGAAAGATTATTAGACCTGCACATAAGGGAGAAGATCCATCCATCCATCCATCCATCCATTGCATAGGACTCAGTTCGCCTACACTAAAGGGAAATCCACTGTGACTGCTCTACACAAACTTGTAAGCTCAATTGAAAGTACCCTCGAGGACAAGGAAATTGCTCTGGGTGCTTTTCTTGATATCGAGGGTGCTTTCGATAACACAGGCTATGACAGTATATTTAGAGCCCTTACGGCTAGAAACATACCTTCGTCAACTATCACATGGGTTGGGAACATGTTACGTGGACGTGAAATTAGATCAACACTTAGCGGCTCTTCTGTGTGCGTTAGAGGCTGCCCACAGGGAGGTGTCCTCTCTCCGCTTCTGTGGTGTCTTGTCGTTGATGAACTCCTCCTTAGACTCTGCGAAAACGGTTTCGAGGCCATTGGTTATGCAGACGACATCACTATCATAGTCAAAGGCAAATTTGACTGCACAGTGAGTGAGGTAATGGACTCAGCTCTAAACCTGGTTCAGCTTTGGTGTGCGGAAGTTGATTTGAGTGTCAATCCTCAGAAAACTATGCTAGTCCCATTCACTAGAAGACGCAATCCGGACTTGGGGCCAATCACCCTAGCCAGTACGCTGATCAATTACTCTGAAGAGGTTAAATACGTAGGTGTAACACTATGTAGATAAAAAGCTAAATTGGAACACCCACATAGAAAATGTAACAACAAAAGGGACTCGTATTTTATGGGCCTGTAGAAACCTACTTGGTAAAACCTGGGGACTCTCCCCTAAAATTACGGACTGGCTCTATCGCCAGATGGTACGTCCGATCATATCTTACGCTGCACTCGTATGGTGGCCCAAAACCACACAGATATCCACTGTAAAGAAGCTGAACAAATTACAACGCCTGGCCTGCAAGGGCATTACTGGTTCAATGCACACTTGCCCCACAGCTGCAATCGAAGCTATCATAGGCTTAACCCCGCTCCACCTACACATTCAGGAGTGTGCGGCTGTTCAGGCCCTCCGACTCAGCCTATTTGGTAATATGAAAATTCTGTTGCAGGTACCTAGCACGCCGTTCTGCAGCAGTTCAGATTACATGAAAACGGTACTTTGCTTCAGCAGGAAGTTTTCGGTCCTCATCCCTGACCGTACGGAATGGGTAAATGGCAACCCTTGTTTGGAACCTGGAAGCTTAACGTGGTACACCGACGGTTCCAAAACGGAGCAAGGGACGGGTGCTGGGGTCTTTGGACCAAACACCCGGATCTCAATCGCCATGGGTTCGTGGCCCAGCGTCTTCCAAGCCGAGATCCACGCCATTGAGGCCTGCGCTGGAAGAATTTTACTGAAAAAATTAAGAGGCGCCCACATCGCAATCTGTACGGATAGTCAAGCCGCCATCAAGGCACTTTCCTCCTACAGCATTTCATCGAAGTTGGTCAAAGAATGCTATGACACTCTACAGCACCTTGCCACTGACAACAAAGTTACTCTCTACTGGGTACCCGGCCACCAAGGTGTCCACGAAAATGAAGTAGCGGATGAGCTGGCTAGGCAAGGCTCCTCTTCATCGTTCTATGGACCGGAACCCTTTTGCGGTCTTGGCTGGTCATCGGCTAAAGCCGTTATAAAGGATTGGATCACCGCCAAAAAGCTGCAGCGTTGGAATTGCCTTCCAGGACTGCGCCAATCGCGTTAATCAACCCCACCAGCGGCAACAATGTAATGCACCTTAGCAGAGCAAATTTAAGGCTGCTTGTAGGTTATCTCTCGGGTCATCACTGGGTAAGGTATCACCTGAATAAAATAGGTAGGTCAACTGAGACAGACTGCCGCCTGTGTTTGGCGGACATTGAGTCCACTGTGCATCTTCTTTGCAACTGTCCAAAGGTTGCTCGCTCTCGGTACTCTCTTATTGGGAGCACCAGTGTAAGCTCTGCTGAGATTAGGAACATTCCTCTGGAAGATCTACTGGCCTTTATAAGGCTAGTCGAGGGTCTTTTAGATTAAAAGGACTATGGCACAATAGACCACTATTGGTCGCAGTGCCCACCCCTTCCGGGTACTTACTTAGTCCGACCCATATTTAATAATAAAAATAGGACTTCGGTACAGTTGGTTTGCCAGTTGGTTCCTAGCATACGCTTGCTGTGTATGAGCCCTTCAGCGATTTTTCTTCGGTCCACTGTTTGACAACGGTTTCAGCAGTGGATTTACTAATTCCGATTTCAGGTTCGGGACCCTTTCTTGCAAGGGCATCCGCTTTCTCGTTGCCTTATGTCCTTTAACCCATTTCATTACGTTGTGTCGGGTAGCTAGGTTTTTGAGATTCTGTTGGCATTCCCAAACCAATTTGGAGGTTGTTTTGAGACTTGCAATAGCATTTATGGCAGCTTGACTGTCGGAGAGAATATAGATGATTTTGTTTGTATATCCCTTTCGAGTACTCTTCCCTACTGCAAGGTTTATGGCTATAAGTTTTGCCGGGAAGACAGTTGTGTTATGACCTAGGGGTTGGGAGATGGAAACCATACGAAATACCCAATCACAAAATCCCCAAACGTAGAAAAATCCCCATATTCAAAATCCCCATAATCATAATACCCATATACAAAATCCCCAATCATAAAATCCCCAAACACCCGAAATATGATGGTAAATGGTAGATGGCTGGTAGATGGTAAATGGTTGATGGATGAAAGACTGTTAATTGTTGATGGTTGATGGTAGATGGTAAATGGCACTAGGAGGGACGTAAATCGATACTTTGATTAGCACAAACAAAATATTCGAGTCCATTGCATATATAATAGGTTTTCTTTAACATCGTCGAGACAAGTCCTCATCCGAAAGAATATTCGCGGAAAACTTGGTTGGCTTATTGTTGGAACCGATTGCATATTTAATCGCCTGCACATTATCTGCTGTTGTTCTGTGTTACTTCAAAGAGTTTGCCGTTGATTAGCATATATATCAGTCCACGACGGTGATTTTTTTATTGCATAGGACTATTCAATTACAATAGTCTAAAGCACCTACCATTTATTATCTACCATTTACCATCTACTATTTGCTATTTACCACCCACCATTTACAATTTACAATCTACCATTTACCATCGGTCATCAACCATTTACAAGCTACCATCCGTCTACCATTAAGCACCTACCATTTACCATCTACCATTTATCATCTGCCATTTAACATCTATCCTTTACCATCTACAATAGCCTAAAGAAAGTCTCCATTCCCCATTTGAGGTGTGATCTTAGAACGCGCACGCGTTCTTAGATTACACCTCAAATGGGGAATGGGGAATTTCGTTTGGGGATTTTGGTTTTGGGTATTTTGATTTCGGGGATTTTGATTATGGGGATTTTGATTTGGGGATTTTGGTTTGGGGATTTTGTGACTGGGGATATCGTATCCAACCCTGGGAGATACTACAGTTGTTTTTTTTTTTAGTATAAACTCCTGTCCCTGTTCCTTTGTCTGTCTTCGACCCATCTGGGTACCACACTATATGCTTTGTCAGATGGTTATCTTTCCATTTACTGCAGTCTTTCCTGACCATGGAGGTTCGAATGTTGGAATCGAAGGTATATTGGCTGGGGTATAATCGCTGCCCATATCAAGGATTGGCTTCGCAATGATTTCTGTAATCCTACAGTGTCCTACCCTTAGTGGTGTACACATATTCGATGATGGTAGTCTGCCTCTTCTGTGATTGTGAGGTCTAGTGGTGGCAAGGCAAGTAATTTCTCTAGAGTTAAGGTTGGTGCACTGCGCATGGAGTTTTCCCTATTGCTGCACATAGGGTCTGTTTACTTATTGAAATCGCGTTGTCAAGGGTCACTCCCAGATATTTTACCTCAGTGGTAAACTGCAATTGTTGCTTGAATAAGGTTGGAGCATTGAGCCCTTCCAAGTTGTGTTTGTGACTGAAGGCTATATGTGTTGTTTTGGCGGGATTGACCGATAGGCCTACCCTCCTACACCAATCCTCGACATGGGTCAGAGCTTGTTGCATGTGTTCAGAAAGAACCCTTGGAAATTTTCCCCTTATCAGGATTGGTGATGTCATCGGCATATCCTTGGGTATAAAAGCCAGTGTTTTTTAGCTGGACCAGTAAGCCATAGGGGGGGTACTTTGAGGACAGCTGTATAGCCAGCTCTACTCGGCTTTATATGATAAACGACTGAAGGAACAAATTTGTTGAGACAATGAGCTCACAAATTTAGTTGCTCCCCTGCAGGCGTGTCCCGTACACGACAAGGCAACCACGAGATGAACTGGGTAACGAACAATTCTGTGCCTCATAATTTCACGTTCGCGTTGGCTGCTGCTCAACGAGAAAATACAAAAATCTGAGAAAATTTAAATATATCCAGGGAAGAACATTGCCTACAAATTTCCGCCTGGCTCCAGTAGTTGTTATCTGCTGTTAGTTATGAGTTACTGTGACCCAAGACATCGACAAGATAGCACTTCTTCAAACCAACTGGCGACTGATGCATTACTCATCCTCAGCAATATCGCGCCGTTCGAAATAAACAAAAAACCACAACAAGAAAACATGTTCTCGATATTTTGGACTTGGTCAAAGATTCTGCTTCTTTATCAGTTCACCATTAACCGGCATTGCAACATACCACGAAGAGAAGAGCCACTTCATCAGCAACAAAAAACAGCAAGCAGCTGGTCAAACATTCAGGCATTGACTGAATACTCGGATGGAGTGGCGATAACTGATAAGCAACGGACCAATAGCCACAGGCCTTGACGTCTGCGCGCATCTGAATGTGCAATTATTATCATTTCGCAGAACAGACCTCCTAAAATTGAAGTTTGGTTATCATTTTCCCGAGAAAGCGGCCGCTATTTGTGGAATTTCTTCGAAGTGGTCCGCGTTGACGCATTGGGAAATCTATAGAAATCGCTCACGCAAAACGCATGCAACATATGTTATGGACAGCGGTACCACGATACACCCGATTTTCAAAAGCCTACGGCGAATAGCATGTTTATTGGAAATTCATGATTTCTGAAAGATTTGCTCTTGTACACCATTACCTACCTGTCTCGAGCACCAAAAGTCCTTGCTCCAGTCAGGAATTTGCACTTGGAACCTTTTTTCTTCTCGTGTCTGACGTTTCTACAGCCACCCGTCAATTTGCTCGCACTACACTCTTGTCACACAAACCAACACTCCCTTCGTCCTGTTTTGTATTCCCAGGGAAAAACTTCACTTCCGCTTTTCACAGACTGATAGTTCCAATTAGAACTACACTTGATCGGGCTAATTGGAATTCTGTTTACAAAATTGCCAAGGGATAGGGTTTCGGAACGATGGAACGAATTGCATGTGCACACTACAAACGAATAATGCAAAAATGACACACAAGTCGCGGTGGCGGCGATTTTGACGGCTCTTCCTTTCGATGAAAAAGCGCCCGTGATACGGCCTGTACACTTGATTTTCACACACGTTGCACACAACCGGCACTATTTCCACAAACTCGATCACCTTTCACGATCCCTACGCGCCTGAATTATTACAAATTTCACTGAAAATTGGCCGTTCGATCGTTCACTCCGCCCGACTGACTTTTCTCGCTGGATGTGAATTTTTTGCAAAAATCAAGATGGCGCAACGATGGCTGTCAAACAATAATCTAGTACGTTCCCAATTAGGAAGGGACTAGATTAATGTGGAGTCCAATTGGGAATTGAGCGAATATGTGATGTGAATTTAGCGGAGGTTACAACCGGGCAGTGAACAGTGCCGTGGGACGCTAGTGAAGCAGTGCTGATCTGCTTGCTCGCGGAAGAAAAATTGATTTCTTTTTCGCAGACACGGTGAATCCGCAATCCACGTGTAAAAAAGGGTCATGTCATCATAGAACGATCCCGAAATGCGCTATGCTGAATGGTGGACCCTTATCCAATCCTCCGAAGCCTCTTTGTTGGACATATTTGAGGGAAAAGTCGTTTGGTGCCGTTCAGGAGCAGGACTAATGGCTGCAATTTTAGACCACATGTCAGACTAAAGCCACACGTGGCAGCTCCACGGGGCACGTAGGATCCAACCAATAGAAGGCTGAATCGACGGATAATCACTCCTGCTATTGAGAAGCCCATAGAAAATTACAAGTCGGTATGTTGGATGGGAAAGCTGAAATTTACTACAAAAATCAATGCAATGTTGATGATAAATTTTCAGCTAGCTATATACTATGGCCACCATTCCGTGCTCATATCACCCATATATTTGGAATACAGTGAAACCTGGCTAAAAGACCACCACGGAAAGTGCGTCACCGAAGTTCCCGGAACAGTGGAAACGAGTATACCTATATAAGGACGTCAACTAGTGTCGAGCAGTCAGTCTTATATTAGTCGTGAATAATGTCGGATCAGTAACTAGTAAAGCTTGTAAACTGTGATAAATACAGTGAGAAAATCTGTCGAAACGTCTAGAAAAGAAGAAAATATATAACAATTGGTGTCAGAAGTGGGATTTTCAAGTACGTGGTAGTGTATACGACGAGAATTTTCGAGATAATTCGGGACGGAAAGTTCAGGAAAGTGCACTTAAGCGTTTGTGTCGGACTATTGTGGACAGATCTGATATCTGAACGTAAGAAACTTCTAGAAAGTGGAATAGTGTAACATTCGGAAACATTCTCGAATGTTCGAAACGTGTAAAAGTGAACTGTGCCCAAGTAACAATTCGTATGCTTTAAAGAAGCACTTCATCCCGTAACATTCATATAGTAACACAAAATCAGTTTATCGTGTGACATCCCTTATATAAGTATTTTGATCCGATAAAAACTCCTTAAAACTTTTTTCGGAAAGCTTAAAAAGTTCTTATATAATCAATTCACGACTACATCCAATAAGACTTCGATAACACTTCTCTAAACGTTAACCTAAAAAGATGATCCATTAAATACTTCTTTGCAGTCGTCTTTATTGAATGACATAAACACACATGACTGAAATCAACACCCACACATGCATATAATATTTTACGAAGTACATATTATAGGGCTGAAATTGTTTCTTGGGTGGACAGTTTTAGTGGATAAACAAAATGCCGCGCAATATATCGCAATTAACAATTGCCGAATAAAAACGTTAGCTGACGAAACGGAATTTGTTGAATTCGGGAAACAAAAGCGCGTTGCTTGCTCGGCTGATAGACACACTGAGAGATGAAGGAAAGGATCCCGATGCGGTAGAGTTTCGGGAAGAGCAATACTCCATTGAGGCAAGTGCAGAAGAAGTCAGAGACCCAATGATCAAGTTGCTAAAAGCTATGACTGAGCTAAACTAACGATCAGCCAGGTCTGAGGAGGCAATGAGCAAGCTGAACGAACGAATTGCGAATTCGGAGAAGTCGATAACGACAAAGCAGGAAGAGGCGATTAGCCATTTAAAGACCAGCCTTGAACAACAATTTGAAAAACAGAAAGCAGAAGTCCTGAATATACTCAACGAGAAGTCTCGAGAAAATTCTGAGAAAATCAAGACGGTGGCCGAAGAAGTCCAGATGTTGAAAAACCATTTGGAACGCTTAAAAACAACGAACGTCAACGATCACCAGCCGAGTTTAATATTAGTTGAAGAATTTCAGGAGTCGAATAGCGACCGAGAAACATCGGGATAATAACAATTGACTCGATTATTAAAAGCCTGAAAGCGCCGACTTTTGACGAACAAATGTCTTGGAATATCTATAAGACACAATTTGAGGCCGCTGCGATGGTAAATGGATGGTCGGACAGCGAGCGTGCCACAGTTCTTGTTTTGGCGTTGAGAGGACGCCTGCTGCTGAAATCCTGCAATCGATTCCTATGCCACTGCAGATGTCTTATGTGGATCTTGTAGAGGCGATATATGTGCGATACGGAGACGAGTACATGAAGCAAATTTATCGATCACAGCTTCGTAGCCGGACACAGAAACCAGGAGAAACTCTGCAGCAATTGGCACAAGACATTGAATGGCCGGCTCTTTTGTCATACCCGACCTCGGAGCCTGAACATAGAAACGAAACAGCAGCAGCAGTGAACTACAACAGGCGTTACGGCTAGCTGACAAGCGGACGATCAAGAACGCATTTGCATTGCAGACATTTGAAGCTGCGCTGCGAGTAACCCGCCCGTAACTGTGTGCGAGCTTGAGAAGTAGTGGATGAGTGTGTCTGTCAGCGAATGGATGCATCAAGACAGGTTGTCAACGGAAATTCAATTCGGTGCTGAAACTGCGGTGAAAAAGGTCTTGCGCGGAGGGACTGTCATCAGCCGAGAAAGGCAGGAACATTCTGCAGGAGTGTGCGCAGCAATTAAGAAAAGCAAGTCGACAAAGCGCGAATCAACCCGCTCCGGCTGCCAGGAAGTCGGAAAACATTTAAAGGCCAATCTCAAGGGGCTTGGCTTGTGGAAATAGTGCACCCTGAACTACCATCACTGTTTCACGAATTCATCGAGGAGAGAACGATATGTGTCTAGTCGGCTGGATTGACGGCGTGCAGTGCATCATCAATATCGATACTGGCACAAGGAAATCAATTCTAAGACCGGACATCGTGAAATGAGTGGAATTGTGAACGATAGAAAATTCGTGCTTCGAACAGCGACCGGAGGAGAGATGGGAATGCATGGCGAGGTTACCAAACGACTTCCTGAAGACAAACGGATTCATGTTGGACTTGGGACAAAGGATACTAAGATGGCGTAACATCGAGATTGTCGCAGAAGTTCCACGAATGGAAGCGGCTATCCTCCGAGTGTTGGTGGCCAGGATTTGTATATACCGAAGACTTCGGAGTGCGTAATGCGAGCGAGGCTGGATGGAAGTCCTGGAGGCCATCATTTCGATATAGTGGAACCAACCAAGTTACCAGCGCTCAATAACTTGACGGTAGCGCGAAGTTCGGTGAGGATCGCTCGCTATGCAATTCGAAGAACACCTGCGCAATCTGAAGGATAAGTCTTAGCAAGGCTACGTGCATCCAACTTTAAGCTAAGTCCAAAGAAGTGTACGTTCTTCAGTATCGAAGTTTGCTACTTTGGACACATTGTTTCTGCGGGAGGAATACAAACTGATCCCGACAAAACGGAAGCCGTGAGAAAATTACCAATTCCAAAAGATAAACATCAGCTGCGCAGTTTTCTGGGTCTGGCCACCTATTAGCGGCGATTTGTCAAGGATTTCTCGAAAATTGCAAATTGCCTCCACTCTTTGGTTGAAAAGAATCGTCCGTTCATATAGAGTCAAGAATACCAAAACGCATTTGAGGAATTGAAGGCAAAACTTTGTCAAGCACCCGTATTGGCGTATCCGAGAGCTGGAATCAAATGTATTCTTGACACGGACGCTAGCAAAACCGGAATTGGCGCGGTACTATCGGAACACATTGACGGCGAAGAGAAAGTCGTGTCTTACCTTAGGCGCGTGTTGTCGAAAAGTGAGCGAAACTACTGCGTAACAAGCTACTAGCAATTATCGAAGCGACGAAACACTTCCACAAATACCTTCTTGGCCAAAAATTTATGCTGCGAACAGATCATGCTGCGTTGAGGTGGCTGTTGAACTTCAGAAATCCGGAAGGTCAAGTTGCCAGATGGATCAAACGATTGCAGACATACGAATTCGATACGGTCCATAGAAGTGGAAAAGTGTACAGTAATGCTGATTCGCTCTCGCGCCGCCCATGCCCCCTAGCATGCAAGCACTGCGCTCGATTGGAAGAGAAGGAAGTCGAGAAGACTGACAATGTTGCCTATGGAAGGTTGGAATCCGGAGGAAATACGCAAAGCTTAACTGAATTGCGAGGACATATCGGTTCGATACTCGTGTGGAAGGAGTCCGCAGAAAGGCCCAGTTGGAGCGAGGTGTCAACCTTTGGGTCAACCACGAAAAGCTATTATGCTCCGTGGAATTCTCTTCACGTTGAGGATGGCATGCTGAAACGGAAATGCGGGAATCAGCGGACGGAACGTTGAGTATATGCAGCTGATACTTCCATGGAGCAAGGTTGACGAAGTGCTGCGGCAAATGCATGAAGGAACATCGGGAGGGCATTTTGGTGAAAGTGCGTGAACGATTCTACTGGGTACATGCTCGAGTTGATATTGAAGAGTGGTGCCGCAGGTGTACGAGTTGTGCAGCTGTTAAAAGACCAGCGAGGAAGCTAAAAGGAGCTATGAGGACATATATGTTGTCGGTGCGCCCTTTAAAAGAGTCGCTGTGGATATTACGGGACCATTTCCAGAAACCGATCGCGGAAACCGGTACACATTGGTAGTGGCTGACTATTTTAGCAAGTGGACGGTTCACGGTATAAGTATACGCAATATCCAATTAGGAAGCGACAACGTTGGCAGAACAGCTCCTCGAAAATTGGGTCTGTCGATATGGAGTACCTTGTGAGCTACATTCTGATCAAGGGCGAAACTTCGAGTCTGGAGTGTTCAGCGAGATGTGCTGGTTATTGGGAATATGGAAAACTAGGACTACTCCTCTACACCCTCTGTCCGATGGAATGGTCGAGCGTTTCAACAAGACATGAACGAGCGCTTAGCCAAAGTTGTGTCGAACAATCCGCGAACATGGGACCAGTACAACTATTCCTAATGGCTTACCGTTCAGTTGAACAGGCATCAACAGGAGAAACACAATCGAAAATTCTGTTCGGACAATACGACTTCCCGCGGATGTGAAATTCGGAATAACACCAGTGGAACAGTCGACATAAGTTTCTGAGTATGTGTACGCCCTAAGGCAACGTTTGGACAATGCCCATAAGTTGGTGCGGGTACGATTACGATTGAATGCAGATCGTATGAAAACTAGATACGACTTAAGGGCTAACTCTGCTGAATTCAACAAAGAAGATCTCGTTTGGTTATACAACCCTCGTCGGAGAAAAGGTGTACATATATCCGAAGCTTCAACAGAACTGGGAAGTACCGTACGAAGTAATCACCCGAATTAATGATGTGGAATATATTGGTTCTCCCAAGAAATAGTCTTATCAATATTTGCTATAGTTTGTAATAATGGTCATCGCTTGGCGTAACGTACGGTGTTCCATGTGTTTGGTGGAACAGGCAGGGGCGCCCTAGCATAGTTACGAAGAGTAGCAAATTTTTGACTGAGTAGATGAAAAGGTGGATCTTGATAAAGGGAACTCCTAGGAATTTTAAAATGCGATTCACAATAATGAAATCCTGGTACATGAGCACTATCGAAAAAGTAAAAAAAAAAACTATCAAAAAAGTTAAAAAAAAAGTATCAAACCAGAGCCGAGGACCAAAACCTTAAAAAATTCATACAACTGCGAATAATATAATAGCAGTGGAGGTTACGTTTAACTTATTTCTCTTAAAAACTTCTATTGCATATTTTAGAGCTAGCTTTAAAAATCGAATGATTGTGAATAACGTAAAAATTTTTACTTTCTGGAAATGATATTGGTCGTTGGTAGGTTAACGGTACTCTCCTATCCATTAGCGTAGACAAGGGGGCATCGAAGGAATCAATCGCCCCCCCCCCCCCCCTTAGCTCGCACATCTTTCCCTTGCGATCGTGTTATCGTGTACCTATTTGACAAAAAAAGTATTAATTTAATTTTAGCAGTGAATTAAGTAAAACAAAAAAAATGTTTCTCAAATTATAGCTAAAATGGCTGGTAACTCTTGTAAGAGGCGAAAGCAATGCAAGTAAATTTAGAGTCATTAATGAGGGGTGTAATGATAGTTAAAGAAGTAGAATTTCGCAGCAATATAATATGGGTCAGGAACCCCACACTCGCATTCTGTACAACAATTCAGTTTCAAATCTTTGCATACATACATAGACTCATGCTCAAACAAATATCTTCAGACTTTGTATTTTTGAACAAAATTTGCGTTTACACAATGTGTTGCGGCCCAAATTTTGTGAAAAAAATATTACCCCCAATATTTGTATAAAAACTAGGTTAGACACGATCCCCCAGTCCTTTCAATTGAATTTCTCTTGTAAGGACAAAATCTGGTCACAGATCCCCTCCCTCTCCGAAAAGCTATCTACGCCACTGCTCTATCAAAGAAAAGGATACGAATCGCCGCAACAAAAATAATAGCTAAAGTCCTGGATAGACCTGGAGCGTAAATGAAAATGAAACGGTAATAAACCGGCATAAAAACCGTGGTGAAATTAAAATTTTTGCTTCGAAAATTGCTACAAAAGCGTTTTACGTCCTAAATCATCTTAAAAATAACTAAAAAAAATAATTTCCCCCTTGTCCAAATGCATTTTCAACGTGAAAATGAGTCGATTCGGTAGCATATTCTCCTTCAGGCGTGATGAGTTTTGCAAATGTCAAACCGATTCACTATGTCCACGACGATTTCATCGTGGAAATTATCTAATGACCGGGGAATCGAAAAATAATACATAAAATGGCAGAGACAAATTGTGAAACCATTCTCGGATTTTAGTTAATGGAATTCCCCAGCATTTACCACATATTCCACGACAGTAAGTATGCATTTTCATTGAGAAAATCGCAGCGGACTAAAATTTCATTCTCATTCCGCCCGAGGTCTATCCAGGCCTTAATTTGGTAAGTTAAAACGGTTCACCACAGTATCAAGAATCGGAATATGATCGTGGAGGTCCTCTTCTTGAGAATGGACAGCTTTAACTTCAATAGTGTTCATTGGATCCTCCTGATTCGAGATTGGGCTTACGTCCTTTATTTCGAGGATGTCTTTTAAAGTGATTTCGGCGTTAAGGGCTGGAAATCGTGAAATTTATTCCATAAACTAAAATTCAAGAATGATTTGTCTCTGCCATTTTATGTATTATTTTTCGATTCCCCGGTCATTAGATAACTTCCACCATGAACTAGTCGTGGACAGTGAATCCGTTTATCGTTTGCGAAATTCACCACGCTCGACAGAGAATATGCTACCGAATCGACCCATTTTCATCTTGAAAATGCATATGGACAAGGGGGGGGGGGGGGGGGGGGGGGGAATTAAAACTTAAGTTGGTGGTGGTCGTTTTGGAGATCAAACTCTCGAACAAATATATAGGGTCTAAAGTATTTAAGACCCCATACTACAGCCAACACTTCTTTTTTTGTAGTGGAACATTTTTTTTCATGGTCATTGAGCGTCCTCAATGCGAACGAAATTGAGTGACCTTGTTGTGTTAATGCGGCCCCAATTGCAAAGTTACTGGCATCAGTAACTCCTAAAAATGACTTAAGGTACGTTGTGCTCGACACGACTGCATCGGCTCTAGCGACAGCGACTCGCTCATTTCATATAAAAACTAATTTTTCTCTCATTCTAAAAACGAGTTTTTATATGAAATGAGCCAGTCGCTGTCGCTCGAGCCGATGCAGTCGTGTCGAGCACAACGTACCTTTAATTTGCTTCTGGGAATGCGGAAGTTTTATATTTCTTATACTTTCTCGGGGTTTGGCTGAACTCCTTCGGAAGGAAGTATATGGCCCAAGAAATCAGTTTCCTTTTTCATTATTTGTTAATTTGTATTTTCAAATGCGCTTTTTGTAAACTCTTCAATATTAGTTGTAGATTATTTATGTGTTCTGGTAAAGATGTGCTGAATACAAGGACGACACGTCCATGTAAACAACGCAAATTCTGTTAATAAGTGTTTTGAGAGTAGAAGATTGTGGTCACGTATAGGCATCAATTTAGTCTCCTGGTGTAAGTGATCCTGGGCAGACATCAGAAGGCAACCTGTCGCGATGCGTAGAGCGGCATTTTGGCAGACCTGAACTTTGGACCAGTTTGTGTCACATAGACCATGTGTCCAAACTGGGGCTGCATAATCAGCGGCCGCTCGACCCACCGGTTTATAAGTAGCTAGCATGGTTTCTTTATCTTTGCCCCAGGTGCTACCAGCTAGAGCTTTTAGGATGTTGTTCCTACTGCGCATTTTTTCACAGACTGAAGCTGCATGATTCGCAGACGTCATCATGTTCTCTCGGTGAAGCCCGAGAATTTTGGGGTTTTTAACAGTAGGAACAGAATTGTTGCCAATACGTATATCCATCTCCCATCTGATGTCCTCCCACCAAGTGGTTAGAAAAGTCGCAGAGGATTTGGACGCAGAGATGGTGAGGTTTCTACGGGTGGTTTGTTCGATAACATCCGACTAAATATTGCTTGGTGAGAAGTTCATTATGGCTCCTCAAAGTCATTAATTTTGTCTCCTGGTGTAGATGATCTTGTGAAGACATCTTAACACAGCCGGTGATGGTGCGTAGTGCTGTGTTTTGGCAGGTTTGAATGTGGCTCCAGTTGGTGTTGCAGAGACCATTTGTCCACGTTGGTGCTGCGTAATTGACTAGGGGGCGACCGATCGCTTTATACGTAGCCAAGAGGGTTTCTTTGTATGTGCCCCATGTACTTCCGGCAAGTGCTTTTAATATTTTATTCCTGCTCCTGAGTATGGAACATATATTTTCGGCATGGGTGTTGAATTTGCCGGAGTTGTCAAGCGTGACACCACGGATTTTAGGGGTCGTTGTTGTTGGGATGATGTATGTGTCAACGTAGATGGGCAGTTGTGTGTTGTACTCTTGGTTGAAGGTTGTGAATAATGTGGCGGAGGACTTGGGCGCAGATAGCTTCAGATTTTTACTGACGAAGAAAGCGTTGAGAACCTGCAGGTATTCGTTGATTAGATCGCACATTTCGGGAATGTCGTTACCAGTTGCCATGATGGTGCAGTCGTCTGCGTATGAGATGATTTGTAATCCCGTTGGTGGTGTGGGTAATCCTGCCATGTAGAGGTTGAAGAGAGTGGGGGATAAGACTCCACCCTGGGGAACGCCTTGTTTGATTTTCCTGAGTTTAGACTTCCCGTTTCTAAACTCTGTACAGGATTGACGACCGGCAAGGTAGTTAGCGATCCATTTATGGATGTACGGTGGTGTAGTATTGCGGAGATCTGTTAGCAATAGAGTGTGGTTGACAGTGTCAAATGCTTTTGACAGATCGAGAGCAACCAGGACGGTACGCTTGCATGATTTCGGTTGGTTGAGTCCAGGGCCTGGTCATAAGCTCTTTCCGTCTTTCCTGTGACGTCATCAATCGAAAGAGAACGTATACTACTGAATGAGAACGATTACTATGATTAATATATTACTATGGAAAATCAACAACAAATCGTATGCAATGACAGCTCACTAAATACGTTGATTTTATATACAGTAAACCTTTTCTAAACAGACACCTTTAATAGTAAAGTGTCTTATTGAGTATCTTATTTACAATATGACAAGAAAAAAACCATCCCGATCGCATTGAATTTAAATACAGGCTTCGAAATTATATATTGGGTTTTAATGAAGGTTGTATATCTGACAACGCCAACACTAATGCAGATGATACCCCCCGACTTAAAGAGTCTTGAGGTTGGTCTAACAGGTCATTTGTAATTACGCCATTCAACTGCCATTCAACCATGTATTACCTACGCCATATTCATATTTTAGGAAAAATGTTATCTGCAATTATTAATATTCTCAGAGATCTTTCCGAGGAGGATGACGAGTCCGAAGATCTTCCACTGGCATATGATGGACTCGAACATTTAGCGGGTTACATCTGCCACCGAGTGAGATTTTCAAATCCCGAAACAACCGTTAATCCAAATGAGGATAATCGTTCTTATACTTGGACCAATCATTTGGACGAAGGTGGACTCTGCAACCCAACAGAGGAAATGATGGTTCATGTAGAGGAATTGAATAATATACTCCTAGAGACGAACGGGGAAATTATGTAAAAATTATTTAAAAAAAATGATTTTAATTGCTAATGAAAGGGAAATTGCCTGTGAAGGAAAGGTAAAAAAATTGTTTTTTAGAACCCGGATGTTTTTTCGCATAAGACAACTAAATTCTGAAATTATTAATAACAAATTTTCAAAAAAAAAAAAAAATACATAAAACTGTATTATAAAATATACAAACAATATATGTTTTATGTGAAAGGTCTTTTTTATCATGTTCGTTTATACTTGCACAATACATATGTACATAAGATATGTATTTCCTTCCGCCATATTGGGTGGCCAATTATGGAGACTCTACTGTACATGTATGTTTTAAATAAAACGAATACTTTGATTCGCCTTTAATACGATGGCGTTGCTATGCAAAATATGGCGTAACTACGGAAAATAAACAAACATTTTCTATTACACCAAATTCAATCCGGTGACACGCCAACTACGTTGTCGTTGTACACAGTGTTGTGCCTAGTAAGAGCGTTAAGAGAAATGACGTCACAGGAAAGAATACGTCATTCGTTTCTCTGACTCTCCCACTTGTCGCTATCTTATATTCTTTATATCGTGGGTTGAGTCCATTAAATATGTTGGACGTGATCGTATCGAGAGCGGTGGTGGTGCTATGCATTTTACGAAAACCATGTTGATGATTTGCAAGCTGCATGTGCTCTAAAAGTTTCGGCAATACAAGTACTTCCAGTATTTTGGCCACAGGAGACAGGAGCGTTATTGGACGATGATTCCGCTAGAGTAGTACCTGGTTTGGGTATTGGGTTTATGCGGCCTTTCTTCCATAACTCAGGAATGATGAATGATTTTAACGATAGAATAGATTCATCGTGGCAGTGATATAATCAATGGCCGATGAATCTAGATGTTTCAGCATGATCATAGCAATGCCGTCAGGGCCGAACGCTTTGGAATTTTTGGCATTTTTAATTGCAAGTCTTACTTGGTTTGAGGTAACCTGAAGGTAACCGGTGGTGCTGTTGCGGATAGCTCTTGTGATAGTGCGCTTGAGCCCATCTTTTTCAGGATGTTCGACGAATTGTTGATTAAATTTGTGTGCGCATTTGTCGTCGTTATTGTAGGACTTATCACCGAACTTAATGGCTACCTTACCTTTGGGTTTTGTGGGGTTAGATAACGCACGTGCCGCTTTCCAAAGGTTGCTTACACCGGATTTTATGTGGCAGGATTTTAAATGCTTGTTCCATTGTTGTCTTCTGTGCTCATTTACTTGCTGGGTTATCACATTATTTAGGTCGCTGATACGAGGATCACTGGGGTCTATTGCTCTGAATTCATCCCTGATTTTTGCCAATTCTACGGCACTTGATGGAAAATGTGGTCTCAAGATTGGTATGCGGCCGGAAGGAATGTATCTATTAGCAGCATCTACGATAATCCGTCTCAGATTTTTTTCAGCGGTACGTACGTGTCGGTGGGAATTGGTAAGGCAGAAAACGTTTCGCTGGTACATGCTTGAAAGCCGATCCAGTCTGCTTTGCTGAAATTTGTGTACGTTTTCTTCTCAGTCTACGCGAATTGGGACGGTTTGTCGATCGTGAGGACTATTGGCAGGTGGTCTGACTAGAAGGTGATGAATGGCTCCCATGTGGTGTTGTTCAATTGTACTGCCGCACCAACGCATCTAACACCCATCGCGCTTTGGGAAAAACCCATTGAAGTGGCAATCTTCTTAGGCCTCGAACTTGAGGAGAGGATGCCAACCATTTACGAATGACACTAGTTCCCCCCCCCCCCCCTCCCTTACCTGCGCCGCTACAACAACAACAGCCAGACTATCCATAAGAAGAATCCACATGGATGAACGACACATTTTGTTACCTGTTGAATTTGAATGAATACAAATCAAAACCAAACATATTTCGTTATTATATCATAAATATTTTATTTTTCATCTGATACTCTCTTATCATATCATTTTTGCATATTTTTTTTTTTGTTTTTCACTTTTAGTAAGTTCTATCGATCGATCATGCGATTCATCGAACGAAATTAAAAACGTAAACGGGGGGGAAGAAGAAGAATGAAAACACGTTATTACATATTCTACTACACAAAACCCTACTCTGTACTTGCTCTTACATCTCGTCGCCTCTGCTTGTTGGCAAAAAAAAAACTTAACATTGAAACTTACATGATATTAATATATATAATAGCTAATCGAAAATATATAGAATATATTGTTAGAGGTGTATTTTGTTTTTTAATTGAAAATGTTGAAATATTATTGTTAATTAAAAAAAAAACACATACATAATTGCGAAATGTGTGTACTCATCTACAAATATGAAATCTCATTTAAAAGAGTTAAACTAACGCGAAACTGTTCTGCATATCGTTTCAGTTGCCCGCTAAACTGTGCATGTCTCTCTCTCGTCTCAGCTGTTCTGCACTCTGCTTGTGATTAGTTCTAATATAACTGTCGTCCTCTCTTCGTACATATTTTGTTTAGTCTCGAGTTTTAACCTACTATATATTCTTTTCGTTTCATTTTCGTCTGTTGTGTCTGTTAATGGTTCTATTTCAATTATAATGTATTTCTTGTATAATATACACAGTTTGCCGTCAAAGTGACAAATTCAATTTAATTTATTATTAATGTAATTTCACTATTGCTGCTACTGTCCTGCGCATACTCCCCGGGGGTTTCAATTAAATTATGTACTAGAGATTTGTAAAAATTGGATTCTTTCTTTTGTATATTTTATTTAAAAATAATCATTAGATCGTCAATAGTAGTATTTCGTTTTGGGGGGGATGTCACAACAACTCTTTTTTAGTTTTTTATTGTAATTTTCTTTTTTCCAGCTATTTACAAACATTTGTTCAACACTACCTTCAATTTACTATAGATTCAGAGAGATGTGGTTTGCGAGGAAAATGGAAGAAAAACAGAAAAAGAAAGAAAGAGTCGTATGCATTTTTGTGTTGCTGAATGATGTCAAGATGTAAATATGCTCCTGATATTATATATATTTATTGTATGAATATGTGAGTGTGTGTGTGGTGGTGTGTGGTGTATGTAATTATGGTTCTTGACAATCCTCTCTTACATTTTACATGATTCTTTTCTATGCTCTATGCTATACGTATTGTTTGTATGTTTGGTATTTTTTCTTTCAAAGGAGTTTATGGTGATTTGTGTTATCTATTCAAAATACACTCGTTTTTTTACGCAAATTTCAATTCAATTCGATTACATTCTTATAACAATATAAATATATATATACTTCATTCTCTGCATTTGTTTGTTTTATGTTGTTTGCCAGAAAACATAGAACTAGACAAGATAAAAAATAAATTCATCAAAGACTGTTTAAAAACACTGACAAAATACATTTTATAATAATTAATCAATAACATTTTGATTTTGAAAAAGAAAGAAACTGTTTAGCAGAATGCTATACACATAATTTTGCCCTCTAAGATCCCTTCATTATCACTCATAATCATCAAGTAACTGTAATTCTATCCGAAAAAGGTAAAATTTGAAAATATAGAATAATTTGCATAATACGCGAAACATGATCAAAAGTACATCATATAATAAGAAAGGAAGAGAAGAGGGTTGACAAAATATAATAAATTTAACGTAAACGTGTTTTTTGTTGTTTTGTTGTATGAGTAAAATGTTGTTTTATCAAGCGCTTAAATAACTGTGGTGGCAAATAGACGTTACTGCTGCTGCTGTTGCTTTAGATGGGGATATGAGCATAAGTCAATGCTTTGGATAGATATCATCGATAGTGACGAATGCACAATGTCCTATTGAGTGTGTTGCCATTAGTCGGAGTAGTTCGTAGGCATGGGCTATGCAAACTTCTAGTGGTGGCCGCCATGGATAATTCTTTGATTCTGAAAGGAGAAAAAAAAAGCAAAAGTTAGTTCATATTAACATTTTTAATTAAATAAATTTAATTTATTCTTTATACACATTTATTTTCAGGGATTTATTGGAAGAATCGACAACATAGTCTGAAGCCTTCCTCGTGGTGAAAACTTCATTTCCATAACAAATCAGCCGAGGACTCAAAAGATCTCGAGAGGGAGATTCTGAGATACAAATTTCCCAAAAGTTTTGACGACACAGCTTACCACGCGGCCATTACCATGTGGTCCTACTGGCAACCATTGCTATTGCATTATTATTTTGCAGTTGCAATACGCCTCTTCGGAGCGGACCACACCCGTTTGCAACAACATACGGCCAAGAGTTGCCAAAACGCCTCCCTGGCAAGAGCCTCGAAGGTCTCGATGCAGGAAGGTTGTGTATGTCTGTGTATATGTATGGACTCGTTATATATGTTTTTTCGTCTTATTGGGAGCATCACATCTCGGCGCGGCTGCTCTCAATTCTCCTTTTACGCGCCGGCATTGAAACAAATCCAGGCCCTGTTTTGGTATGGATGTGTAGTGTCTGCAACCGACGTATCGGTTCTAATGCCAGGTCACTTCAGTGTAGTTGCTGTTCGGAGTGGGTGCATTTTAGATGCTCCGGTTTGAGAAGGATAGGTCATTACATAGAAGGTACATTTGTTGCTCCAGGCTGTAGGAATACTGGGCAGCCTCGGGTAATACCAGGCCCCTCCCCTCCACCAACGCCCCCTACTCCCCCCAATAATGTTGCCTTGAACGTAAGACACAGCTTAACTCCCGCCCCTCCGCCAGCAATTTTTACACCGGTGTCCATATTGCAGTTCAACTGTAATGGCATTCTAGGGAAATTTCCTGAAATCACAAGCTTCTTGAGAAAGTACAGAATCCTGATTGCAGCCATCCAAGAGACGAAACTCCACGCGAATTCACCATTCAACGCTGATGGTGAATATATCATCTTACGCAAGGACAGAGAAGGCGCCACGAATGATTCTCACCCTGGAGGTGGACTTGCCTTCCTAATACACAGGTCCGTACATTACCGTGTATTAGATGTAGTTTCAGACGGTACGGCGGAATTGCAAGCCATCTCAGTTTCATCAGGGAGCACCAATATCGAAATTTTTAACATCTACATACCACCACACTCTAGTTGTACAAACTACCATTTCGATATTGGTCCTCTTCTTAATGGAGAGCACAGGATCATTCTTGGTGACTTCAATGCCCATCATGAACTCTGGCATTCCGCGCTTCACAACGATGCCAGGGGTCAAGCTATCGCCGAATCTCTGGACGCATCAGGTTTCTGTACCCTCAACGAAAACTCTCCAACCCGTGATGCAAACAATTGTATTAGCTCACCAGACATTACAATTGTCAGCGCTAGCCTAATTAGTGAGACCTCCTGGGAAACACTTACCGGTCTTCCCTCTGATCACCTCCCAATCATAGTCAGAATTGACAAACCAGCTGACCTGACCAAGTCAGAGAAGCGAACTTTTGTCAATCACAAAAAAGCTGATTGGGAAGGTTTCAAAACATTCACGTCATCGAAGTTCTTCGCGCTTCCCCCTCCCACCAATATACATAAGGCCGAACGTAACATTAGGAGCGTCATTGCCAAAGCTGCGGCACGGTTCATCCCTGCAGGGCGCATTCCAAAGGTTCGTCCAAACTTCCCAACAAGTGCCGCAAGGTTAGCTGATGAACGTGACAACATTAGGCGCGCTAACCCTGGTGACCCCAGAATTCGGGAGCTCAATATCCAAATACAGCGACAAGTTAAAGACTACAAGAAGGCCAAATGGAACGAGCACCTCAATGACTGTAACCTTAAAGAAGGTGCCAGTAAGTTATGGTCCACTGTCCGTGCCCTTTCGAACCCCACAAAAGATAAGGGCAATATAGCCATAACCTTCGGCAAAAAAGAAACTAGCAATCCTCTTCAGTGTGCGAGCCAGTTCAATAAACAATTTATTGAACATCCCAAGTCAGATGGCCTCAAGCGCAAAATTAGAAGACGGATTCGCAGCCGAATTGTTGACTCCGTACCAATTTATACTCCGGACCAGGTTAAAACAGTCATTGAGAATGCAAAAAATTCTAAGGCCCTTGGACCTGATGGCATTTCAATGGCCATGCTCAAACATCTTGGTCTTCCTGCCATTGAGTACCTCACGGCAGTCTTTAACTTGTCAATGTCTACGCTCGCCATCCCCGACATCTGGAAACAAGGTCGTATAGTCCCATGCCTTAAACCAGGGAAAAGTGCCAAACTAGGAACTTCCTACAGACCGATTACGATCCTGTCACCTGTAGCAAAGACGCTAGAAGCCCTCATCCACCCCACACTCGTTTCACATGCAAAGCTAGATCCCCATCAGCACGGATTCAGACGCATGCATAGTACAACCACCGCTCTGGACGCGATCACTACACGTGTAAGAGACGGACTAAACCACAGTACACCCTGCCATAGAACTATCATGGTGGCGATTGACCTATCAAATGCGTTTGATAAGGTTAATCACTCCATGCTTCTGGCAAACCTCCTCAATATGCATGTTCCGACTCAAGAGATAAGATGGATTGCCAACTATCTAGCTGGTAGGCAATCCTTCACCGAGTTTCGAGGCAGTCGTTATAA
The DNA here is from genome assembly GCA_949715475.1 of Microchrysa polita. NCBI lineage: Eukaryota > Metazoa > Arthropoda > Insecta > Diptera > Stratiomyidae > Microchrysa > Microchrysa polita. The sequence continues at coordinate 24,711,691 of OX454419.1, read as the reverse complement.
ACTTAGAAAGATCAAATTAGGTGTTCCTCAAGGTGGGGTTCTTTCTCCCACCTTGTTTAACATCTACATGGCCGGTCTCCCAACACCTCCGGAAGGCATTGAAGTTATTTCTTATGCCGATGACTGCACTGTACTCGCCACGGGAGCGGATAGGGATGTCATGCGTGAAGATATCAATAGATATTTAGCGCGACTAGAAGCCTTTTTCCATAGCAGAGGCCTAACCATCTCAGCGTCCAAATCGTCTGCGACCTTCCTTACCACCTGGTCAGGTGATTGTAAGTGGCCGGTTGGGGTACGTATTGGCAACAAACCAGTTCCTGCTGTTGCAAATCCAAAAATTCTCGGGCTTCACTTTGAGAAAATGATGACTTCAGCTCATCACGCGGAAGCGGTATGTGAAAAGATGCGCAGCAGGAACAAAATTCTTAAAGCACTGGCTGGTAGCACCTGGGGCAAAGATAAAGAGACAATGCTAGCCACTTACAAAGCGGTGGGTCGAGCAGCGGCTGATTTTGCGGCGCCAGTTTGGTCGCAAGGTCTCTGTAACACAAGCTGGAACAAAATCCAAGTCTGCCAAAATGCTGCTCTACGCACAGCTACAGGATGCCTTCTGATGTCTGCCCAGGACCACCTACATCAGGAGACACATTTGATGCCAATACGTGACCACAATCGACTACTTACAAAACAATATTTGGTAGGTTGTTATCGAGAGGATCATCCTAATCGTAACCTCATGGACAAAATTCCCCCCCCACGTAACATCAAACGTGGCCCTCGTGACATTGAGAGAGAAGTCCAGGGTTACAAAAGGGATCCTTTCGATGAAGATTCATACCGGGCTGCCATTGCAATGAGAGCCACCAGAGTGACTTTAGCCCAACTTCGGTCAGGCTTCTGCTCACGCCTAAATTCGTATCTATCTCGCATAGACCCAAATATACTAAACGTATGCCCAAACTGCGCTGGCACGCCACACGATGTAGCCCATTTGTTTCAATGCCCAGCTGCACCCACTAATCTCACCCCCCTCTCACTATGGGAAAACCCCATTGCAGCTGCCACGTTTTTGTCCCTGGAGATTGCGGACGAAAACGATGACGAACTATAAAACGAGTCCATATAGATACACAGCGGTTCACACCTTTCTGTACCGCTAAAAGAAGAAGAACCACGCGGCCATCGCAGATATTCACAGAATAAATATGCATCCGTCAATAAGGAGCTAAGCTAGTAATAGATATAATCCTACCAGTGTCCCAACCACCTATTTCGTCTCAGGAGACGGGGCTTATGTCACTAGCTCTACTAATGTCAGACTGGAATTTGTGCCTCAATTTCTACCGATCTCTTTCCCCAATTCAAGACTATTAAAGTACGCTTACGCGATACCATTTCATAGTACAACTCTACCAATTAGGTCGAAATGAATCGGGATGAATGAAATGATGATTTTCGCTCAAAGCGAACGATGCATCTTAAATACGGCAACGCATGCTTTCATCGAGGAACATTTATACCAACATCGGAGGGTCCACCCTCTCCGCCTTAGCCACTCGTGGCTGCCCACAAGGAGGGGTACTGTCCCCCCTTCTGTGGTGTTTAGTTGTTGATGGACTGTTGTGGAGACTAACCTTAGAGAGGTTCTCCACCCAAGGTTACGCAGACGATCTGGTTATCATGGTCAAGGGCAAATTTGAGGAAGTCCTACCCCATGTGCTCCACACCGCCCTGCGAATAGTTCAAGATTGGTGCACGGAAAGTGGTCTACGGGTCAACCCGTCCAAGACCACGGTGGTTCCTTTCAGTAGGAGCAGGACAACAAGAACCCTGAGTTGTCCTACTATGTACAACTCCCAAATTAAAATGGCAAACCAAGTCAAATATTTGGGAGTCACTCTTGATAGCAAATTACTCTGGGATGACCACATGAAATCGGTCACAGAGAAGGCGATCAAGGCACTATGGACCTGCAGAGGTTATGTAGGTAAAACCTGGGGAATTAAACCACACTTAATTCTGTGGATTTACAAGACAATTGTTAGACCTATAGTGGAATATGGGGCGGTGGTGTGGTGGAAAAGGGCTTTAACTAGCACTGGTAAGTCGGATCTAGGTAAGGCCCAGAGGCTTGCCTGTCTAATTATCACTGGAGCTATTGTTTCATGCCCCACCGCTGCCCTGGAGGTTCTTCTTGACCTAACTCCACTACACATCCACATTGAAGCGTCGGCGAGGCTGGCTGTTTGTAGGCTCAGGGCCTTCAGCACAACAGTCAATTTTAGCCATGATCAACTAGGATGGTTACAGGGTAGCAATACCCTCTGTCTACCTTCGGACTACCTAGTTAAGACATTACGCTTCAACGCGTCCTTTAAATCAGCAATCTGGGCGAGGGAAAGTTGGACGGATATGTTCAGGTCCCTTCACCCCGACACTATCAGCTTTTACACAGATGGATCAAAAACTGATACAGGCTCTGGAGCGGGCATCAGTGGTCCAGGGGTAAGGTACTCAGTACCTATGGGGAAATTAGCGTCTGTGTTCCAGGCGGAAGTACACGCAATAGAAATTTGCGCCAGAGAATGTCAGAACAAAGGATACGTCAACAGGAAGATAGCGATCTTTACCGACAGTCAGGCGGCTATCAAAGCTCTTACAAAACATACCTTTACTTCAAAACTAGTATGGCTATGTCAGGAAATACTTCAATCTGTAGGATCTCGCAATGATCTTACACTCCTATGGGTTCCCGGACACTCTGGAATAGAAGGGAATGAGCTCGCAGACGAACTCGCTAGGGTAGCCTCTGCTAGCCCCTTCTGCGGCCCGGAACCCTTCTGCGGAATACCACTGTGTCTATGCAGAAACGAAATCACTGAGTGGGAGAAGACGACAGCCACCGTATGCTGGGAGGCCCTTCCAGGACTAAGGCAGTCGAAGCTTTTCGTAGCGACCTACTCTAAGAAACGCACTCTGGAGTTAGTTAAGCTCAGCAGGAACAGAGTCAGAATCATAAGTGGCCTCCTTACAGGCCACTCCCGTTTGAACGGGCATTTAAGAACCATGCGCTTAGTCGCAGACGCGACCTGCCGTTTCTGCGAGGCCGATGACGAAACATCCACTCACATACTTTGCGAGTGTGAAAGACTGGCGATGAGACGGGAGGAATGCTTTGGCATAACTTTCCCTCTCTCAGAGGACATCGCCTCCCTTAGCATGGGACAAATTAATCGATTTATCGACAGATGTCGGTTAGATAAATTTATCTAACCTGTAGCGCGGGCAATGGCACAATAGACCACCGGTCGCAGTGCTTATGGCAAATATGCCGATGCCCCCATTTAATCTAATCTAATCTAAATACGGCAACGAATCGAACTTGCTAAATTAGTGCAGCTTGACCCTTCTTCCTCTCTGTAAAATAGAGCCTGTGTAGATGGTATATGGTGATGTTGAATCGACTCCACTCAGTTATTTCGTTTGTGCACATGCTGAGGGGTAGGCTATGAGGATTGATAGAAGAGTTCCAAAAATATCGCCCTATTTGTTTGCTTGATCATCACGCCATTGCAGCCTCGGATACGGTAGTGGCCAGGTTCACCAGGCAGAGCCTGGGAATGGCGCTCATTCAGGAACCCTGGCAATTACGCGGAGAAATTAAAGGACTCAAGGTGAGCGGGTCCTCAGTCATATATGATACAAGCTCGAGCATGTATACTAATCAGAAATAGCATAAAGTTTCTTACAGAATTAAGCGACGGAGATCTAACAGCAATCTGCGTTACTCTCAATGAAAACACCAACACGAAGCTCGTGGTGGTGTCAGCTTACTTCCCAGGCGATGAGGAAGTTCCAGCAACACAACCTAAAGTCCTAGCGGATTTTTGTGGTAAGACCAAAGCACTTCTCCTGGTCGGTTGTGATGCCAATGCACACCACACGGTCTGGGGAAGCACTCACATAAACTCAAGAGGTGAGTACATATTAGAAACTTTTTCCTCCTTGAACTTCAGCATCTTCAACAGAGGTAGTAAACCTACTTTCATAACTAGGTCTAGGCGGGAAGTACTCGACCTAACCTTTGGTAACCAAAGGACAGAAAACTGGATCACGAACTGGCATGTATCTGATGAAACCTCACTGTCAGACCACATGCACATCAGGTTCGAAGTAACAGCGCCCATACCCAGATTCCGGGAAAGGCGAATTCCCCAGCTAACTGAGTGGGGCGACTACTGGATCTCCCTTCGAGGGAGGCTATCCACCATCGACAGGACAGCCTCCAGCTGGCTGAGTCTGGACGGCTTGGTCTCCAACGTGACCAGGGGTATAGTGGCCTCATTTGAGGAAAACTGCCCCTCAGAAGAACGAACGATAACAAAGGAGTACCCTGGTGGACTCCGGAGCTATCGAGACTAAGAAGGTCAACAAGAAGACTCTTTAATAGAGCCAAAAGGACAGGACAGTGGGAAACGTACCGCTCCAAACTTAATGAGTACAACAAAAAGATCAGGTCTGCCAAAATGAACTCGTGGGTCAGGTTCTGCGAAGGTGTCGAATGCACCAACACGGCTGCCAGACTCCACAAAGTTCTGGCTAAAAATGACACCGAGTACCTAAGTACCATAAAGCATCCTGATGGGCGCCACACAATTGACGCCTTAACGACGGGCGAACTACTCCTCAGCACCCACTTTCCGGGATGCCAAATACTGAGGAACGGGGTCCCCTCAAATGATAACAGTCTGCATAGAACTAATTCCCCAGACTGGAGATTAGCAAGATCAATCTTCACTCACGATAAAATAAGATGGGCAATATGCTCATTGGAGCCATTTAAATCCGCCAGTACTGACGGGATTTTTCCAGCTTTACTACAAAAGGGTCTGGAGCCCCTAACTAAATACCTCGTAAGTATCTTCAGAAGCAGCTTTGCGCAAGGCTACATTCCGCAACCATGGAGACTTGCGCGAGTTGTATTTATTCCTAAACTGGGAAACCGACCTAAAGAGGATCCCAAAGCATACATACCAGTCAGTCTTACCTCATTCATGCTCAAATCAATGGAAAAAATCATTGATGAGCACATCAGAAATACCACACTGATCAGAAACCCGCTTCACAAGAGACAGTCTGCTTACCAGCCAGGTAAATCAACAGAATCGGCGCTACATGGCCTTACAGGAGAAATTGAAAAAGCCTTTGAGGCTAAAAACACCGTGCTCGCTGCTTTCCTGGACATCGAAGGGGCATTCGATAATACTACCTTCGATGCAATTCAAAGAGCGCGCGCTAAGATATAGGATGATAGAAAATACGACTGTTGGATGGATAAGCAGTATGCTCTTCTCAAGAAAAGTCGTCTGCCAAATAAACGAACAATTTCTCTTTGCTAAGGTCACAAGAGGATGCCCACAAAGGGGTGTACTCTCGCCACTCCTGTGGTGCCTGGTTGCCGACGATCTTTTGTGCAAGCTCTCATCCAATGGCTTCTCAGTACAGGGATACGCCGACGATGTGGTTATAGTGGTTAAGGGTTTGTTTGAGGAAATTCTTCCAGATTTACTCGAACCAGCACTAAATACATTACAAGAATGGTGTGATGGAAACGGGCTCCGAGTGAACCCATCCAAAGCGATCATCATACCCTTCTCCAGAAACAGAAATCTGGCTGAGCTCAGAAGCCCGATTATGTACAACACCCCTCTACCAATCGGGAGTCAAGTTAAATATCTTGGAGTTATCCTTGACAGCAAACTCTACTGGAATAAGCATGTCGAGGCGGTGGCGGAAAAAGCCATCAGAGCCCTTTGGATATGCAAAAAATACGTAGGGAAAACCTGGGGTCGAAACCATCCATTATGATCTGGATATACAAAGCAATAGTTCGACCAACTTTAAACTATGGTGCTGTGGTCTGGTGGAAGAGAGCCCTGACTACGGAGGGTAAGTCCGTTCTAGGTAAGGTACAGAGACTAGCGTGTCTGATCACCACCGGTGCTCTCCGATCTTGCCCTAGCAATGCTCTAGAAGTTCTACTAGATCTACACCCAATTGAAATCCACCTCGAGACCCAGGCAAAACTAGCAATGATAGGAATCATTGCTAATGATGCCAGTCTGGAGCTCACTAAGGGGCAGCTCAGATGCCTCGAAAACAACACTATCGCGAGTATGCCCTCCGACCACCTTGCAAAAGAGCTCTCATTCGGACGCTGCTTCCGGGCTGTAACATGGAGCAGGGAGGAGTGGCACCCTAACTTGGCTAGGCTGCATCCACAAACCATCAAATGGTTCACTGACGGCTCCAAGACAACTGAAGGCTCAGGAGCGGGTGTGGTTGGCCCAGCACACAGGATATCTATACCTATGGGCCTCCACACCACTGTTTTTCAGGCAGAAATACACGCAATAGAAACATGCGCTGATCGCTGCCTACGAGAGAACTACGTAAATAAACGTATAGCCATCTTCTCAGACAGCCAAGCGGCTATTAAATCCCTTACTAAGTACACCGTCACGTCAGGACTTGTTCAATGCTGCCTGAAGGCGCTGGCGAAAACAACAGACTAACACTTTTCTGTGTTCCAGGTCATATGGGCATCGCAAGGAACGAACAGGCTGATGAGCTAGCACGCACAGCTGCATCATCCCCTTTCTGCGGACCTGAACCCTTTTGCAACATCTCTTCATGTTTAGTAAAGAGAGCTTTCAGAGACCAGGAACGACTCAAGGCAATTGAGCACTGGGATAAACTACCAGGGCTCGGACAATCGAAAATGTTTATAGCAGGGTATTCCCACAGAAGAACGGCTGAGCTGCTGCAGTTAAGCAGAGCTAAAGTACGCATTATCTGTGGCATTCTCACAGGACACTCCTGCCTGAGATCACATTTACGCACAATAAGAATTGTGCAAGATGGGAGCTGTCGATTCTGTGAAGAAGATGACGAAACCTCCTTCCATGTCTTATGCGAGTGCGATGCACTGGCCCAGCGTCGCTGGTCACACCTCGGAGTGGACTTTCCAGATACGGACGACATAGCTTCGACATCTATAAACGACCTCAACTCGTTTCTCAGCACGATCAACCTTGATCGTCAGGCGTAGTCCTGCTCATCTGCGACTAGGGCGATAGCACAATAGGCCCACTGGCTTCAGTGCTGCGAAACCCTTCGGATTCACGCCCCTCTACAATCTTTGCTTGATACCACTGGAAAACTTTTTGAACAGATCATTTTCAACCGACTGTCAGTAATAGGCAAAATAAGGGGGAAAATCTTAAACCGAAAGTATGGCTTTCGCCAGCAACCGACTCTCTCCGTATATTATAGAGCTACCTCTCATTTCGCAACCTAGAATATAATACTAGGAACAAAATAGTACACGGTAACCACGGGGGCTTCCACAGAAATCAGTGCTTGGTCTCCTTCTATGGAGTATAATGTAAAATTGCATCCTGGATGACGGCTGTGGGATTTGCGGACGACATTGCAGTGGTCGTCATCGACAAAGACCCTGAGTACGTCGAACTCTTCGCCAGCGAGGCGACATCAACAATCAAACTATGGCTAGAATCAGTCTGACTGGAACTCGCGTAACATGAAACGGAAGCTGTTCAAATTAGTAAGCGCGTAGAAAAAAGCCCTACCTCAAAATCAGAGTTGGAAGAACGATCATAACATCTAAGTCTACAGTTAGGTACTTGGATGTTATTATTGGCTCGAGGAAGATTTTCGAGGAGCACTTAAAGTACCTATCCGAGAAGACACCGACCGCAACAGCGGCTTTAGCAAGAATTTTGTCAATTATAAGGGGTCCTAGGGCCATTAGAAGACTTTAATTGTATAGGATTAGGTTAGGTTAGGTACAGGGCCCACTAGATTGGCACCTAGCGCACTTAGACCGAATATCGGCACAAATGGAGAAACATTTCTAATAGTTGCACATAAATCATTTGAAGATGGTGGGCATCTCATTCTCGAGGTTGAGATTCAAAAAGACGGCTGATTCAATTGGCTGTAGCCATAATGCAAGAGGTGTTAATTGCGTGGAAGTAGCCGAACAATCGAAAAAGTCCACATCGTGTGGACGGGTTCCACAGGACGGGCAGGTGTTGGCGATTTCACTATCTAAGCGTGATAGATAGGAGTTTAGTTGCGGGCACCATCCGGATCGGAGTTGAGCCAATGTAGTGCGAGTGGTTCTTGGTAATTGTTGTTCATCAGGAGAGATGGCTGGTGGTTTGGTGCCAAATACGTGATTTTTTGCGAGAATACGAGTAGCCTTTAGAACTTCTTGTGTGTGGGTGCTTGCAACTTTTTTAAATTGCTGGACTTCACGCTCTTTGTCCCTGATTGAGCATCTAATTCGACGCGGAAGAGTAAGAGTAAGAAGCTCATTATGACTCCTGAAAGTGATCATTTTTGTCTCATGGTCATGATGTAGGTGGTCCTGTGTTAACCAGTCGATTTATTTCGGAGTTTAGCTCCTGAATTCTGGGGTCTGCCGGATTTGCGCGTCTTAAATCGTCCCGTTCGTCGGCTAACCTTGCGGCAGCAGTTGGGAAATATGTCCGAACTTTGGGGATACGCCCTGCCGGAATGTAGCGAGCTGCCACTTTGACAATGACATTCCTTATATTCTTTTCGGCTTCCCTAACGTTCGTTGGAGTAGGTAGCGCGGCGAACTTCGTCGAAGTGAATGCCTTTTTGTGGTTGATAAACGTACGCCGTTCTGACGTCGTCAGTTCGGCTGGTTTATCAATATGGGGAGGTGATCGGATTTAAGAGACCTGGTTGTCTTCCATTGGCTTTCACTTATCAAACTGGCGTTCACTATAGTTATGCCAGGAGAACTATGGCAGGCGCCAGCGACGCGTGTAGACGAAATTCCATTGAGGACCATTTGTCCACATCGGTGCTGCGTAATTGACTAGGGGGCGACCAATGGCTTTGTACGTAGCCAACAGTATGTCTGATATAAATAAATAACAGGCGCGACAATTTAACATAGGATTAAGGCCGCAGGATGTGTTAGTGACATCCTATTTCCAAGATCTTAACTGCTTTTTGTTGAGGTAATGAGATCAGCATCACGCTCAGCAGTGTTATTTATCCCCATAAATGGGTACTCGTTTAACATCTGAGTGAGATCATAGTCCGTCACAACCTCATGAGTTCGAAAAATACAATGGTTCACGGTGAGATACGAACTCATGACTCTGTGCACCGAAGGTGCGCGCACTAACCACTAGACTAGCCAGACTACATGTCTGATATGCTAAACCGATTAGCTCGCTTTATAGAAGGTACGCAATATGTATATGCTGCTGTTTATGTTGTAGCTGGAATGATGCTTACACGTGGACCAGACTAAGAAGCTAGGTTAGGTTAGGTAAAGGGGTCGCTAAGTGATCAAACACTTAGCACACTTAGACCAAAAATAGGTCCATTGTGATACCACCGATTGAAACGACCGTAACAGTTGACATCTACGCCGAGAACCAGCCCGTGCTGGCAATATATTTGTTGAGCAATAGTGGGCTCACATCACGCAGATCATCTGTATCATAAAAATACATTGAGCCAAGAAAACGTCTAAGTTTCTCGGCCAGGGCCGGGCAATGACAGAGAAAATGATGTACACTTTCTTCCTCTTCTTCGTCATCGCAACTGCGACAGAAGTCGTTATTGGGAATTTTGAGCCTCCTGGCGTGCTCCCCGATAGACCAGTGTCCCGTAGTGATGTGTAGCACATGAATGAGTCGTTCATTTTGAACGACTCAGCAAACTGAGCAAATGAGTCGGCTCAGCAAACTGAGCAAATGAGTCGGCTCAGCAGCGTTGCTACTGATTCGTTCAGTTAAGAAATATATAAAATACTTAAAATCTATAATTTACCGATTTGTAGAATAGCAACCGCCAACACTAACATTTATCCAGTCAAATTCAACGATTTTCATTGAACAATGCTCAATGTGACGGTGTGGCACTCTACGGAGCACTGAGCTGATTTTCACTCTGACACACTGAACTGATGTGCTCACTGCTCAGTGTGCATCATCGAGTACCGACCGACCGAGCACTGAGTTGTTTGTTACTCTTACTCAGATACATTCTGTTGTGCTGAGTGAGTGCTCACTGCTCTGCTCAGTGTGCATCATCGAGTTTTCCAACTATCAGATACATTCTGTTGTGCTGAGTGAGAATGATGTGATCGATTCGTATGAACCGTAATGAGTAGTAGCATGTCCATCTAGCACTATGAACGAAATGAGTCATTGAACGAGTTTTAATGAACGACTCAGTGAAAAGAGTCAGAGGTGATGTGTCGGCTCAGTGAAATGAGTCGAAATTCACATCACTAGTGTCCCGCTATGGTCCCGACAACCTTGCCGATATGTTTCCTGTCTATTGACAGAAGAATAATAGACCTGGCTGCGTCAAGTCGTGGCCAAATCAATCTTGTTGTAGTACATGTAGTACCGCTAAACCATCTTGCATTAGCTCTGTGCATCGCGGTTTTGTGTATTGCCAGTTTACAAGAAGCGATTGGGGCTTTCAGCTTGTTTCGGTCGGCGCCTAAGGCTATAGAAGTCGCATTACGAGCGAGACGGTCCGCATTAAAGTTCCCTTCAAATCCACTGTGACTGGGTATCCAGCAGAGAACGATGTTGAAAAATTGACCCATCACTCTTAGAGCTGAGCGGCAACTATCAACAGTTTTGGATGTAGTCAGGACAGATTCGAGTGATCGGATTGCCGCATGACTGTCAGTGTATATGATAACATCCCTCATCGTGATTATATGATTTTCCAACCAGGTTAGGACTTCCATAATTGCAGAAATTTCCGCTTGAAGGACACTACAGTGGCCAGGTAGACAGTGTGTCAAGTTAATGTCCAGTCCGTCCGAGTGGACTCCAATACCGACTCTTTCATCCGTCTTAGAACCATCAGTGTAAAAAACCAACGACCCCGTAGCCAGGGGTGTATTGTTATTCCAGTGATCCAATACAAACATAGTTTTTGTCAAAAGCATACTTGGGACTAGTGTAGTCAGTCTCAGACGGGAGGTTAAAGTTTTGTAGAATCGTTGAGTGACCGTACTCCAGGGTTTGCCACTGACTTGTTTCACGTAAGCGTAGTGCCGTGTTAGCAGCCATTTGTTGGCCGAATAGATCTAGCGGTAGCAGATTGAGCACAGCGTCAAGGCCAGCGGAAGGAGTAGTTCGAAGCGCTCCAGTTATGACAATAGAAGCCATTCTTTGTACTTTCGTCAGTAAGTTAAGTTATTTTACTGAGTGCCAACCACCATACGCATTATGTTTGTGCTGATATGTTCGTGCCATCGGAGATCAACAGACAGGACAGTATTGTCCAGTGGGAGCAAAATGAAATGAAACACAGGCAATGGGTGAGCTCAGTGTTCTTAATTCGGTAGCGAAACGCTTAACAAATCGACCGCCGACATTAAGCCTAATGAAAACAAAAGGTTTTTATCGTCCATAGTGTCTACTACTACTACTACTTCCTCCTGTGTCCGAACAAGGGCTTGGTATCCTGGTGTCACCTCTGCTACGCAGAAGTCCACAGGTGGGGCTCCTTGAATCGAACGGTTGGCTAACCAGATTAGGTTGTATTGCCAGGTTATCACTTTTTTTATAATTTGTTAGCAATCAATGCTATTATATTTTATATTTGTTTTTATAATTATAAAATCGTCCTTTGTTTTTAGATGTTAACTGTGCCCAGCCATGTGGCTTTGGACTTTTAGGTTATATTTTTTTATAATTTTCTGGTCAGTAATCCATCCCATCTGATCAGATTGTCCGCGGGCCTCCACGCTCTGCCTCGCACCACAAACGCATCCCTGTGCTCGCCACTTCGGTGCAAATCCTCAACCCGGTAGTTGCACTTAATGTGCGCAGAACAATTGACGGTATTGCGCCGCAACCCAGAGCCGAGTCGACTCTTCACGTCCGCACTGAACAAAAGCTGATAGAGAACTGGTCCATAGTGTCCAGGATGAGGAACGTTGTTGTTCCGATGGAACTAAGATATGTGCAGCAGCGTTGTTTTAATTGCTCTTGATTCGAAATCGATTTGGCCGCTCTTGGTCGTCGTAACAACGGGTTTGCTTTAATTCGATTTATATTCTACAACCAATTACCGTCGGAACGTTTTTTTCAGGTATGCAAAGATATTCGGGTGTAGATAACTTTGGACTTTAGAAACGCAAATGTCCGGATTTGTGTTGCATCCTTACCTAAAATCTATCAATTTAGCACTCACGTTCCAAAAAAACCTTGAAATTCGGATAAAAACATGTGTGCGGAAAATCAACCTCAGCAAACGTACTGAAATATTTGTCATTGGGTCTTATGACAGGTTGCGCTATTCAAGTTTATATTAAGTTCATTCAAGGAGAATCTCTGAAACTACGAATCGTTTTCCAAATAACTACATTCTACACTAACGACATATGCTTATCCAGGCGAACTACATACTTTAGTTGAACATTTTGTCGCTTCCGGAACAATGCATAGTCACCTCAATGCTACACTCCTTACTGAGATACTACTGGCAAATAGCTAAAGTGAAATCTGCGTCGTGGAAATCTCACAATTGAGCTCCACTCAACTTACCAGCTAACCATTTGTGATTGGGTATCTCTTCATTACCACACAACCACGTACGAGCGCTCGGATTTTTCGGCACATCGTCCAACGCGACCGCATCCAATTTAGCACCAGGCCACAATTCACCAACTTTGGCAATGGCAAACTTGAATAGATCGGCCGATCGTTGATCGGCAAATTCCATCAATTTAATACGCCATTGATACCAGCCCGCGTCACGAACTTTAGCCGGCGTGCCCGGAGGATTCCCGTTCAACATGCCGGCAAAGTTGACGGTCGTACACCCTTTGACCAGCTCGAATTTTCGACTTGTTATGCTGCCATCGGCAACACTACGATCAATCACAGCCAATTGTATCCATTTCGGTTCTTCGGGATTATTCTCGTCGGCGGTAGGGGCGGCGGAGGCAGTGGAATCGGAATCGTCTTCGTCTGTCTTTTTACGTTTCCGTCGCGATTGATTGGACGATTCACGTTTTGATCTGTTGCGTTTGGATGAACCGGGTTGGTTTAGAGTTTCGTCCGACGTTGTGGGATTTAGAGTTTCGTTATTTTCAGACATTGACAATTTTGTGTGTAACAATGGTCGGTATTCTGTAAATAGATAAATTTCGTTGGATATCCTTCGTTTTGATAGTGTGGCAAATTCTACAGGATGGCATGTTGCCGGTTCCCGTTTTCGTATCTATATGGTATGTTGCAGAGTTCTAATAAGTGTAAGTCTTTTTCGTTGGCCTTGTGGAAATAGGCAGGAGTACTTGGAACTATAACGACATTATCACCCAAAGGGACAAATGGTCTGAATGGTTACGGTACTGTTGAAAAGGGTAAGATTAAACTGTCGTTTTAAGGCGATTCTAGATCACTTTGTGGGCTGAAATTGATCGCCTTTTCAATTTATTATGGACAACAATTTAGCAAGGATGAAAGAGATGTAGAACGGAATAAATGCAACGAAATTAAAGAAATGAAGTGAAAAAGCAACAAATTCGGCGAAAGTTCAGCCATTGTCAAAGTTTATATTTAATTATGAATTCGAAAACCAAAAACACATAATTTTCAACACAACACCACATTCCCATACCGATTTGCCCAAAAAAGCCGATGACACTCACCTAATATGGCCGAATTAAGGGCTGAACACACGGGCTCACGTTTTGACGGACATAATTGATAGCCCAACGGACTGGACCATGGATTTGAGTATGCTATTAAGCTAAATGCATCCTGAAAAGAAAAAAAAAGTTCAACAAAAATCATGAATTAATACAAAACTTATACATTTTCTAATTAGTCGTTACCTCTAGCATTTTCCTATCGCCCTCGTTCATTCTATTCTCCTTTTCTAGCTGCTGACCCATTTGAAATAGCTCACGACCGAATTCTAAAATTCTTTCGAAGCCAGCACCAGGTTTACGGGGTGGAACCACATCAACATCTGAGAAAAGGTTGAATTTTTTTTATATAGCCAAGGACTGTCTCTAGCGCACTTACCCATGTCTTCATCTGTGTTGAATGTGCAATTATTTTCTGCGTCATCATTTTTGAATCCGTTTCCTGAAATTGAGAGCACATAGTGTGATTATTGTAAAATGCAGGGGAGCACTGAAGAAAGGTAGCTGCTTGTGTGATATTGATACGTTTACTGCGCTCTTAACATTTTTACTGGCCATTTTGCAGGTGGTGCAAACACGATGGTTAATATTGGCGGTTTACCATCACCTCTTTCTGCAGAATTAGATCATGTATCCATGACCGAAAATAATACGAGACTTCGATCCAAATGAGTTAGACAAGAAATCCCCATAGAATCCCCAAATAGGACTTGAAGATTATGATTATGGGGACCTCATTTTCCAGTTGTCAAAATCAAAATCTTACCATTTGTAATATGACCATTCTCCATTTCGACATCATTAATATAATCGTTTTGTGTATTTGTCATTTCGAGATCGTCGTGGCTTTTATTTGAATCACTACTACTTGTAGGTGAAAAACTGTAAAAATGGACAAAAATTTAGTCTCGGTGTCTGTATAGTTTGGCATCATCAGGATCACGCACTTTGTTGAATTTCTTAAATCTTGATTATCATGTACGCCGCCCGCTGTCGTCGCTTCGTCACTACCATCACCACCTATCACATTATTTGTCGATGAGCCATTTTGATACGACTTCGTTGATTGAATAACAGATGTTTGATTTGGACTAGATTTTGAGTTACAACCCTAAAAAAAAGAAATTACAGTTAATACTGAGCCCTTATTCTATAAGGCCACTTCAGAAGCCCCGATTGAAACGATAAACGATATAAAAAAAACATAAAAGCCACTGTCAACTCAGGCCCGTTTCGGCAATAACTATGTATATGGCCGAAACGAAGATTCGTTCCCCCCTACATAGTTAAGGCCGAACCGAAGTTTCGTTCCCTCCCGTTACGTTACGTCCCGATCCGAACGAATGGACAGAATGCGTCAGTGCCGTGACTAACGGAAGGGAATGGAAGTTATATGTTTCGCCCTAATAATGGTTAATACAACCCACAAATTATGTACAAACTTACCTCAAGATCTGAACCATTCACCATTTCGACAAATTGCCGACATTTCAGCATGAACAATAAATTTTGATTGCTCTCTAACAGACCGGGATACGTGCACAGGGTCTGTTCTATTGCTTGTCCCATTCGTCCTGACATAACTAATTTTAGAATTTCTGGAAAATGGAAGAAAAAAAGGAAACGTTAGTGACGATCAAATAAGAATGAAAGTCAAAAAATTCAACATGTAAAAACCAGCATACGATGCAGTCTTCGTAAACGTAAGCCTTTATGTTATTTGGCAATTTATCGAGGTATTTAAGGGAAAATTAATTGCTTTGCGAGAGCCACCGAAGCGAGAGAGAGAATATGTCTTTCTAATAACATGGTAAAAATCTGAAAGCCGACAAGGGTAATAACGTCGTAGTCTTGGACAAAGCGGATTACAACAGAGCCGTGTTTGAAAAACTCGAGAATGGTTTTAAACAGAGGAAAGATCCACTTCCCCGAGTCGATTAATAGGGTTGAAACTGGCTCTGAAAGAAGCGAGCACAGTATTTCCCAACATCTTGAAACTGCGAATGCCTATCCTCCCCTGCCTCGGATCAGGTGCCAGCCGAAGATCCATAAGGAGGGCGAGGCGATGCGTGAAATAATTGGTGACTCCAACTACCCTACGCCAAGTGGATTATCGCAATGTGTCAAGCTGTGAGAAGTTCTAATAGCAAATACTCAGTCAAGAACTCACTTGAGCTGACTGAGTAATTGCAGAAAGTGGAGCGCATTGGGCATGACGAGATGCTGGTGTCGATCGACGTGAAAGCACTGTTCCCTAGCACCCACGTAAGACAGGCGGTATGGCTGAACAGCTGTGGTAGCACTCCCGAATGGAAAAGAAAAGTTAAAGTGTGTGCTAAGCTCGCATTCCTGTCTCTCTCTCTCTGTACAGTAACCCCTTGTGGGGCATGGTGTGTTGACTCAGCCGTTTATAGGCTATTTCGAGTGAACGTTACGTTGCATATAATTTCGGAGTGTATATAATGTTGCAAGCACTATGTATTTCCTATCCGTACATGTACGGAAATTTTGGACCACGCCGAGATTCGATTTCCGGACCTCTAGATTACTAGCAAGTGAGCTACAGAGCGTGGCTAATGCTAAGCTCGCATTCCTGTGTATGCAGAAAATTATTTCAGATTCCGGGATAACTACTACAGAACAACCGTAGGAGTGGCGATGGGCAATCAGCTCTCCCCGATCCTGACGGAAATGTATGTTCATGACCTCGATAGAAGAGTCTATCGAGTCGAAGGGGTTAATGCCAAGGGTATGGCGTAGATATGTCGATGATGTGTTTGCCATTGTCAAAATAGACGAAGTATACCAGATCCTCTCGGCAATAAATACGGTTCATATCACATCACATTTAGGGTCGAAAAGGAGAAGAATGGTTCTATACCGGTCTTGGATTTACGCATCTGTAACAACAATGGCAGGCTCGAATTCGACATACATATATCGAAAACCTACTGCTTCGCAGCGAACGTCGTACCATACACTTCCGCAAAAAAATGGCCGCTTTCCACAGCATGGTACATCGGTTGGTAACCTACCCTTTAACCGAAGCTGGATACCAAACTGAAAAGGATTTCATCCTCGAAACTGCGGTAAAAAACTGATATGAGCAATCCGTCATCCAGAAAATGACCCGGCGTAAGAACATGGCAGTGGAAAGGAAGAAGTATACAACGCTCTTTGATCGGGTCCCTGAAGAACTAGTGCAACGTATCAGCATACCAGTAACCCATACCTTCCAACAAATTAAAAACCTTCTCCACCGTTTCGATTTACAGGTAGTTGGATCAAGCAGGAACTATACGCTACGGACCGCTCTAGGTAACGCCCCACTCAGGATGGAGGAGAAAAGCGGCATATACAAGATCTCGTGCAGTGAATGTGACCAATGCTATATCGGACAAACGAAGAGGCTGGTAACAACACGTTTCCGGGAGCACATTCTGGAGGCAACACAAGGACCGAGCCCACACATCCGCTTAGCAGTTGCCGCTCACATCATCAACGAAGGACATAATATCAATCAAGACGGACTACAGGTATTCAGTTACGTAACGAAACCCAGCAAACTGGACCCATGGGAAACCCTCGAAATCTTGCGTAAATACCAAGCGAAATTAAACAATTTAAACACCGACAAAGGAATCGCGGCTTAAATAAATTTTTATTTTTACAAATTATGGTTAGTTTAGTGAGATTTGGAAAAAATTTTCGGTGAGTGTGTGAAAGAGAATTGCCGATAGTACAATGTCTGACAGCGTAATTTCATGGCCGAAGCAAGGATGAGCAGCAAAGATCGGTATCGATGTCAATTGCGAATCAGGCATGGGATAAACCAAGAAGCGCACGGGCGACGCATTGACCAGCTTGAAAATGAGTGCTACGCGGTCAAAGGCATCTCAAAAACGTCGTGAATGGACTGGATAAACCTGGATCTAGCAAAGCGGAGGCATCACTTTAACGTAGATTGACTACGTGTGCTTCTAAAGCCGGCCCCACACCGATCGGAGTGTGGCAAACACCGCACAAAAGATTGATACGAAAAATCGTGCAGCAGCAGTGCAGCAGTGTGGTTGGGCGACTCCATCATTCTTGGAACCGGTCTTTTGTGCGGTGTGTGCCACACTCCGGTCGGTGTGGGGCCGGCTTAATGCGGACGGGTTTTCGGATCGACCTGATCCGAGTAAAGTGGAAGAGTTCTTGGGGAAGGTTGTTGGGAAACGCAAAATCTGAATACATCGAAAATTGGCCTGAGGGAGTGGTGATCTGCTTGCAGCCATAGAAGATACCTGGAGAACATTTCGGAAACGAGTCGCATCGAAAAGCACTTATTGGTGTGAAAGATGGCCTCTGGGGCCAATCCGATCGTCACGAAAAGAGGGATGTCTGAGTAGGCAATTTTACATACAGGAAACAGAAAACCGCCAACAGTAGCGATGCTTCCTCATACGCGGATGCGCTCTAAGAGTGTAGTTGATGCGGCGGTATCACTCTATAAAATTGAAGGGAAATTGAGTGATGTCTTGCATCGACCTTTCCAGAGATGATGGCCCTACATCCCGGACTTGCTTCTGCAATCAGGAATATAGGGCGATGGTGTTAAGGCCGAATCAAGATTTTAAGCTTGACCGTGCAAATTGTTCGTACAACAATAATTTACACGGTCGAGCTTGAAAGGCACATATGTACAATGTTTGTACAACCGTTGTATGGGGTAGAAGGGAAATTATCAAGAGTATACCATGGTAGCTTTTCTGAATATCGAAGTCGCTTTTAATAATGTGAAATACAGTACAATTTTTCATACACTATCTTGTATGGAAGTTGACGACTTGCTGTGTAGGCTTTTTGACATCTTACCTCTTCTTTAGAATATCGTGGTCAACGGACCTGGAAGCATTGGGATTTAAGGTAATCTGCCTACGCGGATGATATTGAATCTCAGGTAGGTTTCCTACTACCCTTAGTGAGGTTCTGCAAAACGCGCGCTTCCTTTTATCTAAATGGGACGTGGAGTTGGGGTGACTCCAAACAGCAAGCGTGGAAATCAGCGAAGCCAATGCCTTGGATGTGCAACTGAATCTCATTCATTTGGATATTTTCGCGGATCTGGTCCCTGTGCGCTTCCGCGAGACAGACCACTGGAAGATACTTAGCAACGAGCACACTACAGTTCTGAGTAACCAGATTATTCTAATAGTGACCGATTATACTATTCCGAGTTTTTTGTTTCACAAGAACTTCAAAAGCTTGATACCAAGGCTACCGAACGATGAACTTTTGCCTACGAAATCGATGCACTTCTATACGGATGGTGTCAAGAGTGAATCTGGCGCAGGAGCAGATTTTCGCAAGAACGGCGGCACTTATTGCCATCCAGAGAGTATTCATCTGGCTGCAACGCACGTTAAGATAACAAGGGGTGTGTCCTCCATTTTCTTTGTGGATGTTCAGGCTTATCAAAAAGAAGAAAATCTATTTTGGGACATAATTCTTTCCCGATTTGGGAAACCTGGTGAACGTTTGTTTTATTGCACGCTCAGGCTTAGGATGGCCGGAATTATTTATCTCGTTTAGTATCACAAAGGACCCCGAATTCGCAACACACCGGATGATCGCTTTGGTTAAGCCAGGACCTAGTAAACTGGAAGACTTAAAATATGTTGTGTCAAATTGGGAGGCTGTGGGTAAAGATCACCTCCACGTGCTCCGATGGCCGTTGTGTGCCACCTTTTTTGTCCGAACCCTCCACTTTTCATGCGGTTTCCTGAGCTTTAAATAAAGTTGTACAAGGATGATATCAAAAAGGCCTACAAGCTGATATCCGCATCTGTTGGACGTGCTATAGATGTTACCCTATCACTAATTGTCTCCCTGTGGCAGATTCTAAGGTCTGGAGATGAGGTTATCAACTGCCTCAAATAAAACCTAATTGAAAGGTAAGACGACATTCTTTGTTGAACTCTACCGAGCAGCACCCGACCTTACAGTCCACTAATTATTGTAAGAACGAAGGATGGAGAAATTTTTTCCCACTGAGGGAAGGAAGATTTGATAACAAATCAAATTTTCGAAGAAGGGCAACTTGAAAGAATGCAACGGAAAGGTATTTGTGTGTTTCTTTAAAAAATGGTTTGATGGACACAAAGGCCGAAATGAAAATGTTACGCATATCAGTTGTCATAACAACCACCAAAAGTAGCTACATCCGACGCAGCTTGTCCATAGACCAACCAGTCCTCGAATATCTCGAAGACCGTATGAAAAGGCAACACCAACACACTGGTCTCGGCGATGACACGAACAGGCGATGTACCGACACTGCAGGCCAATATGGAGCGATATAAGGAGGAAAAAGATGTTAAAATAAAGGCTAGACACATCTTGGATCGAATTAAGGATCACTTAGAAAGCAAAATCGATGTGGAGCAGGTTCACTTTCATTCGCATTTATCGTGTGTCGACCAAATCAGGGTAATGCGTCGGGGGGCTTTGACGTGAAGAGTGGAAGTGGCCAACTTGTATTATTTCGCCGATCCTATTCCTCTTATTTATCCGAGGGACGCCGGCGCCGTGGAGTTCAATGGACCATGATGACATATTTACGGGGTGACGGAAACAGAGGAGGACAATGCTTTTCGTATCAATCAAGCTACGAGCGCAAAGAAATTATCTCAGTTGCAAGATCAAACTGGGTTTGTTCCACTACAATTCTGACAGTGCTCCTGTATGAGGAAAGTACTCGGAAAGTCACCGCCATATTTACTAAAAAGCTGCAGACTTTCAATTACTGACTTTGACAACTCTTAATGTCGCTTCAGACAATAGGCGAGAACGACGACGAAACATGGGGCATTCGGTGGCTCAGTGGCAGAGATGTCACTCTCTCTATCTCTGAGTTGCCGGTGCGTGGGTTCGAATCCCACTGTGGCCCATGGATGTTTGTGTTGTCCATAAAATGCTCCTACGGCAGCCGGTTCTTCGATGTAAATCGTCCCGGAGCTACCCGTTGTTAAAACAGCCAAGACCCCCTTCGATTCAAGGGAAAAAAAACTATTGAATCGCTACAACAGCAACAACAACGACGAAACATAGAGTACTTCCGCAGACATACACAGCGGTTCACGCCTTTCTGCACCGCTACTACAACAACAACAACTCTTAATAATAATTAACGAAGTTGTAGACGGACAAGGGGTTAAAGCGTTAGCGTTCTCGATGACTTTTTTAACAGCGGACCAGGTTAAAAAAGTCATCGAGAACGCTAAAAACTCCAAGGCCCTCGGACCAGATGGCATTTCGATGACCATGTTGAAACATCTCGACCTTCCAGCCATTGAGTATCTCACGGCCGCCTTTAACTTGTCGATGTCCACGCTTGCCATCCCTGAAATCTGGAAAACAGGTCGAATTGTTCCCTGTCTCAAGCCAGGGAAGAGCGCAAATCTCGGGGAATCCTACCGCCCCATTACGATACTTTCTCCTGTCGCAAAGACGCTGGAGGCCCTTATTCACCCCACTCTTGTTGCACATGCGAAGCTAGAACCTCACCAGCATGGCTTCAGGAAGATGCATAGTACCACCACTGCCCTCGATGCGATCACTACACGCATTCATGATGGGCTAAATCAACGCAGTCGTTGTCACAGAACTATTCTGGTGGCAATAGACCTATCAAGTGCATTCGATAAGGTCAATCATTCAATGCTCCTAGCAAACCTGTTGAATATGCATCTTCCTGCACAAGAGATCCGTTGGATTGCCAATTATCTAGCTGGTCGGCACTCCTTCACCGAGTTTCGAGGCAAACGTTCTAAGCTTAGGAAAATCAAATTAGGTGTTCCACAGGGAGGGGTACTCTCCCCCACTCTGTTCAACATCTACATGTCCGGCCTTCCCACACCACCTGAAGGAATCGAGGTGATTTCCTATGCTGACGATTGCACCGTACTCGCCACAGGGAATGATAAGGATGAAATGCGCCTCCGAATTAATCGCTATCTAGGACGATTACAGGTATTTTTCCAAAGCCGAAACCTCACCATCTCTGCGTCCAAATCTTCTGCGACTTTTCTAACCACTTGGTGGGAGGACATCAGATGGGAGATGGATATACGTATTGGCAACAATTCTGTTCCTACTGTTAAAAACCCCAAAATTCTCGGGCTTCACCTAGAGAACATGATGACGTCTGCGAATCATGCAGCTTCAGTATGTGAAAAAATGCGCAGTAGGAACAACATCCTAAAAGCTCTAGCTGGTAGCACCTGGGGCAAAGATAAAGAAACCATGCTAGCTACTTATAAAGCGGTGGGTCGAGCGGCCGCTGATTATGCAGCCCCAGTTTGGACACATAGTCTATGTGACACAAACTGGTCCAAAGTTCAGGTCTGCCAAAATGCCGCTCTACGCATCGCGACAGGTTGCCTTCTGATGTCTGCCCAGGATCACTTACATCAGGAGACAAAATTGATGCCAATACGTGATCACAATCTCCTACTCTCTAAACAGTATCTTGTTGGTTGCTACCGTGAGGATCATCCCAATAATCATCTCATGGACCGAATTCCTCCACCACGACATGTCAGGCGTGGTTTACGAGACCTTGAGAGAGAGGTTCAGGGATACAAACGGGACCCTTACGATGAAGTTACATACCGAGCCGCCATTGCAGCGATCCACACTGAAGAAGTGAATCGGTCTATCGCGAGTTTAGGTGCGAATAGAGTCCTCTCAGAGCGCCCACCACCAATTTCGCCTGAGGAGATTAGGCTCCCGAGAGCCACCAGAGTAACACTAGCTCAACTTAGGTCGGGCTTTTGTTCACGCCTTAATTCGTACCTTTCTCGCATAAACCCGGACATCCAAAACATCTGTCCAAACTGCAATGGTACTCCTCATGATGTGGGCCATTTGTTTCAATGCCCCGCTGCGCCCACTGATCTTACCCCTATATCACTGTGGGAAAACCCTATCGCAGCAGCTGTTTTTGTCCTTAGACCTCACGGACACAAACATTGACGAACCATAAATCGTACCCACATAGATGCACAGAGGTTACACACCTTTCTGCACCGCTACAAGAAGAAGAAGAAGGGGTTAAAGCACTAAAACGGGTGGGTCAATTACAAGTTCGATTTTAAAAATGCAATAAAATGAACAAAATTATTTTTTTTTCATGTCTTATGGCTTTATTAGAAAGTAAGTAAGCTCCCATTAATGATGGAACAGAGCTTCATTCAAGTGGCTGCCCCGGCTGGCGTCGCAGTAGCACATTCTGTCACACCAATTTTCCAAGACCCTGTTGATGGTTCTGTGCTGTAGCTCATGGTTTGCTTGGATGATATTGGCCTAAGTGCTTGAATCGTTTCTGGATTGTTGGCATAACATCGGTCCTTCTCGGTTCCCGACAAAAAAAAAGTCCAAAGGGGTCAAATCGCAGCTCCATGGCGGCCAATTGACATCACCAAGATAGCTGATAACACGATTTAAGAATTTGGTGCGTAAAAGATCGATTGTGACATGGGCTGTGTGGCATGGCGCGCCATCCTACATGCACCAGAGGTCGTCCAAATACATGTCTTCAATTTCAGTAAAAAAAAAGTCGGTTAACATGGCTCTGAGCTAGACGGCACTCACTTTGAAAAAAAGTTTTCAATATTTCCCAACGTTGTTCAAGCGTAAAGCGACTCATTTCGTTCCGCGGAGGTATGATACTGACTTTCTATCAAGATTTCGAGCGAAAAACAGCTGTCAGTGTGAAACTAACCTATGATTTAAAAACGAACTTCTAATTGGCCCACCCTGTAGTAGTAATAGTAGTAGTAGTAGTAGACGAGGTTGTGGATGACGTTACTTTGCTACGTCTCCCCAATACAGATGGGGAAGAGAACATGAATGTGGTCGAGAAGGCATGATGTGATTAGGTACAGTAAAACCTGTCTAACTCGAATCACGACTTGCCAAGACAAAATGTTCGCGTAAGGGAAAGTTTTACTGATGGAGTTGAAGTGCGAAACCATCAAGTAAACATTTTGTATCTATTAATTTCGTAAAAAAAATAATACAAATAATAATATTATACTCATATGGAAGGTTTTTCATATAATTTTGACATGTATATGTCTTTGCGGAGGCTACCTGAGAAATACTGGGTGTCGTTCCGCGAAAAAGCGTCACGAAAAACTGTAACGAAAACGTTTAACGCTTAAAATCGCCCTTCCAGTAGTTCGATCTTCACCAAATTTAGTATACATTATCCTTTGATCGCTTTCACTCAGAATCGACAATCAGGATTTCGATAAGTTGAGGCAATAGCGGTAAATTCGCCATTGAAGCGAACGAAAATTCATCCTTCAATTGGTTCTCCTGGCTCTCCCCGTGGACCGATGTCGACCAAACTCGGATGGAAGTTAAGTGGTGCGATCCTTAACATTTTGGTGCCAGCACTTCTTATGAAGAAGATGTCCTTGGACACAAAATGTCCTTTTTTCTGTGGGAATGCATTATAGACGCTATGTATAAGGATATGGATATCAAAATGCAGAATCCGTTGTGACGAGTCTTGTAAAATCACGACAAGTTGATTTTGAATTTTGTTAAAGGATATTACCACCAAAAAGGACATTTTTCTAGCATAGGAAACAGAGTATGGGCATTATGGGTGTCGTTCGAAAGGTGATATTTGAGGGATTGTATGTGATCGGTTTCAAAATATTTAAAAAAAAAAAAAAATGATCTGATGTCCCAGGGGGGGTTCGAACCATGGTCCAAACCGTCATCAATACCTTCCAAAAAGTCAACAACGACCACCAAGCCGCCCTGACCACACTGCGCTATGCAAGTACGAATAACTTTAGTGACCATCATCATTCATCTGGTCTATAGTCATCACACAGTGCAGTATAATTGCATGGATGGCTGATGTAATTGCCTGGTTCAATTGCAAATGGCGAGCAGGTATAAATTGAATTGAATTGAATGATATGCGTGCACTTTCGAATTTGCCACATGCAAAACGCACGCGTAAAAAGGAGGCATCCAAAATGCATACGATTTATCGCGTAAATTTACGAAGAGTAGAAAATCAAAAGAATGTTCAGGTAACTAAATAAAAAAGAAAAAAAAAATAACGCCCATGTGGCGACTCAAACCCGTCACCCCATGCACCAAACACCTATCATCTAACCTACTCGGCTATGCCGACCTCGATGATGGCAAGTAAATCTAGCGATCATCACAGATTATCTCGCACAGGTCGGTGCATGCAGCCAGAACAAAATTGCCATTGTCGTCGTCGCCATCATCGCCATCGTCGTCATCGTCATCATTAGTTGAAGAGCTTCTGGGCAACGGAAGAATGATATTGTGTGTTCGGAACATTGTGGGACGTTGGTTGACAGTGGTTGTACAGCGACTGAACGTTCAATGTTGAAATGAAACAGTACGTAGCAGTGGTTGTACAGTGATTCGTACGTACGTACATTCGAACATGATCATGTGATGATTGCTAGATTTATCGTGTCAAGCTGTAGTCGATGTAGCCTGGTTGGATATCCGCCTAAGCTTAGTGCGCAGGGCAATGTGTTCGAGTCCCCGCAGCAGCATATATTTTTTTCTTTTATTAGTGTCCAAAACATTTTTTTTAGCCTGGTGATAATTATATATCATGGCCGGGTTTCTGGTAGCTCTTATTCAGTACCTGTCGGCTGATTAGTCTTATCACGTAGAGAAGACACACACCATATTTAGAAAGCTTTTCCATTGTATTGAATGGAATTTTTGTTTATTTTGCGTAGCTACGCCATATTTTGCTTGTTTAAGCCATCATCTTAGATTGAGAAAATCATTGCGCACTTTCATTCAACGGCGTAAATAAGCAAAAGATAACATAACTATGCAAAATTAACAAAAAATTAATTCAATATAATGGAGAAGCTTTTTGAATATTGTGTGTGTCTTCTCTGGGCGATAAGACTAACCATTCTATAAGATCTACGAGAGAATGGGCCCATATCTTCTTTTTCTTATATATAAAAATGGAATGTGATTTCTTTGTACCGCAAAAACTCGAAAACCGCTGGACCGATTTATATGATTCTTTTTTTTGTTAAATCCGTCTTTCCCTGGAGAAGGTTTAAACGCCGAGAAAATTTTGAAAATCGTAAAGGATGTGGCGGTAAATCGAAATTCCTTTTTGTATGAGAGTCACCTGTTGCAATCATGTTTTCATCGACAACATTTGAATTTATTGGAAATATTTAGTTGTCACTGAATCAAATACAGTGTAACTCCGATAAATTGTATTCAAGGTGACTACGTTTTTAAGTACCTATACATATGTACATCCTGGATGTTGTCACAGCAATTTCACAATCAACGTGCTACTTCGGAAATCCGTCGATATCTCCGCAATCCTTTGGCGGAGCGGCACCATTAAGGTGTCGCCGGACTCGCCACAAAATTGCCTAAAAGGTCATTGGACCCTCTTCTCCAATCAGTGCACAGGGTGGTCAGAGATAACCGTCAACCTGGATGTTGGTCATCTCCGCAATCATTTGGCGGAAGGACACGATTGAAGTGTCGCCGAACTCGCCACAAAATTGCCTAAAGGGTCATTGGACCTCTTCTTCGATCAGTGCACAGGGTGCTCAGAGATAACCGTTAACCTGGATGTTGGCCACAACACGTTCACGATCAAATTCGTACTATGTACTTTAGCAAATCGTTGATATCTTTGCAATTTTTCGACCGAGCGGTACGATCGAGGTGTCGGCGGACTCGCCACAAAAGGGCAAATCATTTATGTGAAACAGCCAGAATAATGAGTAAAAATCTTCCTACCTTCTATACTAAATATGCGACCATGGGGACTAAGGGTTTGTATAGCTTAGTGGTAAATGTGTTGGTCTGGGTTATATCACATGGCGTAAATATCTGAGCGTCCAATAAAACGTTGAAATTAACCGTGTTCTCTATGTCTCCCAATTCGATAAAGAAGTATGTCCCGAGAATCTATCTTATTCTCTCTGATAAGTCTGGGCAAGCAACTACAAAGAAAATGGAAGATACTATCTACTGCGTTCACATCCCCGCAGTTTCTGCAAAGATTGTTATACGGAAGGTGAAGCCTTCTGACGTAAGGAGTTGTTAAAGCGAGCACAAGAGGGGAGAGCGAGCCTAAAGGGTCATTGGACCATTTTCTCCGTTCAGTGCACAGGGTGGTCAAAGATAATCGTCAACCTGAATATTGGTAATCTCCGCAATCCTTTGGCAGAAGGACACGATTGAGGTGTCGCCGGACTCGCCACAAAATTACCTAAAGTGTCATCGGACCCTCTTCTCCGATCAGTACACAGGGTGGTCAGCGATAACCGTCAACCTGGATGTTTGCCCCAGCAATTTCACAATCAACTTCGTACTACTTCGGCAATCCGTCGATAGCTCCGCAATCCTTTGGCGGATGGACACGATTGAGGTGTCGCCGGACTCACCAGAGCATTGCCTAAGGGGTCATTATACCCTCTTCCCCGATCAGAGCACAGGGTGGTCGGAAATCCGTCGATATCTCCGATAAATTGTATTCAAAGAGACTACGTTTTTGCGTACATACATCCTGTACGTTGGCCACGCAATTTCACATACTACTTCGGAAATCCGTCGATATCTGCGCAATCCTTTGGCGGAGCGACACGATTTATGTGTCGCCGGACTCGCCACAAAATTACCTAAAGAATTATCGAGCAATACGATCGGGGTGTAGGCGGACTCTCCACAAAAGGGCAATTCATTTGTGTGAAACAGTCAAAACAATGAGTAAAAACCTTCCTACCTTCTATCTAGGGACGCGGGAGCGTCCCGCACGCCAAAGAAAAACGAAGAAATTTGAACAAATAAAAAGTGAGAAGCGACTAAGACTATGTTTACACGACGGAACAAGTACGGGTTTTCGGACCTCTGTAGCTCGGACCCTGGTTGGTCCTGAGTCTTCAAATTCGGTAAGCGTTGTCGCTCGCGCCGTCTTACGAAGTGTAGAAAATTTCAAGATGATACGATAAGAAACACCGGAGATATAAGAGTTTGAAAATCGTATTTTTTCAAAAATCTTGTTCTCGTTGTTCTCGTTGTTCTTGTCGTTCATTGACAGGGCTACAGCCTTGCAGAGGGCATCTCGGGATTTGGTCTCTTTTCCCATTGATAGAGTCTGTCGTGAAGGTGTGCATAGGCTATCGTTTGCTCCGATCCGTGAAGTAGAAAAAAAGATACAGCGGAAAATGTGAAAAAATACATAGAGTTTCTCGCTTAAATCTTTTTATATGTTTTAAAGGAAGCATTTTGCAAAAGTCGGGGATAGGCCCGAAAAAAGCCTAGAAAAGAATCGTATAGTATAGTATAATTGGTAGGACCGATCAATCTTTTGTATCTAAAATTTTCAGTTTTAGATCGTCTGCAAGAGAGGGGGCGGGTCAAAGTTCCTGTTTTGGTTCGTCTCATATATACGAGTACGTATACATATTAGTTTAATATTAATAATATTAATGTTTCATTCATCCCGATGATCCTAAAGCTTCCACCAAATCAGCGCGGTAGCGGTACGCGGTACACACAACACACACACACCACAAGAATTGACAAGTACTCCGTTGTTGTTGTAGCGATTCAAGAGATTTTTTTTCTCTTCAATCGAAGGGGGTCTTGGCAGCTCTTGGCCGTTTTTAGCAACGGGTAGCTCCGGGACGATTTACATCGAAGAACCGGCTGCCGTAGGAGCATTTTATGGACAACACAAACATCCATGGGTCACAGTGGGATTCGAACCCACGCACCGGCAACTCAGAGATAGACATCTCTGCTACTGAGCTACCGAATGCCCCAAGTACTCCGTGGTGTACCGCGGCGGAAACTATTTCATACATTCTGACACGTACCGCTACCGTTCTGCGCTGGTTTGGTGGAAGCTTAAATATGGCGCTGGGACACCAAATCGGTTTTGTCAAGGTGTATTCTGTTGTGTTCAAACCAGAGTTACGTGATGATGGCATATGGAAAATCGATTTTTCAAGGAATTCTGATGAGTTAATTTGAACAAAATTTGGCATGTAGATTTATTCTTGTAATTGCACCCGGTTTGATCCTGTTGTTGTAGGCAAAAAGGTACTGTTAGTTATATAGTGAATTTCATAGCTATCCCTGATTCTTGGTCATGAAACCACTTTATTGTTGTAAAAGCAATGCTCGTCAGGACTCAACAGGTTTTCGAGACCTTTGATGAGTGATAAAAGGATATTTTCACATGTACATGTCTTTCTCTATGTGTCTTAGGCGCAATGTGGAACTTAGGAAATATGGATGTTATTTGAATCACATATTGAGTACCCAGTGAGGCTTAATGGTTACATTAAAAATTAAGATTTAAGATTAGGATGAATGTGATGGAGATGAAGTAAAGGTTTAGACTAAATTTAGGGCTAAGGTGTTAAAGTCAAAATCAAGTTTAGGGTAACGGATAGGGTTAAAGTTATTGTTACATAGCAGTTAACGTTATTATTAGGGTTAAATGTAAGGATAGGGTTTGGGTTAAGGTTGCGTCTGAGTTTGAGGTTTAGGTATAGGCCAGGGTTATGGTCAAAGTTAGGGTTATCATTAAGTTTAATGTTATGTATAAAGATACCAAGGTTAGCGAGGTTACTAGGGCTACCAAGGCCATCGGGGTTACCAGGGTTACTAAGGGTTTGCAAGATCACCAAAGTAGTCAAGTGTACTATGGTTACTAAGATTACCAAGGCGAGCAAGGTTACCAAGGAGGCCAAGGAGACGAAGGTTAGCAAGGGGTTTATCATTCTTATAATTATTGTTCTCAAACAAATTCGTGACAATAGGGCAATGAATATCGTCTTTATAATATATTTACGAATTTTGTAAATCGAAAACTGCAAAAAGATATGATATCTCACAAAAACAACTGTGTTGTAAAAGGTGTCCGCCAAAGAAAAAGTCATCAGCCGCAAAAAGGATTGATATAAATACATTCCCGCCAAAATACTCGCATCTTGTCTCAATGATGGTGGTGGAGCAAATTTTTTTCAACGCTATTTGGCGGGGAGCTTGAATAAGGTTAATAACAAAATAAAATCAATGTTAAGAAATTTATGAAAGATCTTTTATCGTATAGAAAAAAAAACGAGTTTCATACGAAGGAAAGCTAAATAAGGTTCTAAAACGCATTTTTATTTTCTATAAGACTGGAAGCTTCAAAATTAAATCTGATCAAGAAAAGAACATAGCAACAAATAGTACCCTCGTGCAGCTCCCCGCCAATAAGCGTTGAAAAAAAATTTGCTCCACCACCATCATTGCGACAAGATGCGAGTATTTTGGCGGGAATGTATTTATATCAATCCTTTTTGCGGCTGATGACTTTTTCTTTGGCGGACACCTTTTACAACACAGTTGTTTTTGTGAGATACTATATATGCGACCAAAGGGAATAAATGGTTTGTATAGCTTAGTGGTAAGAGTGTTGGACTGGGTTATATCACATGGCGTAAATATATCTTGGCTATAATAAGCCTGAGCGTCCAATAAAACGTTGAAATTAACCGTGTTCTCAAGGTCTTCTAATTCGATAAAGAAGTATGTCTGTCTGTAGGTCTGATAAGTCTAGGCAAGCAACTACAGAGAAAATGGAGGATACTATCCACTGCGTTCACAACCCCGCAGTTTCTGCAGAGATCGTTATACGGAAGGTGAAGCTTTCAGACGTAAGTAGGTGTTAAAGCGAGCGAAGCGAGCACAAGATATATATAATATTTAACATAGTAAAACACGTGTGATTATTTTAAGGAAATTAGGATGTGTACGTTGTGTTGTTCCGTGACAAAATGTGACATTGTAAAACATAGCGAAAATCTAACGAAGCTTTAAGTCAGCCGTTCAGTGGTTTGATCATTGTTAAATTGGTATACATATTCCTTTGATCGCCTTTACAAAGAATCGACAGTCACTGCTGAGTTGCGGGAATAGCGGTAAATTCGCCGTTGAAGCGAATGAAAAGTTATCTTTCAATTGGTTCTCTTGGCTCCCCCTCTGGAGCGATTTGGATGAAACTTGGATGGAAGTTAAGTGGTGCTATTCTTATTATATTGGTGTCGGCACTTGTTATGAGAAAGATGTCCGTGGACAAAAAACGTCCCTTTTTTTTAGGAATGCATTATAGTCGATATGCATATCAAAATACAGTATTCGGTGAGTTGAGCCCTTTAAAAGCACCACAAGCTCATTTTGGGTTTTCAAAGGATATTATGTACATATGTACCACCAAAAAGGACACTTCTCTAAGGAAACTGAGAATGGGCATTATGGTTGTCGTTTGAAAGTCGATATTTGGGGTACTGTATGTAATCGTTTTAAAGGATTTTTGGTCTTCTGGAGTGACAAGATAACGGCTGATGCAATGTGGATTATTTTGTAAGCAATAACGTAGACATATACATGATCTAAGATTTTTCCCCTAAGGGAAAACTTCTCGGTGTTTTTAACTTTCTTTGTATAAGTTCCTGATCTATTCACAAGTTTGAGTTAAAGAGGTTTTCGGCTTAGGGAAATTCCGACTTAAAGGTTGCATTTTATATCCGAAACTAAAGGGAACGCCAGTGTTAGAGATAAGAAAGAATTCCACTTAATGATGTATTTTCAAATTAATCTATCAACATGCAAAGTCAGCTGCACAGCGAGGACGATCTCGTACTGATTTAGAGCCCTGCTTTGTACCTTACGGAAAAGGATTTTAATTCAATCTATCGATGAAATACGGAAATGAGATATTCCAGTTTCTTTTATAGAATGCTATCGGACAAGAAAAATAAACTAAAATTATGTATAAATATTCTGTAGCTTCATCGCTACTGTGGCGCCATGACGTACTTAAAATGCTCCTACGGCAGCCGGTTCTTCGATGTAAAATCATCCCGGAGCTACCCGTTGTTAAAACGGCCAAGAGCTGCCAAGACCCCCTTCGATTCAAGAGAAAAACAAATCTCTTGAATGGCTGCAACAACATGACGTACTTAAAACTAAATTAAACTTACTTTGTCGGGTCTTTATTGATGATAATTCTTCGTTTATATCTTGACCGGTTACTTTTGCGAAACATTCTGCTGTATTGCTATAACCATTATGTACTAGATATGACGAAACCAATCTGAAGGCGGATAAAAAAAAATAGGATGATCCTTAATGGAACAATCGCCTGTTCACTGTCTACTTACTTATGTATAAGAGCCACAGACTCTCCTTGATTGTGTGGCAATGGGAAATTTGTAATATTAACTATTGCCTCGGCGCGCAATTGCTTAATCATATCTTCAATTTGATCGAACACAAACGGTTCTTGGCCAAAATTTGCATTAACCTCTTCGCCGGGTGTTTGTAGACCAACTGTTGGATACAATTTGTCCTAGAGAAATAAAAGCGAAACATATTTAATATAGTCACATATGATTCCTTGTAAAAGTGTGTTTACTCCTAGTATTAACACTTACTGGAAGATCTCTAAAAGCGATGCCCAAATCAAGTCCATTCTTTGTGTAAAAACATGTACCGTTGACCATATTCACGCCACATCCGATTACGTCGCCCGTTGTAAATGTTGGACCATAGGCCTGACCGCTGCCCGATGAGCAAAATGAATTTCCATCGTCACCGTGATAGCCGAACGATTGTTTGTCCCAACCTGAAAATAGGGAGAGAGATAATGATAACATAAAGATGAAGAACAAAAAAAAAAACAAAAGAAAGCTGAAACTATGTATACCGCAAAACAACCGACGCAAAATATGGCGGAGTGACGATAATGCAACCAGTGTTTTAACTCACCTGGCAAACGATTCATTTTGAAGTTCTGTGATGTCAATCCGATGCCCATGTATCCATTTTTGCCCTTTGAAATAATTTTCACTTCGAAATAGTACAAACCGCATGAGGCCGGTATCGGATGATCGGTACGTACTGATGCTGCATCTTGATGATTTTTGCCGGCTCCTGAAAGAAAAATTAACTTAATTAATCAATTTATTTATAATTTTGTTGGTAGGCTAGGATTGGTACACAAAGAAGTGTTTTTTTTTTAAATTGCTTTGGAGTTTGTGCTTCTATGACAGTCGCATGACCTACAACACATACCCTTCGTTATTAGAGTCTAAACCCAGTCCGCAAATTCAAGGACCTTACACACCAGATATTAAAAAAATGCAGGCTGTTCGGTGGCAGATTTTTGTTCTACATTTAATATTTCTTCCTAACCGCTTAGCATATGAGGAAGGGGTTGGCCCGATTAGCTTCGTCTTTCGTGGGGATTATTTTCAGCCACCATGTCGCGGTGAACTGTTGATCAACGTGGATTCGAAACCAAAGCGGCCGTCAAGAATATTTCGATAGGATAGTGGCATCCCGATAGCAGGAGTGGCACGGAGTACGAAGACCAGATTCCAGGAGTGAACCCGATGTAACGATCAATAGGATTTTATTAACGAAATAAAATCCGTAGAATTTTTTTCGTATCCGTTATCAAGAAAATCTCAAAATACGTAGATACGTATGTGAAGCTGCCGATGATGCCTGATACATCTGTTTTCAAGCTTGAGTGACAACCTCAGATCACAGAAGACTTTAGCCATGCTTTCATTTAAATCGGGAAACATTTGAAGCAATTGAGGATGACCAATTTACTTTTGCCGTAAATTGCAAACCACATCCCGTAAAACTATCAATAAACAGAATGCAGTCACTATAAGGAAGATCTTGAATCAGCTTCAAGAAACAGTATATCCTATCTTCGACTTTTACTCTTACAAATTTTAGAAAAGACATTTTTGACTGGCGATGCCAATGTTACTTTTAAAACGACGTATTCTTAAGTTATACTGGTTTACAAACGATGTAACATAATGTTTGGGTAGATATATCGCCAACAAAAGTTCGCAATTCAGATTCAGTGCGGTAGATTTCATTAGATAGTTGTGTTCTAAGTATTTTGTTTTGTTCAGCAGATGATAATTTTTACAATTAGTACATACACATATAGCCAAAAAATAAGTACACTCATACGAATTTTTCTTTTCACCCTGTAGCTAAGTAGTTATTTGAGTGTCTAAAATCGTATTTTTTTATACCCTTCGCTCGTAGAATCAACGAAGATACCCTTCGTCATGAAGTTTGTAACGCATTGAAGGAAGCATCTCCGACCATATAATAAGTATATGTACATATATGATCAGCACGACATGGGGAGTCGATTGGGCGATGTCCGTCTGTCTGTCTGTCCGCCTGTTGCTACGCGTTTTACTCGGCCAATTTAAAAGCTATGAAGTTGAAATTTTGCACAAATGCTGCTTTTTGCTGCAGGCAGTTTGTATGTTTGAATCGGTAAAATCGGACAATGGGGTCATGGGGCTGCCATACAAACCTAACCCCCCAAATTAGGTTCTTCTGAGAAAAACTTTTTTATTTGTGCACCGATTTCAACCAAATTACACACAAATGTATTTCTATTGATGACACACAACATATATGAGAATGGATCAAATCGGACCATGGGGTCATGGAGCTGCCATACAAACCTAACCCCCCAAATTAGGTTCGTCTAAGAAAAACTTTTTTATTTGTGCACCGATTTCAACAAAATTCCACACAAATGTATTTCTATTGATGACACACAACATATGTGAGAATGGATCAAATCGGACCATGGGGTCATGGGGCTGCCATACAAACCCAACCCCCAAAATTAGGTTCTTCTGAGAAAAACTTTTTTGTTTGTGCTCCGATTTCAACCAAATTCCACACAAATGTATTTCTATTGATGACACACAACATATGTGAGAATGGATCAAATCCGAACATGGGGTCATGATGTTGTCATACAAACCCATCCCCCCAAATTAGGTTCTTCTATGAGAAAAACTTTTTTGTTTGTGCACCGATTTCAACCAAATTCCACACAAATGTATTTCTATTGATGAAACACGACATATTTGAGAATGGATCATATCGGACTATAGGATCATGGGGCTGCCATACAAACTCAACCCCCCATTTCAGTTCTTCTAAGAAACATTTTTTCCACCAATTTCACAAAATCTTGAATTAATGTGTCTTAATAAAAGCAACAAAAAAGGTCAAAACAAATGGGATCGAACTATGGGGCCATGCTTCCGCATCTCCCAATAAAATTTTCTGAGTATATATTTTTATTTGCCCACTTATTCCAACCAAACCCCACACAAATATTGTTTTATCGACGAAACGGAACTTTTGTGAAGACGGAAGGAGGGGGAAATACAAGTCGTAGGTACGCCCGAAAAAACTTTTAGCCCGGAGGAGAGCGAAGGGTATCCAAATTTCGGCCGCGCCCGAAATTAGCCTCGGTCTCGTTTTTTTTTATGTCAGTGACAAGGCTTTAGGGGATAACCCTTTAATGCATGCATAGCCTTGACAGAGGGGAAATTAGGGTAAGGGATTAAGAGGGGGTTGCGTGGCTAGGAAGTGGCGATGCACATTTAGTTTGAACTTTTGCAGATCGTAATTTACTGGAAATACTGAAGATGGTAAGTTATTCCACATTCTAATTGATCGAGTAACGAAGGAGTCGAAAAATTTAACGGTGCGGCTGTTCTTGATTTCTAGTGTATGCTGGTGGGCACGACTTGAAAGTCGGGTGGTTCGTGATGAGATTGCGAGGTCTGGATTTAGATTGTGTATTTCATCGGAGCAACGGTGATTATAATACCGATAAAATAATGTTAGGCAACTAACGTTACGTTTGTGCTCAAGAGATTCAATTCGAGATGTAATAGATTGATCGCCAATGATTTTAAAAGCCTTGCGTTGGACTTTATCCAGCATAGACAATGCAGTACTGCCTGCACCAGCCCAAATATGAGAATTATATTCCAGTCTAGGTCTTATGTGGCTTTTATAAATTTGGGCTAGATCATTGGCAGAAAAATATTTTTTACACCTATTTAAGAACCCAAGGTATTTTAAGGCATTTTTCGCGATGTCGAATATATGATCGGTCCATTTAAGTTTGCATGAGATGCTAGTACCAAAGATGTTAAGAGAAGGAGAATTTGAAATATTAACGCCATCAACGTTTATAGACAGAGATGTAGAAGGAGAGTACAACTTATTGGATATCAAACAACATTGGGTTTTACTAGCATTAAAAACTACCCGGTTTGCTTCACCCCAAGTATGTAAAGATTTAAATATTTAATTGATGAGGAAATTCTGTAATTGGTCCGTTTCGTGACAAACTTTTTTTTTAATTCGTTGAATCCACCCGCACCAAACATTCCCGATACAATTTAACTGTAGTGACAACGTGAAAAGCCACACGATTTGGTTAAAGCGGATCATTCAGCAGTTTGTGAGGTATTGTTAGGATTAATATCCTGCTGAAATCCACATTTAAAGGAATGGGTTCATCAGCGTAATACTCTGGGACTCTAAACAAACATTTCTTTTACGAAAATTGTCTCATAGCAACGGTTATTATGCGTATTTCAACGAAACCCAGGTTAGGTTAGTAATACCCCATTAGAGAAGAAAAGTACGTACTAAGTTATGCTGTAAAATCAGCCCGTTCTGGCAATATACTTATTGAGCAATATTGGGCTCACATCCCGAAGATCGTCCATATCATAGAAAAATAGAAACTCCGGCAAACGTAAGGATGGCTTGGCTTTATATATGAACTGAATTATTAGCTGTAAATCTACTGTTACTGTTTTTTTAATCAAGGAAAAGCATCTGATATGAAATGATTCCATTGTGTTCCTTGACATAAGAGCCCTATAGCAAGCTTTCCTATGAGTATCGAACAAGTATACTTTTGCAGCTATTCAGGGACACCCTGTTAACTTGGTCCTACAAACTTCAAAAATATTTGTGGCAAACACTATTACCATTCTATGCATTTCCACCAAATTTCATTTCTTTCATCTAGTTAGAAGATATACCTACATTGAAAAAATGCTTAAGAGGCTTCCCTTGCATTGTGAAAGGTCCTTACTAAATACTTACTTGGCTATATTTCCGGTTTGGATACAGTTATTCGAATTAAAATTCGTAGACATATTCCCTATGTAATTTTCTAGAAACCCTTAGCAGAATTTTCATATTTGGAAACCTAAGAGGGGCTACACACGAACAAATTGAAATTTTACAAATTTACTGTTATTTACTTTTCCTTAGCAAAAGTCAACAGTCGTAATATTTAACGTATATAAGGCCATACTGACCCATCTTTGTGCAAAGTTTCATATCGATCCCTATAACGGTTTAGAAAAAGCAAGTCGGAAAGCAAGTTTAACTTTAAACGCCAATAACTTTTTTACCGTTACTCGAAACTGGAAAATTTTAACTGATATGAGATGTACTCGTTTAGATCTTTGATTTAAATACCCATACGTCAATCTCCGATAAAAAATAAAAAAGTCTACTTTTTTCAAACGTTCGGGACACCCTGTTATCTTCTTCTACCAACTTCTAAGGTATTTGTGCCAAAGACTATAACCATTCTACACATTCCTAACAAATTTCATGACAATCGGTTGAGCCGTTCGCGAGTTATTTAGTGAACAGACGGACAGACAGACGGACGGGCAGAATCGATTTCATAAGGGTTTTTTGAAAAAAAAAAATTCTAAAAAACCCTAAAAACCTAGAACCAAGAATACGTCTTCATACTTCGGCCAGGGCCGGACACTGACAGAGAAAGTGATGCACGCTTTCTTCCTCTTCTTCGTCACCACAACTTCTGCAGTAGTCATTATGGGGAATGCGGAGCCTCCTTGCGTGCTCTCCAATAGGACAGTGCCCCGTTATAGCACAGAGCACCCCACCAATGTGTTTCCTGTCCAGTGACAATAATATGGTTGATCGGGCCGAGTCAAGCCGTGGCCAAATCAACCTAGTTGTCGCGCAAGTGGTGCCGTGAGTCCATCTGGCACTAGCCCTGAGCAAAACAGCCGCTTCTACTGCCACTCTGCAGGAGGAAATTGGCGTTTTTAGGTTACTATGATGGTCCTCTAAATTCATATTTGTCGCATTACAGTTCCCCGCGAAACCACTATGACTAGGTTTCCAACAGAGGGTAATATTTAAAAAACGACGCATCTCTGTAAGAGCCGACCGGCAGGTTTCGACAGCTTTAGATGTTGTCAGGACCGATTCGAGGGACCGAATTGCAGCCTGGCTGTCAGTATCTCTCTCTCTCTCTCTCTTGATTACCGTAACTCCTAGTGGAGCATGGTGCGTTGATGACTAACGTTACAAAGACAACTGAATTCGGAGTGTGATACGGTTGTCAGCCATACCACTTCCTAGTCACATTGTTAGTTTATTATTCTACGATAAGAATATTTCTTATCATCTTCTTCTGAATAATAAACTTGCGACGAGTCGTGCCGAGTTTGGAAACTCGTTTCTCTATGAGTGTCTATTTCACAGAGTGGCGACCGAACGATCACGGCCACAGAGCACGACGACTGGCTGTCAGTGTAAATAGTGAAATCCCTCGCAGTGACGACGTGATTACCTAACCATGTTAAGGATTCCGTAATCGCCCAAAATCTCCGCTTGCAGGACGCTACAGTAATTAGGCAGACGAAGTGACAGGTTAACATCAAGTACATCCGAGTGGATGCCAATACCCACTCCTTCGTCTGACTTTGAGCCATCAGTGTAGATAGCAAATGACTCATCGTCCCGAGGCATGTTGTTAATGTCCGTCTGTCTGTCTGTCCGTATTTTATATGGTCGGAGATGCTTCCTTCAATGCGTTACAAACATCATGACAAAGTTAATATACTCTTTTCGCTTAAAAAGCGAAGGGTATAAATATAATAATTAAATTCATTTTAAAATATATAAAAAAAAATTAGAATGAAGTTAGCAAATTTCGTGATGTCCGCAACTTGAAATTTCTCGTGATTTCTAGAGTAGACTATCTTGGATCTAAAACAACCAACTAGACTGAAATAGGTGCAAAAAAAGGATGCAACTATTGCGGCGAGTATAGATGAAGTCCCGATCACCTGAATTGGTCATAGACCGAGCTCTTTTTTGGCTTGGACTTGGACGTACAAACGAAAAAGATGCTCTGACGCAGGAATTGAAAAATTTTTAATTAAT
The DNA here is from genome assembly GCA_949715475.1 of Microchrysa polita. Classification (NCBI taxonomy): domain Eukaryota; kingdom Metazoa; phylum Arthropoda; class Insecta; order Diptera; family Stratiomyidae; genus Microchrysa; species Microchrysa polita. The sequence goes on along the minus strand of OX454419.1, from coordinate 24,672,738 downwards.
GAATTATGAGTTATATTTTCGAACAAGGTTAAGAGTTTTCTCGAACTCAGACTCGCTCTCAAATCACTGCTTAGATTTTGTGAGCAAGTCTGAGTACTAATAAAACTCATCATCTTGTTGCAAAATATGATCCAGTTTCCCTTCATTAAAGGTGGTAGTCCGTAATTATTCATTATCGGTCTAAGTCAGTGGTTCTTAACCTTTTGCACATGAGGGACAGCTTGATCAAACTCGTTAATTGTTGCGGACCACCAAATTGCAATTGTGATAAGAACGATTCAAATCATGAAATCTTGTACCGAACTACCTTTAAACACAACATTTTGCTGTCTTGTCAGTAGAGGTTTTCGATTAGAAAAATGTGGAAATAACGCCCCGCAGATATTGCTGCTTTTAAGACAATCATCCAGAAAAAGTTGAATGACAGAGATCGTCTTGCAAAGGACTCTGGGTGTGATTTTGCTAAGTCTGAACGAATTTCGAAACCCTCATTAATTTGCGTAAAGGGTGTTGCCCAATATTTCGTTTTGTTTCATCCAGAGATGGCTCATAATATTGAAATCCAGTTTTATTTATCAGATTATAAAGCCCTTTCTTACAGTTCTTACTGGAAAAACAACAATTTTTCATAAGCTCCTATAAATATGACATTGCTGGTTTATGTTGTACCAACAGAAACCTGTCGGAACCCTATTTAAAAGTACCACCGAAGATCAATAATAGCTTAATTATCTTAATTCAGCAATGTAAATTACCATTATGGTCTGGCCGGAAAAGAATATTCATAATCTCAAATACCTTAACTGTTTACCTACAATTATGACAACCCTCAAGTCTATAAAGACACGTAACTTATCCACATAAAGTGAACATTCATATCAAGCTCTCGGCCGTCCTCGATGATTGCACATCGCAAACATTTTGCGTTCGTCACCTAAAAAAGAAGCATTTAAAACAAATTTTGACGATATTTCATTTCATCGTAACGAACGTCAAAACGAACTCCCATCCACTTTCAACCTTCAAGTTTCCAATAGAAAGTTAAGATTGAGCTGGGCGAAATTCGAGAATTGTCGTATCGGATTATGAGGGAACCACATCAAAGGCTTCGCAGACCACCTAGGGTCACCTCAGGGACCACCAGTGGTCCGCGGACCACCGGTTAAGAACCGTTGGTCTAAGTGGTCCGCAAACATTTCCGAGTTGGGAACTTCTGCCTTAAAGTCTTAAACTTTTTAAAAACAGTGGAGGTATTGTCATGGCAAATTTGAAAATGAGTACCTGCAGTACATTTTCATATCCGTTATCTCTCTTTGGTGCTAAAGGTCAACTTGTGTTGCGGTTAACCTTTCTCGTTTTTTGCCCGCATTTTATTTGACGATTACATCTTCTGTTGTTATGAAGAAACACAGATAACGAAATTCATGCATAGGCACATTACAACATAACTTGTTCAAGTATGTTATGGTTCGCATTTGAAAATTATCGCTGAGGTTAATCGGCTTTGAAATATCTACATTTGCAAAAAAAACCATTGATTGTTGTATTATTCCAGAAAAACATTTAACAAAAAAATGAATTCAACAATTGGTAAAATTTCTACGGAAGGAAATCAGAAAATTCATCGCTGTTGACCACCTCTCTCTTTCTGTCTTTGTCTCTCTCTCTCTCTCTCTCTCTGGATATCATAAGGCTTTCTCTTTAAATCAAGTAGTGCGGAAAACCTGAAGACGTGCGGACCACTGTCAATTCCGCGTAGAGAAAATTAATACCAAGTCGTCAAACAAAACTTAAATTAACTTAAATGACCAATTTTTTTCCGAGGTGGGGAAATCTTAGTAGATTATGCTAATGCAGTTATGTGAGATCCGATATAACAGGATTAGCATAATCTACTAGTCTACCGGCTAAAACCAGACCACCTCTTTTGCCACGTTCCCCGGGGTATTACTTCGCAGGGGCGGCTTCGGTTAATTAGCCCTTATACTGATTTGTTGACTTCCGTCTAGCTTCTTCTCTTTGTAGTTTTGTGGATGCTGCAGATAGACCTTAGGCCTGTTCCAAAAACCGGGATCCCGGTACAAAACCGGTGTTCACTTGGTACCTTACCCGATATTCTAAAGTACCGATAACCCGGTACCGAGTTAAAAAAAAACCTACCGACGAGTCGATTTTTTGGTACCGAGTTAAAAAGAACAATTCATTTCAATCATGAGCCGGTTTTTTCAGGTTTTTTGGTACCGGTTTTTAACCAGACCCACTCACTGCCTCCCAATTGTGTTCGCACTGCAGCATATGGTTGACCATATTCTCAGGGCTTAACGTTTCTCCTAATTCCATATTTGGTTGCATGCGCCGCACGGCGAATCTAAGGCAGTGAGAAAATAAGTGTTTTGCGTCTTCTACGACTGCCATGCAGCTAAGGCACTGTGGCGAGTCATCTATCTTGAAACATTGCAAGTATTGCCGGTGACCCGTTAGTAATAGAGCTAAGAAGTGGTTCAACTCAGCGTGTTTGCGTTTTACCAATTTTGAAATATTAGGGATGAGAGAATAAGCCATCTACCGGTGTTACAGGTTCATGTCTCATGCTTTCTAAAATTTTCCGAGTTTTCGAATTCACAGGCGTCTCGTTACGTGCCTCTTCTACCAGAATTCTTATTGGAATCATTCCAGCAACGACGTAAGCAGCTTCTTGTGAAGCTGTTTGGTACGCAGAGCACACTCTCAATGCGCACCTACGATAAACCGAGCGTAATTTCTGGGCGTTCCTAGAAGAATCTAGTGGTGAGACATACAATAGTATGGATGTAACGACCTTTGTCAACAACAATCTCCTGCTTGATCTTGGGCCTCCTATATTCGGCATGATCCTTGCTTGTGACGCGGTGGCGACCGCCGCCTTTTCGCATACATACTTCAGATGCTCTCTAAAGTTCAATCTCGAATCAATCATGGCCCCCATATACCTAATGGCTTATTTGGAGGTTATGATATTGCTACTCCTATTCCTACTCGGATATTTAGAAAGGAGATTTTTCTGCGTTACTGAAAAGAACTGCCTCTGTTTTTTGCTCAGCAAGTTCTAGGTTGGGGGGGGGGGGGGGGGGGGTGGTTAACAGCCAAAACCTTAAGAGTTGTGTTCGTAGAGACGATTCATGTGCTGATCGATTGAAGTTAAACCACCGGTTTTGAGCACTAAGTAATGCGTATATTTTCTATACAGACATGTTCCATTAGTCCATAGTAGGAAAGAAGAACCACTCAAAAAAATATTTAAATACGGCTCGAAATTGGATGCCAAACTACGATCGCTGAGCGATCATCACATGAATTGTGTCTACGTACACGTACCTTTATAATAATCGTTAGCGTAAACTTCGACGCACTCTAGTTTCCATGCTACAACCACAACTGCAATGTCTTCTACAAAGCCTACCAGACCACAGTCACTCCTCTCGGCATGGGAAGATCCAGACTGCCGCTGTACATTATGATCCATAGCAGAGGGCCAAGAACTGACCTCTGTGGAACTCTCGCTTTAACCCTATACTCCGTGGCCCATTGCTGGAGGAGGACACGATTTGAGAGGTAGCTCCCGATTATAGCTGTAAGATAGTCTGGAACATCCATTCTTTGCAAAGCGGCGTGAATGGAGGCCCATAGATTGCGAAATTAAAAGCGTTTTTGACATCGAGCATCACCACAGCACCATGTGCCGTTTCGAAGTATGTAATTCCTTTGCCAAATTGGTAACCAACTCAATTGCATCCACCGTCGACCGCGCTTGTCTAAAACCGTATTGTTGGTCTGACAAGCTCCCTTTTTCTTACAATACCAATCTCTCTCTAGTTCCTGTCAACCCCTTGTGGGGCATAGGGCATTAACTACGCCTACTCTCCACCTCGTTCTGTTTTGCGCCAACGGCGCTAGCTGCGACCATGTAAGATTTAGCGTTTTCGCCTCGCTTGTTACCGATCTTCTCCATGTGTTCCTTGGCCGTCCAACACGGCGTCTTGCCCCGGAATCCTGTGGATTCCAGTTCAGGGCTTTTTTTGCGATGTTATTGGGCCCTCTTCGGAAGGTGTGACCTATCCATTGCCACTTAAGTCTTTTGATCGAAGTGCCTATCCTTTCTTGGCCAGTTATAGTGAGGAGATCCTCGTTTGAAATTATCTCCGGCCAACGAATATGTAGGATGCGCCGTAGACGCTGATTTACAGAAGTTTGCAACTTATCAGTAATTTCTTTAGTCACCTTCCAGGTTGAACAGCCATATAGCAGTACGGATTTCACATTGGAATTGAAGACTCGAAGTTTGGTGCGTCTGGAAATATTGTTGTTTAGCCAGAAAGGAGTCAAATTGAAGAAAGCCGCCCTAGCCTTGTTTATCTGTGATTTTACATCAGCACCCGCTCCACCATCTGCTGTAACTACGCTCCCGAGATAGCAGAATTCATCAACTTTTTCGACTGCCTGTCCCGAAATACAAATTCCGCTTTGCCCCCCCCCCCCTGGATATGTGTTCAAGAACTTAGTCTTGGCAGCATTGATTTTCAGCCCCGCATTACGACTTGCGCAATTTAGAGTTTCTGTCATTTGAGCGACATCATCCGTATTAGTTGATAGAAGACAAATGTCGTCAGCGTAGTCAAGATGTTGAAGGTAATCAAACAATTTCCATCTGATACCTTTGTTACGATGTAATTGAAGTGCGGAGCCGAGTACATCACTAATGACAATAAGGAAGAGAATAGGTGACAAAATACAGCCTTGTCTCACTCCACTGTGCACCTCAAAAGGATCTGAAAGCTTGCCCTTATGCAAGACGTGACATTGGGCTCCATTGTAGGATTCCTTAATGATGGAGATTATCTTATCTGGAATATTTCGTCTTCGTAAGGCATTCCAGATGTACTGACGATCAACACTATCGAAGGCTTTTTCAAAGTCGATGAACATGAGATGTAATGGGGATCTCCACTCCGCGGATTGCTCGATGATAATACGGAGGGTGTTAATGTGGTCGCTACAGGAGAACCCTTCGCGAAAGCCAGCCTGTTCATCGTTCAATGTGCTATCGACTTTTTCCTTGATTCGTCCTAAAACAATCTTAGCCATCAACTTGGAAATAGCAGGAAGTAGACAGATCCCACGCCAATTATTACAATTCTTCAAGTCACCTTTCTTCGGAATTTTAATAATTAGGCCCTTTTTCCACTCACTGGGAAGAGTTTCAGTTTCCCAACACTCTCGGATTAAGGGAAGAAGAATATCCGCTGTAGCGTTAATATTCGCTTTTAAAAATTCTGTCGGAATTCCATCAATCCCCGGGGCTTTACCGGCGTCCATTGATTTGATAGCGTCTGTTAGTTCCTTTTTGGATGGTGGACCGGAACTAATGCCGTCTATTTGAGGGACGTCTTCTGCTGGCAACGAAGATACACTTGCAGGCCCGAAAGTGTTATTCAGGACCTCTAAAAAGTGTTCTCTCTTTGTAGCTGTTGTTCTTCGGTAACGAGCAGAACACCTTCCTTATCTTTCACAGGATGTTCCGTTAATAAAGATCTGCCAGTTAATGGCTTTATAAGTTTGAAGAGTGTTCCACTGTCACCGCGGAGAGCCGCATCCTCTGCCTCCTTCGCAAGTGCGTTGATATTGTTACGCTTATCTCGTCTTACACTCCTCTGAACGCCTTTTTGGAGCGAACGGTATTCAGCTCTGTATCGTTCTTTAGCTGAATCGTCAGCAGCTGAGTTAATCTGCTCCTTGACTCTCTTGCGTGCTGAGATAAGAGACCAAGTAGAGTCGCTAATAAATGGTTTCCTACCGCGATCCAATCGTCCGAAAATTTCTTCGTCACATGAAATAAATGAATCCTTAGCGACTTTCCATCTATCTTCAATTGTCAGATTCTCATTTGGTGGTAGTGCATTAGCTTTTTCGTGCAAAGCGGTGGAGAACGCACGCTTGGTTGATGGAATTTTGAGCTTCTGCACATTATACCTAGGGCAAATATTTGCACGGTTAGGACGCTGGATTGCTGCCGTTCGTAAGCGCATTTTTGCGATGACAAGATGGTGGTCACTGCCAATATCAGCACCACGTTTCGCCCTAACGTCCAGGACACAGTTTCTCCACGTTTTGGAAACAGCAATATGGTCTATCTGGTTCTCAGTTCTGCCATTTGGAGAAGTCCAGGTTGATAAGTGACAATCTTTGTGTTTAAACAGAGTCCCACCAATGACGAGCTGACGAGAGTTACAAAACTCTATAAACATCTCGCCATTCTGGTTTCTGTCGCCTAACCCATGATTTCCCATAAGATGTTCCAATCCTTGGTTATCTGACCCGACTTTAGCGTTGAGATCCCCCATTATGATTTTAATGTCACCTCTGGGAGCCCTATCAAAGGTGTCGCCAAGTCGTTGGTAGAAGACGTCTTTATCAGCTTGATCAGCTGGTTCGGTTGGTGCGTAACACTGAATTATAGTGATATTTCGTACTCTGGATTTGAATCGGGCGGTGATAATGCGGTCGGAAATTGGTTTCCAATCGATAAGCGATCGACGTGCATCCCTTGTCAAGAGGATCCCGACGCTTGCCTGCCGAGGAGCATTTTCGTCATCATTTCCAGAGTACAATAAAACAGTATGAGAGCTTGGTGATAATACGTAGCAGGATTGTGGACCACCTCTTCTGACGAACCAGAAGAGGTGGTCCACATTCCTGCTATAACAGATGATAAACTTTGGCAAGCAGTTTCAAGATTAGAGAAGGGCAAAGCTCAAGGACCAGATGGGATCCACACCGGGGACTTCGTCCGGGTCATAGATGCGTCACAGGCCGTCATCAATAATGGATCCCTCATTTCGCCTCCTAAAGGTATTATTACTAGCCCCTGAATTCATGAGAACAATATCCAGCTGTGATAACGCGCCAAGAAGTACCCTCCCTCGCTTAGTTTCTTCCGGCTGACCACATAGGAGCTTCTAGCTTGGAGCTTTGCCATTCCAAGCTCCTGAGTTTTCTTTCTTATCTTTATTACATAATTTTTTGCACAATTACTGAGGTATGCGATGAAATAATTCCTTTGGTTGGAATCCTGTTTTGAAGCGTTCATATAGATGTAGATTAGGTAAATACGACTTGACAGAATAACAGAATAAAAAATCTGAAATTCACGGTGATTATTACAGATTTTTGCATGACGTAATTATGAAGTCGCCTATCGGTATGGACATTAGTGAAATCTGTGCGTCAGTCGACGACGAACAAATGGTAGATGATGAGTTAATTGGAATGAAAGCTAAGATTCCAATGTGGTTTGGCATTGTTTTTGGTTTTAGCGAATTGGTTACGCTGCTACTCTTTTCTAAGATGTAAATGGATTTTTTTCTACACCGATTAAGGTGGAAACTCCAGCGATCTGAGTCGCATACTAAGTTAAAATTGAGCTAGTGTGTTATGATTTCTCGTGTATCGCCATTCCTCGCAATTTTTCGCGAAAATCTACGTAAACTAGCAGTTATTTTGAAAACGTTTTCCAAACTTATAGCTCGATTAGCAAAGCAAATAAATAAATTATTTTAGAGATGTTAACATGAACATCACGCTCTGCCGATTTATTTATAATAAGTGGATTTCTCATTTATTATAGTACAAGCTGGCCCGGCGAACTTCGTACCGCCACCTTTTAAATGTGATCAATTTGTGGGTGCGACAAAATTACTGAACTGCGAGAATGTGTTGAGGAGATACAGACAAAAGCATCAGAAAATGAGCGGCAGCAAGGCATTGCTAATTTTTCTTGGTCGATTTTCCAGATGTGTCTCCTACTGAGGATAGAACTTATTCAGATGATTGTTTAGGGAATACTGAAAAATCCGCTAAAATCATCATCACTTTTCTTGGGCAATTTTGCAGATATTTTAGTAGGAATAGGGGGCTTTTCCGCTGAAAGGGACGGAATTACTGAGATCACACACTGATTCGTTCAGGGAAACAATTTCCCAGATATCAAATGCTATTGGGTTATAGGGGTTGTAAGGCATTGAGAGGGTTTTCTGAAATCCGTTCCAGGAATATTAGCGATGGACCGTGGGATAAGTATAATTTTTTGAAATACGGTTATCCGATCAAGAAGTATATGCAAACGTATGGACAAATTACTGCCTTCATAACTTTCCAGATGTTTCGATAGCAATAGCAGCATAGCGATTTGGGTTGGTTATCAATTTGGGAAAAGGAATAACAGAAATGGAAGCACACATTCAATAGATACGTACTCGTATACAAAAGTTGTACATCAAGTAATTTTGTATTGGCAAATTTTGTAAATTTTTCGACAGAAATTCTGCTAATCAATTAGATGGGAGCGGTGTAGGGTGGAGTCTACCAAAATCGAATAGAAATAGGCAGAAGAATGTAAGAAAGATTTTTCATCATAATTTTGCTCACTGTTAATTTTCTACATGTTGAAATCCGATAATTCGTTCAGCTGATGTTGGGGCCAATTTCCTAAACTGCACTCATTGTGAACTTTTCACATGCTTCAATGCTTGTTTCGCTATTTTGGGTGTCGTTTCACCCTACTTTCAGATGTGACTACCCACAAGGGTGGTGCAAAACCACTGAAGTCATCAAATTTGTTTGTCAAAAGCATAAGAAAATGAGGAAATGAGCAAACTCTTTTAGTATTTTTCTCCTGCCTATTTTTTCTGTTTCGGCAGTAGCAATAAGTCATTTAGTGGAAATAGATATGGCAAAACCAATTCAATTATTGCAAGTGGGAGCTTTTTCAGTTGCATGTAGAAATCTGCTTAAATAGACAATTCTATACCTTCAAGCAATTGCTCCAATAGTAAGCTCCTGGCCAATTTTTCAAATTGTTTCAAGAGTTGTTCCCGTTACAGAAAAAACAGTACAAAATGATCATTCATCCATCATCCTGAAATCTAATTCGACAAAGAAGGAAGTTAAATGCATACATAAGGCAACTGGACTGTGAATTCCAAATTTCCAGCGGCTTATAAGCTATCCTGCTGCTCCTGGTCATCAATTTGAGGGAGGGGATGGAATTTACTGAAGTCGGAAAATCAGTTCATGATATTAACAAAAGCTACATAAATAATTTTTTTCTTGACAAATTTTGGGCAGGTGTTCCACGTAGTCAATATTCGGGTCAATGCTGCAGATGTCTAAATAGTTATTCTGATATTGAGGATAGAAAATCATTCACTGCTGATGAGAGCGGTGATAAATCAGGCGAGGGACAGAATAGAACAAAATCCGCTAATCTGTTCAAAAGTATGGTCTTCATAAATTAACACGTTGCAAATTTCTCGCATGTTGTAACTTTTGGCAGTTAGAGGTGGAAACCAAGGAGGGTTCAGTTGACTAAAATTATAGAATTGTGTGATCTAATGTGGAGTAGACCTGTCTTCATTAGCTCTGTCGTTCAAATGTCAATCCAGTCAAAGAAATTTATTGAAATCCGCAAATATGTGACGACAGTTATTCAATTTTCAGAAAAATTTGTTTTCATAATTTTGCCTTTTGTGAATTTTATTCGTCTTTCAATAGCAGTTATTCTCTTGTTCGCGGTATAGACACATACGATGGACCTTATCTTACTGAAATCCACTAATCTATTCAGACGATAAAGACAAAGGTATGAGAAGATATTTTCACAATATTGGTTAATAACTGTAATTTTTACTACGTTTCAATGGATAGATATGGTAGTATGGGTGACCCTATACCCTTCACTGAGTAGAGACCAATAATTTAGAGTAAGCTTACTGAAATTCTGTAATTTGTTTAAAAAATATCAGAAAAGCTTGTGAAATACAACTAACAAAACACCAGAATAACTATATGGATAGGTATCCGGTGAGGCAAATTTTCTGAAATCGCCATATTACCTTAAAATAAAGCCTAAAATTGGCTCACCATTTGTCATACACAGCATCCATCATGTCATACAAAGCATATCATCATGAAAATAGTTTTTTCATAGGTACATACATACGTGAAGAAAAAGCAGAGAGGCAAATTTACGAAAATTAACGTTAATTAGGTACAGGAAAGTTACCAATGGGTTATTGAGATTTTTTCCATTTATTTCAATAGCTATCGATGTATTTTCGGGTAGAGACCAATATGTGATTGGGCAATTGAACTCAAGATATTCGATGAGGAGCTATAGGCAAAAGTATTTGCAAAATAGGTGCCTTTGATTTTTTTCGCAAGTTAGATAGAGACCAAGCCGCTGGTCTAAACCGTTGCAAATGACGGCCAAAGGACCAAAAAAAGCTGCTTTTTGAACAAAAATCTTGTTTCTTTCTCATTGTGAATTTCTTGTGTTTCAATTCCATTCAGATATTCAGGGTGAGGATAAAATCAGCCGGGAAATATTCCAAAATTACGTCAAGACATTTAAGAAATATAACCCAAAATATAAAAAAAACACATTGTTAGTTGCTCATTGTGAATGTTCGGCTTATTTCAATGGGTAGGCCAAATCCAGTGGAATCAATTTATTGAAATCCGGCAATTCGTTTATGAACTTTACGAAAGGGACAGTTCCTTTTTATAATTTGGTCATTAGTCATGAAAAAAATAATTGTGAATTGTTGCCTATTGTGAATTTCTTATACATGCATATACTGCTTGTATAAACCAACCTGTTGGGGTACACTTACTAAAAATCGGTAGTTCGACCAAGAAATACAGGAAAAGGTATGTTTATCTTCATACTTCCGCTCATTGTGAATTTCTCATATGCATAGATAGTTGTTCCTTCAATTGGCCTAAACTCCAATCCTGAAATCCGCTGATACCATCAAGAAATATTGGCAGAAAAAGCCAAAAAAGAAACCTATTGTGAATGTTGGCTTATTGTGAATCTTTTGAATGCTTCAATAGTTATTATGTTATTCCGGCCCGAGCCAAATCCTACGAACCTAAAATCATGAAAATCGGTTCAGCCGTTCTCGAGTTATAAATGGTGTAACTAACACGACTTTCTTTTATATATATATAGATGTCATAAAGGCAAGTAGGTTTCGAACCCACCATCCCGTGCTTCAAAGGCGAACGTACAAAACCCTACACTGAAAAAAAGTAAATTACTTTTTGCATTGTACGAAAACGAACCTGCGTCGATTAAGATGTTCAAAAAAGAATCATATGTTTATGAAATTTCGTTCAGTTTCTTTTTCCACTTACTGTGCTCTCTAACACATATCTTTGTAACTTTCGATCCAATGATAACCCCCCCACAGGGGGAGTATAATATTATTCTGTTTATAAATCTCACTTCGTACATGTGTACATGAGGGTTTCGTTCAAATTCGCATGTATGAGTGACAATGTTAACCAGTTTTATTATTATGAACGACCATACGACCATATCGCTTTAGTTTACTGAGTGAATCTTTTATCGAAACTTAGTTCGCTCTCAGTTCTGTAATTCGTATTCGTACAAATGAAATGAAATCCACACAGTAACAGATACATGAGACTACAATACATGTTTGTTTACATTTTCACTCCAATGTCCAACCCAACTCGGAGACAGATATTAGATTCTGGACAAGCAAACACATCACATGAAATGGGCTTAGCGGGGCTCGTAATTTCTATATGACTTGGAAAACAGCAGTGGCTCATTACGTTTCCCTCAAATTGCCTTGAAAACTATTTCGAAACGAGAGAACTCCCACAGCTGGCTGCTCTGGTATGTTATGCCTTTCATTTTTATGTTTTCCAAGACAAATGCATGCGCATTCACGCAATGGTCTCCCCCAAAAACGTTTGCCTCCCATTCGCGAGATACATTCGTCGTATTCGTCCACAGTTAATGTTTTTGTTATGATTCTGCTAGGCGAGTTCTGCCTTCTGCACTTATATATGAATGTTATGCTCCAGAGCTCTCTCTCCCTATGAATGGTGGTATCTTGGATTTGTTGGTGTATGTGATCCAACCATACCCACCCTCCCGACACTTCAGCAATAACACCATAATATCAAAGATATTGGCACAACAAGCAAGATGAACTGGAGTGTTGCTTCTAACCAGCTCCAGGTGATATTGTTTTGTTCTCTGTTCGCATGTTGTTTTGATTTGTGTGTTGTTGAAACCATAGATCGACCAAACCAGCCCAACCAGTCCCGTCAGTCATAGATACGAGCAGCTAACAAAGACCAGCTGTTTTGGTGGTGTTTTTTGATGTGCTGCTGAAATCATCGTCGTCGCACTGACTGACTGCACAAGGCATAGATTCGAGTCAAGTTGAGTGTGTGGTTCTTCCTATTCTAATCTGCAGGCTAATCAGCAACTACCTGATACTCGTAGTTTGTGAGTTGCTCATGTATGGTGTGTACTACACAAGTAGCTCGCTCCTTCCTGGATGATGATGATGGCGGTGCGATGATTCATATTGTTGTGTTCTTCGTCATTGGCTGAGTATACTGAGTGGTGGATATATTTTTTTTGTTTTTGTTCTTTGGGCGGAATAAGTGGCAGTGACCTCTTGAGTCATTCAACCCGGAGGATAACTACGGGTTATGTTTATGTATTGACAAAAGAGGAGTAGACGAAAGTAAAGCGCATTTTTGTTTTTCTCAATGGGTATTTGTTTTGATTGCAATAAAAAAGTACCTAAACAAAATTAGGTCATAGCCATCCAATTGATGCATATTCAGGTCTTATCTTGAACTATTTCAACAGAACTCTTCATTAGTGGAAAACGAAGCATGTTTGTATGTAGTATTCTTTGGCAAACTACATGCACATACTGCAAACAAAGACACTTTTCATTTTCTAATTGCCTTGATCAACGAGGTCAAACTAATGAAGGTTAATTGTGTTGTAGTTTGGCTATTGTAGTTTGTGTGCTGAACAGAAGTTTTTTATCAATCAAGGGCTGTTATCAGGATATGCTAAAAGAGTTTTGATGGAATGTTGAAACTTCCATATTCTTGATAAATTATTTTTCTTCCTATTTGTTAAAACCTTAAGAGTAAATTCTTTTATTGAGTACAGTACAGTACAAATTTTTAATAAAACAAAATGTCGATCGACAATCACATGCGGGCTTATAATTTCTTGGGCGACCCTAAAACTTGCGTTGCAGTTTCGTCCATTCCAACATAAGCTGGTAACATGCTTTCGGGGGTGGGGCTTCTATGGCAGCCCCAAAACCCCATGTTTAGATTTTATGCATTTCCAAGTGGTGGCTTAGGCAGAGGCTAGCCAAAAGCCCAATTAGCTCATAAAGCGCCATTTTGAAACCACAAACTCCGTGAAGTTTAACTAGTGTATATGGTGAAGGTTAGGCAATGAATTCAGGAGTGGAGGGATGCCTTGAACCAGCCAGTGTTTTTTAGCAAGTACAGCAGCTCCCCTACTTTCACATTTGCCGCATCCTTCAAGCCTCCCAGAAAAGTCCTACCGAGCGTCCTATACCGGGTTCTAGCAAAACCCGGGCATTCACACAGAAAATGGGTTTCTCTCTCATTTACATTACCGCAGCTGCGGCAATGCGCGTTGTAGGGGATGCCCAGCCTGGCAGCGTGGAGCCCCATTGGCCAGTGCCTCGTGATAAAAGCAGTAAGCTTGACGATATCTCTACACGGTAGAGTCAGAATCTCAGACGCTTTTTTCCAGTCGTAGGAGGGCCACATCTTCCTTAATATAACGCAGGTCCTCAGATTTCGCCAGTTGGAATTAGCAGCCCTTATATAGTGGGTGGAGATCTTACTCCTAACAGCTGCCATCGGGACGCAAACACGCTCCGCATGAGAGCTGCCAAGAGTGGCACCAATTTCGGCTAGTTCGACAGCCATCTCGTCACCCTCTATGTTCCTGTGTCCGGGTACCCAGAGTAGGGTGATTCCTAGTCGTGTGCCAAGGCTGGTTAATGCTTCCTCACATACTTCAACAACCTTGGAGGTCGTCTTCACCGATTGTAAAGCCATGAAAGCAGCCTGACTATCTGAGCAGATGGCGATATTCTGGTTGTTTTGTATGTCCCTGAGAGTATGACAGGCCTTCATGATTGCAAGCATTTCTGCTTGAAAAATGCTGGCATCAAAGTTATTCCCAAAGCTTAGTTTGGGCACTTTGAGATCCGTACGTCTTGTGGGAGCTGGTTAAGAATATTGCTGTGGTCATATGGCCTAGCACTCCAGCAACTTAACGCTTTGAGCCTGACTGCACTACATGCTGCTAGTTGGTTGATAAAAAGATCGATGGATAGAAGATGCAGGATTACATTCAGCCGCCGTTTAAACCCAAAGTGCCATGTATGGCTTGAGGCCCCATTTGTTGCTAAATACTGTCTTCTTCTTCTCAGTACCGTATAGCCCCATGGGGCCATGGTGCGTTAACTCAGCCGTTTATAGGCAATTTCGAGTCAACGTTACATTGCATATCATTTCGGAGTGTATATAATGTTGCAAGCACTATCTAGGGACGCGGGAGCGTCCCGCACGCCAAAGAAAAACGAAGAAATTTGAACAAATAAAAAGTGAGAAGCGACTAAGACTATGTTTACACGACGGAAGAAGTACGGGTTTTCGGACCTCTGTAGCTCGGACCCTGGTTGGTCCTGAGTCTTCAAATTCGGTAAGCGTTGTCGCTCGCGCCGTCTTACGAAGTGTAGAAAATTTCAAGATGATACAATAGAAAGACCGGAGATATAAGAGTTTGAAAATCGAATTTTTTCAAAAATCTTGTTCTCGTTGTTCTTGTTGTTTATTGACAGGGCTATAGCCTCGTAGAGAGCATCTCGGGACTCGCTCTCTTTTCCCATTGATAGAGTCTGTCCTGAAGGTGTGCATAGGCTATCATTTGCTCCGATCCGTGCGGTAGAAAAAAAGATACAGCGAAAAATATGGAAAAAATGCATCGAGTTTCTCGCTTAAGTCTTTTTATATGTTTTAATGGAAGCATTTTGTAAAAGTCGGGGATAGGCCCGTAAAAAGCCTAGAAAAGAATCGTATAGTATAGTTGGTAGGACCGAACAATCTTTTGTATCCAAAATTTTTATTTTTAGATCGTCTGCAAAAGCGTGGGCGGGTCAAAGTTCCTGTTTTGGTTCGTTTCATTCATCCCGATGATCCTAAAGCTTCCACCAAATCAGCGCGGTAGCGGTACACACAACACACACACCACAAGAATTGACAAGTACTCCGTGGTGTACCGCGGCGGAAACTATTTCATACATTCTGACACGTACCTACCGTTCTGCGCTGGTTTGGTGGAAGCTTAAATATGGCGCTGGGACACTAAATCGGATTTGTCTAGACGGTGTATTCTGTTGTGTTCAAACCAGAGTTACGTGATGATGGCATGTGTAAAATCGATTTTTCAAGGAATTCTGATGAGTTAATTTTGACAAAATTTGGCATGTAGATTTATTCTTGTAATTCCACCTGGTTTGATCCTGTTGTGGTACGCAAAAAGGTACTGTTAGTTATATAGTGAATTTCTTAGCTATCCCTGATTCCTGGTCATGAAACCACTTTATTTTGTAAAAGCAATGCTAGTCAGGACTCAACAGGTTTTCGGGACCATTGATGAGGGATAAAAGGATATTTTCACATGTACATGTCTTTCTCTATGGTATGATATACATTTTATGTCGTAACTAACGAGCGTAACGTAATGCAACGTAGCAACGACGATGAAGATCAAAAAGCCAAAAGCAGTAGATAGGGGTATTTTAAAAGGGAGAATGATGGAACCTGGATATAAGGACAGTCTTGGGTCTGTAGTAACGGGACTTGTATCTTAACCGTTTGGTGTTAATAGGCGCAATGTGGAACTTAGGAAATATGGATGTAATTTGAATCACATATTGAGTGAGACTTAATGGTTACATTAAAAATTAAGATTTAAGATTAGGATGAATGTGATACAGATGAAGTAAAGGTTTAGACTCAATTTACGGCTAAGGTTAAAGTCAAAATCAAGTTTAGGGTAACGGATAGGGTGAAAGTTATTGTTACGTTGCAAACGTTATTATTAGGGTTAAATGTAAGGATAGGGTTTGGGTTAAGGTTGAGTCTGAGTTTGAGGTTTAGGTATAGGCCAGGGTTATGGTCAATTAGGGTTATCATTAAGTTTAATGTGATGTATAAAGATACCAAGGTTAGCGAGGCCATCGGGGTTACCAAGGTTACTAAGGGGACAAAGGTTAGCAAGGGGTTTATCATTCTTATAATTATTGTTCTCAAACAAATTCGTGACAATAGGGTAATACGAATTTTGCAAATCGAAAACTGCAAAAAGATATGATATCTCACAAAAACAACTGTGTTGTAAAAGGTGTTCGCCAAAGAAAAAGTCATCAGCCGCAAAAAGGATTGATATAAATACAATCCCGCCAAAATACTCGCATCTTGTCTCAATGATGGGGATGGAACAAATTATTTTCAACGCTATTTGGCGGGGAGCTTGAATAAGGTTAATAACAGAATAAAATCAATGTTAAGAAATTTATGAAAGAACTTTTATTGTATAGAAAAAAAAAAACGAGTTCCATACGAAGGAAAGCAAAATAAGATTCTAAAACGTATTTTTATTTTCTATAAGACTGGAAGCTTCAAAATTAAATCTGATCAAGAAAAGAACATAGCAGCAAATAGTACCCTCGTTCAGCTCCCCGCCAATAAGCGTTGAAAAAAAATTTGCTCCACCACCATCATTGAGACAAGATACGAGTATTTTGGCGGGATTGTATTTATATCAATCCTTTTTGCGGCTGATGACTTTTTTTTTGGCGAACATCTTTTACAACACAGTTGTTTTTGTGAGATTATACACTCGGGTGCAAAACTATCGATATCAATATTTGCTTCGCACTTTTTAAATTATTGCCACTTGTAACCAAAAACCCAGAAAAATTTAAATTACAGCTAAAGGTCAGGTCAGGTAAACTACCCCTATAAAAGCGCCCGTAATCGGTTTCTCATTATCAGTTGCATCAGAAAAGTTAGGTAACTTACTTCTGAAGTAATTTCAATCACTGTTTTGTCATCAATGGATACGACGCCAGATCAGGCGGCACAAGTTGTAGACCTGTTGTCGGAAAATCATAGTCAGCGAACCGTCGTTCGCCGTCTTGGAATGAGTCAGTCTGCTGTCTCGAGAGTTAGCAGGAGATTTTGAGAGACTGGTAGCCTTAATTCGAGACTCAGAACGGGCCGCCCTCGATCCACTTCAGAGAGAGACGACCGTTTCATTGTTACAAGTACGTTACGAAATCGGTTCCTCACGGGTGTTGCTGCGCAGCGGAACCTGAGGCATGTTCGCGGAGTAGCTGTCAGTGTCTGGACAGTAAGGAGACGATTAAGAGAAGCGAATATCACTCCAAGATGGCCTGCCAGGGGCCCCAAATTGACTGCACGACACCGATGGCGCGCCTCTTGTTTGCTCGAGATCATCTTACTTGGAGCAGAATGGAGCTCAGTATTGTTCTCTGACGAGTCGAGAATGTGTCTGCATGGCAGTGACAGAAGATGTCGAGTCTACAGGCATCCAACTGAGCGATTTGCGCAGTGCTGTTTCACTGAAACGGTCGCATACGGCGGCGGTTCCTGTATGATGTGGGCTGGCATCAAAAACGGATCTCGTATTCCTGCCCGCATGAGGCCGAGGAGGAGGGCTGACAGCTGAGCGATACGTTACCGATATTCTCCCTGTCCACGTTGTGCCCTATGCAGCATTTATTGTCGAGAACTTCACTTTGATGCACGACAATGCCCGGTGTCATGCATTGCACCTCACTCGGCAGTTCTTGAATGAAGCCAATATGTCGTCACTTACAGTGGCGCAACCACGGGAGGGGCTAAGGGGGCTAAAGCCCCTCCCAGGCCCAGAAATTGGGGAATTAAAAATTGAAAAATGAAATATGTATGAAAAAAATGCATTTAATTGCAGATATTAAAAAAAATCTGGTTCGATGGTCTATGCAAGTAGCAACATCCTTACCAGTCGAAGAAAAATATAAAATTTGATCGAGAAAAATTATGAATCTCTGAATTTGTACAGGTTTATTTGCGACGGCCTCTGAGTATGGAAAAAAGTCCAGACCGATAGGCGGTCCGCAACTAAGTGAAAAGGAGGGAAATCCAGACGGTTTACCCTGGTACAAAGACCAAATTTTCTAGTTCTGAGACTGCAGTCTTGGAGACTAAAATATTCCTAATTTTCAGGACTTATCCGGGACGGGGGCTCACGTGGGAGTATCATTAATCGATAACATAATCAGAACCTGCAATCTCTCGTTTCCTCTAGTCTTCGAAGCTTAACTCTTTCCCTTAGTGAGACCCGAAGATTTCCTTTTTGATATGATACTCTATTTTCTGTGTTTGATAATTTCATGACTTAAATGGAACATTATAATAAAGGATATGTAAAGGCCTCGCTGACAAGTTAATGGAATTTAACATAATTAATTAAATTTGGTTTTCCGATTTAACTGATACTGACCATATAAAGAATGAGAGTCATATTTTCAGTTCTCCGAATATTTTAAACCCACAGCAAGCGTATTAATTGGTCAAATAAAATTCAATTCATGATGATCGAACAACTTTTTCATTTTCCTGGGCTACATTTTTTCCCAAACCATGACCCTGTCTACCACTAAGTACAAAGCCAGCGGTAAAAATTGTAGTTTCGCCGCGAGTTGGACGTAATCAGGAGTAAAATTCGAACACGTGCAGGTGTCACTTATCGTTAAAAGGCGAAGGTCATTCTCAATGGAATTTTCTTAAAATTTGTATCTACAATTTTCCAAACAATATTCTTTCAACCAACAATTTAAACGACGGAGAATCTTAATTGCCAACCCCCCTGGCTACGCCCATGGATAACCCTGTCAGTGTTTTACTCCGGAATCGGTGATAACGACAACAATCCTTCGACCCACGGCCTACGCAATTGCCATTTTTTCTGTATTGGCAACAAAGGAAAAAAATAAATTGCAATGACCAAAAGCCGAAATTATAAAAACCCTAACGACTCTGTAATTGCTTGGTGGGCATAGCGCACTTCCTCTCTGTCCTCATACTTTTGCCATAGCATTTTCTGGGTCCTGAAAGTCCGTTAGAATTAAGCACATAACAAAGTGTAGTTAACTAATGTAATGTAACGATTCTTTTTTTTTAAATTTCTCAATTGCCATTACCAAGAGTGATTCAGAAATGACTCTTCATGTAAACAACAAAGAGAACGTGCCGATTACGAAACATTTGACTCGCGTTTTCAAGACGAGATAAGTTACAAAAAAAGGTACGTAGAAAGTAAGCTTGAAACACCACTATAATAGCATCATTACTGATTTAGGAGCACCATCACACAGCTTGCGGAGGCAAGTTCTAATGTCCAGTACTGTGGATAGACTTAGCCCCCTCCAAGACAAGATCCTGGTTGCGCCACTGGTCACTTAACTGGCCTGCAGTCCCGAAATCAATCCCATTGAACACTTATGGGACGAACTCAAGTGAAGAGTCTGAGCCAGAAATCCAGTCCCTTCGTCCACTGAAGAATTAAAGGCAGCCCTATTAGAGGAGTGGAACGGTATTCCCCAAGATACCATCAGCAACTTGATCAAATCAATGCAGAATCGACTGGAAGCTGTCATTAGAGCAAGAGGAGGAAATACCAAATACTAAAATAATAAATACTTAACTTATTTTCCAACAGTTTTTGTTTTATTTGCAAAAAACCTAACCAAAATCCATTTTCATATTTGCTCATTTTCGCTACGTTTTCGTTCAAAGAGCATCAATTTTAAAAGTGCTCACCAAATATTGGTTAAAATGGTACCAACGTAAAGCTGAGGCCTTAAGCTTTTCAATAACATACGATTTTTATGGATAACTGCTATACTTTTCGAAAAACACGTACAAATACACACACTTTTAGGTTGAATCGATAGTTTTGCACCCGAGTGTATTTCCTATCCGCACATGTACGGAAATTTTAGACCACATCGAGATTCGATCTCCGTAGAGTGCGACTCAACCAAGTGAGCCACAGAGCGTGATAGTACTGTCTTGAAGGCGTAAAAAGCAATACAGGCTTGTAACGGAGGACTTCACACATCCGAAGATGCCCAGGGGACGGAGCCAATGCCTCTATAACCGTGCAGGTTAGGCAATGACAATAGGGCTCCTCTACGAGCGAGCAGCGGCATGCGCTTGCTGTAGCTCAGTTCGGGAGATACGGGCAGGGTTTGCGCCACTCGTTGCCCCTGTCCTTCTACAAAAAAAAGGGATATCGCATGCCTGGGTGCACCTCACGAACAAAGGGGTTAAAATGGGGAGAAAACCGTAAGAATGGCCGACGCGCACAGGTGCCATCTTATTGATGCTCCGTGGACCCAGATGGCGACGGGTACCGGCCAAACTTTACCCACTATATTTTAAATAAAAACACCCGTCCTGAGGCGCCCGCGGCCGAACAAAGAAATGTAGGGCGCCTCCCTTTACACAAAAACCGGGGGTGAGAATCAGCACTTCACCCCATTATTCGCCTCTGGAAGGGGGGGGGGGGGTAATTGTGCGGAGTACTACACGGCGTTATATTATTGTATTTTTGGAGATTGTTTCATATTGGCCCAATTTCACGAAAAAAAGACACCACAGACATCACAATAGACAGTCAACAAAACAAAGGCACTTATCTCACTTATTCTCCTCCACATTGTTCAAAACACGTCCCTCGTCAAAAAACGCGTGTCGTCCGGCATTTTTTTCTTTTTTTTCACGTTTTATTTTATGTCCGGGGGACATCTCGCAAAAACCCGCATGTTCCTCTTTTGATAGCCGTCACCCAACTTCCCGAAGTTGGCCGTGTCTCATTCCGATCACGCCATTTTCGTCCAGCTGAACGACTGCTCAATGATTCCGACACATAGATGTCAATTTTTGGATCTGGCGGGATTTTCAAAAATATTAATGATTTTAAATTAATTAAATCATCAATATTTCTGAAAATGCTCAAATTCCAAAAAATAGACACTTATGTGTCGAAATCGGCTCGTTACAGGCTTTTTTAACGCTCTCTTCAATGTTCAACTTCCAGTTGAGCTTTGAGTCCAGAATAACGTCCAAATACTTCGAGCTGAGAGATATTGGCACTTGATGTCCATTTAATCTTGGGAGCGAGGAAGGCGGTATTTTGGTTTTTGTAGTAAACAGCAACACTTTTGTCTTCCCCGGGTTTACGCCGAGGCCAGAGCTTGTGGCCCATTTGCTGACCAAGCCAAGGGCTCTTTCCATGATCTGACTGATCACGGAGAGACACATTCATGATACTTCAATCGCTACATCATCCGCATATGCAACCACCTTAATACTCTCCCTATCAAGCCTGGCTAGGATTTTGTTAATTACTACTAGCCACAGTAGTGGAGAAATGGCACCACCCTGAGGTGTTCCTCTGCACACGAATTTAGTCAGATGACTGCTTCCTAAGTCACCATGGATTACTCTGGTGTAATCACTATCACCCTAACTCTGAGAGGGTATCATGAATAGATTCAATGCGAACATTATTGAATGCACCCTCCATGTCTAGGAAAGCGGATAACGTGTATTTTTTGTATTCAAGGCTGTGTTCGAGCCGTTTCTGTGGACTTTGCGTATGCGTGCTGGGACTTCGAAAGTGCTGAGTTCTCAAGACTTTGTCGGATGCATTTCCATATATGTTTGAATTCTAATTCCGATAAGAACGCATTTATCTGAGCTTTAATGAAAATTAGTCCAAAACAATCTTGAAAAAATTGTTTTTGAAAATGGATAGATTCTATGGCGTTCACACAACTTCTGTCGCTCACTTGCGTGTTCCTTGTATGGTGAGAGTGAATATAAGCTGATTTTTTTTTTAATAGAAAGAGTAGTAGTCGCTGGATGAAAAATTCGGTAAAATCTCGCGGAAAAGAGTTTTCTTTCAACAGCACAGAGCAGACTTGGAGAAATGATAACAATTAACGTTTTTTACGATTTGTTTGCCTATCCTCCATTTTGTAGCTGTAGAGATAGTTAATCTATTTATTACAATAATTTATTATTTAGTAAGTACGTCACTGAAAAATACGTTTCAATGAAAATGCAATTCATTCTACGTCGATTATTTTCAATATCTACTCGTGCTATGTATCATTGCCCACGTTGCAATATCAACAAACGCATTTGAAGACATTCCTAAAAAAAATAAGCAAAAGAGAAACACCGGATCTATTTTTAAGTCTCCAATATGAATACAATGTTCTCAAGACAAAAGGAAAAACTAATTTCGGGAAATGTGGACAGACCAACAGTAGTGCAACGTTTTCCATTTTATTTTATTTTGAAACTCATGCGTCGGATTTAAATGAAAATGATAATTTTGACTGTGGACAACGATACATTGAACTAAAAAGCGCAAAAGATGACTGTAAAATAGTCTTGTCATGGATCATGGTTCATTAGCCCAATTAAAAGAAGACATACATATAAATTAGTCGTGTTTTTTTTGTACTCCGGTAAAGGTTATTTTAGTGTAACTAAATGGGGTTACATTAACAACATAACCCATGCAGGTTATGTTGTTATTGTAACCCCATGTAGTTACTTTGGTATTGACCAATTCCAATGTTAAGCAGGCTCTGATGTGAGGCTCCGTTTGTAGAGCTGTTTTTTTTTTACAAAACGGCCAAGAGCTGTCATAATGCCTCCCTGGCAAGAGCCCTGAAGGTTCGATGCAGGAAGGATGTGTTTGTCTGCGGATACTTGTGGGTACGATATACATATGTGTTTTTTCGTCATATCTTACTAATTCGCGCCGGCGTTGAAACAAATCCAGGCCCAAGGATATGGATTTGTAGTGTCTGCAACCAACGAATCGGTTCGAATGCCAGATCAGGGCAGTATAATTGCTGTATGGAATGGGTTCACTTTAGGTGTTCGGGATTACGAAGACATGGTCAGCATTCCATATCATATGTCGCGGCAGGTTGTATAAATTCAGAGTAATCAAGGGCTGCACCTAGCCCACCTTCTCCTGCACAGCCCCCTACACCGCTAAACAATGTGATAAGGAATGCCAGATCCAGTCTTACTCCTGACCCTTCTCCCCCAGCGATTTTCACTCCACTATCCATATTGCAGTTTAACTGTAATGGCATTCACCGTAAAATCAGATCACACACCTTTTGAGTTCCAACAGAATTCTTATCGCCGCCATCCAGGAGACGCTGCTCTATGCAAGCTCGTCTCTTAGCGTCCATAAACAATTTTTCTTAGCGTCCAATAAACAATTTATTGAACATCCCAAGAGTGACGGCCTTAAACATACGCAGCCGGAATGTTGACACCATATCATCTTTTACAGCGGACCAGGTTAAAAAAGTCATCGAGAATGCTAAAAACTCCAAGGCCCTCGGACCAGATGGCATTTCGATGACCATGTTGAAACATCTCGACCTTTCCAGCCATTAAGTATCTCACGGCTGCCTTTAACTTGTCGATGTCCACGCTTGCCATCCCTGAAATCTAGAAAACAGGTCGGATTGTTTCCTGTCCCAAGCCAGGGAAGAGCGCAAATCTCGGGGAATCCTACCGCCCCATTACGATACTGTCTCCTGTCGCACAGACGCTGGAGGCCCTTATTCACCCTACTCTTGTTGCACATGCGAAGCTAGAACCGCACCAGCATGGCTTCAGGAAAATTCATAGTACCACCACTGCCCTCGATGCGATCACTACACGCATTCGTGATGGGCTAAATCATCGTCGTCCTTGTCGTCGCAGAACCATTCTTGGGGCAATTGACCTATCAAATGCATTTGATAAGGTCAATCACTTAATGCTTCTCGCTAACTGGTTGAATATGCATATTCATATTCCTGCTCAAGAGATTCGTTGGATTGCCAACTATCTAGCTGGTCGGCACTCCTTCACCGAGTTTCGAGGCAAACGTTCTAAGCTTAGGAAAATTAGGAAGGTGTTCCACAGGGAGGTGTACTCTCCCTGCTTTGTTTAACATCTACATGTCCGGCCTTCCCACACCACCTGAAGGAATCGAGGTGATTTCCTATGCTGACGATTGCACCGTACTCGCCACGGAATAATAAGGATGAAATGCGCCTCCAAATTAATCGCTATCTAGGACGATTACAGGCATTTTTCCAAAGCCGAAACCTCACCATCTCTGCGTCCAAAACTTCTGCGACTTTTCTAACCACTTGGTGGGAGGATATTAGATGGGAGATTGATGTACGCATTGGCAACAAATCTGTTCCTACTGTAGCAAACCCCAAAATTCTCGGGCTTCACCTAGAGAATATGATGACGTCTGCGAAGCACGCAGCATCCGTCTGTGAAAAAATGCACAGTAGGAATAAAATCCTAAAAGCTCTAGCTGGTAGCACCTGGGACAAAGATAAAGAAACCATGCTAGCTACTTACAAAGCCGTGAGTCGAGCGGCCGCTGATTAGGCAGCTCCTGTTTTGACACATAGTTTATGTGACACAAACTGGACCAAAATTCAGGTCAAAAAGGCCGCTCTACGCACAGCCACAGGTTGCCTTCTGATGTCTGCCCAGGATCACTTACATAAGGAGACAAAATTGATGCCAATACGTGACCAAAACCTTCTACTCTCAAAACTGTATCTTGTTGGTTGCTATCGTGAGGATCATCCCAATCATTATCTCATGGACCGAATTCCTCCACCACGACATGTCAGGCGTGGTTTACGAGACCTTGAGAGAGAGGTTCAGGGAGACAAACGGGACCCTTACGATTATGTTACATACCGAGCCGCCATCGCAGCGATTCACACGGAAGAAGTGAATCGGCCCATTGCGAGCTTAGGTGTGAATAGAGTCCTCTCAGAACGCCCACCACCAATCTTGCCTGAGGAGATTAGGCTCCCGAGAGCCACCAGAGTAACAATAGCTCAACTTCGGTAGGGCTTTTGTTCACGCCTTAATTCGTACCTTTCCCGCATAGACCCGAATATTCAAAACATATATGTCGAAATTGCGATGGTACTCCTCATGATGTGGGTCATTTGTTTCAATGCCCAGCTGCGCCCACTGATCTTACCCCTATATCGCGGTGGGAAAACCCTATCGCAGCAGCTATGTTTTTGTCCCTAGAACTGACGGACACGACTATTGACGAACCATAACTCGTACTGACATAGATGCACAGCGGTTTCACACCTTCCGGCACCGCTATAAGAAGAAGAACTCGTTAAACCAGTTATAAATTGTCGGACGACATGGTGCTTAATCCCCAAATACAAAAAGAAGCCGATCGAAACACACCGTTGTTTTGATAATCCAACTTTAAAATCGTAAAAAATCATTGAACGAATATTTTCACGTGTTAATTCCATTTTTTTGTTAAATCGTTTTTTTTAACTAACTGTACGAGGGCGGTTCAATAAGTACCCGTGTTTGAAGACAGAGGACGATACTGAGGGAAGTTGGTGTCATCATCGTGTGCTGCCATCTATCAAACGACGCCAAAACAAATTCCAGACTAATTTATAGGTTAGTTTTGATTTTACAGCCATTCGAGTAACGCGTGTTTCGTAATTTTCGATAAGATGGAAAAAGAGTAGTATCGTTCGGTAATTCGATTTCTGTTTTGGGTTCAGAAAAAATGCGAGGAGATAAAAGCGAAGTTGGATCCTATTTATGGGGACACTTCGCCGTCTATAACCACCGTTAGATATTGGTTCAACGAATTTAAACGTGGGCGAACATCCGTTTTTGATGACGAACGACCAGGACGCCCGGCAGACGTGGTTCCCGATGAAATCATTGAAAGAGTCCACGACATGATTCTCGCTGATCGACGAAAGAAAGTGCGCGAAGTAGCAGAGGCCGTAGGTGTGTCGACCGGAACGGCAATTAATATGTTACATGATAAGTTGGCCATGAAAAAATTGTCGGCTCGATGGGTGCCGCGATTGCTCACGGTGGACAACAAGCAGTGTTTGGAGCAATTTTAGCGAAATTCGAACAATTTTTTGCGTCGAGTTGTCACCGTTGACGAAACCTTGATTCATTACTACACACCAGAAACTACGCAACAATCAAAACAATGGTGGATCTGCTCTAAAGAAGGCCAAAACGGTTCCATCGGCCGGAAAGGTCATGGCGACGATTTTTTGGGAAGCGAAGGGCGTCATCCTTATGGAGTTTTTAGAAAAGGGAAGAACGATCACTGGAAAATTCTACAGTGAGTTATCGGACCACTTCGACAAAAAATTGAAGGATACACGACCGCATTTGGCGAAAAAGAAAGTGCTGTTTCACCACGATAACGCCAAACTGCATGAATTGCGTTATGAATTTCTGCCGCATCCTCCGTATTCACCCGATCTGGCTCCCGTTCCCTAACATGAAGAAATGGCTCGCGGGAAAAAATTCAGCTCAAACGAGGAAGTCATCGCCGAGACAGAGGCGTATTTTGGCGAATTCGACAAATCCAATTTTTTGGAGGGGTTAAAAAAAATGGCAGGAGCGTTGGGAAAAGTGTATCTTACTAAAAGAGGACTATGTTGAAAAATAAAGATAAAAATTAGAAAAAAAATTGTGGTTTCATTTCCAACACGGGTACTTATTGAACCACCCTCGTAATTGCATATTCTAAAAACTTTTGTAGTATCCTACGTACCACCTTTGAAAGTTCTGCCTCTATTGACTTATTTCCAAGATTCCAGCCACAAGAAATAGGCCAGTCAATAAACCGAAATATAAGGCGTTAGGTCGCAAAAAATAGCTTGGCTCTGGCTTTTGGGAATATTGCTAGGATATACCTACACCAGTAGTGTACCACCAAGTTTGCAACTTCGAAACCTCAAAATTTTCGGACTTTTTTCATATTTTGGTTTGTAATTTTTAAAAGGTGCTTCCTACAAGAAAGTCGTCCACTGCACTTTCAAAGCTAAGAAAATCTTCTTTAATTTGAGTGCAACCCTAGCTTTGTAGGTACAAAGGATCCCAAGGTACAACATTTTCAAATATGTTTTTTTTTTTTTTGTAAAAAAGTCCGAAATTGTAATACGACGTACTCTATGACGTGTTCCGATTCCATCTGTTCCTGAATGCGTTGAGGCTAATCCAGGAACACATTGGATGAATTTTGGTTAAGCTTCAAAAATAAAAAAGTTTTTCTTACAAGAACCTAATATTTAGGGGTTTGTATGACAGCCCTATGACGTAATGTTCCGATTCCATCCATTCCTAGATATGTTTTGAGGCTTTACTAGGAACACATTTGGGTGAGGTTTGTTTAAGATTGGTTCATAAAGAAAAGATTTTGTTAGAACAACCCAATTTCCAGGGGTTCGTTTGTATGACAGCCCTATGACGTAGTGTTCTGATTTCATCCGTTCCTAGATATTTTTTAGGCTTAACCAGGAACACACTTGGGTGAAGTTTGGTTAATATTGGTACATAAAGAAAAAAAAATTTTCTTAGAAGAACCTAATTTTCAAGGGCAGCCCCATGACCCCATGGTCCGATTCCATTCGTTCCGACAAATATACAGCTAAGTAATAGTCCTGACACACCTGAACGAGTTTACGAACGAATGCAGTTTATGAGCCAAAAACGGGTTTATAATAACGAGTTTATATGTCGTTTGGAGTTTATAAAAGCTCTCATAACCACGTTGTAACCCGCAATTCGGTGGAGCTTTCGATTCTAAACCTTCATTGTAACCACCGAAAAGCTCTTCATTTGATATAGTTAGCGTAGGATAATTCAAATATTCATGTTTAGACGTCAGATTGTCTTGGAAATTGTCAATTTTAGCGTTGGCAGTTCAAGTTTTGTCATTTATCAATTGTGGAGTATGCCATTTTTGGTACTCTAAAGTCAGTAAGTAAAATGTTCTTTCACTATTTTAAAATGTTGTTAGCCATTTTTCTTTTTGAATTTCAGATGGTATGATCTTCAACGGACAATTGGATACTTTAATATCAGCCGTCTTTGGGGAAACGAAAGGCTTCCGTGTTCAGTGGACCGATCTATTCAATGGTAATGGATGTCGATATTGAAGTGAAATGGAGCTGCGAGTAGTTTCGAAGGCCAATTCAAACAAACTCAACACTCGCTAATTATGTTACATGAGCCACTGAATTTAAGTACATACATAGATATACCCACACTTCATTAAGCATGAATCAATCTATGAAACGTTTTTTAAGAAAGTTAAGATACGCACTTTAATTGGAAAGTTACTCATTTATTCATAAATAAAAAGCAACAAGCGCACTCCAACTGTATTATGTTTTGTTATTTTCACTAGAGTTCTTATTTTATTATTTTCCAGTGTTTATGTTAATATGTATCTTGATTCCATTTTCTGGTCGTTCTTGTCGGTAGGGTTTAAAAGAGCGATGACGTTCCCGACTAGCTCCTGCTTTATCCCTATGTTTACACATAATTTTCTCCATTTTACTTGTAGGCTTTCTGCCGCTTCTTATAACCAATACCTACCAATTCCTATACGGGAAATCCGCAGGACTTTGAGTTATTTCTAAAAAAAATGTGTAAATATGAACGACGCACGTCCGGAAACTAACATTTCAACATTGTGATTTGAGACGTCAAATATCGAAAGCTCAATCAGTTTATCCTGACATTCATAACCCGCATTGGCCTGGTGTGTCATGCTATTCGAGTTTATGGAGCTCTGAGCTTTTTGCGGTTTATGAAACGAGGTTATCTCCTAGTGTAAGGTGACCAGACTCACGAAGGCCCAATGCTGTACATATACCTGCGGAACTCGGTTTTCAGGCAAATCCTCAGCCATACTACGTGCCCCTCCCTTTCGCGCCGATTTAGTGAAAGAATAACATCTCACGAGGCTACCACTATGATGCATGCCATAAACAGACCTCATATTCTTCTTCCTTTCGTAAGTGATATCTATGTAGCGTGTTTCAAGCTAGCTATGGAGTGGAATCCGAGGAAAACCTGTGGAGCGGTGGAAGGGAGGCTTATCCTGGTTGGGACATTTCTGGAGGAGATTATGCATTCCTCCTAAATCAATGGCTAAATTAGTGATGCCATGCCGGTACCCTGAGCTCGCAAATTTTGACGGATTCGAAGGACATATTGTGGAAAAACTTTATCTATAAAAACCCATGCGGAGTCCTTTCTTTAGTATGCATTTTCGTATAGAGTTTGATAGGGGAATGGAATGGAATCCAGTGACTGATTTTCCATCGTTTTGTGATGGGCACAATGAACTAAAATCGCAGCTTTCAAGGTCTGTAACTTTAGATCCTTGGCAGCTAGAGCCTTAAAATGTTCACCACATATGAACAGTACGGTGCTCTACAAGTTGCCTAAAATGTTTCGCTCACGAATTTCCGAGTGCTGGACACTTTTCAATCAGAAAATTCGGTATATTACGCTTTTAGGTCCCCAAGGGAAATTTTTCTTGTTCTTCTTATCGACACTAGCGACACCGTCCGCCATAAAGCTATGTGTCCGCTTTATGGCGGAAAATATCGGAAACATCAAAAATTTCCCTTGGGGACCTGAAAGCGTAATGTACCGAAAATTCAAACTGGAACTTCGGCAGCCATAACTTCAGAACGCAGATAAGTAGGACAGTGGCGTATACAGTGGTGCAGTAGATGACAACATTTCGTAAAAATCGCAGCAGATCTACTCCGATTGCAGTAAAGTGAGAACACTGATATCTAGTGATACAATAGGGTTCTAATTGAGCAGCATTACTGCACATAACTTGCTTGAACAATACTGTATGCTACCCGGTATGCCGTTATTATCGAATAAAACCACAACAATTTCTTTCACTCATCCGCCGGATCATCTTTGGGTATAAATTCACAGGGACGGCATCAACGTAATTACGTCCAGCCTCCTCGCTCTTCAGAACATTATTGTATGCTGCAGACAAAACACTCACTGAGGCTTAGTCTAACCGTATTCATCTCTAGTGCAGAAACGATTATTAACATTTACTGTCGATATTAAAGGCGAACCTTCAATTTTAACTTCACCCAACAACCTTCCAGGATCGAACTTTTTGATCTCTAGTGCCGCGTTGGTCGATAAACAATATTTGCTTTGCGGTGTCAAACCTACTACTCCGGAATCTCAGCTAAACAAGCAGAATTGTAACACTTTCAAAACTAGCCTAAGCTGACCAGACGTACAGCATTGTGCTGTACAGTACAGCATTTTGACCTGTCGTACAGCATTGGGAAATGTACAGCAAAATGTACAGCATTCGCCATGCCCCACAATGGGTGGCGTTCCAAAACGAAACAATTGCGTATGTTCCGCAAACATGTTTGTCATTCTGATCACCTAACTGCGATTTTGCGGATCAGGAATAATCTCCGGTTCTTTCCCTTTGTCTGCCTTTGTCAAATATACTCCAATCAATAGAGACGAAATAATAGGGGTTAGCGTGCAAAAATTGGGGACGTCTCAAATTTTTGATATGTTATAAAGACAGGTGGGGTACGTTAAAATCCAAGTTTGCGTCAGTTTCCTCCCTGTGCTCCCGCAGCTATTTTGAAAAAAAAAACATCCAAAATCGGCCCTTTCATCAGTTATTGACCTGTAACTTCTTTACAGTCCATTTGAGCATAAAATCTGCCGAGACAATTTTGTAGAGGACAAAATTTCCTACAAACTTAATCTAAGATGTTGTACTCTACAATCAAAATTAACATTGTTATAGCGCCAAGAAAATGGAGAAAATATCAAAAGTCATGCCAATTTCAAATTCACAAAAACGCATTGTATACCAATGACTCATAGCCTCCTCTGCATTTTAGTATAGAGTTCTCCAAGTATGTTTTAAAATTTGTTGGTAATGATTTTTGGAATTTTTAGCATATTCTTTGCGCTATAACTCTGCCAATTTTGATTGTAGAGTAAAACTTGTCAGATGAAATTTATAGGAAGATTGCCTCGGCACATTTCGTGCTCAAATGAACTGGAAAGGAGTTATAGACCGCAAACTGATAAAAGAGCCGATTTTAGATGGTTTTTTCAAGATAGCGGCGAGACCACAGGGGGGAAAGTGACGCAAACTTGGATTTTAACTTACCCTACCTGTCTTTATAACATATCAAAAATTTTAGACGTCCCCAATTTTTGCAAGGTAAAATCTCCCTGTTGATTGGAGTAATATGTTAACGAAAAGAACTGGAGATGATTTCTGATCCGCAAAATGGCAGTTGGGGGATCAAAATGGCAAACATGTTTGCGTAACATACGCAACTGTTGCGCTTTGGAACTCTACCCAATGAAATGTAATTCACTACATTATAAGCTCTTCGGTGAGGCCTGTGATCAGTCTTGTCTCCTTTTAAGGTGTAAAGTTTGACTCCTGTACCCGTACCCTGTACGATCGGTATTTAATGATATCATCGCATCTAAAAGTTTGGAAATCGCTCATTCTCAATATCTTGGGAACCATTACTTGTAAAGCTTATTTCTCCAAATTACACGGTAATACCTATCCGTTTTCGGAAGTTACGGCTGCCCACATCGCAATTTTGAGTTTTTTAATCGAACATTGTCTATAGCTTGGAAATTCCTAAGTGGAATTTTGAAATTTGGCTGACTTGTAGCGCACCGCGCTGTCCACATTTGGTAAACAGTTCAAGGATCTAGCTTCTAAGGTTTAAAAGTTGAAGACGTCGAAATATGCGATTTCAATTAATTTTTCCTATCACAAAACGATGAAAAATCCGCCACTGTACTCCATCCGATTCCCCTATCAACCTCTATAGGTAAGAGCATACTCAAGAAAGGACTCTGCCAGAGGTTTTTAGATAAAGTTTTGTTTTCCACAATATGTTCTTCGCGTTAAGAGCCCAGGGAACCGGCATGCATAGCATCTGTAATGTAACCATTGCATACTCTCCTCCAGAGATATCGCAACCACATGGATAAGCAACCCTTCCAGAGCGGTGGCTCTTCTCAGTCTCCACTTCATAGCTACATTGAAATTGTGCCTGGAAAGCCACCATTTTATGTGTATAATCTTACTTCGAGTACTCTCCCCTGTTATAGCTTTTCCTGCTAAAAAAAAATACGTTTGTTCTTCAAATGGTATTTTTTTTGTCAAGGAGAACCAGTGGCGTAGATGGCTTTTCAGAAGGGGAGGGGATCAGTAGGCAGGGTTAAAGCATTCAGTTGAGGAGTTCTAAATAAGGAATTTAAGGAATAGTCACCATAATCTTGTTTGAATGCTTTTCTACCGAATAAAGATTTCTTTTAGTCGTTCTGACGAGATCGAAAAATGAGCCGTCGCTTTTAAGGTTTTAAATTGTTTCAATTCTCCTTATTTAGCTGAGATTTGAATAGGTTTGAATAGGTTTGGCACCGCGAAGCAAATATTGAACGTCGAGCAAAGTGGCACTAGAGATCAGATGTTCCATAATCCTCACATAAATGTTGACATACATACTTAATCGAATTTGGACTAGAAACTCCTGTATGATACGCGGAAGCTTAATCCCGTGATCTCGTCAAGCGATAAAGCATCTTAGGAAGAACTGAGAAGTGCTGAATACGCTCTAAACGTTGAATGTTCGATCTTTGAAGGCTGTGGCTGAACTTAAAATTGAAGATCCGTCTGCAATATGGACAGTGCCGGATTAAGCAAGCGCCCGTGGCAAAAGTAGAGCGCGGGGCCTATATAACTTCGATTAACCAAACTAATAAAGGAGCCCTAAAATTAATATCTGTTATTAAGTCATAGTAACGCCGTAACTGAGACAGATACACAACGCACAGTGGTTCATTCATTCACACATTCTAGACAGTGATTCGCAAACTGTGGGGCGCACTCCTCTAGGGAGGCGTGATGGTTTGGAAAGGGGGCATAAGTACAACTCAAGTTTTAATGTCATTTATTAAAATAAAAAAAAAAGTACTGCTAACAAATCTAATCAGTTATTGCAATACAACGGACCAAATAAAACTTGTATTCATTCGATTCAAGAAGAAAATGGTACTGCGATGTAACAATAATAAATTATACTAGCTAAGGATCTCGGCCAAAAGACAACTGAAAATATTTTAGGCCGAGAAAAAACAACAAAAATCTACGCTCCTACTGAAGACTGGGAATTTTGATATATTTTTAATTTGTTAGGACACTATGAGATTGTGGTAGCTCCTGTAATAGCATTTCTTTACTTTTCGATGCCAAAAGTAGGCCTTTTGTGTGAAGATGAGTTCTTGTGTCAAATAGCGGATTTTCGACAAACATTTGAGTCTTGTCTTTGGTTTGTCAGCATCGTATATAGACATACGCCTAAATCCAAACGGAAAATAATTCTTTTGGTTGTTTCCGAACGTCACGGAATTTCGATAATACTACTTCTAAAAAAGATGTTTCTAGGTTGCGCGTATGGGTATGTAGGCTTTATTAATGTAAATAAATCTGAGCATTGGATTCGGCCATAGTGTAAATAGGAAAAAAAGAGTTTCCAGATTTTTGTCCAAAATCAGTGTGTGGTTGATTAAATTTATTTTTAAAATTAGCCGAAGAAACAAAAAAAAAAAATAAATTAATTCCACAACCTGACATGCGTAGTGGACTATACTTAAATGGCAGAAAACAAAAATGTCCACACCTATTTTCCGTTTTTGGCCAACATTTTCTGGGAGCGCCAGATTCTGGAGACCTAGCAAGGGGAGCACACACTGAAAATGATTGGGAACCACCTAACGGGACAAAAATCAAAAGAGTAAGTATGCGATTAATATAGATTTTGATGGGCAATACATTTGTAGATATCAATAGAATATAGGAATAACAATTACATCCCTAATGCGCACTGGCATACCTCTCAAAGCATTATGAAAAGGGTTCAAAATTTTTTCACAAAAATGTTTTTCATTGACGTGTGTAAGTTTGCCAAGATTTTTTTTATTTTAATTAGTAAAACCGAGTTTCTGTAGACAAATTATATTTATTCGACAAAGAAGAATTGACTGATTGAAGTCCCTTTTTGGACGACCTCTAAAAATATAAAAATTTGACATTTTACTAACATTTTTGTGAAAGAATTTTCAATCATTTTTTAAACAGGTAATTTTGTCCCACTTTTCATAACGTTTACAACGGTATGCCACTGTGAATGAGAGATAAATTTGTAGTTTCTTAATTCTATGGATGAGTGGAAATACATTTTCCAACATGAACTCCAAAAATCTTATGTATCGCTAGAACGTAAATCTGAAACACTCTGGACGTAGGTTTGGGGGGTTGCCATCATGAATTAAAAAGAAATATTTCTGTATTTTTATCCAGTACAAATCTTGTTATAATTTTAGAACACCCTAGCGTAAATTGTTTAACGATAACGTGTTATAACAATTTAGAAGAAACTGGTTGGCATCTTGGTTGATATAATTTTTGTTTGAGAAAAACGCGGGGCCCTTCAAAGCGCGGGGCCCGTGGCATTTGCCACCTTCTGCCACGTGGTTAATCCGGCACTGAATATGGAGCGCAAATGTGAAAAATCGCTTCCGCAGGAAGTAAAGACGTGAAATAATACCGCAAGATGGTACTTTCAGAAAAACAACGCTTGAGGAAATCCAAATTTCATGTACACCAAATTGTCAAAACTCTAGCCAAGGCAGTAACAATTAGGCAATTGCAAATACTGTAAAAAGGATTAATTCTGAAATCCGTCTGTAGATGGCATTTTGTAGACAATGATACGAAATGTACCCAATTAATAGCAAAGAACTAAATGTATACAATTTAGTGTAAAAAACCTTATTCACGCCACTGAGGAATACATTGAGAACTTTAGGACACCCTGTTTCGTATAAACCAAACCTTGCCTTCCTAAGGTCAACCACATGTTTTCCTCGTGAGATATTTATTCTCCAAATCGACGTGAAGGGGATGGGGCTAGTGTGGCTGAGACTTTGCCTGAAAACCGAATTCCGCAAATATCTGTACAGCATTGGGTCTTCTGAAGTATGGTCACCTTAAACTAGCCCATTATTCGATCTCGTCAGCAGACCTCAAACAACTAAAGAAAATTGTCATTCCTTAGAAAAACATAGAAACAAGATGGTGACTATTCCTGAAATTCCTTATTTAGGACCCCTGATTTTGATGTGCTGAAAAAAAATCCAGACCACAGATCCCCTCCCCCTCCAAAAAGATATCTACGCCAATGAGGTAGGATCGAGTAATTTCGAGGAAATGTGAGCGCCAGTTAGTTCTACAAGTGTAACAAATTTCAGAAAGATCGAGAAGGGTTCCCAAGCTATCGAAAATTAATAATTGCCAAACATAAAAATGGGATTATCTCGCTAAATATCGATCGTACAGGGGTCACACTTTACGCACCTTAAAAGCAGACAAGGCTGATCACAGGCCTTACCGAGGAGCTTATATGTAGTGAACTAGATTTCATTGTGTCATTGGGAGTGCTGTACATTTTGCTGTACATTTCCCAATGTTGTACGACATGTCAAAATGCTGTACTGTACAGCGAAATGCTGTACTGTACAGCGAAATGCTGTACGTCTGGTCAGCTTATCTAAGGTGACCAGACTTCCGAAGGCCCAATGCTGTACATATACTTGCGGAATTCAGTTTTCAAACAAATCCTCAGCCATACTAATTTTCTAATACGCGACAGACGTAGAGAGATCTCAGTGCAGCGAAGGGCGGCGAGCTAGAGGATCTAAGTAACCCTACGGAGGAGTCACATTTGTCTAAATTGCCATTCATTGGCTCACCACTCGTTTTGGTCGCACCTCGCCTTGTCATTTTTCGCACGAGCATTGCGTCGCAAAAATGTTGTCGAATTCTGAAAAGCACGACAGACATGGCGCAGTGTGGGCGAAACAAAGGGCGAGGCACAGAATTTAAGTAAACCAAATAACGAGCCAGAAGTCTAAATGGTACCAATTGTCTACCATCGGCTCACCGCTCGCTAGACTCTAGGGGCGAGGTATAGGATGTGAGTATTACGTATGGGCGAGCCAGAGATCTAACTCCTACGAATTCCCTTATCCCATTTCCAGGCAGCTCTATGTATCAAAAGATTGGCGAATTCTGAAAAGCGCGACAGACAGCGAGATCTGTGCGGAACGAATGGCGATATATAGAATCTGAGTAATCCTAAGGTCTAAAAGGTATAAATCTTACCTATTGCCTCATATCGCTCGTTGCGATCGCAACTCGTCTTATCCACTTCCTACCAGCGCTGATCGAATGGATTTTGGCGAATTATGAAAAGCACAACAGATAGAGTGAGTTCTGAGCGAAGCGAAGGGCAAGCCACAGGATCTGAGTAAATGCATGGATGAGTCAAACTTTGAGCAGGTATTAATAGAAGGAGAGGAAACATCGCTTAAAAAGTGTGCCGAAAGCGCAAATTCATGGGAGAGAAAAATACAATAACAACACTGTTGAAGCAAAGCGATTTGACACAAGTAGAGTAACAGTACATCGCGATTCAAACAAAGTTCCATGCTTTGACAACCCACTTTTAAAGACAAAGAGAATGAAGAATTCAACCAAGCGCGCACGAATTTTTGACACAATTACCACTTTACTGTTAGATGCTTGCTCTCCCATGTATTAGATTCTCGGCACATTTTTGAGCTGTCACTTTGTATGGAATTCGTGACTTTCGCCCTCTCCTTCTATTAATACCTGCTCAAAGGAGTCAAAGATCAACATCTTAAGAGTTGCCTTCTATTGGCTCACGGCTCGCTGCGGTTGCACTTCGCCGTATTATATTTCGCAACAGCTCTGAGTCGCAATGTTAGCCAATTCTCTAATGCGCGACAGACAGTGCGAGGTCTGAGCGGAGCGAAGGGCGACCCACAGAATTAAATAAACCTAAGGACGAGCCAGAGGAATAAATCTTATCTAAATCTGGCTGAAAAATTTTTGGAGCAGAGTATGCATTTTTCAATAGTTACATTATTGATGCCATGCTTGTCCCCTGGGCTCTGAACCCCGTTTTATATGGATTCTAAGGAAATTTGGGGAATAACTTAACTGAAAACCCATGCCGAATTCTTTCTTTAGTAGGCATTTTCCTATGGGGGTTGATAAAGGTATCGGATGGAGTACAGTTGCTGATTTTGCCATCGTTTTGTCATAGAGAAAATAAATTAAAATCTCATCTTTTGACGGATGTAACTTCTGAAAGCCTTGAAATGTTCACTATATATGGGCATAGTGCCGTGCCCTATAAGTTTGAAAAATTTCAAAATTCCGCTGAAGAATTTCCAAGTTGTGGACAATTTTCGATTAGAAAACACAGAAGTGCGATTTGGGCTTCGGAACGCGAATATGTAGTGTAGACCGTGAAAATTGGAGGAAATGTGAGCGTCAAGTAGCTCCACAAGTGTGCAACATATTCAGAGATCGGGAAGGGTTCCCGAGTTATCGAAAATTAAATATTGACAAACATAAAAGTGCGATTAACTCGCTAAATGACGATCGCACAGGGTACCTTAAAAGCTGTCATGACTGATCACAGGCCTCATCGAGGAGCTTATTATGTAGTGAATAAGGTTTTATTTTGTGACATGGGGAATGCTGTACTTTTTGCTGTACGTTTCCCAATGCTGTACGACAGGTCAAAATGCTGTACGTCTGGTCAGCTTAATCTACCCTAAGAATATCCCGAAAAACCAGAGCCGAGCTATTTTTTGCGACCTAAAATCATAAAATGACTGGCCTAAAACCTAATTAAGCGAAAAGTGTATAGTCATTTTTAGGAAAAACCGATAAAATAAGGGGGATCACGGAAAATAACGGTAAAATGGCTTTCGGCTTTCCAGAGTGATATACGTATCCTTTTTTAGCTACAAATCCAGGAATTGATAACGAAACGCTCTCGTTCTCTTTATAGAAAATAGCAACAGCGATGGTATTTTACGAGTCTAATGAAAGTCCTGAGCCCTGAAACT
The DNA here is from genome assembly GCA_949715475.1 of Microchrysa polita. Classification (NCBI taxonomy): domain Eukaryota; kingdom Metazoa; phylum Arthropoda; class Insecta; order Diptera; family Stratiomyidae; genus Microchrysa; species Microchrysa polita. The sequence goes on along the minus strand of OX454419.1, from coordinate 24,634,746 downwards.
TTCCTCAACCGCGACCTGAAATGATCTGCAAGCAAGACCCCACACATCTTGAGAACATCTAACAAAATGTAACATTTCAATAGAGGTATGATATGAGCACTTTATACGCACTAAGCCAATAACCCTGAAAAAGGAAACATCATCATCAACAAGGTCCTGGAGGAGACACAACAAAAAGGAACCATCAGCAGACGTCTAACCATTAAAAAATCAAAAGATTCCGAGACACAGACAGACGACGAACGGTTCATTAGTCCCTGACACAAAGGAAGGCAAAGGCAATCGCAAGTCATTGGCCCACCAAAATGGACAGAGACCTGTGAGTTGCACTGTGCATAGAGAATCAAAAGCAAAATAATCGTCGGAACCCCCTTCCCTCTCTGCAATACTCACTCTCTCTCTCTCTCTCTCCCAAACACACACTTGCAAACCACCCATCAAATTCAGCTGGGCAGAAAGTTCGTGCTTCGGTGCTTCGTCTGCTTCGTTCAATGTCGCAACTCGGGTGGACAAAGGGGCGGAGCTGAGACGACACGGGACGGGCACACACTGTTGTGTTGCGAATGCGATGATGCGACTTTGCCCGAAGTCGACGACGATTGACTTTGCATGTACAAATCAACAAAAAACCCACCTCACACAGGCACAGAGAGGACGCAGTGCAATGCGACAACGGGTGGCCCTGTGGCGATATGCGATGCACCAAAGCAATGCCCTTCAGGCACTCCAAGCACGAGCCCTTTGGATATAGATTTCAGATTTCAACATCAGCAGCTTCCGCTGTCCATGGGATTGACAGAAAATTGGCTGACAACGGGGCACCCCAGCCGTGCGAGAGAAATGCGTGAAATCAGCTGATGGCTCAATACAAAACACACACACGGACCATCTGTGCGACCGTCCGTCTTCCGTCAGTGTCGAGCGAGCGAGCGAATGTATGCGCTCAGCCATTTATTTACGCATTTGGAAATTGCGTAGAGCAAATCGAAGGTGCTGCCTTGCCTTTGTCTCGAATGCTCCGGGGGCTATGTGAAATTACTTTCGTGAGATTTTCAGGAGTAACTCGGGTCGAATCCTGGCCGTCTGGCGGAGGTACGTACCTTTGTAGTGGACACGCAAATTGTTGAGCGACAATCCGATTGCATGACATTTGTCGTGACTGCTCCACGATCGTGGCAAGGGCTGCTCGTCCTCGTTGACGTTGGGATACAGGAGCTTCAGGCGATCCACAACGGTTTGTTGGGCTGACGACGACGATGCCGATTGCGACGAATTGTGATGATGCGACGCTGCATGACGTCCGCCCGTGCGCTTATTTCGACACAAATGCGTATCACAAATTTCAACGTCACCCAACTCCACGTTCGATTTATTGTCCGCCATTGCGAAAGATTTGGTGGACGACCAGCGACGACGACGACGTTCGCGTTCTTGGTACCGTTCACTCGACGACACTCACGGACTTTTTCACACTCGTCCCTGACGGATAGATTTTTCACACCTTTTCACGACACTCACTTTGTCTAAATCACGCACGAAAGAAAATTGTGTTCCTGCGTCGACAACGACGACGACGACTAGGTCTGTTCACGAATCAGCAGACGAACTCGCGAACTCCTTTGACTGCTGGCTGGCTGGCTGCTGCTGCTTCCTGCTCGAACAAACACACACGATAGACTGCGGGAGAGAGAGTCGAACGCAAAATCGTATACGGATAAAGGTCGAATTTGGAAATTGCCCGTGTATGGATGAGTTTGTGCGGAATGTGTGCGTGAGAGCGAAAATAACTGGTGGAAAATTCCGAAAGGAGAGAGACGAATTTTGTGGAACTTATTTCGTTCAGTTGCGTTTGGTAGTGCCCTATGTTATGACAATTGGGACAGCTGATTTTCCATGTGTACTAAATTACTATTTTTCCAATTTTCTAAGCAAGGTCAGGGTCAGGCATAGGAAATTTTAAAATTTAAACTATGTTTAACAGATGTTCTTGCCATTTCCAAGAAAGGTATACAAATTCTTCACATTTTAGAAAATAAATAAAAAACTTACCTGCTGTTCGGTATCAGCTGTATTTACGAAAGGACATTCTGCTAGTTGACCGATTATGAAGAACAAGAGCGTGAATAAACGTCAAACGAAAACATTTTGATATCTGTTTTTGGGGTTTTTGTTTGCTGATAGGCCAAAAAGGACGCGCCATTTCGAGTTAAATTTGTTAAAATGAGCCGAAATTCAGCACTTGCATCGTTGACAGCCACATACACAGATTCCGAAGGTGAAGGAGAACACAGCGATGATGACAGAAGTCCAGGAACAGAAACGTCTGGCGACTCGCAGGTGTGTTTCTATGTCTTGCTATGTAGAGACAAGGAAGATATTTTTCTGGTATTTGATATCCACGACTCTTCCCTTGGGCACCGTTACGATCAGTTGTCCCTGACGCAGGGAGTAGAATCATCACATTCCATCCAGTTGAGTTTGCCCTGAGCGTCCCGGAAAGTGTGTTCTGCTTCCTAGTCAGGCTTCTTGCATCGAACCCTCATGGTTCTTCATCATCATCTATGTGGCATAGCCCGACGTGGGGCTTTGGCCGCCTGTATTCCCCTTTTCTCATCAAATTACTTAACTGGCTTCATAGAAAAATCAAACTATGACATTGAATATTTGGAGCACCGTTACTATTTCGCGAAAAAGGATTGAAGATCGGTCGTTTCAGGCCAATGATAATAAAATGCCGTCGTCAAAATTTCGCGCCACAGATACTGAAATCACACCCTCAATTTTTTTCTGATTGTACTTCTTTCACACATTTTTCTTTCATTTCCAGCCCGCAACATCAACCGTCAAATCCTACACCCCCATTCGCGATAGCCCCGAACCGCAATCTAGCGACGCCCAAAAATCGGCATCCAATCAAAAAGCCCGTCGCCTCGTAAGCTACAACGACGACAATGCCGTGTCGGACGATGATAATGGAAGTCCAGAAAAATCCGGCTCCATTCCCATGGAAATATCCGAAGAGTACGACGTCACCAGCGCCCACAAACAAGAATCCAATCAATCAGCCAAAACCTCCACCACCACCACAACAACTGCTGACAAATACGCCCACTACGGCTTCTCGCTTCCACCCGAACCCAAAGGTAAAGTCCCTCAAGAATTGCAAGACAAAATTCAAGGATTCTACGATAAAATTCGCAACTCCAATATGGACATGAATAAAATCATCCAGGAACGCAAAGAGTTCCGCAATCCGAGTATTTATGAGAAGCTGATCAGTTTCTGTGACATTAATGAGTTTGGGACGAATTATCCGCCAGAGATTTATGATCCACTCCAGTGGGGTGCGGAGTCGTACTACGAGGAGTTGGCTAAGGCACAAAAGACGGAAATGGCTAAACGGCAAAAAGAACAGAAGGAGAGTTCCAAGGTGGAACAAGCAGCGGCTGCAGCTAAGAAGGCCGAGGAGGAGGCCAAGAAACGGTAAGCCGGTATTTGTGCATTCCAAGTATTACATCAATTGAGTTTTTTTTCTTTTTAGGAAATCTAAATGGGATCAGCCAGCACCCACGGTACCAACCGTGGTTAAAACAAATATAGCGCCGCCCACGTTGACATCGAATGTAACGGGCACGAAAGGGACGGTGATATCGGCGTTTGGATCGTTACCGAAAAAAGTTAATATGTAGATTTTGAAGAAATAAATTTTTAATTTAAGTTTAGCGTCTTGTAAATGTAGTTGCGTTCATTCGTAAAATAGCGGACTGGTTTCGAAGTAACACGAACAGTAACGATCACAGTTCACGCGGTCCTACGAAAACTGCCTCTACGGGGCGAACCGCACCCGTTTTCTACGTGGAAACGGCCAAAAGTTACCAAAATACCTCCCTGGCAAGAGCCTTGAAGGTTCGATGCAAGAAGGTTGTGTTTGTTTGTGTATATGTGTGGATTCGAGTTATGTGTTTTTTCGTCATATTGGGAGCATTACATCTCGGCGCGGCTGCTCTCAATTTTATTATTTCGCGCCGGCATTGAAACAAATCCAGGCCCAGAGGTATGGTTTTGTAGTGTTTGCGGCCAACGAATGGTTCGAATGCCAGGTCAGTGCAGTGTAATTGCTGCTTGGAGTGGGTACATCTCAGGTGTTCCAGCTTGAGAAGGGTTGGTCAGCATATCATATCATATGTTGCATCGGGATGTATACACTCAGGGCGACCACAGGCTGCTCCCAGCCCACCACCTCCTCCTCAGCCCCCAGCACCCCCAGACAATATGATCAGGAATGCTAGACTCAGTTTAACCCCTGCTCCTCCTCCAGCGGTTTTCACTCCACTGTCCTTATTACAAATTAACTGCAACGGCATTTACCAAAAAATTACCGAGATCACTCACTTAATGAGTGTAAACAGAATTCTGATTTCCGCCATTCAGGAGACGTTGCTCCATACGAACTCGTCTCTTAGCGTCCATGGCAATTACGTTATACTGCCCAAAAGATAGACCAGCCGCCAGGAATGATTCTCACCCTGGAGGTGGACTTGCCTTCCTAATACACAAGTCCGTACATTACTGTGTATTAGATGTAGATGTCGACGGTACGGCGGAAATGCAACCCATCTCAGTTTCATCAGGGAGTACTAATATCGAAATTTTTAATGTGTACGTTCCACCACACTCTAGTTGCCCTTCTGGCTATCGTTTCGATATTGGTCCTCTCCTACCTGGAGAGCACAGGATCATTCTTGGTGACTTTAACGCGCACCATGAGCTCTGGCATTCTGGCCTCAACAACGATGCCAGGGGTATAACTATCGCCGAATCTCTAGACGCCTCAGATTTCTGTCCACTCAATGAAGACTCGCCGACTCGAGTCACAGGCACTTGTAGTAGCTCTCCTGACTTAACTATTGTAAGTGCCAGCCTAATCAGTGCTACTCGATGGGAGACGCATACTGCTCTCTCGTACGATCACCTCCCAATCATTATAAGAATTGAGAAACCAGCAAACCTGACTAAGTCTGAGAAGCGAACGTTTGTCAATCACAAGAAAGCCGATTGGGAGGGTTTCAAAGCATACTCGTCGGGGAAGTTCATCGAGCTATACGTACCTTCACCAACTAGCGTTCATAAGGCCGAACGAAATATTAGGAACGTCATTGCCAAAGCAGCGGCACGTTATATTCCTGCAGGACGTATCCCGCCAGATTAGCCGATGAACGAGATAACATTAGACGCGCTCACCCAGGCGATCCCAGAATTCAGGAGCTTAACTCCGAAATCAATCGACAAGTAAAAGACTATCGGAAGGCGAAATGGAACGAGCACCTAAATGACTGCAACCTCAATGAAGGTGTCAGTAAACTATGGTCTACTGTCCGCGCCCTATCCAATCCTAGGAAAGGAAAGGACAATAATGCCATCAAATTTGGCCATAAGAGCACCAGCGAACCCCTTCAGTGCGCAAGCCTGTTCAATAAACGATTTATTGAACATCCCAAATCCGATGGCTTAAAGCGTAAAATTAAAAGACGGATTCGCAGTAGAAATGTTGTCACTATACCATCGTATACTGCGGACCAGGTTAAAAAAAGTCATTGAGAATGCTAAAAATTCAAAGGCCCTCGGACCCGATGGCATTTCGATGGCCATGTTGAAACATCTCGACCTTCCAGCCATTGAGTATCTCACGGCAGCCTTTAACTTGTCGATCTCCAAGCTTGCCATCCCTGAAATCTGGAAAACAGGACGTATTGTCCCCTGTCTCAAGCCGGGAAAGAGTGCTGGTCTCGGTGAATCCTACCGACCCATATCAATACTGTCACCTGTCGCAAAGACGCTGGAGGCCCTTATTCACCCACTCTTGTTAAGCATCTTCTTCTTCTTCTTTATGGCACGATAGCCCGACGTCGGGCCTTGGCCGCCTGGATTGAAAACCTCCAATTGTCGCGGTCACGCGACCTTGTCCTCCAATTCCGAAAGCCTAGCATCTGGTGGGCGTCCTCACATACAGAATGCTCCCATCGGGCTCTCGGTCGTCCACGCAATCTGGCTCCGTCCACTCGTTGCGCGTTCATCACCTTTTTGGGCATGCGATCGTCGTTGATCCTTTGTACATGTCCCGCCCATTGCAGTCGCTGCAATTTCACGATCTTCGACACCTGTAGCTCATCATACAGCTGATACAACTCAAGGTTGTACCGGATGCGCCATTCACCTCGTTCACGAACGGCCCCGAAGATTCTTCGGAGAACCTTTCGCTCGAATGTGTCCAACAGGTGTTCAGAGTTTTGGGTTAGGGTCCATGCCTCGCAGCCATAGCATAGCACAGGTCGGATTATGGTTTTATATACGTGGAGCTTCGTCATCCTGTGCACCAGCTTCGAATTCATAATTTGGAGGACCGCAAAGTAACACTTATTAGCTAGTTGTATTCGTCGCTCTATCTCATCTGTTTCGTTGGCGTCTTTTGACAAATTGCAACCCAGGTAAGTGAAGTTGTCTACATACCCTATATTGAGGTCCCCCACTGTGATGCTTGAATTTACTGGCGTTCTAGTTTTTGATTGCATCATGACCTTGGTTTTAGACTCGTTGATATGTAGCCCAACTTCTTTGGCGGCGTTATTGAGATTATGCAGAAGGCTTTCTGCATCACCCAATCTTCGAGACATGATGTTGATGTCGTCGGCGTAGGCTACTAGTTGAGTCGATTTAATGAGTAGCGTTCCGCTGCTGTCCAAATTCATGGCTCGAATCACATACTCCAGAGCCAGGTTGAAGAGCGTCGGCGCCAGCCCGTCGCCTTGCTTGAGTCCAGTACGAGTTTCAAATAGGTCAGTGAGTCTGTTCTGAACTCTGACCTGCGAGACGGTATTAGTCATCGTCATCCTTATGAGTCGCACTAGCTTAGCCGGTATTCCAAAATGCAGCAGATTGTTGTACAGTACACTTCGATCGATACTGTCGTATGTCTGCTTGAAGTCGACAAATATTTGGTATACGTCGATGTTATATTCCCAGCAGTTCTGGAGTAAAAGCTTCACTGTAAAAAGCTGATCTGTCGTCGAACGACCAGGTCTAAAGCCGCCTTGGTACTCGCCAATGATTTCTTCTGCGTACGGATTAATTCTATTTTCCAGAATCTTAGATAAAATCTTATAAGTCGTACAAACTAATGAGATGCCTCTGTAGTTCTCACATTTCAACTTATCCCCTTTTTTGTGGATTGGGCAAATTATACTTTTACGCCAATCTTCCGGGATTATTTCGTCGTTCCATACTTTAGCGATAAGTGTGTGTATAGCCTTAACAAGGCTCTCCCCACCATACTTCAGCAGTTCAGCTGGAATCTCGTCAGCGCCCGGGGCTTTATTATGTTTCAGTGATTGGATGACGAGATCAGGTTCTTCTATTGTTGGGGGTTGAACGGGAGGGCCTGTTTCAGCCGTCAGCTCCAGCGCTTCTTGTGTGGGGTTGTTCGGTTGAACATTAAGGAGCTCTTCAAAATGTGCGGCCCAGCGTTTATCAACGCTATCGGTGTCGCTAATTATATTGCCATCCTTATCCTTACAGAGGCTGGTCCTGGGTTGGTATCCACTTTTAATTGAATTAATTAGCTTGTACGCTTGTCTACTGTTCCTATTCGAAAATCGTCGAAGCTCGTCATATTTTGTTTTTTTTTGGCTCTAGTTGCGCGTTCGGTCCATTGGCGATATGCCTCGTTTTTAGCATCTACCGCATTTTGACATTCTTCATCAAACCAATCATTTCGGGCTCGCCGGGCTTTGTATCCCACAACCTCCTCTGCGACCCCTTTGATGAGTGTATCCCAGATCTCAAGGGCGCCTTTGTTGCTGATGTTATTTAGCAAGGGCGTCAGCTTCTCCTCAAGGGCAGTCGTATAAGTGACCACCGTGACATCGTCCAACAATTTGTCAACCGCAAAAATTTTTTGCCGGGTTGAACCTCGAATGATGCACCGAAGAAATTCTGCACCTATAAGTCGCCTTCACCATATAGTGGTCAGAGTCAATATTTGCTCCACGATAGGACCGAACATCCATTATGCTCGATGCCCATCTCTTGCAGACAAGGACGTGGTCAATTTGGTTGACGGTATGTTGATCTGGAGATCTCCAGGTCTGCCTGTGAATGCGACGATGCGGAAAACAGGTAGAGCTAATGACCATATTTCTGCTGGTCGCGAAGTCTATTAGTCATTGGCCATTGTCGTTACAGTCTTCATGGAGGCTGTACCCTCCAGTCATCCCCCTATGCCAACTTTCGTTTCCGACTTTGGAGTTAAAATCCCCTAGCAGCAATTTGACATCATTTGATTGAAGTGAATCGAAGAGATTTTCTAGGCGGTGATAGAACTCGTCTTTAACCGCGTCTTCACTGACTTCGGTGGGGGCATGCGCGTTTATGAGCCAGAGATTGAAGAACCGGGTTTTAATGCGAATCGCACACAGCCGCTCGTTTATGGGTTTGAAGTCGATAACATGCGGCTTAAGTTGATTGTTTACAATGAACGCCACTCCAAACTCCCTGTGGCCCGAAGGTTTTCCACTTGTGAAAACTGTGTACGAATTTCGGTCATCAATCTCGCTACTAAGCCATTTAGTTTCCTGGAGTGCAACAATGCTCAGCTTATATTTTTCGACCTGATCCAAGAGGGCCCTTAAGGCCCCTGGTCTATTCAGGGAGCGTACATTCCAGGTTCCGAAAGAGTAGTCAGTTGTTCGTTTGCGATGTCGTCGTTGGGTTGTATCCGTCCAATCCGAGGCTTTCATTCCAGGTTTCTTGACGTAGAATTTTTTCCAAGGATGGGTTGTCGGCCCATCGCTTAACCATGATAGTATTCGTAAAACGAAAGAGGTCCATCATGGAGGCCTCGGAGGTGCTGCTTCGGTGATTGACTGTTCGGTTTTTGTCACCCTATTACGTTTAGTAACCTGAGATGCTGAAGTTGTTAATACAGCACTCAGGCGCAGCGGTTACTCGGATAATGCGGGAAAGTAACGCCCCGTAGAGAAACATAGGAAATGGCTGGAGCCGTTCACCCTATGAAGCTCCTCCTGCATAGCTAAGGGTCCGCAGTTATGCCACAACTGAAGAGGATATAGGAATCGGCCTGAGCCTTTCAACCTTTATCCTCCCCCCTACGGAAGCTGCTGCTTCGGTGATTGACTATTCGGTTTATGTCACCCTATTACTATCTAAATTAATCGCTATCTTGGGCGATTACAGGCTTTCTTCCAAAGCCGAAACCTCACCATCTCTGCGTCTAAATCTGCGTCTTCTGCGACATTTCTTACCACCTGGTCGGGGGATTGTCGGTGGGAGGTTGATGTACGTATTGGCAACAATCTAATTCCTACTATTGCTAATCCTAAAATTCTCGGGCTCCACTTAGAGAGCATGATGACGTCAGCTCATCACGCGGCATCCGTTTGCCGCCCAGTAGGAATAAAATCCTAGAAGCACTACCTGGTAGCACCTGGGGCAAGGATAAAGAAACCATGCTAGTCACATACAAAGCGGTGGGTCGAGCAGCTGCTGATTATGCAGCCCCAGTTTGGTCACCACCACGACATGTCAGGCGTGGTTTACGAGACCTAGAGAAAGAGGTCCAGGGATACAAGAGAGCCCCTTCGACGATGATGCATACCGAGCTGCCATCGCTGAGATTCACACTGCCGAAGTGAGTCGGTCTACTGCAAGATTAGTTGCGAATAGAGTCCTCTCAGTGCGCCCACCCTTCATTTCGCCTGAGGAGATTAGGCTCCCGAGAGCCACCAGAGTGACATTAGCTCAACTTCGGTCGGGCATTGTTCGCGCCTCAATTCGTACCTTTCTCGCATAAACCCGGACATTAAAAACAGCTGTCCAAACTGCGCTGGTGCCCCACACGATGTGGGTCACTTGTTTCAATGCCCAGCTGCGCTCACTGACTAACCCCTATCTCACTGTGGGAAAACCCTATCGCAGCAGCTATGTTTTTGTCCCTTGACATCACGAACGAAAGCATCGACGAACCATAACTCGAATCCACATAGATGCACAGTGGTTCACACCTCTCTGCACCGCTAAAAGAAGAATCACAGTTCACACAAAACTGTCCCAATAATCATCTCATGGACTTCCTTCCACTCCCACGTAATGTCAGACATGGACTTCCAGATCTTGAACGAAAGGTTCAGAGATTCAGCAAGGCCCCTTTATTGATAAGACATTTAGAGCGACAAGTGAAGCGATTCACACTGAGGAAGTGGATCGGTCTATTTCGAGATTAGGTGTGAATAGTCCTTTCAGCGCTCAGCTGCGACCACTGATCTTACAACTATCTCCTTGTGAGAAGCCCTATCGTAGTAGATTATATTTAGGGAGGGCTCAGGCAACAGAGTTGCCCTAGGCACTGCGACCGGTGGTCTACTGTGCCATCCTATCGTAGTAACAGCTACGTTCTTGTTCCTGGATATTACGGATGGAAAGCCACGATGCACCCTAGATCAGATCTACAAACAAACATACACAGCGATTGTGATTGCCATTCTTCGCCGCTAATAGGAGATGAAGAAGAATGCAGTCCAAAGGAAACCCATTCAAAGCATGGACAACATGTGAGTCAAACGGAATAGCCGAACAGGTTCAACAGAAGAAATAATCGCGCATCGTAGCTCAAGCGAAACCTGCTGGACAATTTCTACCAACAATAAGCAAAACTGCCAACAAAAGACCGTCACTCCGAGGTCTAAGCACGGCGAAGTTAGGTCGCAGCCCATTGGAGAGGTAATGGCTAGGCACCAATGTACGTGGAAGATTCGCCGGAACTGCTGCTGGCTGACAGTACTGCATCAGTACTTTGACGCACTTCTAAATGAATAATTTCCTTGAAAAAGATTATGCGGTACGAGATGGTATTTACGCAACTTGGATGATTGACCCCTGCAAGCTTTGGTCATCTGCTCCGATTTGAGCATTGAACAACTCGCTTGGGAAATTTGAGGCCGATATGGGTCTCAGACGTTGTCGTGCTCTGTGGTCGTTCGGCCACCACTCTGTGAAATAGACATTCATAGAGAAACGAGTTTCCAAACTCGGCACGACTCGTCGCAAGTTTATTATTCAGAAGAAGATGATAAGAAATATTATTAACGTAGGATAATACTGTGTTTGTCATGCTGCTCAACCTTGGCGTAGCATCCGCCAAAGGCGCCTTCAATGCGGAGTCCTCTTGTCTTCTGTTACTTACTAGACCGACGCTAATTGTGCGCTCGACGTAGATCCATAGCGCTGCCAGACTGGCTTATCGTCGTTTCGTTTTCTGGTGCATGCTCATGCGAAAGATACCGCAAGTATTGGTTCCACGCTTGCCTCACTGAGATATTACGAAGGGGGGTGACGAATCCCTTCAAGGGATTGCATATCGGTTTAAGATTTGTATTTGCAGCCATAGATGTACCTGTGTATCAGAGCCATTGCTCCCCAACCGGTCCACCTGGGCGTAGTTCCTCTTGGCTTCATTGAACTACGACGCAGCATACATGACATGACATCCGGCTCACGGTACATGAGGGCACCCGGGTAGGATTTCAACTGGCTGACATCTTTTGGCCAGGCAGTTCAGAAAGAGTCCGAAAAACGGTTGGAACCGGGACGAATGCCATGCGAATCTACGATCATCTTCAAATACTTAATTTCTGGCGTCTGTTAAGTCGCAAGGAAAATCCGGCATCCTCATACGCTTCCCCACGTGTCAGTCTTGCATCATGGTCGCCTCCCTTTGCGTGGAAAAATTACATCGTCCAAGTACGTTATGGCCCCGCTTCCCGCGAGGATAGTGTCCATGATCTTCTGGAAGATTGCATGAGCAGTCGAGACGCTTGGTTGGACCCAGTTGACTTGGAATATTCCGAGGTGAGTCGTGAGTATTTATCGTCATTATTTGTTTAGGTACTATCATCATCGAGCTCGATATGCTGAAACTCGTTCGAGACATCTTACACCGTAAACGTGTCCATTCCTGAGAGTTGTGCGAAGATCGGCTCTGGAGTGGGGAATGGAAATGGATGTTATTGTCAGGGAACCACGCAGTTTAGTCGTGTTGAATAATATGCAGTGACACGCACTGAACTGTCTTTTCACTACGACGATTGGGGCAGTATATTCGACGAAGTTGATCTTTGTTATAATATTGAGAGGTTGCAGTCGATATAGCTTGGCCGGACACCGAATGGGTCAGGTTGTGCTCTGACCTTCTCAATAATTAAACTGCATCTTCCTAATAGCACAGAGCTAGGTAGCTGAGATGGATTCGCAAATCGAAGCAATAAGCATATCCCATTATTTTAGCTATCCCAAAAATCGAGTGCTTCCATTGCCACGTTGCCGAAATGATCCAGTCCCTGTTCGGACACGTAGACATCGACAACGCCGATTTCCCCCACAACTACGAAAAGGAATAGTTAAGAGTTAGAGGGGATAGTCCGCTGGGTGTGAGTTTTCGATATATATCAAACTCAATACCACCATTTTTCTGATGACTTTTAGCTCCAGGAATGACAGCTCACCGTTGTTTTCCGTTTTCATCGTGAACTGGATGTTCTTGTTAGCCTTGTTCAGATTGCTCAGGATCCTTTCGCCCTCTTCCTTATCGACGATCGCTAGCATGTCGTCCACATATCTTACCCAGAGTCCCAGTAATTCGCCGTTCACTTTCAGTTCTCCTTCGATTCTGTTCATGAATATCTCACTTACGAACGGAGAGAGTGGATTGCCTATGGCTACCCCTCTGGTGCCCTTGTAGAACCTGGCCCGGAAGGTGAGACAGCTCTCTGTCATGCACACCTTTGCTAGTCTCATGAGCAGATTATCTTCCCTCTTCTAGGGAGGCGATTAAGGACTCTTCGATTGTAGCCACTCTTCCAGGTAGAGTAGAGTTTCCATGACCGGGATGCTGGGGAAGAGTACCTTCACATCAAACGATATACCAGCCGCTTGTCTGGTTAAATTGAGATTGCGTTGTTGAGCTTGGCGATGAGATCCACTCTGTTCGTCCGACTCCTTCTAGAGCCACTTCCACCTAGACCATTGAACCTCTAGAGTAGCCATTTTGCGATGTTTTGTGTCGTTTCCGGGCATGTGCACTTTAGGTAGGCCTTTTATCTTCGGCAGGTCAGGGATTGGCACTCGCAGTATGGAGGGCTGATCGATGATGGAAGTACAATCTTCCAACACATTTTCGGCCCTCTTGATGGAGTCTGGAAGGGGATCCTTGCGCAACTCGAAATAAACTCCAACATTGAGTTTTTGGAGCATCGCTGAATCATAGTCCTCCTTATTCACTACTACGACAGCGTTCTCCTTGTCCGCTCGCAGACCCCTTTCTCCAACATCCAATGGCATCGAGGCAGGGAGCAGCACAGTCGAAAACCAGCACCTTAACGGTTGCTGCTCCATGCCTCGATACCATTGGTTGTTGGTTCGATATAGCCGCCTCCACTTCCTTCCGAATGGCCTCCTTGGTCCCCACATCCTCGTATTGGATACCAGCCTCTACGTCGACGACGATGTCCTCAATAGGAAACTTAGTCTCTTGAAGGGCGAAATTCAACCCCATGTTAAGTAGGTCCTCCTGCCTCTTCATTAAAGTTTGCTTCGACTCGTTGATGACAAACTCGGGCTCTTTGATCCTTGTTGAGCGTTTCGGTCCTTAGCGCTTCCAGTTCCCCCATTAGTGTGTGGCGTTTCCTTCGACGTTCGCATTGTTCCGCCTTCGCGATTTTCTCCAGTGTTTCCATGATGTCCCCTTTGCCGCCATCTCAATACCGTCCTAGATGTTGTAGGTACGCCCGTAGAGTTATGTCACTTAGCTTTCCATACAGATGATTGATGAAGTTCTTCATAGCCAACTTCTCAATGCTTGACTTCAGCTTGGAGCATCCTGGGATCGATATCTTGATCCCCACACGATGCGACTTCGGCACGACCTTATATGCTTTAAGCATAATCATAGGAACCGAATGTCCTCGCTGATGCTACCCATTGCCTTCCTGAATTTAAGTAAGTGGTTGAATACCGATGGCGACTCGGTTGCCATTCTAAAAACTTCCAGTTTTGTTGATGTTAAATATTTAATTAGTTTGATAGGCGAGGAAAACATCGACACAACTGTAAGTTTATTAACATCTATGTTTTTTGGTGTTTGTTTCCAGCCAATTGAAGTTATTAACATATTGATAATATGTCATTTTGAAAGACAGTCCGTTTTTTTTTTTATTTGAAGAAAAAATCAGCAGAATCTCTCCTGATGAATCCCTACGCCCATGATACAGTCCCTTGAACACCTGACAAATCGGTAATATCTTCCTAGTTTGCGTACTCCTTCAAGAAGAAGAACGTAAACAGAAAACAGCTGAGCCGTAAAACCATTTTTCTCTTCTTGAACGCCAATTTACCGATAAACTCTAGTAGTCCCGTCGTATGCTTAACTTTAACACATTTTACATTTCATTTACTTGTGATGATTGTAAAAATCTACTTACCCAATTACCTGTACTATCGCAAAGAACCATGTGAACTATACGGAGAAGTAGTAATCGAGGAAAAATCCGTTTCATACTTCATAATCTCAGACGAAGCCCGGGATTCGGATCTTCGAGTGTTGGGCCATGTTTCCCAATTGGACGACGACGCCAATATTCAGCGGGACAATTCCATTATTTTTGGCTATCGCAGTTCAGACCAAAATATTTCATTAGTCAATTTAAGTGTTCAGCTTACCCGGGAGGTAAATGTAAATCTGTTTCTATATGATCAGCACCAGCTACGCTGTATTGAAGACCAGAATGCCAAAGATCCTGCAGATATTGCACAAAATGGAGATGTTTGTCTACTGCGATCGCTGGTACGGCAAGAGGAAAAGACTTCTCGACTCAGGAATAGGTAAGTTTTGAAACTATCTAGACTTGAAAGCTGGAATCCTTTTTTATGTGATGTTATTTCTTTCAGCTTTGAATTCTGCGTTGAAGCAATTTTACGATTATTAGGTCAATGCTTTCTGGGCATTGGAAATGCCGTCGAACGGATTCGTGTTTTGAGGAAAATTGCAGCCGGCTCGACGCTCGGTCAACATTCAAAAATTTGGCGAAAACATGTCATGCAAAAAGGATTTCATAGGTAACAGTTGCACTTATCATCTTCAAATGTCTTGTTTCATATTCCCCTGCAGGGCAGTCTGTGTGCTCAGATTTTTGGTGATTTGCGACACCACGGACCCAAGCTATGCACAGGGGGGTGCTAGTATGGTTGATACTCCATGACGATGATCTGATGATCTGTACGAAGACCTGGGGCATTCGGTAGCTCAGTGGCAGAGATGTCTATCTCTGAGTTGCCGGTGCGTGGGTTCGAATCCCATTGTGACCCATGGATGTTTGTGTTGTCCGTAAAATGCTCCTACGGCAGCTGGTTCTTTGATGTAAATCGTCCCGGAGCTACCCGTTACTAAAAACGGCCAAGAGCTGCCAAGACCCCCTTCGATTCAAGAGAAAAAAAAAATCTCTTGAATCGCTACAACAACAACAAGACCTTCGGACATTGACGATCCTGATCCACTCGAGTCATGTCGAACACGACGCAGTGATTCCTTGCTGGGGAGGATTCCGGCATAAGCCATTGTGTAAAGACTCGGATCCGGCGGCTTCGCATAACCCGAGCCTCGAAGGGGCTAGTTGGGATATGCACGTCTGCATTCAGCGTGAGGCTTAAACTTTAAGGGGACTACTGAGAAGTTTTTAGCAAATAGTGTACCACGGGGATGGGTATGCCCAGTGGACCATGGTCCCTTCCGATCATGGTGTTGGACTCGAGGTGGCTGGAGGTTGTTACAGAAGGTAAGAGCGTAAAGCTTAGGCACTCCCCTGACCAAACCGAAATATCTTTTCCACAAAGTTTTTTAAGCGAATTGTCGATTTTGAATGTGTGTTTTTTTACCATTTTCATCAACGCTTATAATGTAAAAATCTGAGTGCTAGATGCGCCCAGTTGCCACTTAAGCCGCGCTGCTGTTTCTGCTAATCTGTAAATTAATGCTATTACGCCTAATTTGCCACCGTCAAGAATTCATAGCTCATTTAATTCCGAACTAGCTCAACTGCACCTAAGTATTTAAGAAAGACCATGACGAAGGGAATCGACGTTGCATATCTCTGTTTTCTAACATCGTTGAACGGCGATCGGTCCATTTCAGTCAACGACCGCCAGAGTGGTCCTACGGCAACCTTGCTGTCTTACAGCAATCTCAGCCTCTTCGGGCGGACCACACCCGTTTTCAACCGAAAACGGCCAAGAGTTGCCACTACACCTCCCTGACAAAAGCCCTGAAGGTTCGATGCAGGAAGGTTGTGTGTACTCGTAGATGTGTGGATTCGAGATATGTATGTGTTTTTTCTTCATATTGGGAGCATTACTTCTCGGCGCGGCTGCTCTCAATTTTGTTAATTCTCGCCGGTGTTGAAACAAATCCAGGCCCGAGGGTATGGTTTTGTAGTGCTGCAACAAAAGAATCGGTTCGAATGGCCGGTCAGTGTAGTAAATTGCTGTTTGGAGTGGGTCCATTTCAGGTGTTCGGGCCTGAGAAGGTTAGGTCAGCATTCCATATCATATGTTGCAGCGATCACCATCTCCTCCACAACCCCCAATAATATGACCAGGAATGCTAGACTGAGCTTAACTCCTGCCCCTCCACCGTCCGGAGTATTCACCCCGTTGTCCATATTGCAGTCAAATGCAACGGCATTCACCATAAAATTGCCGAGATCATTCACTTCATGAGTTCCCACAGAATTCCGATTTCTGGCAGTCCAGGAGACGTTGCTTCATTCGAACTCGTCTCTTAGCGTCCATGGCGATTATGTTATACTGCAGAAATATGCAGTCTGTGTGTCTGGGAATATGCATACGTCTTGAACGTCCGCGTTTAGAACTTTCCCATGAGAACAAAGTTGTTTTGCTGGACGCGCAATTTTCTTAGATTTTAAGTAAATTAGGTTTAAGCCAAATTGTATAAAAAGCGTAAGTTTAGGTTAATAAACAATTCAGTCTGAAATCAGTCCTCGACCTTTTTACATTGAATCCAAGATTAGCAGTTGCCAGCTGCTTGCCTTATTATAGTGGCAGTTAACATGGTAAGATTAGCAGTCGACATACTGCTTGCCTTTTATTGTGGCAGTTAACCTGGTCTAAATCATATCGGCAGTTTGTGCCTACAGAAGAGCGGGGACAGCCGCTCTACAAAAATCTGTCCAACTCTCATTGGAATCTCTCTCTTAATCTTTATTGCATGATAACCATCCACTTATTACAATAGACCAACCGCTACTCGATGGGTGACGCGTACTGCTCTCCAGTCCGATCAACTCCCAATCATTATAAGAATTGAAAAACCAGCAAACCTGACCAAGTCTGAGAAGCGAACGTTTGTCAATCACAAAAAAGCCGATTTGGTTTCAAAGCATACTCGTCAACGAAGAAGAAGAAGTTAAGAAGAAGCTAACTACACCAACTACCGTTTAAAAGTCCGAACGAAATAGTAGGAACGTCATTGCCAAAGCAGCGGCACGTTATATCCCTATAGCACGTATCCTAAAAGTTCGACCCAACTTCCCTACCTGTGCCGCCAGATTAGCCGATGAACGAGATAACATCAGATGTGCTCACCCTGGTGATCCCAGAATTCAGGAAGAAGAAGGAAATCAACTCCGAGATCAATCGACAAGTGGAAGACTATCGGAAAGCGAAATGGAATGAGCACCTCAATGAAGGTGTCAGCAAACTATGGTCTACTGTCCGCGGCCTATCCAATCCTAGGAAAGGGGAGGGCAAAAATGCCATAATGCGCGAGACTGTTCAATAAACAATTTATTGAAAATCACTAGACTGACGGTAAGCGTAAAATTAGAAGACGGATTCGCAGCAGGAATGTTGACAGGACACTTACTATCGTATACTGCGGACCAGGTAAAAAAAGTCATTGGGAATGCTGAAAACTCAAAAGGCACTCGGACCAGATGGTATTTCGATGGCAATGTTGAAAATCTCGATCTTCCAGCCATTGAGTACCTTACGGCAGCCTTTAACTTGTCGATCTCCACGCTAGCCATCCCTGAAATTTGGAAACAGGACGGATTGTCCCTTGTCTCAAGCCAGGGAAGAGTCTCGGCGAATCCTACCGACCCATAACGATACTGTCGCAAAGACGCTGGATCCCTTATTCACCCTACTCTTGTCGCACATGCTAAGCTAGAACCCCACCAGCATTGCTTCAGGAAAATGCATAGTACCACCACTGCCCTCGATGCGATCATTACACGCATCCGAGACGGTCTAAATCAGCGACGTCCATGCCACAGATCCATTCTTGTGGCAATCGATCTATCAAATGCGTTTGATAATGTCAATCATTTGATGCTTCTCACTAACCTGTTGAATATGCATATTCCTGCAAAAGAGATTCGTTGGATTGCCAACTATCTAGCTGGTCGGCATTCCTTCACGTAGTTTCGTGGCAAACGTTCCAAGCTGTGGAAAATCAAATTAGGTGTTCCGCAGGGAGGGGTTCTCTCCCCCATCCTGTTTAACATCTACATGTCCGGCCTTCCTACACCACTGGAAGGAATCGTGGTGATTTTCTGCGCAGACGATGGCACCGTACTCGCCACAGGGGTAGATAAGGATGAAATGCGCCTCCTAATTAATCGCTATCTAGGGCGATTACAGGCATGTTTCCGAAGGTGAAATCTCACCATTTCAACGTCTAAATCTTCTGCGACATTTCTTACCACCAGGTCGGGGGATTGTCGGTGGGAGGTTGATGTAAGTATTGGCAACAATCCAGTTCCTACTGTAGCTAATCCTAAAATTCACGGACTTCACCTGGAGAACACGATGACGCAGCGCCCGCTCTAAGGGGGGGCAAGCTGGGCGGTCGCCCGGGGCGCCAAATTTTAGGGGCGGCTTTTTGGCTAGCATTCGAGTAAACAAAAATTGCAAAAACCCGAAAATAAAAATTCAATATCAAATGTAGATGTAGTGGAAAGGAAACCATAGACATAAATGAAATAAAAAGGGGCGACAAAAATGTCGGAAGACAGGAAACCAATAAATTGACAGCCACAAAAATCATTTTACATTTTTTTGGAGACGGTGGAATATGTTTTTTACTTAGAGAAAACATAGCAACTCATGCCCACGAAATAATTCAAATGCCAAAATATTGTCGACGCAATTATTAACCCTTCTGACGCCGCCTACGAGCTATTATGCCTAAGGTGTAGCTGAATCTTCTGTGAAATCAATCTTATTTTTTTAAGAGGTCTAATTTTGGTTCTAGAAACAGTTTACATACTGTGTTTTACGATGATGCGCCGTTTTTCAATTCTTTAGACATAGTTTACATTTCGCCGAACGTTTGATCGCATTTGTGGCCGTCGGTTCCTTTAAAATTTATATGGAAAGGAGTGGAAAATATTATTGAAAGATATTTTTTTTTTTTTTTTTTTTTGCCCCACAGAAACTTTTGTCCCGGGACTAGGCTTCTCGGCATCACTTTACTTACTATCCGTACGTAAGTGACTAATCAATCAATCGAGTGTAAACTCTAGCAGATCGTAAAAAAAAACTGAAAACAAAATATATTAATAAGGAAATTTATCAAAATAACTTCTTTTAAACATTAGTTTATTAGTACAATTAAAATTAACTAAGTCCTTCAAACTATTATAAAGAATAATTGACCTTGTAATTGGTTCATTAAGCCCATAGTTTACTCTATGATAAGGCTGAACAAGAAGGTTGTTCCGCCGCAAATTGTGAGGAATATTTCTGACTTGAAAGTTATTTAATATATCTTCACAAACAATATGAGAGCAAAACAGGTCTCTTATAAACATAGCGTTTAAAAATGTTCTTCTATAATCTAAGGCTTGTAAACCCAATAAGGAACAGCGAGTTTTATAATCTGGCTTGAAACGCCAGCCAATTTGATAAATGGCAAACCGTGTAAAATTGTGTTGAATTCTTTCTATACGCTCGATATGCACCTTATAGAACGGATTCCACACAATAGAACAATACTCCAGGTGCGAACGAACGAAAGCTGCATACAATATTTTTAAAGTAAAAGCATCATTAAATTCGCGCGCATTACGTTTAACAAATCCTAACATACTATTCGCTTTTGAAATAATGTAATCAATGTGTTGTCGAAATGAAAGCTCATGGTCGAAAATTACACCAAGATCTGATATTTCGGCAACCCTTTCAAGAACACTACCTGTTAAGGAGTACTCAAAGAAGACCGGAGTTTTCAATTTATATATGCTAAGTACTTTACATTTACTAACATTTAAATTTAAATTATTATCGCGGCACCAAAATTGCAGCTTTTCTAAATCGGATTGCAACTTAAGGCAATCATCAATGTTGCGTATTTTCATAGCGATTTTCATATCACCGGCATACTGCCATACACGCACGAATTTAAAATTTTGGATGATATCGTTTATGAAAACTAAAAAGAAAAGTGGTCCTAAATGGCTTCCTTGCGGAACACCTGATGAACACTTTATAACAGAGCGAGATGTACAGCCATTTAACTTCACCAACTGAGTCCTATCCGTTAAATAGGATCTCACCCAGCTTAGAAAAATTGACTGTATTCCTAAATGTTCTAGTTTTTTAAGTAAAATATTATGATCTACTCTATCAAAAGCCTTCGAAAAATCGGTATATACTACATCAACCTGCATTCCCTGCTCATTAAAACATCTATTTTATTTTTAATAAGCATTTCAAACAACTTCGGTATTGCAGATATTTTAGCTATGGGTCTATAGTTATCAATAAGATGCTTCGGACCCTTTTTGTGAACAGGCGTTACGTATGAAACTTTCCATTCATCAAGAAAAACACCTGAAGTCAAGGACAAATTAAAAATAAAGGCTAATGGACGACATAACGATAGCATGCAATTCTTCAAAAATATATTAGGAATGCCATCAGGTCCGGCCTGAATACTAACATCAAGATCACGCATAGCATTCAATAGGTCATCCTCAGAAATCTCAAGAGCACTCGTAAGGTCCTCCTGAGCTATCCGAGGGACCAATGCACTCTGACTTCCATTGATGTTAGCATTCATTTCTGATGAAACGGAGTCTGGCACTTTGTAAACTGAACTGAAAAATCTAGCAAATCCGTCACAAACCGATTGAACATCTTTGTAAAAATTGCCATTGAATTCTAAATTTTTTGGGATTCCCGTATTCTTACGCTTGCTGTTTATAAAATTCCAAAATGTCTTACTGTCATTCTTTATATTATTTTCAGCTCTCGCAATATACTGTTTGTAAAGATTTTTATTCATTAATTCATACTCTCTTCTCAATCTAAAGAAATTTTCTTTATTGGCAAGAGAGGATGACTTCTTGTATAATTTATGGGCCTTATTTTTTGCCCTCTTAAGTTTGAACAATTCTTTGGTAGCCCAAGGATTTTTTGCTTTTATTTTGTTCTTTTTTAAAGGAACGTACTTGCGAATAGATTTATTTAAAATTGAATTAAAAATTGTATAACTTTCAATAAGATTACTATTCGATATAACTGGAGCCCAATCCATATTAAAAAATGTTGAATTTAGTTTTTCAAATTGGGCTTTTTGAAAATTTCTAGTAGGAATAACTTCGGGCTCTTCTTCAATGTAATCATAAAAAACAAACTCAAGAAGAAGAGCACTGTGATGGATTGAATTGGGCAAAATTGGTTTATCTACTTTAATTACAGAAGCATTCAAGCAAGTACTAACAAAAATTAGATCTAAAATTCTACCAATCGAATTTTTAACAAGATTCATTTGCATCAAATCCATTGCAAACAAACAATCTGTTAGAACAGATTCACACTCAAGATGTAAATCACGCGGCAGATTTTTTTTCTCGTCGTCGTTCCAGTACCAACTTATATTACCAAGATTGAAATCCCCGACAACAATCAATTTGTCTTTTTCCTCAAAAGATGCAAACAGCTTGGAGATATTATCTACATGTTTGTTATAAACATCAACTGAACTCAAAGGTGGTAAATAGCTATTAAAAATATATACTTTTTCGCTGCGAGAAACATTGATAGAAACACATATCTGTTCCACGTCCTTATGAAAAAGCTCAACTTCATGAGATGGGAATGTTGTTTTGATAGCTACCAAAACACCACCTCCTCTCTTAGTCGAAGCCTCATAACGGTCGCGACGATAGACATCATAGTCTCTTATGAAAAGTTCTTCATTTGTAATGTCTGTGTGAAGCCAAGTCTCGGTTAAGCAAATGGCAACATAATCTTCTTGTGAAGCTGCAAGGTAAAAGTCATTTGTTCTTGAACGAAGACCGCCAACATTTTGATAATAGACCGAGAAAAATGAATTGGAAATTATGTGTTCTGCTGGACACTGTTTTGGCGTTTGTCGTTTTTTGAAAATTTGAAGGGTGATATGTTGCCCTTGGGCCAGAAGTTGGCACAAAACACTTGCTTAGAATATTCATGAGGAAGTTTCAAACCAAAACTGATTGAAACTAATTTGGAAATATCACAATCTTTTTTTATCAGAGGATAAACCGAAAGAAAGCTGTCATCTGTTAAATTAAGCTTTTTCATTACATATTCCTTTAAATCGCCTGCTTTTACCGAAGCATGCAGCTTAGAAACATGGAATACCTTGAAACTGGGGACACTTCGAAGAGAATCATTAGCTTGATCGATACCGAAGATTCTTTTGTGTCGCCTATTATTATTATCACTCTTTTTGGGAATAACATCACCAACAGGAGAAGGTTTTTTAATATGTTTCCCTTTCTTACGAACTGTGACAAATTTATCAATCGGAGATTGATTTTTGTCAACGTTGGAAGGAATTGTAGAAGATGAATCTGAAATAACAGTGGAAGTCCCCGCTTCATGGCTAACGAAAGATTGCTCAGAAGATATTGAAATAATATTTTTAGTTTTTTTCTTAGTGTCTTTCCCTATATTACTCTTCTTATTTTTTAAATTTACATTTTTATCTCGCAATGCTTCGGAATTGTTTTCACAACAATTTACAGATTTCATAAGGGATCTCAGCTTGCTAAGTTGGCTCTGCAACGACGAAACGAGCTGAGATAGACCGTCAATTTGGACTTTGTAAAATTGCTCGCAAACACAATTCATTTTAATACAAGAACTAAACTAATAAATTAATAAAAAGAGAAAAAAAGCAAAAAGAAAAAAAATTTGCAAAAAGTGGGATTCGAACACAGGACCTCACGGGCGTGAGTCGTACATGCTACCACTGCGCTATATGCTAGTACGAAAATGTATGCCCAGATAACTCAGTTAAGCCGAGTTGAAATGACTACTGGACCAAATGAAAACAAAGAACAAAGAACGTCCGAGCGGCAGGTAAAAAATGCAAACCACTAAACACTTTTCGAACAAATTTATGATTTATCACTACACCAATCCGCGAAACCACTTTTACAGATTAAGTGAACGAGCAAATGAATCATAAAATTATGAATTTAATATTAAATCTTATGAATTTGATAAAAAAATTAGAAATTTAATATTAGCGAAAAATTTTGCGTGTTTGCTATGATAAACGTCAAACGTATTCATCATTCATATTTTTCATCAAGATATAGTACCAATGGTCTGTATGGATCTATACGCCAACAGAAGGGTTAAATATCACGTCGGCATTTTAAGAGAGTAATGAATATTACGCGGATTTTAAATTCTCAATTGTAAACAAAAAATTGACGTTTGAATAATATTTTCACGCATACTATGAACTGCAATAGTGTGAGAACGGTGCCATTTTTATTTTCTGATGCCCACTCTGGACTAACGCATGCTTTCTCTAAGGTTTTTTATAACACTTCCTAATTAAAAAAAAACGCATTCAAATTATTTTTTTATAATATCAACTGTTTCATTAATTCTCCTTGACCGTTGTGGTTTGTCCTTGAAATGCTTTGACTTGAGGAGCTTTTTCGATAATTTTCACTCACTTTTCGCATAAATTCGCCCGCTGTCTTCGCGAAATTTGTCCGCCGCAGAGTCCTCCCTAATTTGTTTCTGCCAAGATGCTTATATCAGAATTTGGCTAGGTTTTCCCGATTTAACTACATAGTTCTGATTTTATTCTCTAAGCAAAAATAAGCCGCAGACGTTGAAACCATTCGGAAACTCGTCGGCGAAGATATCTGGCTTATTGAAATTTGTTATCAAAAACTACCTACTCCAAAATGCAAGTAATGAAAACGAGAACAATTCATCCCCGAGGTCCACTATTCGCTAAATATTTCTCAATAGCAGGAGTGATCATCCTTTGATCCCATTTCGGTTAGACCTAACGAATTCAGCTCGCCAGCCGCAGGATCGTTTTGCCTGCGCTATCGTTCACTTCAGGATGGCTCCATCCGCTTACTAGGCAGCAATTCGACTCAGGCCGTGTGGTCATGAATCCAAAAACTAGTTAGATATAGGCGCGTAGGCATTTTCCACCAAGGCCATTCTCCGTAACTAGCTACGTTTGCGTCGTGTTCGACATGTATGACTGCTTTTCTGAAGGAAAGTCGTGAGCCACCCAACATGACCCGAAAGCATGGGAATGTCATCGCCCGAATGGTCTTTGAACCGATAGATGCCATGGCGTATCAACCATACAAGGGTCCTCCCTGCGCTGATCGGGTACGTGGTGTTGCATCTCCCAAAAATCGGTGCCCAACTAGAGAGAATGCTCTGTGTCACCCAATATGTACTTTCGTTAGCTCAGTGCTGGGGTGTCAAGCTCAAAACCTACTCTGTGCCAAATATCACTGACTGCAGAATTGAGCGGCGCACAATACATATTTCAAAAACGCTCTTATTTTAAAAATTTCATCGCAGAATATTACTTAACCTTAAAGCGGGCGCGCGGGCGGTAATTTACCGCCCTGATCATATAAACACGCATAGCTTTTCCCCCGTTGGCCGGATAGAGGTGGGAGAAGTATGTATTCTTAAGTCATAGGCTGAATTCAAATTGTAAGACAAAACCGGACGGGTAAACTTGCAAGACAAGAACCATCGTTCTTACAATCTGAATTGCATAATGCTTGTCTGCTGGCCACTACAAAAGCTCTCGCCGTCCGTTTGTTTGTGCTTAATATGGACAAAAACTTCTAGGTGGACCGCATGACATACCTGGCTCATTTGGTAGAGTGGCTAGGGATTCTATTTTCTGAATTACAGGAATGTTGGTTCGAGTCCCACAGTGACCAGGATTTTTAGCTTCGGAGCTACTTGCTACTCTTAAATTCCTTTTACAAAAATAATAAATGGTATAATACAGAAAGGCGGCAAATTGTCCACTTGCCCGGGGCGGCGTAAGTGCTAGAGCGGGCGCTGCGATGACGTCAGCTCATCAAGCGGCATCCGTTTGCGAAAAGATGCACAGTAGGAACAAAATCCTCCTGGTAGCACCTGGGGCAGAGACAAAGAAACCATGCTAGCCACTTACAAAGCGGTGCGTCGCGCAGCCGCTGAGTATGCAGCCCCAGTTCGGTCAATAGTTTATGTGATACAAACTGGTCCAAAATTCAGGTCTGCCAAAATGCTGCTCTACCCCCAGCAACAGGTTGCCTCCTGATGTCTGACCATGATCACATACATCAGGAGACACAATTGATGCCAATACGTGACCACAATCTCCTACTCTCAAAACAGTATCTTGTTGGTTGCTACCGTGAGGATCATCCCAACCATAAACTCATGAATCGAATTCCTCCACCACGACATGTCAGGAGTGGTTATCGAGACCTAGAGAAGTCCAGGGCTACAAAGGGGACCGTTACGATGAAGTAACATACCGAGCCGCCATCGCAGCGACTCACACAGAAGACGACTTACTTCTTCTCTTCTATTGCAAGTTTAGGTTCGAAAAGAGTCCTCTCAGCGCGTCCACCACCATTCTTGCCTGAGGAGATTAGGCTCCCGAGAGCTACCAGAGTGACATTAGCTCAACTTCGGTCGGTTTTTTTGTTCACGCCTTAATTCGTACCTTTCTCGCACAAACATCTGGCGCTCCTCATGATGTGGGTCATTTGTTTCAATGCCCAGCTGTGCCAACTGATCTTACTCCTATCTCACTGTGGGAAAACTCTATCGCAGCAGCTATGTTTTTGTCCCTTGACATCTCGGATGAAAACATTGACGAACCATAACTCGATTTCACATAGATCCACAGCGGTTTCACACCTTTCTGCCCCGCTAAAAGAAGAAGGTGTGGTCCTACGGCAACCTTGCTGTTTACTGCAATCGCAGCCTCTTCGGGCGGGCCACACCCGTTTTTCAACAGAAAACGGTCAAAAGTTGCCACAACGCCTCCCTGGCAAGAGCCTTGAAGGTTCGATCCACGAACGTTGCGTTTGGCTGTATATATGTGTGGATTCGAAATATGTGTTTGTTCGTCATATTGGGATTTATCTCGGCGCGGCCGCCGGTGTTAAAACAAATGCTGGCCCAAGGGTATAATTTTGTAGTGTTCGCGGCTATCCTCGCGATTATCGACGCTTTGTTCTCGTACTCAGACCTTACTCAATAAAGCCCTGTAGTTAATTAATCGACCTTGGGGAAATTGCATCCGATCTTCGTCTAGGTTTCAGTAACTCTCCCAATCTCTTCCAAGTAAAATTTTCTGTTGTCATATTTTTGGATATTTTGGTGGCTGCTACCAATTCGATTCATGTTTGCAAGCATTTGCAGTTTTAATTAAAGTTAAAGGGCCACTTAGATACAACGGTTGTAATAACCGTTATATGTGCTTTCAAGCTTGACCGTTTAAATTGTTGTTGTCATACGTCGTACAACGAGCTTGGCCGTTGGCTGTATCAACCGTTGGTCTGGAAGTCCCTTTATCATAGAAACACACATCAGTTTTGACGGAAAATAGCTCTGAAATCTCGAGAATCTTCTCCACTGTTTCCTCGAAACTCCTTGTATTGATAGATTTTATTGTGGTTTGATCCTTTCTTACAAAAACATTGTAAGTAACCAAATAAACTCTACCTACGGGATGAATTTCCAGGCACCATTTCAAGAACTTTAGCAAATCATTCGAAGAAAGAGTAAGGCACTTTATTTTCAAAAAGTAAAAAATAAATGTCACGATTCTTTCCTTCTTTCTAAATGCATTAATTTTCCTCAAAAGAAGCTTCAATGCCAACACATTTTTCGGTTTTAATCCAGATGTTCTAGATAAATTTAAAATACATATTTTATAATATTTTAGTGGTCACTTATGGACAATTATGCTAGATATCACACTTGGTATTGTGATATCAGTTGGTCTTCTATACTTGAACAATCCCAGCAAGTACATAATCCGATTATCAAACGTAAGTACGGATATATGATTGAATGTTCCGTTTTCGGGATGTAAAATTTTATAATTCTCTTTACAGACAATTATTTTACAATTACGCACTCTCCTTGACTCGCTAAAAGGCAGCCCGGTCGGATTGAAATTAAATGTGCAGCTAAATAATTTCTTTTTAGATTGTTTCGTTTACCACGTTGATTTGTGGGCAACCTTTCTAGGTGAGTCATTTTATTTTATTGGTCCTCATCCAGATAAAAATTTGATTTATATATTTAAATATTTTGATATTGATTAATTTATTTCTCATTTCAGTTCTTGTCTCGCCTCTGATTCAGTATCTTTTTGTACCAGTTGTGATATTGGGATTCTTTGGACTGTCATTTCAATTAGCAATGCTAACGGATGTAGTAGTGTTCACAAGTCTTCATGCACAGTGTTTTTATATTTACGCCGCTGTGTAAGTCACAAAAACTAAATTTATTAGCACATATCATGGTTTACTTAAACGTTAAAACGTTAAAATTTATTATTTTTCCTAAAGACTGTATCATGTAGAAATAGTTGGATTTCGAACACTCTGGAAAGTGGTATTGGGTAAACGGAAGAATGTACTTAAAGGTAATCCTGAATTGATTTTCTTCTACAGTATCCGACAGAACACATTCATATTTCGTTGCAGGTCGTGTAGAATCCCATGATTACATGAATCGACAGCTGTTCCTTGCAACTTTATTCTTCGCTATTTTACTGTTTTTATTTCCAACTGTTATTGTGTACTATGTTGTTTTTGCATTCGTAAGTACTCCTCGCTTATCAGCTTTTAATGGCACCGTTAGATATCATAGAATATTCAAAAAAAATATTTTATATTAATTTTCCAGCTTCGTACGTGCATTTATTTCTTCGCCTACACTCTAATGTTATGCCGAAAGTTCATACTCTCCTTTCCGATACGTTCCATTATCATGTGGATATTGGGGCGACACTTGACAATAAGTAAGTGGTAAATTACATTTCCTTCGTTTGATATATGTAGTAGAATCAAATTTTAATTAACAATTTTCTTATGTCTGGTCTTTTATAGGTAACATCAACATTAATTTACTCGGAATTGCTCAACCACCTCTGCATCCTGTGTATGTTTTCTCCTTGGATGTACGAAAATCGTCATTGATGGGAACTGTGAAATTTTGGAAAATTGTCGATTTTGATAAGTACCTTTCGATTGATCAGTATTTGCTTGGAATATTCAAAGGACAAATGATGGGATTCACGTTGCCTAAAGTAGTGGACAAATAAAGATATGAAAAACATACACATTAATTGTTTGTACAGTTTATGTCATTTTTTAAAATACCCAATTAAATCTGGGCCGAAAAACAAGAAGGCCAGTACATTTAAGCAACGCAGTGAAGGTCCTTCAAATAATGAAATCGATGCAGATGCGCAGGAACACGAACCTTCACTTGTATAACAACATCATTCGAACTGTGCTATGCACAGGGCCGGCCCTGGGGGTGGGCGAACTGGGCGGTCGCCCAGGGCCACCACTTTCCAGGAACGTTAACATTCCCGGGGCCACCACTCGGAAGGGGCATTTTTCTCAAGGGGCCTCCTTTTAAAATATAGGACTAAATTGCAGATAATACAAAGAGTAATAACGATGAATAATGTGTGTTTATTTCACACGGTAGAACCACGTCTGCGATCATGATAATGTTTATGTATTATTTATTCCTTTATGGATCACAGAAAAAACCAAGTTTATTAAAACAAAATCTTTTATTTTAATTAACTTTTATTAGTATGCATTTCGGGTCGATATCGACTCATCATCAGCAAACGCGTTTAAAAAACTGAAGAGAAAATTTATTTTCAAGTTGACAAAATTATTAAAAAAAAAAAAAAACTAAATGAACATTTTTAACTGTTGGCTGATTTGTTAGCATTAACAAAGGACTAATTGCATTTTTTGAAAATAGATAACTGTTAATGTAATTAACGTAATTGATGCATAGGTATGATGCGATTGAAAAATGCATTATGTATTGTACTAATTTAAATTATTTTACAAAATTGAAAAAGTGTAGATGATATATTTCCGTGGTCGGTGTTCATTCGATTTCTACATTTTGAAATTAGCATCGCCTCATATGCATCGAGTGTCCTATGGTCGGTGATGTGCTTTAATAATTTGATTCCGCCGATTTGATGGGGTGGCTCATCGCTGTTAGCAAATTTGTGTAAGGCCACTGTAGATTTTTCTGTTGCAAAATTCTTCACCGCATTTAGATGTTCAGTATATCTTGTTTTGATTTTTCGCTTTGTTTGTCCTATGTACTTGGCATCGCAGCTGTTGCATTGGATTTCGTAAATGCCACTCTTCTTCTTCTTCTTTTAGCGGTGCAGAAAGGTGTGCAACCGCTGTGCATCTATGTGGATTCGAGTTATGGTTCGTCGATGCTTTCGTCCGTTATGTCAAGGGACAAAAACATAGCTGCTGCGATAGGGTTTTTCCACAGTGAGATAGGGGTTAAGTCAGTGGGCGCAGCTGGGCATTGAAACAAGTGACCCACATCGTGTGGAGCGCCAGCGCAGTTTGGACAGATGTTTTGAATGTCCGGGTTAATGCGAGAAAGGTACGAATTGAGGCGTGAACAAAAGCCCGACCGAAGTTGAGCTAATGTCACTCTGGTGGCTCTCGGGAGCCTAATCTCCTCAGGCGAAATGGGTGGAGGGCGCACTGAGAGGACTCTGTTCGCACCTAATCTCGCAATAGACCGACTCACTTCTGCAGTGTGAATCTCAGCGATGGCAGCTCGGTATGCATCATCGTCGTAAGGGTCCCTCTTGTATCCCTGGACCTCTCTCTCTAGGTCTCGCAAATCACGCCTGACATGTCGTGGTGGAGGAATTCGGTCCATGAGACTGTTGTTGGGATGATTCTCACGGTAGCAACCAACAAGATATTGTTTGGACAGTAGGAGATTGTGGTCACGTATTGGCATCAATTTTGTCTCTTGATGTAAGTGATCCTGGGCAGACATCAAGAGGCAACCTGTGGCTGTGCGTAGAGCAGCATTTTGGCAGACCTGAATTTTGGTCCAGTTTGTAACACATAAGCTATGTGACCAAACTGGGGCTGCATAATCAGCAACTGCTCGACCCACCGCTTTGTATGTGACTAGCATGGTTTCTTTATCCTTGCCCCAGGTGCTACCAGCTAGTGCTTTTAGGATTTTATTCCTACTGCGCATTTTTTCACAAACGGATGCTGCGTGATGAGCTGACGTCATCATGTTCTCTAAATGGAGCCCGAGAATTTTAGGATTTGCAACAGTAGGAATTGGATTGTTGCCAATACGTACATCAACCTCCCACCGACAATCCACCGACCAGGTGGTAAGAAATGTCGCAGAAGATTTAGACGCGGAGATGGTGAGGTTTCGGCTTTGGAAGAAAGCCTGTAATCGTCCGAGATAGCGATTAATTTGGAGGCGCATTTCATCCTTATCCTCCCCGGTGGCGAGTACGGTGCAATCGTCTGCGTAGGAAATCACCTCGATTCCTTCCGGTGGTGTAGGAAGGCCGGACATGTAGATGTTGAACAGAGTGGGGGAGAGTACCCCACCCTGTGGAACACCTAATTTGATTTTCCTAAGCTTAGAACGTTTGCCACGAAACTCAGTGAAGGAATGCCGACCAGCTAGATAGTTTGCAATCCAACGGATCTCTTGAGCAGGGATATGCATATTCAGTAAGTTAGCGAGAAGCATCGAGTGATTGACATTGTCAAAAGCACTCGTTAGGTCAATTGCCACAAGAATCGTTCTGTGGCAAGGACGTCTGTGGTTTAG
The DNA here is from genome assembly GCA_949715475.1 of Microchrysa polita. NCBI lineage: Eukaryota > Metazoa > Arthropoda > Insecta > Diptera > Stratiomyidae > Microchrysa > Microchrysa polita. The sequence continues at coordinate 24,603,432 of OX454419.1, read as the reverse complement.
CCCATTACGGATGCGTGTAGTGATCGCATCGAGGGCTGTGGTGGTACTATGCATTTTCCTGAAGCCGTGCTGGTGAGGTTCTAGCTTAGCATGCTTAACAAGAGTGGGGTGAATAAGGGCCTCTAGCGTCTTTGCGACAGGTGAAAGTATTGTTATGGGTCGGTAGGATTCACCGAGACCAGCGCTTTTACCCGGTTTGAGACAGGGGACAATCCGTCCTGTTTTCCAGATTTCAGGGATGGCAAGCGTGGACATCGACAAGTTAAAGGCTGCCGTGAGATACTCAATGGCTGGAAGGTCGAGATGTTTCAACATGGCCATCGAAATGCCATCGGGTCCGAGGGCCTTTGAATTTTTAGCATTCTCAATGACTTTTTTAACCTGGTCCGCAGTATACGATGGTATAGTGTCAACATTTCTGCTGCGAATCCGTCTTCTAATTTTACGCTTTAAGCCATCGGACTTGGGATGTTCAATAAATTGCTTATTGAACAGGCTTGCGCACTGAAGGGGTTCGCTGGTGCTCTTATGGCCAAATTTGATGGCATTATTGCCCTTTCCTTTCCTAGGATTGGATAGGGCGCGGACAGTAGACCATAGTTTACTGACACCTTCATTGAGGTTGCAGTCATTTAGGTGCTCGTTCCATTTCGCCTTCCGATAGTCTTTTACTTGTCGGTTGATTTCGGAGTTAAGCTCCTGAATTCTGGGATCACCTGGGTGAGCGCGTCTGATATTATCTCGTTCATCGGCTAATCTGGCGGCACTGGTAGGGAAATTAGGTCGAACTTTCGGGATACGTCCAGCAGGAATAAAACGTGCCGCTGCTTTAGCAATGACGTTCCTAATATTTCTTTCGGCCTTATGAACGTTAGTTGGTGTGGGTAGCTCGATGAACTTCGCCGACGAGTATGCTTTGAACCCCTCCCAATCGGCTTTCTTGTGATTGACAAACGTTCGCTTCTCAGACTTAGTCAGGTTTGCTGGTTTGTCAACTCTTATTATGATTGGGAGGTGATCGGACGAGAGAGCAGTGTTGGTCTCCCATCGAGTAGCACTGATTAGGCTGGCACTTACAATAGTTAAGTCAGGAGAGCTACTGCAAGTGCCTGTGACTCGAGTCGGCGAGTCTTCATTGAGTGGACAGAAATCTGAGGCGTCTAGAGATTCGGCAATAGCTATACCCCTGGCATCGTTGTTGAGGTCAGAATGCCAGAGCTCATGGTGCGCGTTAAAGTCACCAAGAATGATCCTGTGCTCTCCAGATAGGAGAGGACCAATATCGAAACGATAGCCAGAAGGGCAACTAGAGTGTGGTGGAACATATACATTAAAAATTTCGATATTAGTACTCCCTGATGAAACTGAGATGGCTTGCATTTCCGCCGTACCGTCGACATCTACATCTAATACACAGTAATGTACGGACTTGTGTATTAGGAAGGCAAGTCCACCTCCAGGGTGAGAATCATTCCTGGCGGCTGGTCTATCTTTGCGCAGTATAACGTAATTGCCATGGACGCTGAGAGACGAGTTCGAATGGAGCAAAGTCTCCTGGATAGCAGAAATCAGAATTCTGTTTACACTCATGAAGTGAGTGATCTCGGTGATTTTTTGGTGAATGCCGTTGCAGTTAAACTGCAATAAGGACAGTGGATTGAAAACCGCTGGAGGAGGAGCAGGGGTTAAACTAGGCCTAGCATTCCTGATCATATTGTTTGGGGGTGCTGGGGGCTGAGGAGGAGGTGGAGGGCTAGGAGCAGCCCTTGGTCGCCCTGTATTTATGCATCCCGGTGCAACATATGCTGTGGAGTGCTGACCAACCCTTCTCAGGCCAGAACACCTGAGATGTACCCATTCCAAGCAACAATTACACTGCACTGACCTGGCATTCGTACCGATTCGTTGGCCGCAAACACTACAAAACCATACCTCTGGGCCTGGATTTGTTTCAATGCCAGCGCGAATTAATAAAATTGAGAGCAGCCGCGCCGAGATGTAATGCTCCCAATATGACGAAAAAACACATAACTCGAATCCACACATATACACAGACAAACACAACCTTCCTGCATCGAACCTTCAGGGCTCTTGCCAGGGAGGTATGTTGGAAACTTTTGGCCGTTTCCATGTAGAAAACGGGTGTAGTCCGCCCCGTAGAGGCAGTTTCCGTAGGACCACAAATGCCACTCTTTTCCTCGTTTGGTGTTTTGTCCTTTGATGATCCGAGCAAACTTTTCAATTTCATACTATTCTTGTATATCACTTGCATTCCTTCTTTTTTGTATGTGTTTTTGAGGGATCCTAATATTTTTGGCGCATATGTTAGAGAAACACGATGTACGTTTTTCGCCAATTCATTTTTGTTTTGAGCATACAATGTAGTGAGTTGGTTTCTGTATGCTAGTCTTGAGTGTTTTTTCACTAAACGCTCTATCAAGGATTTCTTGTAACCATTAACGTTGGCTAAGTGCAGGATGTGATTATATTCCTTCATATAATCTGCGGCGGATAGTGGGAGATTGCACATACGATGAATGAATGAATGAAAGGCGGCTATCTTATGTTGATGTGCGCAGTATGAGTCATTCGGGATAAGTCTGTCGGATGTTGTAGATTTCCGATAAACTGAGACTTGTAAAGGACCTTGGCTGCCTCTAGTGAGAGTGAGATCGAGGAAATTTAACTTGCCAGACTGTTCAACCTCATGAGTGAATTGTATTGAGGGATGTTTATTGTTCAATGCATCTAAAATCGGTGCTATACATTCTTCCTTGACTATTGCAAAAACATCATCGACATATCGATACCAAACTCGTGGTAAAATGCCGATTTTTTGCATCTCCATTTCAAAGTTTGCCATGAAAGCCTCTGCAATTAGGGGAGATAGCGGATTCCCCATGCTAGCACCTTGGTCGCATTTGAAATATTCATTTCTGAATTGGAAGGAATTGTGTGACATGCATATATTCGCTGCGTTAACGTAGACATTCAATTGGTCAGCCCTTAGATCGAATTTCGTTAAATGTTTTTTCAATGCAGCAATAGCATTTTCAATAGGTACACTTGGAAATAAGGATGTGACGTCAAAGGATACCATTCTTTCTCCTGGCTCGATATTTATGCTTTCGATTTTCTTCACAAACTCAAACGAATTTTTTACTGCAAAGCTTTCGAAATCTCCGAATTTGCACATTTCGTTGACAAGCCATTTTGCAATATTCACTAATGGAGAATTCAAATTTGAAACGATCTTCCTCATTTTCTCCCCTTGTTTATGTATTTTGCACAAACCGTACATTTTGGGTACTTCTGGATTTGGGACGCGTAGTTTGTATAGAGGTACACCAAACGTTTTGTTGATATCGGATATTAGGGATCGTGCATCATTTTGCATTTTTGGGAGTGGTGATCTATTCATTTTCACAAAATTATCTTCATTGATGGAGTTCAACATACGTTTATCATATTCGTTTTTGGCAATTATAACAATTTGGTTACCTTTATCAGCCTTTGTGTAGTATACATCTCTTTCTCGTAGTGATTTTAATGCTGTTGACCATTTATTTGATGTTCGATGTTGTTGATTTGGTGAATTCTTCCTCTTCTTTAATATGTCTGTGGCCTTCTTTCGTATGTGGGTTTTGGTTGCTTCTGGCACATACTAATAACTTTCTTATCTGTGCTTCTGGCTTATATTGGATTGTAGATTCGATATCGGCAATTACATCGTTGATAGGTTCGTGTTTAGGTTCGATAGTGAAATTTAAACCGCGATTCAAAAGTGACAATTCATCTTCACAGAAAACTTCATTTGGCATGTTAACTATAAGATTGTCCACTTTTTTAACAATTGGTGTTATATCTTTGGGTCTAGAATTGATACTAATAAAAGTTAATACTAATACTAATAAAAGTTAATTAAAATAAAAGATTTTGTTTTAATAAACTTGGTTTTTTCTGTGATCCATAAAGGGATAAATAATACATAAACAGTAATAACGATGATCTGATTATATGCCATAATAAGTCGTTTATCATTTTTGCTCAATATTCTTCGGAATTAATCGAAAAGTTTGTCCGGTTTCCAAATTTATAGTTTTAAATTGCCTCTTTATAGTTTTATCACACCAGAATAACTAGTAAGATTGAGGCATAGGTTTTTCCTGAGAACAATAACAATTTTGTCAGCATAGATAATCGGAAATTTAATCAAGCAATTAAAAAAAATGCGAGCATCATGCTCGGACGGATTGTTTTCTTGTTTTGCTCTAACTCCTGAGGACGATGGTAGGCTGACGACTACCGTGTGTAATTGCCAACGTGCGACAGGCCTTACCGAGTATCGAAAACTCGTTTCTCTATGTCACAGAGTGCCGACCGAACGATCAAGGCCACAGAGTACGGTTTTTGGTTTTGCCTTGATAAATTTTGCAAAGATCGCTCCATAGACTCTGTGGTCTATTGATTTGTAGTGCTTGCAATGACATTATGAAGAAGTAGGAAAACATAAAATTAACCCGCATACGCCGCAGATTACATTTTTCGTAGAAAAGGCGATACAACAAACCGGGTATATATGTTCCCTGCCGAATGTCGAAGGAAGCGGAAGGTTCTGATTTTATGGTAAGCAGCTATTCGTGTTTTTCTGTGACGTCGTTAGTACTAAAGGAACCTTTTTTGTGAGTCAAAATGACTCACGTTAGTAATAACCGCCTATGTTTTGTACTTTACATACTTGGTTTCTGGGTGATGTTTTACAGTCCATCCAATTATCAAACACACATTCTTATTATCCTTATATAAAACAAGTATTCCGAGGTTTTTGGCGCATCCTTTCATACTCTTCTCCTTGATATACCAAAGTTTCTGTAGTGAGTCAAAATGACTCATGGTTAGTAATAAGCGCCTAAAATTAAGGCTAGTCTTCCCGGGTTAAAACACGCTCATTAAAGTAAAAGCGGAAAAAAGCAGCAAAAAATACTGGCTTTGTACAGCCTAATTATAATGTTAAGCCCAGTTTTGATTTCTTAGCTGACTGCAGCATGCCAAATACTTCCATTCCAAAAGACATACAACGAACGGACAATTTCTGTGAGGAGTAATGAATCTCTAAATTGATAATAACTTTACCATCCAACTTACGCTTTAAGTACCTATATCGCCGAGGTCAGTAATACCAATGAGTTTAAAAGAGAAGACGAATTGTTGACGACGAGTTGACAAGAGTATTGTCTTTATAAAATTATTCTCGCAAGTCGACGGAGATGACGCTATAGGAGTATTCGTCAGACCTGAAGAAACTTGAAGACGACCTAAAACGGAATGTCCCTTTTTAAATTGTTGAACTTGGAATTTTGGGATTGAGTATGAAAAAAAATGGTTGAGCTAAAAGCATCAAAAGATGAATTTCGCAGATGTCATGGGAGATATAAAACTTTTCCTTTAAAAAAAAAGAGGACCCCAGAGAAAAATTATTTCGAGTAAACAGCTCACAAATGGGTCAGTATTAGTGAAATTTTTACAAAACAACTCCCTCCAAGCAAGCAGGGATGTTTGTAGATTACCTTAAATAAATAAATAAATAAACGAAAAAATTGTGACTGAAAATAAACAATTTAAACAATGTTGTCTCTGTAACAAATTTTGGCTTCATTGTTGGTAGGGGCCACCAACATCAATTTGGCCCAGGGCCACCAGAATGCTAAGGCCGGCCCTGGCTATGCTATTCATCCTAAGCATGAATCCGAACCCAAGCTTCTGAAAAATCATGTGGGCACAGTATTTTCTGTGAATTTCCGGGGTAGTTTCCATCAACTGTATGATAAGGTAGAATCGTGGAACTTAAACGATTGCTATGGGCGGGAATGCATAAACGGCAATTGCATACCCATGCCCTTTGGCGAGAAAATCGAAAAATCGACTAAGGCATCTAGACTTTATAGAATATTAGCGACCAATCTATTTGATCCTAGCGCTTTGATAAAGGCCGATGGCTAGTTGATTTCTGCAAGAAATTGACTTCCTCCTAGAAGCTAGACACACACCTTTCTGTTAGCTCGCCGGCGGCATCTACAAGTACCCAGCGGTGAGCATGAACACTCTCGTGAGTTTCCTCAAGTCAAATCTCACTATCAAAGGAAAAGATAATCTTTTTTTTCGGTTTTGATCCATTTAAGACGGTTGGTGGTGATGGCTTAATTCACGCTGATTATAGCACATGTCCGGCATTGTATACTCGTGGATTGAAAGATTTTGTAAGGCCTGCCTAGACCTGGTCCTGTTTTTTATACCCTTCAAGGGTATATATATTCAGTATATATTCAGGAGTCTTTTGACCTTCATTTACGTCCAGCAATCATGGTGACGCGTGCGAGTCGTATTCATACCAAAGGTAGGCAAACGTGGACACGAGGTCGCGAAGGATTTCAGGCCTATTAGCTTATCCTCCATCGTATTGAAAACACTGGAGCGTATTATTGATCTCTACATTCGGCAAAGCATGGGAAGCTCAGCACTCTCTAGTTCGCAGCATGCATACGTAAGGGGTAGATCCACAGAAACGGATCTCCACGAAGTAGTGCGCAGCATCGAGTACAGTCTGCAATACAAACAGTACACGTTAGCCGCTTTCCTCGACATAGAGGGGGCTTTCAACAATGTCCGCATAGAATCTATTCACGAAGCCCTTGCGGATTCGGGAGTGGAGGTGGGACTCAGCAAATGGATAGTGAGTCTGCTGAAGACCAGGGTAATTCATGCGGACTTAGGAAACAGCCAGATGACAAAATTCGTCTGCAGAGGGACACCTCAAGGTGGTGTCATCTCGCCGCTACTGTGGCTAGTAGTGATCAATAAAATCTTAACTAAACTCGACGAGGAAGGTATAAAAGTAGTGGCGTATGCGGATGATGTAGCGATCATAGTATCAGGAATGTGTCTCTCCGTGATCAGTCAGATCATGGGAAGAGCGCTCGGGTTAGTCAGCAAGTGGGCTACAAGCTGTGGCCTTGGTGTAAACCCAAGCAAGACAAAGCTGATGCTGTTCACTACAAAAAACAAGATACCATCTTTTTCCCTTCCAAAACTTAACGGACAGCAACTCACACTATCGACTAGTTCGAAGTATTTGGGAGTCATTTTAGACCCGAAGCTCAGCTGGAAGTTGAATATTGAAGAGCGTGTTAAGAAAGCCTGCGTAGTTTTCTACGCCTGTAGGACAGCCCTCAATAAAAGGTGGGGCGTTAAACCAAATGTAGTACTCTGGCTTTATACAGCAGTGGTACGTCCCATGCTGACGTATGGAGCACTTGTGTGGTGGCCAGCGCTTAGCAGAGAGTACAATATAACGAAACTTGGTAGGGTGCAAAGAACGGCATGTCTTGGCATCACAGGGGGTATGCGAACATGCCCGAGGGATGCGTTGAATGTAATCCTGCATCATCTACCAATCAACCTTTTTGTTAATAAACTGGACGGCATGTAGCGCGGTAAGGCTTAAAGAGTCCGGTGGCTGGACCTCCAAGCCATATGGCCACGCTGATATCCTCAACCAGCTGCCACTAGATGAGATCAAGGCTACAACAGACTTTGCAGTGACTACACTGAGTCTTGGGAAAAACTTTGCTGTCAAAATTCCGACTAGGTGCGAATGGGGTACGGGTGAGGCAGTAGGGGATTACGCAATCTCTATTTTCACAGATGGATCTAAAATGAGCTGCGGTGTAGGTTCAGGAGTCTTCTGCGATACACTTAACATCTCTGAATCCTACCGTCTTCCTGATCATGCTAGCATTTTCCAGGCGGAATTGTTTGCAATCATGAAGGCCTGCCTCGCACTCGGAAATATTCAAGACAGCCAAAACATAGCCATCTGCTCAGATAGTCAGGCGGCTATTAAGGCACTTAACTCTGCGAAGATATCCTCTAAGATTGTCAAATGCAGTGAGGAGACGCTAAACAATCTTGGTAGAAAGCACTCAATCACACTAATTTGGGTGCCTGGCAATGAGCTGGCAGATGAGTTGGCCAGAAAAGGGGCCTCTATGGACACCTCCTATGAGAAGCGCGTACACGTTCCGATGTCAACTGTCAAGGAACATATATCCTTGCATTATCTTACGATTGCAGGCGGTTACTGGCGAAACATAGGAACTTGTGCCATATCACGGATCATATGACTGGAAAAGGACGTCCGAGATTCTAACAAGACCGCGGAAGGATATCGTCAGACTTACAGCAGTTATTACGGGCCATTGGCCAATAGGGGACCATGCGGCCAGGCTGGGTATACCTCACAACTCGCATTGTCGTAGTTGCGATAACGCAAGTGAGAGAGAAACTCTAACTCACTTTCTCTGCAAATGCCCAGGTCTCGCTAGATCCCGCTATCGAACAATCGGTCGTGCGTTTTTTGATAGTCTAGAGGATGCGTCGGAGGCGAAAATAGGGGAGCTGTTTCAGTTCCTCAATTGTACTGCGTGGCTCTAGACGCCTCTCCACTCATGACATTTAACCTTCTGTAACCTCCTTCTTTATTAGTTTAACGGAATTTGTGATTTCAAAACGGCGCCTTCTGCGCTAATTGGACTTCTGGTCTGCTTGACCTAAGCCACCACTTTTACCTACCTACCCTAAAGGGTATATTGACTTTGTCATGAAGGTTGTAACGCATTGAAGGAAGCATCTCCGACCATATAAAAAGTATACATATATGATCAGCATGACGAGATGAGTCGATTGGGCGATGTCAGTCTGTCCGTCTGTCTGTCTGTTGCGACGCGTTTTACTCGGCCAATTTAAAAGCTATGAAGCTGGAACTTTGCTCAAATGCTTCTTTTTGCTGCAGGCAGTTTGTATGTTTGAATGGGTAAAATCGGGCAATGGGGTCATGGGGCTGCCATACAAACCCAACTAGGTTCTTCTAAGAAAAACTTTTTCAACCAAATTTCACACAAATGTGTTTCTATTGACAACACAAAACATATGTAAGAATGGATCAAATCGGACCATGGGGTTATGGGGCTGCCATAGAAACCCAACCCGCCATTTTGGTTTTTCTAAGAAACATTTTTTAAACCCATTTCACAAAACCGGCCCACTTATTCCAACCAAACCCCACACAAATATATTGTTTGCCGACGCAACCGAACTTTTGTGAAGACAGAAGGAAAATAATGGGGGGGGGGGGGGGGTTAAATACTAGTCGTAGGTACGCCCGAAAAAACTTTTAGCCCGAGGGTAGCGAAGGGTATCCAAATTTCGGCCGCGCCCGAAATTAGCCTCGGTCTCGTTTTTTTTTTATAGAGATTGGGAATCTTTCTAGATACTGTGTGCGCCTTTACGATCGCAGACAGTTATATCGAATTTTAACCAACTAAACCTAAACACTCCTTCCATCACCGTCACACCCGTTTCGGTATTACTTCGCGGGGACGGTACCGGCTACTCAGCCATCAGTGCGACTTGCAGACTTACGACTGCGCTCCTCTCTCTGCAGCTCCATATGGACTGCACAAACTGCTCTGCTCACGGCATTCATTCAATTAAAAAATTACAGCGTTTAAGGGTTTTGAGTTACAGGCAAACTGGCGAGGCATATAAGATAACGGATGTTACCACTCTCGTTTTTGGACCACCTGTATTTGGCATCATTCTAGCAAGCGCCGCGGTGGCGGTTGCCGCCTTATCGCATACGTACTTCAAGTGCTCTTCAAAACTTAGTCTAGCGTCGATCATAACCCCCAAGTACCTAACGGCATGCTTAGAGGATCTAACACACTCTCCAACTCTGATTTTGAGAGAACACTTTTATCTGCACTTACTAATTTGGACCACTTCGGTGAAAATGGTGTTTATTCCGAAAACGGGGCAAGCTTTGCCCCATTTGCACACTCACCCTAAAGATCTTAGGTCTATCTGCCTGTCCTCTACTTTGGAAATGCATTTACGAAGTAGTATTCACGCAGGTCTTTTATCATAACCTCACAACCTCTCTATCCTCTTCTATGGAATGTTTTGGTCAATAGGCTGATCGTGGATCTGAAAACATTGGCATGTAAGGTTATTGCCTATGCGGATGAAAATGCTATTGCAATATCGGGTAAGTTTCCTACCCTTAATGGGTACTACAAAACGTGCTCTCCTTGCTACCCATCTTGTCGGAGTTAATCCAAACAATACTGAAATTGTACTTTTTACATTGAGAAATATATATAGCAGACAAAGCTCAGATTGAAGTTCAATATACAAGAACGTGGTTGCACTTTACTCATGCACGAAAGCGATTGGGAAAACCTGGGATCTCCAACCGAAAATTCTACATTGTCTATATGTGGCGGTGATTCGTCCTGCATAGCGTGGTTGTCTGGCGCGCTTAGGATTAAAATGATGACAAAGGCGTGGCAATCAGTGGAGTACTCAAGACAACTCCGTCTGATGACTTGAATGTGTTACTGCATCTCATCGCTTTGGATATTTTCGCGGAGCCGCCTGCAAGCCATTGGAAGATACTTAGCATTGCGCACTCTACAGTTCTAAGTAACCGTTCTCTAAATAATTAACTCTGGAAATGCAAGTTATTGAAGCTGTTGTGGGTATTATAACGGGGCACTGCCCTATTGGCGAACACTTTAGGAGGCTTAACCTTGGGTATAATGATATCTGCAGTATCTGCAGAGGAGGAGGAAAGTGTCTTCTATTTTCTTTATCTTCCCAGGCTTATCAGAAAAAAGAAGATCGATTCTGGAGGCATACTTTGTCGATTTGGGAGACGCGGAGAACGCTGAAATTAGTCAACTTCAACGTTTTTTATTGCGCGGGTTGATGTTAGGCTTATGGTGGCCGGGATTAGCCCTTTAACCTGCGACCGAGAGTTCCATGGGACCAATTAGGATGACGAGGACAGTGATGATGGCGTCGCATTTTTTAGCCTATAGCGTGGGCACTAATGTAATAGTGTGTAAAAGAATAAATTGATGGTTTTTGCTTTCAACTCCGGCGAGCGGCTGTATTCAGATTCGAAATCCCCAGCATCCCTCGACGCATGCTGATCCATTTTGGATTAGGAATTTCTGTTATGCTTAAAGAATTTTCTACTGTCCTTGTAATAGCATTGTAACGAAGGAATTTAATCATCCGAAGATACCCGGATGGAGCCAAAGCCTCATCTACTGTGCAGGTTAGGCAACGAAGATAGGGCTTTTGAACGAATGAGCAGCGGTATGCACTCAGTGGAAGTAGTGACTGGTAGGGTTTGTGCCACTCGTTGGCCCTGTCCTTCTATAAATAAAAGGGACCTCGGGCTCGGATGCCTGGGCTTAACAGCAACAAACAAAGGGGTTAAAATTGGGATAAACATCGTGAAATAAAGTCAACGAGCACATGTGGCATCTTATTCGTGCTCCGAATACCCGGATGGCAACGGGCGGGTTCCTGCCAAGCTATATCCACTAATCGATAGAAGACCACGCACGGCCAAAGAAAATAAATGGAGGTGCCTTCCTTAAAAATCAACATTCGTGGCATCCCCAAACGTAGCAATCCTCCCTGTTAGAGTACCTTTTCGTTTCAGTTTAATGAAGCCAGCCATTTTCTTGTGTTGTTCTTTCTGTGTAATCACAGGATGCCATGCTACAGGAGCTAAGAAGTCCACCTATAAGTAAGATACGTAGCTTGATAGAAACGCCACTTGGTAAAAGAGTAAAGAATGGATCGGCACCGAAATGTTATTTAGGGAAGTTATTACTGCCGTGCAAGCAAATCACAAATGGGTTGGCTACGATATACCGTCCGCCATATTTCCGTTTTTTTTTTTAATCCCGACGTTCATTATCCCGTCAGTTAAAAATCCCGCTCAATTGAAATCCTGCCTAATCAAAATTCCGCCATTTCAATAACCCGAAGATAGGTGCTCTTTCGATAGTCGAGATTTAGGATCCCCTGCTGTGTGATAATCTTGTTCTGTGGGAGCTTAATTACCATCTTGATCGAAGAAATATGTGTACTAAGAGAAAGTATCGCATTAACTGCTGGAAGTCATATAACATAATTCTTTTTTTTTAATAATGAAAATAATTTCTGATGGTATTTTGACGGGATTATTTCACTATCCACTAGCGGGACTTTAAGACGGCGGGGTTTGTAGTGGGGATTTTATAATAGCGAGATTAGATTAGATTAGATTACATGAGGGCATCGGCATATTTGCCATAAGCACTGCGACCGGTGGTCTATTGTGCCATTGCCCACTCTACAGGTTAGATAAATTTATCTAACCGACATCTGTCGATAAATCGATTAATTTGTCCCATGCTAAGGGAGGCGATGTCCTCTGTGAGAGGGAAAGTTATGCCGAAGCATTCCTCCCGTCGCATCGCCAGTCTTTCACACTCGCAAAGTATGTGAGTGGATGTTTCGTCATCCGCCTCGCAGAAACGGCAGGTCGCGTCTGCGACTAAGCGCATGGTTCTTAAGTGCCCGTTCAGACGGGAGTGGCCTGTAAGGAGGCCAGTTATGATTCTGACCCTGTTCCTGCTGAGCTTAACTAACTCCAGAGTGCGTTTCTTAGAGTAGGTTGCTACAAAAAGCTTCGACTGCCTTAGTCCTGGAAGGGCCTCCCAGCATACAGTGGCTGTCGTCTTTTCCCACTCAGTGATTTCGTTTCTGCATAGACACAGTGGAATACCGCAGAAGGGTTCCGGGCCGCAGAAGGGGCTAGCAGAGGCTACCATAGCGTGTCCGGGAACCCAAAGGAGTGTAAGATCATTGCGAGATCCTACAGATTGAAGTATTTCCTGACACAGCCACACTAGTTTGGAAGTAAAGGTATGTTTTGTAAGAGCTTTGATAGCCGCCTGAATGTCGGTAAAGATCGCTATCTTTCTGTTGACATATCCTTTGTTCTGACATTCTCTGGCACAAATTTCTATTGCATGTACTTCCGCCTGGAACACAGACGCTAATTTCCCCATAGGTACTGAGTAGCTTACACCTGGACCACTGATGCCCGCTCCAGAGCCTGTCTCAGTTTTAGATCCATCTGTGTAAAAGCTGATAGTGTTGGGGTGGAGGGACCTGAACATATCCGTCCAACTTTCCCTCGCCCAGATTGCCGATTTAAAGGACGCGTTGAAGCGTAATGTCTTGACTAGGTAGTCCGAGGGTAGGCAGAGGGTATTGCTACCTTGTAACCATCCCATTTGATCATGGCTAAAAGTGACTGTCGTGCTGGAGGCCCTGAGCCTACCAACAGCCAGCCTCGCCGAAGCCTCAATATGAATGTGTAGCGGAGTTAGGTCTAGAAGAACCTCCAGGGCAGCGGTGGGGCATGAAACAATAGCTCCAGTGATAATTAGACAGGCAATCCTCTGGAACTTACCTAGATCCGACTTACCAGTGCTAGTTGAAGCCCTTTTCCACCACACCACCGCCCCATACTCCACTATAGGTCTAACAACTGTCTTGTAAATCCACAGAATTAAATGTGGTTTAATTCCCCAGGTCTTACCTACATAGCCTCTGCAGGTCCATAGTGCCTTGATCGCCTTCTCCGTGACCGATTTCAGGTGGTCATCCCAGAGTAATTTGCTGTCAAGAGTGACTCCCAAATATTTGACTTGGTTTGCCATTTTAATTTGGGAGTTGTACATAGTACGACAACTCAGGGTTCTTGTTGTCCTGCTCCTACTGAAAGGAACCACCGTGGTCTTGGACGGGTTGACCCGTAGACCACTCTCCGTGCACCAATCTTGAACTATTCGCAGGGCGGTGTGGAGCACATGGGGTAGGACTTCCTCAAATTTGCCCTTAACCATGATGACCAGATCGTCTGCGTATCCTTGGGTGGAGAACCTCTCTAAGGTTAGTTTCCACAACAGTCCATCAAGAACTAAACACCAAAGAAGGGGGGACAGTACCCCTCCTTGTGGGCAGCCACGAGTGGCTAAGGCGGAGAGGGTGGACCCTCCGATGCTGGTATAAATGTTCCTCGATGAAAGCATGCGTTGCACCCAGTTAATCATTGTCACATCTGCCCCTTTTGTTCTCAGCGCCGTACCAATGGACTCGAAGGACGTATTGTCAAAGGCCCCTTCTATATCCAGGAATGCACAAAGTGCCATCTCCTTATTTGATATGGCCACTTCGATTTCGTCCACTAGGGTATGAAGTGCAGATTCAGTCGATCTGCCTGGTTGGTAGGCGAATTGTCTGGGGTGCAGCGGACTCGTCTTAAGAAGCGTACTCCTTATGTGTGCGTCCAATATCTTCTCCATTGCTTTCATGGGGAACGAGGTTAGACTAATTGGTCGATACGATTTCGGATCGTCTGTCGACCTTTTTCCCACTTTGGGAATGAAGACCACCCTCACTGATCTCCAAGCTGTTGGGATATATCCCAAAGCATAACTACTTCTATATATATTGACTAGGAATGGGATCAACTCTTCTTGCGCCTTCTGTAATAACGCTGGAAAGATACCATCCATGCTAGGCGATTTGAAGGGATCAAAGGTCCCAATCGCCCATCTAACCTTATCATAGGTAAATATATCCCTTGCTGCCCTCCAATCGGACCGGTTGGACCTCCTGAAGGAATTACAGCAGTGTGGGAAAGCGGTCTGATTTAATCTGCATCCTGGGAAATGAGTTTCCAGAAGCAGTATACCTGTCTCACTCGAGTTTTCAGTGATTGTGCCATTCGGCCTTTTGAGTGTGCTAATCGCATTAGCTCCATTTTTCGCCAGCACCTTATGCAGCCTAGCCGCTTTTGTGGTGCTGTTAACATTGTCGCAGAAGGTCATCCAGCTGCGCCGTTTCGCTTCCCTAATGGTCTTATTATATTCTGTCAGGGTGGAACGATACACGTCCCAGTCCCCGTTACGCTTGGCCCGATTAAATAATTTCCTCACGTTTTTCCGGAGGCGAGCAAGAGATTATTTTTAAAAAGCGGGATTATGATCGGGCGGGATTTTGTTTTTCGGGATTTTGTAGGTATCTGCGAAACCGTGATCGTATCAATTCTTCGTTAGTGTGTTGACGACACATACAAATCCGTTCGACGGATAGTTTCAATTTCGACACTTTAATATAAAGGGTAGTAGTCTGGCTGGTCTAGCGGTTAGTGCGCGCACCTTCGGTGCACAGGGTCATGAGTTCGCATCTCACCGTGTTCCATGGTGTTTTTCGAACTCACGAGCTTGTGACGGACTATGATCTCACTCAGATGTTAAACGAGTACCCATTTATGGGGATAAATAACACTGCTGAGTGTGATGCTGATCTCATTACCTCATCAAAAAGCAGATAAGATCTTGGAAATAGGATGTCACTAACACATCCTGCGGCCTTAGTCCAATGTTGGATTGTCGCGCCTGTTATTTTTTAATATAAAGGGGCATAAAACAATATAATTTACTATTATCACATAAATTAACACTTTAATCTAATCGGTACACAAATCAATCCACACTTTACAGACATTTAAATAAAATCTCTCCAATTACGCTTCTCATTTCACCTCCCTACCAACACCACCGTCTCCACTGAATTCTCTGTGAAATGGCTGAAAACATTCGCGACACAAAGCAATATTACACGTTGTACAATGATAGGGCGTTCGTTTTTCCAGTTTTTTAATACTACACTGTGCACAACGTCTGCGCGTGCCTTTTTGCATTTCATGTTGACCGGTGTCGCTTTTGTGAATTTTTGCCGTAAGACGTTGATAGTGTCGGTATCTTTTTGTTGGGGCATGAGGCTGCGATTGCGATGAATTGGGCGACGAACGAAAATCGATAAGCAATGAATTAGGTTCTGAAAAAGTGAGGCATGTATTTAGTTGCTGTATTAATAACTACGTTTCTTTGGCATCCAGAACAGATCAGGATAATATCTAACATCCGCACAAATTTGATATAAGTTCTTCTGTATAGGAAATAGGATAGTCTGGGTCAATTTCAGTCTGGAAAGTTTGGTGATATCGTCCTGTTAAGGATGCTAAAGAAGCTGCATGTACCTTCTTCCTGTGTTGGCAATTTTTCACATATTCCCGGACAATCATCTGTTTCCATTATGTCTTCTTCCAGAGGATTTGTTGTGTTATGGCTTTCATCGTTGTTGTCCTTAGATTCCCATTCACTGTCGCTGTTGATTTTTTCATTCAAATTGATTTCACAGATTACTTCCTGGCTCGGAATTTGAGTATTTTTTTCGTTTTTTACGCTTGTATTTGGAGATTCATTGAATTTTTCATGTTTTAATTGTAGTTTTTTGGTTTTTAATCGTTTTTCTGGCTTGGCTATGTCTTTTGGATGCTGGAATAGAAAATAGTGTTAGGATTAGATTAGATTAGTAGATCTCTACTAGAATAGTTGCATGTAAGTAAGAAAGAATTAAAGGAGTGGGGAAAGTGGTCCTGTGGTCCGAAAATTCTCCCAATGAAGGCGATGAGTGGAAATCAGCGAAATTCTATTGCTAATAAGACGGAATGGGTAGTAGCTTCTCTCATGAATCTTGATTAGATGTTCTATTTTTGAAGCAAGGGTAGCGTGTGCACTCAATAAAGAAAGAGGAAATATCACGCTTTTTTCAATTAAGGCTCTATACCGGCATCAATCGTCACTTGAAATCGAGTTTCGGGGAGCATACATCGACGTGAAGTTTCGGTATTTCTTTTTGGCCCCATAGCTGCTTCAAATTTGCCACCGGTGACTTTCTCGTTAAATGCACGGTAGTGCTTCCTTTCGAAGACTACGTCGCGTCGCCAGGAACGAATCTTACGGGACGACCCCTTCTTCTTCTTCTTTTAGCGGTGCAGAAAGGTGTGAAACCTCTGTGCATCTATGTGGGCACGATTTATGGTTCGTCAATGTTTGTCTCCGTGAGATCTAAGGACAAAAACATAGCTGCTGCGATAGGGTTTTCCCACAGCGATATAGGCGTAAGATCAGTGGGCGCAGCGGGGCATTTAACAAGTGACCCACATCATGAGGAGTACCATAGCAGTTTGGACAGATGTTTTGGATGTCCGGGTTTATGCGAGAAAGGTACGAATTAAGGCGTGAACAAAAGCCCAACTGAAGTTGAGCTAGTGTTACTCTAGTGGCTTTTAGGAGCCTAATCTCCTCAGGCGAAATTGGTGGTGGGCGCTCTGAGTGGACTCTATTCGCACCTAAACCCGCGATAGACCGATTCACTTCTTCAGTGTGGATCGCTGCAATGGCGGCTCGGTATGTAACTTCATCGTAAGGGTCCCGTTTGTATCCCTGAACCTCTCTCTCAAGGTCTCGTAAACCACGCCTGACATGTCGTGGAATTCGGTCCAAGAGATGATTATTGGGATGATCCTCACGGTAGCAACCAACAAGATACTGTTTTGAGAGTAGGAGATTGTGGTCACGTATTGGCATCAATTTTGCCTCCTGATGTAAGTGATCCTGGGCAGACATCAGAAGGCAACCTGTCGCGATGCGTAGAGCGGCATTTTGGCAGACCTGAACTTTGGACCAGTTTGTGTCACATAGACTATGTGTCCCCCAGGGGCCCCCAACGCCAAGAAAAAATAATTCTTATTTTTAAAAAAACCTAGCTACAATCATTTCAATTTACATTGCAGTAATAATTTTATGCGATACTGTTGACGCCAATTATGTACTCTCTTTACATTGATCTAAGACATAAGCGAGTCTGTTTTAGAGTGGGTCGATGGTACACAGGTATACAAGGCATGCACCAAGTATATAATCCGAGTGTTTTCCCGGAAACTGGTTGTTAAAACGTTGGGAAATTCTTAGAACAAAAATTTAAATTGAATGCCAATTCAGAATCGGGTTGTACATCGATGAATGTTCATGTTAGCGTGCATTTCCTTTGCTTCACAACAATTAACTAAAAGTAATTGAAAATGTCGGGTTCAAGATCAAGAATTTACCCATCAGGATCTCAAAAACGGAGACAAGCCGCCGAAAATGAGGAATCAAAAAAAAAATTGCCAAAAATTAATTCATTTTTTAGAGCTATGAATAATAAAGATACTAATGAGAAGGAAGATTGTAAGATTTCGTTGCGAATATTGAAAACTTCATAGTAATCGTATATTTATTTCCGAATGAATTTTTCATTTATGTTATAGGTCAATTAATTGATATTACTGGCACGACCACCGAATCAACTGAAGCGGTAGAAGTTTCATCTGAAGCTGTAGTAGTTTCATCTGAAGCTGTAAGAGTTTCTCCTAATTCATCGAGTATACCTTCAGGTTCAGGTATACATATTCATCATATGTTTTCGTCAATAATTTTGCATCTTTTAGAATGATGCTAAAATACCTTTCATGCATGATCCAATACTCCATTCTCACATATGATTCTACATAATTTGGTGGGTTATCCCTGTGCTAACTCATTTCTAACTAATTTCTTGTCGGATCAAAAAATATATATATTTTTTTTCATTTTAATTTTCTTATAAATCGGGCCGATTACTTCTCAAATGGCCCTTTTACATAGAATTCTACAAACTCCGGGGTTATGAAATCATATCGTGAATTTGGATATTATGTTGAGTTTATATTTTTAACGAGCTGCATTTGCTTCTATTTAGGTTCGCAGATTTTATCTTTATCATCACCCTATAATGAAACGTGCTCGGAAGATGCGGAGGCTATTGATAATTGTCCAGATGTTGAGCCACTTTTGAAAACTGACAAGGGTTTTTATGGAAATCGACAGCTTACAACCGCCGAAAAACGATTTTTGATTGAAGCTGACCCGTGTCGCCCAACTGGGCCATATCCTCGTGACACAAACGGTCGCAGTTTTACGAGCTTTTACTATCAGAAAAATCTTAAATCTGGTCTTGTCGCAGAACGTTCCTGGTTATGCTACTCTAGCATTTTGAATCAATGCTACTGCTTACCTTGTTGGCTTTTCGCAGGAATTAAAGATTCTTTTGCCAATGGGTTCAGTGATTGGGCGCATCTACAACAAGCGTTGGTTCGACATGAAAGTAAGAATGAGCACAATCTGTCTTGCTCAATTTTTGACAAGTGGCGCCTAAATAAAACAGTGGACTCTGAGCTAGAAAATGTGATAAGGGAAGAAGAATCGTTTTGGAGAAAAATTTTGACACGCATCATAGATGTGAGCCTAACACTAGCCA
Source organism: Microchrysa polita (assembly GCA_949715475.1). Lineage (NCBI taxonomy): Eukaryota > Metazoa > Arthropoda > Insecta > Diptera > Stratiomyidae > Microchrysa > Microchrysa polita. The sequence continues at coordinate 24,584,274 of OX454419.1, read as the reverse complement.
GCTGTAATTTGACCTTTCGGGGTCATGACGAATCACAAAACTCTAGAAATCCGGGAGTATTTATGTCAGTTATCGAATTAATAAGCCGATATGACCCCATTTTGAAAAGTTTACTGGAAAATAGAGGGAAGCATTCCAGAACATATTTAAGTCCAACAATTCAAAATGAAGTAATCAATATTCTCGGAGAAAATGTGAAACAAAAAATTATTTCCGATATCCAAGAGGCTCCTTTCTTTTCAATTATATTAGATTCAACTCAGGACGTGGCTAAGATCGACCAATTGAGTGTAGTTTTGAGATATGTGTTAATTTCGAAGGAAAACAACAAACCCAAACAAATCGTCACCCACGAATCCTTTTTAGGCTTTATTCCAATAGATGATCAAACAGGTGCCAACATTAGTAATATCATTAAAAACAATATCATCTTAGGAAATGGTTTATGCTTAGAAAAATTACGTGGTCAAGGGTACGACGGTGCGCCAAATATGTCTGGGATTTACAAAGGAGTTCAGGCAGAAATTCTGAAAGTAGCTCCAAATGCTCCATACGTCCACTGTGCTGATCATGAAATTAACCTGGCGCTCAATGATTCGGTAAAAAAAGTAGATGAAATAAGAAACTTTTACGACTTTGTCGAAAAAATTTATGCATTTTTTGCAAATAGTGTCAAGCGTTGGGCTTTATTGCAAACCAATGTCAATAAAAATGTGACTCTAAAAAGATTGAATCCAACTCGTTGGTCATCAAGACATGACTCTATCGAAGCTCTTCGCTTTCGCTTCGTTGATATTTTAAAGACATTGTCTTATGCTTATATAAGCATAAACGGTTTACGAGAGGAATTCGATAATTTGAAAGGTATTGCAGTTAGTTTGGCAGAATCTTGGAAGTGTTCGACATGTTTCACTAAAAAGAGAAAACACCGCCCGAAAAAAACACTTTGATGAGCTAAGCCAGCATTATGAAATCGAGACTGAAGAAGATTATTTTAGGATAAATGTATTCTATCGAACTATAGACATTTTGTCGTTGTAATTAAAGGAACGTAGTACCGGATTGAGGAATATTGTACATCACTTTAAAATAATATCGCCAAAGAAACTCATCAGATGAAGACATTTTTGCAGCGGGGCAAGAATTTTTCACCAAGTACAAGGATGATGTATCAGATTCAATTTCAGGACAGCTATTGTCGTTTAAAGAATGCTTTAAAAATGATCTAAAAAAATTAAATTCATCTGCAGAAATTTTAAATTTTATTTTATTGGAAAACTACTCTTGTAGTAGTAGTTTTACTGAAATTATAACTGCTTGCTGTCTTTTTTTGACAATTCCAGTGACAATTGCAAAAGCAGAAAGATCTTTTTCAAAATTAAAACTAATAAAAAATTATATTCGCAGTACGTCTGGTCAAGAACGGTTGAACTCGTTGGCCATCATATCTATAGAGAATGATGTTGCAAAAAAAGTTGATATCAGCAGTCTAGTGACGGCATTCGCTAGCGCAAAAGCGCGTAGAAAGAAATTTTTTGCAGAACATGTAGTTGCCAACTTGAATGAGTAAAATTGAAAAAAAGGATATAAATTTGCCTAGTTCACTTTCCGCCATTTTATATGAAGTTGACGAACAAGCGGAGAGATATTAAGTTCCATTTTGTTTTATGTTTTTCAATTCATTTTTCTGATCATTACGAATTACACTGTTATGTTATTTATAGTCCATTGTTTTTAATTTGATTGAATTTGTTTGATTATGTAATTTTTATTTATATATATATTTTTTATTTTCAAATTGTTATTCATTATTAAAAAATCTATTATTGGAAATAAAATGCGTGTGCTATCAAATTTAATTATTTGTAAATCTTATTTAAACTTTAGTCGTGCATTCCGAAACACCAAATTACTATCATTCCTTTATAGTAATTCGTACACACATCGCAGAAAATGCATCTCGTAAGTGGGTGACGTCATGTTGGTAGCAAAAGCTATTTCGAAGCTTTTGAACCATTTAAAATGCATTGAAAAACAATCATTGTAATTTTTCGAAAACTGTAAAAAGTATGGGGGGGCCCCCAAATGGTCTTCGCACACAAACAATTTTCACAACGTTACGCCACTGAAAGTCGCAGAGGATTTGGACGCAGAGATGGTGAGGTTTCGGCTTTGGAAAAATGCCTGTAATCGTCCTAGATAGCGATTAATTCGGAGGCGCATTTCATCCTTATCGTTTCCTGTGGCGAGTACGGTGCAATCGTCAGCATAGGAAATCACCTCGATTCCTTCAGGTGGTGTGGGAAGGCCGGACATGTAGATGTTAAACATATGTAGTGGGGGAGAGTACCCCTCCCTGTGGAACACCTAATTTGATTTTCCTAAGCTTAGAACGTTTGCCTCGTAACTTGGTGAAGGAGTGCCGACCAGCTAGATAATTGGCAATCCAACGAATCTCTTGTGCAGGAAGATGCATATTCAACAAGTTTGCTAAGAGCATTGAATGATTGACCTTATCGAAAGCATTTGATAGGTCAATTGCCACCAGAATGGTTCTGTGACAACGACTGCGTTGATTTAGCCCATCACGAATGCGTGTAGTGATCGCATCCAGGGCAGTGGTGGTACTATGCATTTTCCTGAAGCTATGCTGGTGAGGTTCTAGCTTCGCATGTGCAACAAGAGTGGGGTGAATAAGGGCCTCCAGCGTCCTTGCGACAGGAGAAAGTATCGTAATGGGGCGGTAGGATTCCCCGAGATTTGCGCTCTTCCCTGGCTTGAGACAGGGAACATTCGACCTGTTTTCTAGATTTCAGGGATGGCAAGCGTGGACATCGACAAGTTAAAGGCGGCCGTGAGATACTCAATGGCTGGAAGGTCGAGATATTTTAACATGGTCATCGAAATGCCATCTGGTCCGAGGGCCTTGGAGTTTTTAGCATTCTCGATGACTTTTTTAACCTGGTCCGCTGTAAAAGATGGTATGGTGTCAACATTCCGGCTGCGAATCCGTCTTCTAATTTTGCGCTTGAGGCCGTCTGACTTGGGATGTTCAATAAATTGTTTATTGAACAGGCTCGCACACTGAAGAGGATCGCAGGTTTTAATGTTGCCAAATTCAATGGCGTTGTTGCCCTTTTCTTTCCGAGGATTGGAAAGGGCGCGGACGGTAGACCATAATTTGCTGACACCTTCATTGAGGTTACATTCATCGAGGTGCTGATTCTATTTCGCCCTCCTATAGTCTTTAACTTGTCGGTCGGTTTCGGAGTTAAGCTCCTGAATTCTGGGATCATCAGGGTGAGCGCTTCTGATCTGATCACGTTCATCGGCTAATCTGGCGGCACTAGTGGGGAAGTTAGGCCGAACTTTCGGGATACGTCCTGCAGGAATAAAACGTGCCGCGGCTGTGGTAATGACGTTCCTAATATTTTTCTCGGCCTTATGAATGTTGGTAGGTGATGGTAGCTCGATGAACTTCGCCGACGAGTAAGCTTTGAAACCATCCCAATCCGCTTTCTTGTGATTGACAGACGTTCGCTTCTCAGACTTAGTCATGTTCGCTGGTTTGTGAATTTTTATAATGATTGGGAGGTGATCTGATTTGAGGGTGGTACGTACTTCCCATCGGGAAGCAGCGATTAGGCGGGCACTGACAATAGTTATGTCAGGAGAACTTCTGCAAGTGCCCACGACTCTAGTCGGCGAGTCTTTATTGAGTGAACAGAATTCTGAGACGTAAAGTAATTCGGCGATAGTTATACCCCTGGCATTGTTGTTGAGGTCCAAATGCCAGAGCTCATGGTGCGCATTAAAGTCGCCAAGGATGACCCTGTGCTCTCCGGAAAGGAGAGGACCAATATCGAAACGATAGCCTGAAGGGCAACTAGAATGAGGTGGTACATATATATTAAAAATTTCGATATTAGTACTCCCTGATGGAGCTGAGATGGCTTGAAGCAACGTCTCTTGGATGGCGGCGATGAGAATTCTGTTGGAACTCAAGAAGTGTGTGATCTCAGCGATTTTTCGGTGGATGCCATTACAGTTAAACTGTAATATAGATAGTGCAGTGAAAACTGCTGGAGGAGGAGGGCCAGGCGTAAGACTGGGTCTGGCATTCCTTATCATATTGTTGGGCGGTGTAGGGGGCAGTGGTGGAGAAGATGGGCTGGGAGCAGCCCTGGGTTGCCCGGAATTTATACAACCTGCCGCAACATAGGCTGAGGAGTGTTGCCCTTGTCTTCGTAAACCTGAACACCTAAAGTGAACCCATTTCAAACAGCAATTACACTGCACTGATCTGGCATTCGAACCGATACGTTGGTTGCAGACACTACAAATCCATACCATTAGGCCTGGATTTGTTTCAACAACGGCGCGAATTAGCGCGAAAGCAGCCGCGCCGAGATGTAATGCTCCCAATATGACGAAAAACACATATATCGCACCCACACATATACACAGACAAACACAACCTTCCTGCATCGAACCTTCAGGGCTCCTGCCGGGGCTCTTACCAGGAAGGCATATTGGCAGCTTTTGGCCGTTTTGCAATAACAAAACGGGTGTGGTCCGCCCCGTAGAGGCAGTTGCCGTAAGACCTCAAATTGTACGTCCCAACATTGGTTTTTTGGCTGGTGTTGTGGTTAGTTCGCACACTTTCGGTGCACAGGGTCATGGGTTCGAGGTTCACTGTGAAAATTCAGTTTATGGTGTTTTTCGAGCTCACGACCCATGTAACGGACTATAATCTCACTCAGATGTTAAATGAGTACCCATTTATGGGGATCAATAACACTGCTGAGCGTACTGTTGATCTCAACACCTCAACCAAAAAGCACTAACACATCTGCGGTCTTAGTCCAATGTTGGGCTGTCTCGCCTGTTATTTATTTTATTTTAACATTGGTTTCGTACATCCGCTTAAGATTCTCCTGTACATCTTTTCGCCATTAGTTACGTCAACCGTGCATATTTAGGTTGCGTAACAGGGCATACGTTGTACAATGTACCATGTCCAAACACATAAAATGCGACGAAAATCCTACAAAAGAATGGTAAAGAGATATCAAAGTTCCATGACAATCTCGTTGGTCTGAGGATACATCAGCGCGTATGGCAACCACTGGAGAGCAATTCACGCGCTCTGAAGTGTTGTTGGCAGAAAACAAAGCAGGAGTCCAGCAAAATCTTAAAAAGGACATGAAATATACGCTTCTTAAAAAAGTTAAGAGCGACGATAGCTATCATCTTTCGAATAGTTTCAGCAAATGCGAACTTCGAAAGATGATCAAGGACAACGATGACTCATATGTTCTCCGATTTAGGTCCTAGAAAAAAAGATGCACCGTCACTTCCTTCCTTGCCTCGTTCTTTATACCGCTCCATGGTTCCGCGTTGCTCGACCTGCGGTGTAGGCACATCGCCCGTTTTGGCGATAATTTCTCAGCATATTTCTACAGGCAGCTCTATCTTGGATCGTGTCATCGCCGAGACCAATGCGTTGTTGTTGCTTTTTCATTTGACACATCCAGGTGTTCTTCGGTCTGCCTCTGGCCTTGGGTCCATCAAGTGGAACTTCCATTGATATCGCTCTCTTTGCGGGGTTCTCAGGCGGACGCCTTTGAACATGGCAATACCAATCCATTCGTCGGTCTTCGAGCTTTTCGGTGATTGGTTGGTCTATGGACAAGCTGCCTCGGATGTAGCTACTCTTGATGTGGTCCCTTTTGGTTACACCAACTGACATGCGTAACATTTTCATTTCAGTCGCTGTCATTTCTTTCGCGTAACCTTCATACATGGTCCAGCATTCTGATCCATACATGAGTGCGGGACGTACAACCGTTTTGTACAACTTGCCCTTTAGCTTCAGTGGCATTTTCTTATCGCAGAAAACTCCAGAGTTTTCTCGCCACCTCATCCACCCAACCTTTGTGCGATGTTTGATGTCATCATCGCATGTAGCTCCGCTGTTCACCATCGAGCCAAGGTACTTGAACTTGGTACAAGACTTAAGCTGCTCTCCTTTGACGTACATTTCAGGTATCGGTGCATTTGGGTCTGAGAATTGGCAGCATAAGAACTCAGTCTTTGTTATACTTACCCTCAGTCCATGCTCCCCCAGAATGTCACACCATTTTGTAAGCGCAGCTTGCAAGGCAACGATGTTTGAGCTACTGAGGACTATATCATCAGCAAAAAGAAGAGATATTTCTAGGCCGTCGGAGACACGTGTTAATAAGTAGCACATGATGATGTTGAAGAGCAACGGACTCAATACACTGCCCTGGTGTACTCCGACATTCACCGGAAATTCTTCTGATTCACCGGCTGTGCATCTAACCTTAGTCGTAGCTCCATCATACATGTCTCGTATCACCCTGACGTATGCCTCGGGGACATTAAGTGCTCTCAAGGCCAACCATATCAGATCACGAGGTACTCTATCGAATGCCTTCTCCAAATCGATGAACACAAAGTACAAGTCCTTTCGTGCTGCTCTATACTTTTCCATCGCAATACGAATGCACTGAATCGCATCGACTGTAGATCGACCTTCAACAAAGCCGCATTGATTGTCATTCAACCGCACAATCTTTCTCAATCGGTTGCAGACAACTCGCTCGTAGATCTTTAGTGTATGAGGTGTTAACTTTATAGCCCTATAGTTGTTGAGTTTGCGTGAGTCTCCCTTGTTCTTATAGAAAGGAAGAAGAAAACTTTCCCTGAAAGCATCAGGCATTGGTCTGCACCGTCACTGCAATATACGATCAGGTACAATAAGATCTTAGAACCTGGTTGGAGCTTTTGTCTCTTTTGTAATTTTAATGCCCATCGTGCAAGGATACCGTTGTGGCTGGACAATGACATGAAAACCACTTTAGAGAAGTGTGATCGGTCACTACCTTAATTTCGTATCTCCCGACGTAGGCTTGGAAGTTTTTTATGAACATTACCGCTGTCATACACTCTTGCTCAGAAACCGTACATTTTCTCTGGGACTTGTTGATTTTCCAGTAACTGCATTAACACGACGACAAAATGGCTAGCATCCCAGTGTGAGGCGAAAAGTCGAGAGAAGTTCGGACTATGAAGAACAGAAGAGGAAATAAATACGGTGTATTTGTTAATCCCTAATTTCGTAATCAGCGAGCCGTTCACGGAACTGCGCTCGCAGAGCATTACAGAATGAATACTGTTCGACTTGAGTCACACTGAGATAGTACAGCCAATCTTGCTGGTTACAGCTTCCATATTACTTTCTAAGGTTCTGAACGTAAAAGTGCGTACCTGGTAAGGTAAGCTGACCATACGTACAGCATTTTGCTGTACAGTACAGCATTTCGACCTGTCGTACAGCACTGAGAAATGTACAGCAAAATGTACAGCATTTCGAGTGTCACACAATGAAACTTCATTCACTACAATATAAGCTCCTTGGTGAGGCCTGTGATCAGACTTGCCTGCTTCTAGGTGTAAATTTTGACCCCTGCTCATATATTCTCCAAATTTCGAGGTTCGGAAGTTACAGCTGCTCAAATCGCACTTGTGTATTTTCTAATCGAAAATTGTCCGTCAATTGGCAATTCTTGAGCGGAATTTTGAAATTTAGCAAACAAAGGCGCCGTACAGCCCACATGTGGTGAACATTTAAAGGCTCTAGCTGCCAAGGTTCAGAAGTTACAGCCGCCAAAAGATGCGATTTTAATTGATTTTCCCTATCACAGAACGATGAAAAACAGCCACCGTACTCCACCATCCAATTCCTTTATCAACCCCTTCAGGAAAATGCATACTAAAGAAAGCACTCGGCATGAGTTGATAAATTTTAATAATAAGATGAGCGCAGCGAGCGGTGAGCCGATGGAAGGTAATTCACAAAACTTAGACCTCTGGCTCGTCCATACGTTTACTCAGATCCTGTGGCTCGCCCTTCGCTAAGCTCGTACCTCGTTCTGCCTGTCGTGCTTGCCAACATCCTTGCTACCAGCGCTGATGGAAACAGGATAAGGCAAGGTGGGAACGAAGCGAGCGTTGAATTGATGGAAGGCAGTTCGTAAGATTTAGACTTCTCGTTCCTCCATACGATTACTCAGATCCCCTAGCTAGCTAGCTCGCCCTTCACTTGGCTTAGACCTTGCTCTGTCGGTCGCGCATTACACAATTCACCAACATTTTCGCTTACGCAGATCTTGGACCTGGAAGTATGGCTGAAGATTTGCCAGAAAACCGAGTTCCCTAAGTATGTGTACAGCATCAGGCCCTCGCGAATCTGGTCACCTTATGATAAGGGAACCTTTCGACCGGCATTTTTGAATCTTCACTCGGCAACTTCAAGTTCCAACCTAGAATAGCCTTACCGGTTCTTTCAGGATTTAATACAGGCCGAGAACGATATTCAGGGTCACGCCGAGAAGACGGAGCTGAAGGACCTCCAAGTGGCTTATTACGGAGGAGCTGATGATCCTGCGGTGGACAATGACCGAAAGGTCATCCTGTTGTGATGTACCAGGTTGTAGAAAAGTGTTGTGACTGATGAGGTGTTATATGATTCAGACATGGCAAAGGTTGTGGCAATGACGGATGTTGATGTTGAGGATCCGGCGTTGTGAAGCTACAATTCGTACTAGGAAACGACAGTGGGGGTTGACTTGCTCCTTGTGCGATTCTAGTTGTGACTGTTTGAATCTAAAGTTGAGCGATTGAGAACCTTCTTGTAGAGGCTAATATTAAATTATTCTCAGTACCCTTGTTTGAGAACAGTTACCCGATCACTAACCTTGTGGGTCGTTCCTGTAACTGGAGCGGTAAACTCAACTGCACCTGTTTTTAGACCTTCCTCAACTCCTTTTTCTCCTAGAGTTAACCCTTATTTATCTTCTTCTTTCTTGCCTTGTTCTTTATACCGCTCCATGGTTTCGCTTTGCTCGACCTGCGGTGTAGGCATATCGCCCGTTTTGGCAGTAATATCTCAGCATATTTCTACAGGCAGCTCTATCTTGGATCGTGTCATCGCCAAGACCAATGCGTTGTTGTTGCTTTTTCATTAACATTTCTTTATACTTCAGGGCTAAAAAACGATCGCAGACGAGATATTTATTATTTTCTTACGGAAAGTATGTGTGCATTCCGCTAGTAACACCTCGTATTCTCGGGGCTAAAACTGAGCACTGTCCTATAAAAGAGCACGTTAGGAGGCTCCATATAACGAGGAAAAGAGTGTAAATCGTTTCCACCGACATTGTCCAGCACTGGCGGATAAACGAAGATGTTTTCTTGGCTCAAGCTATTTTTACGATACCAATAATCTACATAATGGAAGCCCACTGTCGCTCAACAAATATATTGCCATGCCAGTTGTAATGAAGGATTCTGGAGATCCGAAAATTTCCTAGGGGACGGAACCAATACCTCTAGCACCAGGTTAGGCTACAGGAAAGAATACTTAACGGGTCAGCAATGGTATGCGCTTGCTGTAGCTCAGAGTGGACTGCTGTGCTGGATTTATTCAGTCCGTTGCCCCGTGTCCTTTACATCAAAAGAGATATATTGCATACCTGCGTATTAGCGGACATGAACGAAAGGAGTAAAATAGCGATAATTTGTATGTTGTTTCACTAAATCTTTCAACCAACGGAGTGTGGTCATCAAGGCCATTCCTTGAGTAGCCACCATACCATGCATGCAGCCAGACGCTTTTCGTTGCGCATTCCCAACTGACCTGGCATACGATGGCCTAGTTGTCCACCACGCCGTGATAGGGCGATTATGACAATGCACAATAATTTTGCCATCGCTAGCCCAGCCCAGTAGAGGGCCTGGGCTTAGTGTCCGAATTAAACTCAGTACTGGTCACCCAATCGATATTCCCATTCAAATCAACCATTCTCATTGAGCGGCTTTCCTCCTCATATTTTCTGATTTGTAGATACTTACATTAACCAGTCCTTTCACCTTCAAATTCTGCCCGAGCATAATGAAATCCTGCAGATATTTCATCTCGACGTAAACTTCGCCACAATACAGATATTCGAGTAGTTTTTCCAAAACAATTCCTTTGACATGATACATGTAAATGAGCATGTTGTTACTAACGGCACGTCGATCCTGCGGGGAAAAAATTGCAATCTCTAGAGTTCCGACATTTAACGTCGTCCTTCCTTCCGTCCAGAATAGAATCAACCGGGGCAACGTTCATATGGAAATTTGGTGAATACCAATCAGAGTTACTCCCCAGATGGTTAGCATTTATATAGAAGACATTAGCAGGTCTATCCTGGACGTAGGAACTTAGACTATTTCAAAGACACTCACCTCAAAAACTTCCCGAAAATACTCACTGCCTGCATGCAAAATAATTTTGTGAGCATGAAGAGTTTTATCCTGGCACAGGAATGTCACGTCCGCATATCTTTCTAGCGACTGGGTGTTTGTGAAGGTCGTCTTTAAATTTTGTTCGAAGAAGCTCCAACTGAGAGCGTAAAGAGAATCTTCCGCGGCGTCCATGATAAATAACCGAAATTTACTGATTTATTCCTTACAGTGAAACGGATCAGAACAGAAGGCTAAAGATGAGAATGCCTTCCCTCCGTTTGGGTAATCCGATTTTAACCGAATTTTCAGTCGATTCGCGAAAGCGTCCCGCTCTGATGCAATTTTTGTTTTGATAATAGCAAATTGACAGCGCCTACAGCTGTTTACGAAAGGCCTCTTAACTTGTCCCAATTGGTAAACTCTTTTGGGACAACCGGCAACATACAATTTTGTGTAAACGGGAGAAGAAGTAGAGCAGTGTTGTTGCGAATTTTCTGTCAAATCCACGTCAAATCGGTTTATCTGGGTCACTGGGTTTATCAAAACTTGCCACTCAACCTTGATTATGTATTTTACAAAATTTGTTTAACTACGAACTTGATTTTTCATATCTTGGATAGATGTGGAGTGGATGTTGTGCAAAGGTTAGTTTCGAAAGAAATTTATGAAAACTCTGGGGATGCTGGTGAAAAGACGGTAAGTATGTGAATGTCGACTTGTTGCACGCATTGTTTTGAAAACAAAAAAACATTTTGGGCCTCCAGGCGTAGAAATCTGATCCTATCGTCATAGGGCCTAAATGTCCTTATTCGCTGCAAACTTTGCCACTCAATTGTGCAAGTGATGGCGAAGGATAGCAAGACAAACGCTATTGGGAAAAGAAAATTTGTTGTGTGGTGTATGCGGTGGTTCCCCCAACAATGTACTCCAGCCAGAAGATAAGATCTCACAAAAACAACTCTGTTGTAAAAAGTTTCCGCCAAAGAAAAAGTTGTCAGCCGCAAAAAGGATTGATATTACAATCCCGCCAAAATGCTCGCAAGGATATGCATTCAATGCGTGGTGCGGTATGCGTCAGAATTTGTGAAATAATTTCCGCCGCGATAGACCACGCTGAATTTGCCAATTCGTGTGGAGTCTGTGTTGTGTGTACCGCGTAACGCACCCGCGCTGGTTTGGTGGAAGCTAATTTCTTTCAACGCTTATTGGCGGGGAGCTGACGAGGGTGCTATTTGCTGCTATGCTCTTTTCTTGATCAGTTTTAATCTCGAATCTTCCAGCCTTGTAAATAAAATGTGTTTTACAAACTTTTTTTGCTTTCCTTCGTATAGACGACTTTTCCTTTTTTTATACAATAAAGTTCTTTCGTAATTTTCATAAGATTGGTTTTATCCTGCAATTACCCCTTTGAAAGCTCCCCGCCAAACAGCATTGCAAGAAATTAGCTTCCACCAAACCAGCGCAGCTGCGTTACGCGGTACACACAACACAGACTCCACACGAATTGGCAAATTCAGCGTGGTCTATCGCGGCGGAAATTATTTCACAAATTCTGACGCATACCGCACCACGCTGTTTTGGTGGAAACTATTAACTAATTCAATCACTTTTGAATGCATATCCTTGCGAGCATTTTGGCGGGATTGTAATATGAATCCTTTTTGCGGCTGACAACTTTTTCTTTGGCGGAAACTTTTTACAACAGAGTTGTTTTTGTGAGATATCATATTTTTTTGCAGTTTTCAATTGACAAAATCAACTTAACATAACAATAAATGAATGCGTTTGAAGACGATATTCACTGCCCTTTTATCACGACCATGTTTGAGAACATAACAATAATAACCCTCTTGGTAACCTTTGTAACCTTAGCGTAAATCGTAACCTAAGGTGTGTGTGTTTTGCGAACCTCTACCGTTTGCTGGAAGCTTTAGGATCATCGGGATGTTATTTGTTCATTCAATATTATAGTAATATGTACTCGTATAGGAGACGAACCAAATCTGGAACTTTGAGCCCTTGCCGCCGCTCTTGCAGACGCTTTACAACTGAAAACTTTAGAGAACATATACAAGGGATTGTTCGAAACAGTCCTGCCAAATAACAAAACTATACGATTCTTTTCTAGGCATTTTTCGGGCCAATCCCCGACTTTTGCAAAATGCTTCCTTTTTTTCTACTCCACGGATCGGAGCAAACGATAGCCTATGCACACCTTCACGACAGACTCTGTCAATGGGAAAAGAGACCAAATCCCGAGATGCCCTCTGCAAGGCTGTAGCCCTGTCAATGAACGACAAGAACAACGAGAACAAGATTTTCGAAAAAATGCGGTTTTCAAACTCTTACATCTCCAGTGTTTTTCATCGTATCTTCTTGAAATTTTCTACACTTCGTAAGACGGCGCGAACGACAACCTTTACCGAATTTGAACACTCAGGACCAACCAGAGTCCGAGCTACAGAGGTCCGAAAACCCGTACTTGTTCCGTCGTGTAAACATAGTCTTAGTCGCTTCTCACTTTTGATTTGTTCAAATTTCTTCGTTTTTCTTTGGCGGGCGGGACGCTCCCGCGTCCCTAGATAAGCAAATTCTCGTTCTGTATACCGCTCGCGTCGCTCGGCCTGCGGTGTAAGCACATGGGCCGTTCTGGCGGTAATGTCTTAGCCTATTTCTACAGGCTCTATTTTGGATTGTGTCCTCGCCAAGACCAATGCGTTGTTGATGCTTGTCAGCATTCTATTCCTATCGTAAAATATAATACAAATTCACTCTAGAGCTAGAGAATATATTTCTTCAGGCAAATCGTAGTAAGAGCTAAAGACGTCGAGTCGAGAGCGAGTAGCGTCGCCGAGAGGTTGCTACGTGAGCACGATCCGCGACAACCCGATTCTTTTTTGGATTTCCGCGTTAAAGAAGCGTTTTTGCTAATTTGGATTGTTCCCGCGAGTGAACTCACTTTGTGAATATAAAGTTAACCCATCAAGTTTAATACATTTAATAGCTATTTATCAAATATTTTCGTTTTTCTTTTTCGGTATTTCTTCTATTTAACCGTTTGATGCGCGCGAACCTGCTTCGTGCGTTTGTCGTGTATAGTGCATAGTGGTACGCAATGCGACACCGTTACAGTATCTTTCTATGTACATGCGACACGCCCGTGTATTCCGCTAGTGCTTCTTTTTAGTTTTTTTTTTTTTTTAACTTCTATTCGTTTTACAAAATTCTAATATTAATTCTTTGATACATTTTGCATTCTTTCGCATTCTTTCTTCACGGGCTCCTTCGTGCGCTTCGCCCATTAAGTTCGTGAGTGTTGGTGAAAGGTGAACTCGGGGCCAGTATACACGTATACATACAATTTGGTCGGCGCGCGTGAACCTCCCTCGTGCGTTCGCCCGTTAAGCTCGTGAGCGTTGATGAAGTTTATGGCCGGTCATACATACACATATAAATAGTGTTTCTGCAAGGCGGCTCGCCGGCAGTGTGTGCGCGGCTGTGTGGTACACCGAGCAGTGTCCTGTGTCGTCATCGCTGTATTGAGTCATCAGCTGAACGACGTCAGTGTAAGCGGACCCCCTTTGCGGCTCTGCGTGGCTTTGTCTGAAGTTTGGCAGACTCTTTTTCTGTTGTGGACCGCAACGACAGGTAAACTGGGCAGTGGTGTCATTGTCAACAATACACAGACCCAGTTTTTCTATTTTCTTTTCTTTTTCCACCTTTCCTTTTTAATAAATTTCACGGTATTCGCAAGGTCGTTGCAATGACATCGAATACCGAATTTAAATGGACTGCAGCCTGTCAGGAGGTCTCGTTAAGAGCCTCAACCACTAGCAGCGTTGTCAGTCAGGAAGTCCCGTCAAGGGTTTCCGAATCTAAAGCGAGTTCCCGGGAGGAAATTACCTCTCACAAGAGTAATGACTCAACGGGTGCTCGCCGCACGCAGGAAGACTCGTCAAGATCTTCCCTTCTAGGTGCTACATCCAACACTGGTGCTGGTGTCAAACCGGGACCGAGTGTCCAGGATGGAGCTCGTAAGCGCATCGCCCCATCAAAAGCTCATTTGCGTATGACGAACAATGCTTTTCGTGTCCGCGACTTTATCTCAAAAATCGAGGAGTCGCAAAGGACCGATAGGCAGAGGGAGTCGCTCAAGTGGGCTCTTGGTGTCATCGCTGATCTTCCTGTTGATAAGCAGGGTATCAAACGGCAACGGTCGTCGGAAGATCAGGCGGAGGGACAGAAGCGACATAAAGTCGCTAAATCAAACAATTCAGCTTCTTCATACGCGGATGCGGCAAGAAGCTGGATCGAAGTAGCTGTTATCGACCGCAGTGACGCCGATGGTGGCATGTCGGTTGATAAATGGGTTCTGGTTGAAGGCAGTGTCATCAATAATTTTCAGCTCGCCATGGAGGCTTTCCCTGGTCCGCCTCCAGTGTGTGAAGATGGAGGCTGGTTTCAAAGTCGTGTGAAACTGATGAAGTTCGCCGACCTGAGATCGGTCTCTATGTTCAAATTCACTATCGGCAAGGCTGGGGAGCTGTGGCCTGGCGCTAGATTGGAGGTGGTCGCAAAGGACGATATTCCATCGCGTCCGAGGGCTCGTGTGAGCCTCCCATCTTCAGTAACCGACAAGGATCACATTTTGCAAATAATCCGTACCTGCAACCCTTCCATTTCAACTGATGATTGGCGAATCGTCAAGTTGGAAGAACCGGTAAATAATCACAGGTGTGCGATTATGTTGCTAAATTCACCATCGTTAGCTCCGCTAACCAAATCAGATGGAGTCATTAGCTTTGGGTTTGTTAAGTTAAAGCTCAGAGTTTATAAGGGAGACATAGAAAAGGCTTATAAGCCCGTCTCTGCACCTGCTGAGCATGCCGATCGTATGCTCTCCGTAACTGATTGCCAGTCTGTCGTAGCTGCTAGGTCTGCAGTTGAGATTGTTGAGGACGACAGCCTCTTACTCTGCTCAGACTTAGCTGCCCTAGATACGGCGTCTCATGCGTCGTTACTGACCGACTCCGCTGAATCCCAAACGGATGAGGAGGAGAACGTTACTGTGATGGAGAAGACGTAATGGTGAGGTTCCTACAAATTAATCTTCACCATTCAAAGGCAGCGTCAGCTGCCGTTCTCTATCGTTTGTCTCACAGTAATGACGATGTCGTTCTTATTCAGGAACCCTGGGTTGCCCATGATTTGGTCAAGGGTCTGGGGTGTTCTGATTTCACCATGTTTTACGTTAGAGGACAGGGCAAACCGCGTTCTTGCGTTCTTGTAAGGAAAACCGTCAAGGCTTTCTTGTTACCTAATCATAGTGATAAGGATATGGTATTCGTCTGCTTGGAGATACAAGATAAGATCTATTGGGCCGCTTCAGTATACATGCCCTATGATGATACTATACCTCCTCCTAATTTAAAGAAAGCGGCAGCAAAGGTTTCAGATATAAGTGTCATCGTCGGATGCGACTCTAATGCGCATCATGTAGTCTGGGGCAGCTCAGATACAAACGAACGGGGTGAATTACTTCTAGAATACCTTCTGGGTACCGATCTCCTTATTTGCAATGTGGGCATTGAGCCTACTTTCATCACAAAAAACAGACAAGAGGTTTTGGATATCACTCTATCATCAGAGGATACGATTCATTTGATCAAAGACTGGAGAGTGTCTGCGGAACACTCCTTCTCGGATCACCGATATTTACAGTTCAGTCTGGCGGAGCGCCCTATTGTGAATCCGCCTACTGTCAATCGTAGAAGAACAGATTGGTCTAGATTTGAAGAGGTTCTCCTTGCGGAGTTACCTTCACTACCGGACATGCCAAACAATGGACAGGAGTTGGATAACATGGTTGACCTTTTCACGGAAGCTATGAGGTCTGCGACTGCTCAATCATGTCCTGTTAATGCGTTTCGAGGTAAGAAAAAACCTTCTTGGTGGACCCCTAAGATCTCCGAGTTAAGGGTTACGTGTAGGAGAAGCTTTAACAAAGCTAAGTCGTCGAGACTTGAATCCGATTGGTACTTTTATAAGGAACATTTAAAGTCTTTCAAGAAAGAGTTAAGAGGAGCAAAGCGCAACGCTTGGAGAAGTTTCTGTAAAAACATAGAAGGGTCTTCAGAGACATCTAGATTTAGGAAAGTTTTGGCGTCGAACCCATCCGTGCCAAGCTTTCTTCAAAAAGAGGACGGATCATGGACGTCATCAAGTATCGAAACCATTGAGTGTCTGTTTGATACGCATTTTCCGGGAAGCTCAGCTATTGACTCATCTGACCTTCGGATAGGTCGCACAGAGTCTTGTGATACGACATCTATACTCGACCGTGAGAAGATTATCTGGGCGATATCTAGTTTTGAGCCCTTTAAATCGGCTGGACCTGATGGCATCATCCCTGCGGACCTGCAACACTGTGTAGACATCACCTACCCATGGATAGAGGGCATACTAACAGGTTGCCTAAATTTGGTTTATATTCCTCGTATCTGGAGAGATGTGAGAGTTACGTTTATTCCGAAAACTGGCAGAAGTTCACATGCTAGTCCTAAAGACCTGCGGCCCATTAGCCTCTCGTCAACTATGCTGAAACTGTTGGAGCGACTAATCGACACTCATCTACGAACGTTTATCTCACCTAACCTATTATCTATGTCACAACATGCATATTGGAAAGGGAGGTCAGTTGATACAGCTTTACATTCGTTGGTAAGTTATATTGAAAAATCACTTCATCATAAGGAGTACACGATGGTCGCATTCTTAGATATTGAAGGCGCTTTCAACTTTATCAAACCCAAGGCAATCACAGATGCTCTTCTGGGTTTACATGTTGAGGGTCCAATTTGTACCCTCATAAACAAGCTTCTTACTTCCAGACGCATACGCAGCACTTTAGGTTCTGCGTCCGTATCTAGGTATGTATGTAGGGGCACACCACAAGGAGGAATTTTATCTCCTTTACTCTGGAATGTAGCGATTAATCAATTGCTTTTGAATCTAGAAAGGATTGGATGCAAAGTCACTGCCTATGCTGATGATGTTGCTATCGCCGTTAGAGGTAAATTTCCTGAAACCCTTAGTGGGTTATTGGAGAACGCGCTATCTATTTTAGCTGAGTGGGCAAGTCTCAGTGGGGTTGGAATCAATCCAGCCAAAACGGAGGTTGTCCTTTTTACAAGAAAGCGAACGATTCCTATTATTAATCCCCCTTTGCTAGGGGACTCCCAACTTGTGATTGCTGACAAGGCAAAATTTCTTGGTGTTATCTTGGACAAGAATCTAAGATGGAAACCCAACATTGAAGAGAGAGTGAACAAGGCCACCATTGCACTATACTCTTGCAGGAAGGCTATCGGAAAAACCTGGGGCTTACAACCAAAAGTTGTGTTTTGGTTGTATACAACTATTGTCAGGCCAGTCTTACTATACGGAGTTAGTGTATGGTGGACGGCACTTAGCAAAACCACCTATTATAATTTGCTTGTCAAAGTACAAAGATTGGCTTGTCTTGTCATAACAGGAGCCTTTCGCACCACCCCTTCAGCCGGATTAGATATGCTGCTGGGTCTGCTCCCATTGGACCTCTTTGGACAACGACTTGCCGCAAACACGGCCCTACGCTTACGGGAAACTGGCCTATGGAGAGCACTAGATTATGGCCACTCAACGATATTGGGTAACTTTACGCTACCTTTGGAGACTGATTACACTGTCCCTAAGTATTCATTTGGTAAGAACTACAATACCTTGATTCCGTCGAGAGATCAATGGGGTTATAATACGCCCCCGGCAAGTGGAGCTATCTCTATTTACACTGATGGTTCAAAGACCAACGCAGGAGTTGGTATTGGAATTTACTCTGAACAACTGGACATACGTTTGTCTCTTCGTCTTCCTGATTTCTGTAGTGTCCTCCAAGCGGAAGTCTCTGCGATTATGGAATCGCTAATTTGGTTGGGTAGTCACGTCGTAACTGAAAGGGACGTCACTCTGTATACTGATAGTCAGGCTGCTATTCGATCACTTGAGTCGGTACTGACCACATCAAGAACTGTTGAAAAGTGCCGGCTTGTTCTTAAAGAGATGGGTCGCTTTTTTAATATAACACTATGCTGGATACCGGGTCACTGTGGATTTGCAGGCAACTGCTGTGCGGACCATCTAGCTAGTGCTTCAGCTGATAGAGTTGAAGTCGACCGCGGAAGCATCAAACCACCAATTATCAACTGCAAATTGGCAATTTCAGCAGATTCTGAGCGCCGAACCAACGCAAGATGGATCAATGGTAACACTTGTACTACAACGAAGATGATCTGGACAAAATTAGATTTTATCCGCTCTACCAAGCTATTGTCATTGGACCGGATGCATATTAGCAGTGTAGTTGGGGTTATAACGGGGCATTGTCCTATAGGGGAGCTCGCCAGGAGACTCAAAATTCCTCACAACGACTACTGCAGAAGCTGTGAGGATGAAGAGGAAGAGGAGAGTGTGCATCATCTTCTCTGTGAATGCTCGGCTTTGGCTGAGAAACGTTTAAGGTTTCTTGGTAGTAGGTACTTTTACGATATGGATGATCTCAGAGATGTAAGTCCAATACAGATCAACAAATATATTGCCAGCACACGCTGGTTCCAAACAAATTTTTGAATTTTTTTTTTTAAGGCTCTCATAGGCGGTATCACAATGGACCTATCACTGGTCTAAGTGCGCTGGTCTCACTTCTGGCGGCCCCACTACCTAACCTAACCTAAGAGCTAAAGACGTCTGATCAACACAGGACGTGATGTGATCGATGCTTTACCCCGCCATGGTAGGATGGAATTCAGTCCAGAGAATGAGAACACTAGGTTCCTACGTACCGGAACGACCAATGCATCACTGCAAGGCCAAGAGTTGCTACAATCCCCTTCGAAGCAAGAGGGAAATGTACACGACTTGTTACTCACTATTTTGTGCCTGTCTTTTATCGATTGGGAGCAGTTCTGGCCAGCCAACTGCTCCTAAATCTACTTCCACGAGCCGGTATTGAATCAAATCCATGGATTTACTGTGTATGCGGTAATAGGGTTTGAAGTTTAACTGCACGTGCTGTGGTATTTTAACTGCTCTGGACTAGGCAGCACAGATGTTTGGAAAGACATATACTGCTAGTCGTTGTAGGAACAGAGGACGAGCCCCATTCTCTTCAAGTTTTGGTTCCTGACAACAATCACCATCCGCTCGGACCAACACTACACTATACACCCAGTTCCTCCGCGAATAAATCTGACTCCAGCGCATCCAGCCATCATCAGTACCACCAAAATCGTGCAGCTAAACAATGCAATGGGCTCAAAAACATAGTTGCGGTGCTCACAAATTAAAAAAAAAAACCAAACTGAGTCACAACTCGTCGCTAAGCTCCCACTGGAAGTATAACATCATAACACGCGACAGAGTAGCCAACGCAGGTTGCGGCCTTCCCTTTCTTATACACAACACAGTGCCGTTGACATTACGGCCGCTGATAACACCACAGAAAATCAAGATATTCGATCAAATCAGGAAATATTGACTTTGAGATCTTCAGCATCTACATCCCGGCCCCGCCACCAGTATCCAGGTGCCATTAAAGATACAAAATCAGTATTACCCCCTTGCTCATCGGGTGCTATCGCCTTCTACTCGGTGATTTCAACGCACTTCATGAGCTGGACAACGATGATAGAGGTAACACAATTGCGAATCAACTAGATGCATCTGATTTCTGTCCACTTAATGACGACAAATCAACGCGCGTCACTGAGTCACGAGTTGACCGGAAATATCCAAGCCCTGGACTCATAAACGACATTATCCTGGGAACCTGTCTGATCACATATCGATTGTCCTAGCAGTGGACATACCGTCTAAATTTTCTTTCTCTGAAAAGAAAACATACGTCATATTCAGCAAGGCCGACTGGGACGACTTTAAAAAGTTCACTAGCGAATCCTTTGCTAGTCTGGCTTCACCCACCGATGTACGTATTGCCGAAACACATATTAGACGGATTATACGGAAAGCTGTCGAAAAACTACATCCCAGCAGGCGGCATACCTAGTCTAAAATCTAATTTTCAACATCAGCGGCAAAATTGGTAAGGACAAGAGATCGGTTTTGCAGTGCAGACCCCAGTGACAATCGCATTGGCGATCTCAATGCAGAGATCGTTAAACAAGTTAAAGAATACAGACGGAACAAATGGAATTCGCACCTCCAAAACATATATTCCAAGACAGGTATGAGCAAGCTCTGGAAGATTGTGTGAAGCCTTTCCAACCGCGTGAAAACAAAAGGGTTGAAGGTTACGATCAAGTTTGACACCACTACCGTAAGCGATGACATGAAATGCGCTAACCGATTTAATAAACAATTCGTCGAACACCCACCTAAGGATCCGCTCAAGCGAAAAATTACAAGGACCATCCGTAGTAACACGGCTGAAGAGATTCTTCAAGTCAGTAGTCACTCGTGGCATACAGAAAGCTAGCAATTCCAACGCGTTGGCTCCCGACGGTATTGCGATGTTGATGCTTAAACACCTCGATGCTTCGGCCTTAGAGTGTATCACCGCAGCGATAAATCTATCTCTGCAAACTTTCATCACTCCAGAGTATTAGAAGGACACAAAGAAAATAGGCCTAAAATTACCACAATTAACGTGTCCAGATCTACTAGGAAATATTGTCGCAACTCTTCTCCCCCGTCACGAGTTGGAACGCAACCAACCGGAACCATCGGCGGACGGCGCGGTCGCACCAGACATAACTAAGGAAGAGCTTTTCAAAGCAGCAGCCAGATTAGGTGACGATAAATCGCCAGGACCCGACGGAGTACCCAATAGGGCGTTGAAGACAGCAGTCCGTACAATACCCGGAAAGTTCGTTGACGTTTTTAGAGCCTGTCTCGCGGAACATACTTTTCCTAAGCGGTGGAAAAAACAGAAGCTGGTTCTATTACCGTAAGCAAATAAGCCCCCTGGAGAAGCAAGTTCGTACCGTCCAATTTGTTTACTGGAGCCCAAAAATACAAAATACTTGAACGGATTATTTTTAATCGACTGTATGAGCTAGGCGAAACAAAGGTGGGTATATCCAACCGGCGTCAGTATGGTTTCAGGTGGTCACGCTCCACGGTAGATGCAATAACAGTGAAGAGCCTGCGGTGTGGTGACGCTAGACGTTGAAATGCCTTTAACTCTGCGAACTGGGGTTGCATTATTATTGCGGCCCTACGAAAGATCCATATACCAAACTATCTGATAGATATAATCAAAAGCTATTTGTCGTGCAGAGTTCTACAGTATAATACTGACGAAGGAATGAAAGAATACACGGTAATAGCGAACGTTCCACAGGGTTCAGTACTGGGTCCTTTGTTGTGGATAATAATGTACAACACAATCCTCGATCTCGCGGTATCTAGAGGTGTTACCATCGTTGGGTTCGCGGATGATATCGCATTAGTCGTTACAACGAAAAGTCTGTCTAATGTCGAATTGCATGCCAGCGAGGCAATCACAACCATCAAGCTGTGGCTGAAGAAAGTCGGACTAGAGTTGGCTGCTCACAAGACAGAGGCGTTCTCATAACCAAACGCAGAAAGAGGAATATTCTGAAGATCAGATTCGAGAGCGCCTTAATCACTTCCAAACCTGCAATTAAGCACTTCGGAGTGATGATTGACGCGAAGCTACACTTTAGAACGCACATTCACTATGTATGTGAGAAGGCGGCGAACTCCACAGTTGCTTTGGCAAGGATAATGCTAAATATTGGAGGCCGGAAAACGGGGAGAAGGTTGTTGTTGTCAAGGGTGATTACCTCCACTCTTTTGCACGCCTCTCCAGTGTGAGGCACAGCACTGCTCTGTTCTTCGAACATTAGAGGTATCCGTTCGATATATCGACGGAGCGGCTTGAAGGTGTGCTGTGCGTACAGAAGAACGTCTCACGAAGCAGCGTACGTTGTGTCAGGAATGCTGCCAATAGACATTCTAGTGGACGAAAGTGTATGGCTTTATACTAGACGGCAGGTAGAAACGCAGGCAGAGCGCGAACAGAGAAAATGCAGAGATCGAGGGTAGTCGATGAGAAAATGGCAGGAGTACTGGGACCGGGCATGCACGAGTCGTTGGACATATACCCTCATACCTAAGATTGAAAGGTGGCTCCACCGCGGACACGGGGAATTAAACCATCATTTGACTCAGTTCCTCACGAGTCATGAGGAATACAGACAGTTTCTTTATAGGTTCAATTTGGACGATTCGCCATACTGTCCAACCTGCAAAGAGGCTGAAGAGAGCGCTGAGCACGTTCTGTTTGAGTGTCCACGGTTTACAGAATACCGAGAGCAGCTGGAAGCAGAACTTGATGCTGCCATTGGCCCGGAGAATCAGGTGGATTGCATGCTTGAGTCACCCAGCATGTGGGAGGCAGTTAAGGGCGCCACAAACCTGACGATTTCTCGGCCGATCGATTGGGCAATCGATCTGCCGCCCGTACATCACATACATTAGGCAATTTATCGGGCAATCTGAAATAGACAGTCTCACGGTCCACAAGAAACAACACAAAAAAGCGAAAATTGTACCATTTTTGGTGATGGAAAATGGACATCCATCGCTACTTTGATGGAGAATGAGCGCCACAACCACTGCATGAAGAACGACCACAGGTTTATGTAAAAAAATCAGCAACTGAGAACACATGATTGTCATGACAGCTTGTGCAGAAAATTGCATTGTCAATGCGTTCCATATGTCAAATCAAAAAATTGAGTCCGATGGTCCCATACACCTTCCGATTTATCTCGCAATCAAAAAATCTGGCCGATCGATCGGAGGGTTTATGGTACCGTGCAATATGCAACATTCATCGAGAGTTGCGAAGAGAGGAAGAGAGGCGAAAGGCAGAACGCCGCAATTGACGGCTGAGTAGCCAATGGGCAAGAGCCTTCCCTGTGAAGTTATACCGGAAGGTCGTTCCGCAGGGAAAGAGCGGAGAGGAGGTTTTCGGGGTTATTGCGGAGGACATAAAAACGTTAGCAAGGCCTGGTTTTTTAGCCAGTAAGAATCTGACATAACTGCCTGGATTTTAGTCAGTACCTTATGCAAGGTTTTTCCCGATTCACAACTCGGCGATCCTCTCGATAACGCGCGACCAGATTATGAAGAGACAGGAGGAGACTATGATCACGCACTGGCATGCTCGTTTCCTGATAAAGGCGATCCTGGGACATCAGGTTGCAACCTGTATGGGTACGTATCGAGCAGCATTCTGATATGTCTGGATCACACCAGTGCTGCATAGCCAGGGATTGTTTGTCCTATCGCTTTATAAGTGACTAGCATGGTTTCTTTGTCAGGCTGCCTTAGTGATGTCCAATTGCGTTTCATCTTCCACCAATAGGAACGGCCAGCATAAAACCCAGGGGATATAGTACTTAATTTTTTGAGTAGCTTCATAACAATTTGAGTCGAATATAAGTGTGAAAGTGGATATCAACTGAGTGTCGTGGGGTGCGGATCTCTTTTGAACATCATAATATAAAGTATTATTTTTTCATCAAATATTAAAAAATGAAGTGTCCAACTTGTTCGGAAAAGATTGAAAGGAATTGTTCCTCTAAAATTCAGTGCAGTGATTGTTTGAGTTTGTATCATTTAAAGTGCGCTAAGCTTACTGTGGAAGATGCCAATTTCTACCATAATAGTGGCAATTCATTCCGATGTGACAAATGCACGGTGCTTCGCCGCCGGTCTATGCGCGGCCCGATTCCAACGGACAACACCAGTCATTCAAATAGCAATAACACTGTGCAACATTGTTCGAACGACACTGATACATCTACTGTGGCCAAATCGGATACTGTCGAAGGTCAATACACTTTGCAAATGGTTTATCTGAAGCTTTCTAAGTTAGAAGAGATCATTACGAATTTTCTCTCTCTAATAAATGAGCTAAGATCGGAAAATGAGGAACTCAAGTCGAAATTATTATCCCTGGAAAGTAAGATGAACTGGCAACAACAGAAACTGCTTACAATTGCATTGAAATTGTCGGAGTGCCGAACATCAAGAATGCGAATGCGCTCGTCACAGCTAAACGAGTTTTCACCACTGCTTTGTGTATAAACGTTCCCGATTCGAACATCGACAAGTGCTACGTCAGGAGTGTGCAGTCCAAAGTCACGAAAGACAGTGAGAACGTATCTTCGAAAAAATCCATTATCTGCGTCAAATTCACTGACTTTGAAATAAAGCGACAAATTATGAGCGCGAAAGCTAAAGGCCTGAATAGACCTCGGGCGGAATGAAAATGAAATTTTTGTCCGCTGCGATTTTCTCAATGAAAATGCATGCCTACTGTCGTGGAACATGTCGGTAATAATGGGGAATTCCATAAGCTACAATCCGAATATGGTTCCAAAATTTTTCTCGGCCATTTTATGTATTATTTTTCGATTCCCCCGTCATTAGATATTTTCCACGGTGAAATGACCGGGGAATCGAAAAATAATACATAAAATGGCCGAGAAAAATTTTGGAACCATATTCGGATTGTAGCTTATGGAATTCCCCATCATTTCCGACATGTTCCACGACAGTAAGCATGCATTTTCATTGGAAAAATCGCAGCGGACAAAAATTTCATTTTCATTCCGCCCGAGGTCTATACTGCGCTTAAGAGAAGAAAACATCTAATCTCAACGAGCGACGGCGAGATCATCAACAAAGAGAGTCAGAATGGCGGTAATATTCTTCATTGTAGTAAGATATTTATTAACGATTCTCTTACGAGCTACTCGAGAGCGCTCTCAATGAAAACAAAATCTACGTGCAAACTGAAAAATTATAAATTTGTTTGGTTTAGGAATAATCGGATATCTGTTAGGAAGAATGTAGGTGGAAAAGTCATTTTAATAAGAGCGTTTACAGATATTGCGCTACTTTAGTGCTACTAGTTATCTTATTTATATTTTTTCTATGAATAACTTTAATGAAATTTTAGATGACTTTTGCATACTTGAACCTAGACATGCTTATATCGATGATATAAATTCTAATTGTTCTTATTGTCTAAACAAACTCTTTATTGTTCACCAGAATATCAGAAGTTTAAGAGAAAACTTTACTTCTTTAATTGCCCATATCGATACATTTGCAAACGCTCCAGATGTCATTGTTCTAACTGAAATTTGGATTTATAACTTTGAGATAAAAGACTATAGTTTACCTGGGTATACTTTTTTAGTTAATACAAACGAAAACTATCCAGCAGGTGGAGTGGGCTGCTTTGTGAAGGATTCTTTTGTCGTTAGAAATGAAATGCGTTGAATTTTCTAGTGCAGATGTGCTTCAAGTTTCTATTTTAGTAAATAATGTTGAGTTTGTTCTTTTATGTATTTATAGGCTTCATAAATTTAACGTTTTAACGTACATGGAGGAATTTTCGCGTTTATTGGAGAATCAAAAATCTACTAATTTGATAATTTCAGGGGACTTTAACCTCAACTTACTGAGTAGTGGTGAAACGATTTCAGATTATTTAGCGCTTCTGGCGTCACATGGCCTAACCAGTTTTATCAACGAGCCTACTAGATTGCCTTCTGGTTCATGCCTAGATCTTTTTTACGGC
Organism: Microchrysa polita; assembly: GCA_949715475.1. Lineage (NCBI taxonomy): Eukaryota > Metazoa > Arthropoda > Insecta > Diptera > Stratiomyidae > Microchrysa > Microchrysa polita. The sequence continues at coordinate 24,558,275 of OX454419.1, read as the reverse complement.
AGATTGGCTGATATTTCAGTGAACTTCTGCGAAAAATGTTTATTTAATTTTGGTATTACTGATCAGTTTATGATCGGATTGCTAGTTGACCTTGGGATAAAGAAACATCCTTCTAGTCCTACGAGTAGAGAGGCTATTTTCGTGAAGAGAGTTGATTTCTTACAACTAAAAAATAAATTACTTCTTGAATCGTGGCAAGACGCGTTCTTAGAGAATGATGCCTCAGCATCATACTCAATTTTTATAAATTCTCTTTGTGGTCATATTTCTGACTGTACCATTACTTTGCCTGTAAAAAATAATTCAAAGAAACTAAAACCTTGGATTTCAAATGCACTTCTGAAAAAGGTTAGACTAAAAAACAAACTGAGGCACAAACTGAGTAAACATCCGAACAATCGTCAGTTAAAAGATAAGGTGAAAAAATTATGCCTTGAACTCAAAAAAGCCATACTTAAATGCCGTGATAACTACTTCAAGGACCGTCTTAATTTTGTTAAAGGAAATCTAAAATCGGAATGGAAAGTTATCAACAGCATTTAAAACCAATCGGTGCCTACCAATAAACCTATTGAACTACGAATGGATGGGTCTAGAATTTTAGACAAGTACATAATCGCTAATGAGTTCAATGCTTACTTTACTTCTTTAGGATGTAATATATCATCAAGTACAACTACCTCTGGCTGCAGCTCGTGTTCCACTCTAGTAAGTGGTTCTAATAACCAAGCTTCTAGTTTTGCCTTTGAACCAATCACTTCCTTTGAAATCTTGAAAGTAATAGGATCCCTGAAAAATGCTGATGCCTGTGGATGGGTACATTACGCTTTCAGGTCCCCAAGGGAATTTTTTCTTGTTCTTCTTATCGACACTAGTGACACGTATTTTACCGTCCGCCATATAGCGGACATATAGCGGAAAATATCGGAAACATCAAAAATTTCCCTTGGGGACCTGAAAGCGTAATATACCGTTATTTTCAACCGCAGCGTCTTTTCGGGAACTTTTCCAGATGCTCTCAAATGTGCTGATGTGGTTCCACTGTACACTGTAATTGAATAGTGAACTGTCAACCTGTCATTTTGCGCTAAAATCGATCTAAAAAGAAATTCACATATAATAATTAAACGTTTTCGGGAAATTTGTCAACGTCCATACCTGGCGAATCTGCCTTAATCGTACAAGGTTTAAACTTCGAGTGCACCTTTTTCTTTGCGTTTTTGGTGAATAATTGCCGTTGTTGTGTATGGTTCCCGCGAAAAAGACGCGTTGCACAGTATTTGCGATATTTACCTTTCATTTACACTGACTAACTGTGCGGTATACGATATATGACGTTTCAAGCTTGTGCTCGGTCAAAAGTGCTTTCTTCAGAATCAGCTGAGACTATTATTTCTTATCTCGCCTTGTCTTCAGTGAGTATGTATGAGTGAATATATTGAGTGAAATCCATAGATACAGTGAAATCGTATTTTGAGTGATTTTCTATCTGTCACTTGTTGCTCTAATATAGGAGCGTTTTATTGTGCATCCCATTGAAAACTAAATGACTTTTTTTTTCTGAAATATTAACTGAACTTTTAAAACGTGCGTGCGGTAAAAATAATTTCGTTTTTCGTGCGGTGTTACAAAAAGTGTTATCTCTCCGAAGGGTCGACCTGGAGTTAATACTTGCGGTTATTACTCGGTAAGTCATAATACTTACATATTTTTCTAATTGGGAATTATAATGGGAAATGATGAAGATTTTCATGATTGCGTTAAATGCAAAAAGAAAATCGACGAAAATCAGAAAAATGTTTGCTGTGAGGGTTTCTGCAACTCATTTTTTCATATTGATTGCGTCAACCTTACAATCGCAGAATATGAAATGATTAAAAATAAAAAGAATATTATGTGGGTATGTGATGCAGACAAGAAAAAATGGAATAGATTCAAAAAAGGGGAATCACATTACATAGATGTGCTCGAAGCGAGCAAAACTATAAAACACGCTGCGGAGGTTATTTCTAACCAACTACAACAAAAAGAGAAAGCAATGTCTTATTCAGAAGTCATCAAAAGCAATCATGATAAGCACAATAAAACAAAAAATGCAATAATAATCAAACCGAAAAATGAAAAATCATCTGAGGAAACTAAAAAAGAAATAAAGGCAAAAATCAATATTGTGGAGGCAAAGTCTGGAATTACAAGGGTCAAACAAATTTCAAAAGGAGGCATCATCATACATACTGCAGAAGAGGAAGGACATCGGGCTTTTGTACAGCAGGCGAAAGAGAAATTAAGCGGAGAATATAACATCACAGTACCCAAACAATTGCTACCAAGGGTCGTTCTAAATGGTGTCCGGAAAAAATACACTGAAGATGAGTTAAGAAGAGAATAGTTAAGCCTGAACCACACAATTGATGAAACAGACCATATAAAATTACTGCATATGCGTAATCTCTTTAAAAGCAACAAATATTTATACATTTTGGAAGTGAGTGGAAAGACCTACAAAAGAATTATTGATAAGGAACTATGTCTTGACTGGGACATGTACATAGTGAGGGACGACAATACTGTTTTAAGATGTTATCGCTGCCAACGTTATCATCATAAGGCTGAAAAATTTCCCAACCCGCAAGAAGAGAAATGCTCTAAATGCGCTGGTGATCACGCGTCTATGATATGCAAAGAATCGGAACACTATAAATGTATAAATTGTATACGTATGAAAGTTCATGGTATTGATGTTAAAATCGATCATAGAGCAGGATCAATGGAATGTCCTATTCACCGGAAAAAATTAGACGAAACTAAGAGCCGAACTAACTACGAAGAAATATGAATCAAATCAATAGTAAAACTGCAAACGACCTAAAAATCATGTATTTAAATATTCGTAGTATGAGATACAAACTTGACGAACTGCTGGTATAATAATGACGAACAGTAATTCAATCGACATCATTTGCTTAACAGAAACCTGGCTTTTGGCATATGAGACAAATGCTGCCAGTTTGAGAAACTATGAAGCTGCATACAACTGTCGAGCAGAAAAAACTGGAGGTGGAACATGCATATTTGTCAAAACTGGACTGCAGTTTAAAATCATAGAGACTGAAATCAAGTATAACTTTTTGGTTATCCGTTTGATTAACTCTCGCCCCAAAATGACAATTGGTATCTTTTACAAAGCGCCTAATGAATGTAGCAGACAGTTTATAGAATACATGGACGAAAAGATGGACAAATATAGAGATATTGTGTTAATTGGAGATGCAAACATTAATTTATTTAGCGCTAGAAACTATATTACTGACAAATATCTTGAAATGGTGGCATCCAACGGATACGTTATTTTAAACAAAGATGAATCGACACGTGATACAGAAACCACAAAAACCTGCATTGACCACGTTATTACAAGCAACTGCACTAATTATAAGTTTCAATTCAAAACCGAGCATACCGATATATCAGACCATAAAATAATACATTTAAACGCTAAAATGACAATTAAACCAAAACCTAAAATGACTAAGATAACGATTAAAGTAATCAATTATGAAAAATTTAAAAACGACATAAAATTAGCCCTTCAACCAAATACTGACCTTGATAAGCTTATAGACATAATTCAAACTAGTAAAATAAATAATCTCTCTCTTCATTACCGTAACTCCTAGTGGAGCATGGTGCGTTGATGACTACCGTGTGTAGTCAACAACGTTACAAAGACAACTGAATTCGGAGTGTGATACGGTTGTCAGTCATACCACTTCCTAGTCGCATTGTTACTTTATTATTCTACGATAAGAATATTTCTTTTCATCTTCTTCTGAATAATAAACTTGCGACGAGTCGTGCCGAGTTTGGAAACTCCTTTCTCTATGAGTCTCTATTTCACAGAGTGGCGACCGAACGATCACGGCCACAGAGCACAAAATAAATAATACAACACTAAAAACAATAAGAACTCGAAATAATACTTGGATTACCAAAAATATAATTACCCAAATAAAAAAACGACAGACTCTATTTAAAAAAATGAAAGAAGACCCTAATGACCCGTATAAAAAAATGCAATTTTTGAATAAAAAACGAGAAGTCATGACGCTTGTAACAGAAGCAAAAGAAAGACACTTCAACTCAGGTATAGAAAACGCTAGAAATGACTCCCGAAAGTTATGGAAACATTTAAAGTCATCAATTACAGAAAAAGCGTGTGACAAACTAGATTCGACAATTATCTTGAAAAAAAATGGAATGAACATACTAGACACAGAAAACTATTTTAATGACCACTTCGCTAATATTGGACTTAATCTAACAAAAAACGTAACTAGATCGACAGCAGAATCAGCAAGCAACTACAACTCTAAGACAATATTAAGCCTACAGATCCCAATGAGGTATTGACAATAATAAACTCACTTAACAAGGACGCCGCTGCTGGATATGATGCAATAACTGTTAAAGACCTTCTTCTTCTTCTTGTAGCGGTGCAGAAAGGTGTGTAACCTCTGTGCATCTATGTGGGTACGATTTATGGTTCGTCAATGTTTGTGTCCGTGAGGTCTAAGGACAAAAACATAGCTGCTGCGATAGGGTTTTCCCACAGTGATATAGGGGTAAGATCAGTGGGCGCAGCGGGGCATTGAAACAAATGGCCCACATCATGAGGAGTGCCATTGCAGTTTGGACAGATGTTTTGGATGTCCGGGTTTATGCGAGAAAAGTACGAATTAAGTCGTGAACAAAAGCCCGACCGAAGTTGAGCTAGTGTTACTCTGGTGGCTCTCGGGAGCCTAATCTCCTCAGGCGAAATTGGTGGTGGGCGCTCTGAGAGGACTCTATTCGCACCTAAACTCGCGATAGACCGATTCACTTCTTCAGTGTGGATCGCTGCAATGCCGGCTCGGTATGTAACTTCATCGTAAGGGTCCCGTTTGTATCCCTGAATCTCTCTCTCAAGGTCTCGTAAACCACGCCTGACATGTCGTGGTGGAGGAATTCGGTCCATGAGATGATTATTGGGATGATCCTCACGGTAGCAACCAACAAGATACTGTTTAGAGAGTAGGAGATTGTGATCACGTATTGGCATCAATTTTGTCTCCTGATGTAAGTGATCCTGGGCAGACATCAGAAGGCAACCTGTCGCGATGCGTAGAGCGGCATTTTGGCAGACCTGAACTTTGGACCAGTTTGTGTCACATAGACTATGTGTCAAAACTGGGGCTGCATAATCAGCGGCCGCTCGACCCACCGCTTTATAAGTAGCTAGCATGGTTTCTTTATCTTTGACCCAGGTGCTACCAGCTAGAGCTTCTAAGATGTTGTTCCTACTGCGCATTTTTTCACATACTGAAGCTGCATGATTCGCAGACGTCATCATGTTCTCTAGGTGAAGCCCGAGAATTTTGGGGTTTTTAACAGTAGGAACAGAATTGTTGCCAATACGTATATCCATCTCCCATCTGATGTCCTCCCACCAAGTGGTTAGAAAAGTCGCAGAAGATTTGGACGCAGAGATGGTGAGGTTTCGGCTTTGGAAAAATGCCTGTAATCGTCCTAGATAGCGATTAATTCGGAGGCGCATTTCATCCTTATCATTCCCTGTGGCGAGTACGGTGCAATCGTCAGCATAGGAAATCACCTCGATTCCTTCAGGTGGTGTGGGAAGGCCGGACATGTAGATGTTGAACAGAGTGGGGGAGAGTACCCCTCCCTGTGGAACACCTAATTTGATTTTCCTAAGCTTAGAACGTTTGCCTCGAAACTCGGTGAACGAGTGCCGACCAGCTAGATAATTGGCAATCCAACGGATCTCTTGTGCAGGAAGATGCATATTCAACAGGTTTGCTAGGAGCATTGAATGATTGACCTTATCGAATGCACTTGATAGGTCTATTGCCACCAGAATAGTTCTGTGACAACGACTGCGTTGATTTAGCCCATCACGAATGCGTGTAGTGATCGCATCGAGGGCAGTGGTGGTACTATGCATCTTCCTGAAGCCATGCTGGTGAGGTTCTAGCTTCGCATGTGCAACAAGAGTGGGGTGAATAAGGGCCTCCAGCGTCTTTGCGACAGGAGAAAGTATCGTAATGGGGCGGTAGGATTCCCCGAGATTTGCGCTCTTCCCTGGCTTGAGACAGGGAACAATTCGACCTGTTTTTCAGATTTCAGGGATGGCAAGCGTGGACATCGACAAGTTAAAGGCGGCCGTGAGATACTCAATGGCTGGAAGGTCGAGATGTTTCAACATGGTCATCGAAATGCCATCTGGTCCGAGGGCCTTGGAGTTTTTAGCATTCTCGATGACTTTTTTAACCTGTTAAAGACCTGCAATGCATTGCCAATGAAATAAAGGATATTCTTGCTAGAGATATCAATCAAATGCTAACGACCGGAATTTTTCCTGATTGTTTAAAAAAGGCCATTGTTATACCACTTTTCAAGCATGGAGACCGTCATGACGTGAATAACTACCGACCAATCTCAATTCTTAACGCGATCAGCAAGATTTATGAGAAAATTATTGACAAAAGATTAACAGAATTCATAACGACTACAATAGGCTTTGACAAACACCAGCATGGTTTTATTGACAAAGGATGCACTGACTCAGCGATTTTTAAAATAATGGAGGAAATGACTGCTCTCATGGACCAAGGCTGCGATATTCATTGACTTGAAAAAGGCATTTGACACGGTTAACCACGCAATATTGTTGAAATCACTTGACGAACTGGGAATAAGAGGAGTGGCTGGAAAATTGATTCAAACCTATCTAGATAATAGAAAAATTCAGACGAGATGCAATGAACATATAAGTGAAGAAAAAATTATTAATATAGGTGTACCGCAAGGGTCAATATTAGGCCCAAAACTATACATCCTTTTTATACAAAACTTAAGACGAAGTAATCTACACGGAAAATATACAATCTATGCAGACGACACAAGCTTGATATACCATGCAAGAACCAAAGACGAGTTACAGCAAATTATGAATAGAGGCATTAACGAATATTATGAATGGACGAAAGAGAGAGGATTAGTTATGAACTTGGATAAGACAGTGTATATGATCTTCAGTACTTCACAACAAAATGACTATGATATAAACTTAACTATTGAAAACACTCGAATCAATCGGACGCAGTCAACAAAGTACTTAGGCTTAATAATTGACGAAAATTTGAAATGGGATAAACACATACAGACGATAAAGCAAAAAACATATGGTCTATTATTGGCAATCAAGCAACATGGCCGCATAAATACTCACATTGCGAATCTCATTTACAATGCATATATAATGTCAAGAATTAAGTATAATATTACAACTTGGGGACAATGTACCAAAGGTATGCTAGATGACATAGGAAAATTAATGACTCGAAGTCTGAAGATACTATTTGGATTCCATCGAATGACGCCGACAACGGAAGTATATAAATTGACGAACAAATTTAACATATGCGAAATCATGGAAATGGAAAAAGTAAAAATTATACATAAAATTAAGATTAAAGACTTGAATACTGACTACGTTTTATTAAAAAATCGTGACAAGCATAACTATAATACGAGGAATAGAAATAAGTACACATTTGACACTCCTAGAACGACAATAAGGATGAATGCAACAACGATTAGTGGACTGCAACTATATAATCGGCTTCCTGAAGAGATAACCACTGCCATCAATATGACAATTTTCACGAGACGCCTGAAGAAATATTATTATAACAAACGATGTCCAAATATTTAGTTAATCAAAAAAAAATGTTTTTAATTTTTTCTCTTATTTTATTTTATTTTCTTATCTTTATTTGTTATCCTTTTTTTAACTTATTTTTTTCCTTTTTTTTAAATCATTGAATCAATTAGATTGAATTATTATAGTGAATTTTAAATAGAAAAAAAATAGTTAAACTAACTAAACTTTATCATATCTAATACAAATTTTTGAATTTTTTGATATGATGCAAAATGCAATAGAAACTATACAATATGAATTTGAAATGTATGCAATTGTAAGAAATTTTATGAGTGAAGTAAATAAATAATAATAATAATACACAAAGGGTTCGGCTCAGGCCCGTGCGCAGGAATCATCCAAGGGGGGGGTTTAACTTATATATTCAAATTTTTCATTGAAAGGTATATTTAAAGTTTAAAATATACAGGCTATAATAAGGTGACCAGACTCCTAAAAGCCCAATGCTGTACACAAAATAGCGGAATTCGGTTGTCAAGCAAATCCAGAGTAATAGTTGAAATAGATTGGATGCGTCAGCATCAGCATCGGCAGAGGCATCGGCATCAGCAGAAAAATTTCAATTTAGAACACACGCATTTGCCTTTGATGACCCACAATGACAGCAGCGGCAGAAGCAGAAAAATGCTTCTGCCGATGCTTTTGCCGCTGCTATCAATGTGGGTCATCAAAGGCAAATGCGTGTGTTCTAAATTGAAATTTTCTGCTGATGCCGATGCCGATGCCTCTGCCGATGCTGATGCTGACGCGGGATATCTAATTTAACCATAATATATATAGGTTCCAGGTCCGGGGTCTATGTCGTAAACATGTTGGCCGTTTTTCTAATGCACGACAGACAGAGTGTGAGCGCGCAGAGTATTCTGAGGTACAGGTTATACGGACGAGTCATAGGTTTAAATTTCACGAAATGGCGTCCATTGGCTTACCGATCGCCGCGCTTGCACCTCGCCTTATCATTCTTAGCACCATCACTGCGTCGCAAATTTAGGCGAATTCTGAAAAGCGCAAAAGGCATGGCGAGGTCTGGATGAAGCGAAGGGCAAGGCACAGGATTTAGGTAAACTTAAGGACGAGCCAGAGGTCTAAATTTTACGAATTGTCATCCATTGGCTTACCGCTCGCTGGACTTACTTTGTTCCGCAGCAGCACTACGTCGCGAATACTAAATAGCGAGACAGATAAAGCGAGGTCTGAGCGGAGTAAAGGGCGAGGTGCAGGGTCTGAGTATATGTATGGACGAGTCAGAAATATAAAGCTTACGAATTGCCTGACATTAACTCACCGCTTGTTGCGCCTTCATCCTATTTCCAAGCAGCGCTACGTATCAACTTTTGGGCGAATTGTGAAAAGGGCGACAGACAGCGAAATCTTAGTTAACAGACGACCTATAGGATTTGAGTAAATGTATGGACGAGCCAGAGATCTAAATCCAACAAATTGCTTTCCATTAGCTCACTGCTCGCTGCGCTTGCACTTCGTCTTATCCTATTTCGCAACAGCACTGCTTCGCAAAAATATTGGCGAATTCTCTAAAGGTACGTGTTCGTAGAGACGACTCATGTGATGATCGCTCAGCGATCGCAGTTAAACCATCAGTTCTGACCACTATACGCGCATATTTTCTATACAGACATGTTATGGTCGACACATGGAAAGTAACACCATTACAAAAATATGCAAATATGGCTCGGAATTGGATGCAAAACTACGATCGCTGAGCGATCATCCCAAGAGTCGCCTCTACGAACACGTACCTTAATGCGAGACTGACAGTGTGAGATCTGAGCGGAGCGAGGGGTGAGTCACCGAATTATAGTAAACCAAATACCAAAGGACGAGCCTGAGGTATAAATCTTATCTAAACCTGGTGGCAATATTTCACCAGTAGAATAAAGATTTCTTCATAGTTACGATAGGGATGCCATGTCGTTCCCCTAGTCTTTTACCTACCTTGATTTACCCTAACTCCTAGTGGAGGATGGTGCGTTGACGACTACCGTGTGGCATGTGTAATCGTCAACGTTACAAAGACAACAAAATTCGGAGTGTGATACGGTTGTCAGCCATACCACTTATTAGTCGCATTGTTAGTTTATTATTCTACAATAAGAATGTTTCTTATCATCTTCTTCTGAATAATAAATTTGCGGCGGTTCATGACGAGTTTAGAAACTCTCTCTCTCTCTATGAATCTCTATATCACAGAGTAGTGACCGAACAATCATGGCCACAGAGCACGGCTTGTAACGCCGTTTTAAATGGATTTTAATTTGAGAAAAAAAACTACCTAAAACCCATGCTGAGTCATTTCATTAGTATGCATTTTCCTATAGAGGTTGATACAGGAATCGGAATAGAGTACAATGGCTGATTTTTTAATCTTAAAATCTCATCTTTTGACGGATGTAACCTCTAAACCTTGGCAGAGCCTTGAAATGTCCCAATCAACAACAAATCCCCTGCAATGCCCTACAATAGTTCACCCACTACAATCTACACATGCCGCGCGGTTACATTTATCTTTGAATTACAATACGTTCGGTATAGGGAAAATACCGCTTTTCGGATTGCATACCAACACTTATGAGTTTCTACCACGAATGTGCTTGAACTGTCCGGAACTGGATGGTATCTAGCAGCGAGAGAAAATTCTTTTGGCAAGGTATCAATTAACAACGCCAGTTTACATTTTTATGAAGTTAAATTTTTGCCTTATGAGAACAATAGTATTTAATAAGAAATTCTGGCAACATTTGCCAATGGGGGGGGGTTTCAACCCCCAAAACCCCCCCCTGCGCACGGGCCTGCGGCTTACGATGTGAGCAACTATCGTCCCATTTCACTTCTTCCGGCTATAAGAAAAGTGTTTGAAAAACTCATTAAAAAACGTGTAGTATCTTTTCTCGTTTCTATCAAGTTCTTCAGTCCGTCACAGTTTGGGTTTCAAGAAGGTAAATCCACAGAAGATGCTCTAATACACTTCTGCTCTAGAGTGTTTTCAAATGTTGACAAAAACCATCTCACGGCTGGATTATTTGTCGATATCACGAAAGCGTTTGATATGGTTAACCATAGTATTCTTTTGAAAAAACTTGAACAAGCAGGATTCCGTGTTTTTTTTTTCTAAACTGGTTCAAATCATATTTGTGTAATAGATCACAAAGAGTTAAAATCGGCGATACCAGAAGCGAATTAAATGGGTTGTTATTGGGGCCAATTTTATTCCTTATATAAATTCGTTATTTTTCCAAAATTTCAAGGGCTCACTAACTGCCTTCGCTGATGATGTAGGCTGCACTTACGGATCTAAAAGTGCACTAAACTTAACAAGCGATATCATTTGGGATCTTAATTTATTTAGAATATAGTTTGCTCAGCATCGGTTAACCATCAGTTCCAAAACTAAAATCATGTTTTTCAGTCTATCGTCTTCAAGCCTAATAAATGCTCAGTTTTGGTTCCATGGTCCGGATTGTCAACGGTTCAAATTAAATGATTGCTACTGTGGTTACGTCTCACAACTACCTTCGTTTAATGGTTCACTTACTTGCAGTGACAATTGTTTTGAAATTGAGGTTGTTAATACTTTTAAGTATTTGGGACCAGGGATTTGGAGCGGAGCGGAGCGGAGCGATGGAGCGGAGCGGAGCGACCTTAAATTTCGGAGCGAAAGAGCGGAGCGTGGAGCGAGTTTTTGCAGGCTGGAGCGGAGCGAATTTTGCTTTGAAGATCGCTCCGCTCCGCTCCGCTCCGATGTAAAAAATCAAAAAATTCCGAGAAAAAAAAAAGGATTTTTTTCGACGAAATTTTTCATTTTATGGAACGAATAGATGATTTTGGGCTAAAGAAGAATTCGCTGAGAGACTTGCAAAATTTCGTATTATTGTGAAATTCATTGTGATAAAAGAGGTTTTGCGTTTAGTCATAATCATCACTCTTCATTATTAAGAAATTCAAGATCATCCAGGACAGAAAAGTCCTGTCCTGTACTCGATAAATGAAACGCCCTTTTTAATTTAAATTAGTTATTAGGTGCGTTTTATTGGATGGAGTACAGGACAGCGCAGCTTCCATAACCATTTGAGAGATCTCGTTCTATACGGGATGTCCGGAAACTATATCGCATAAAAGCACCCAAATATGATTCCTCGTGATATTTCCAGCAAAAAGGAGTATACAAAAATTATTAACTCTTCAGCTTCCACAGACATTTAAAGATTTTTCAAAAATTTAACATTTTACATTTATACATAGTATTTTCTTTCGGTTGGGCCCAAAAATTTTTCCTAAGAATAAACCCCATAAAAATTGGATAAGCAGTTTAGTTTTTACAGTTTTACACAGCTTCAAAGACAAAATTTTGTGATCTTACGGCATATACATTTTTTTCCCACGGAGGTGTTAGTGGTAGCATTTTTGGAAAATCTTTAAATGCTAAGGAGTTAAGAATTCAGCACCTATTTTGCTGGAAATGTCATTAATAATCAGTCTTGACTCGGTAATCCGGATCTCTTTTATCCGGATCTCCTTTAATCCGGATCTCCTTTAATCCGGATATCACGCTAATCCGGACGACTAAATATTTCCACTATGTCTTCTATAGTCCGGATTTCGGCAGCAATGTTGACTCTAAAATCCGGATATTTGAGATTTTCAGTGTGAAATGGTAGATTTGGTCTCGTACTTTTTTACGGGACTGTTTAGCAATTGACATGATGCTGGCTAATTTCAACAAATAAAACATTTATCGACTTTTGTTCCGCCTTTTTATTTGTTTGGATTGTTTTTCCTAGGAAAAAGTGATTGCGCTAATCCGGATGTTCCAATGATCCGGATTACCCCTTGCAATAATTGATCCGGATTACGAAATTGGTGCAATCCTATTCTGTACTTGATCGAATAAAATGCACCTGTTAAGTCAAATTCTATAATACGTGAGTAGATATACGTTATATTGAATAATTCGTGGAAAATAATAAATATTTACTAAGAACAATGAAGTTTTGTTGTATTTCTGTAATGGAGCGGAGCGGAGCGTGGAGCGGAGCGGAGCGAAAAAATTTTAGTCGGAGCGGAGCGCTGGAGCGGAGCGGTTTCAAATTGGTCGGAGCGGGAGCGGAGCGGAGCGAAAAAATGTGTCGCTCCAAATCCCTGTTTGGGACTAACCCTCGATTCTAGGTTATGCTTTGTGGACCACACAGAAGAATTAGGAAAATATTTTCGTTGTTCTCTCAGGTACTTTTATTACTTGAAACTATTAGATCAGGTAAATGCAGTGAAAAATACACACGGTTAAACGTAGATAACAATATATTTTATAATAACCGAATTGATGTTAACGATATGAATATTTTACAACGAATGACATATTTTAATTAATTATGAATATAAGTCAATAGTAAGCGTAGAAGGTGAACTACTAGGTTTATATAATTGTAAATCCAACACTTCCCCTCAATTGTATAAACTAACATTTAAGAGTCCTTGGGTCCCAAACCGCGAACACAATTATCTAACTTTTTTCCAGATAATGGTTTAGTTAGAATATCAGCTGTAATTTCTTCGGTAGGCAGGAACTTTATACTGATAGGATAAGTCTTGATCGCTTGTCGAATGAAATGATGTTTGATGTCAATGTGTTTGGTTCGAGAGTGAAAGACGGGATTCTCGACCAGTCTTCCTGCGGATTGATTATCGTTGAAAATCGTGATCTTTGTCAATGTGTCGAGCCCAAGTTCTTGTACAAAGCTTGATAAATGAATGGCTTCTCGAATGGCCTCGGAGAGGCTTACATATTCCGCCTCAGTAGATGATAATCAATCAATCAATTCAACAGTTTTATTCACAATATTATCTTAGTTAATAGTATAAATTGTGTAGTAGTCTCCCTAAAAGCAAATGCTTGTGATGGGATGATTCAATTATTATAATAATTATAATAGCAACATTTCAGTTATAATATTAATTTTTTTTTTACAAACGTGTATTTTATAATTATATTCGTACTCTTTTGATATTAGCTTAACAATACAGATCTAATGTAAATAGATACTCGTATATTTAATTACAAAAATAAAATATATTATAGAATTCTTCTAATCTTAAACTAAGGAGCCATTTTTTTATTGTTAATTTGAACAGACTAGGCGAACTAATATTTCGAATCTCAGCAGGAAGTGAATTAAAACTACTCGGACCTTGAAAGGATAAGTATCTTTGGGTATGTGTTTTATGGCAAAAAGGAATAGGAAGTCTTCTGACATTATAACGAGTGGTTCTGTCGTGGATTGGTGCGATTACATGGTGTTTGTAGGTGTAAAATATTGCCGACTTATTATACAATTGTTTCAAACTTAATACATTTGCTATATTAAAAAGATTTGATGAAGGAAATAGTCTCGGCAGTGAAAATATATTTTTTAAAATGCTTCGATGTGTTACATTCAGGTTTTCAAGGTGGATATTGAATGTTCCTCCCCAGACAGCTATACAGTATTGTAGCGATGACTGTATCAATGCAAAATAAATGTTTCTCAATTGTTTGAGAGTTAGTAGTTTACTGAGCGTATTCCAAATTACGAAGGTTTGTCTAATTTTTTTATTTATATGCTCAGCATGAATATTCCATCTGAGGTGTTTGTGTATTATTAATCCTAAATATGTTATTTCATTAACAAATTTTATGTCTTCGTGATTTTGATTAGTTTCAATAATGCTTGGTATGTTGGAATGAAGAAGTTGGATAGACTCAAAAGATGGTTGTGTTGCAGAAGTCAATGAAAATGCAATTGCCTTGGTTTTGTGGATGTTAAGTTTCAGGCGATGTTTGTATAGCCACTTCTTTATTTTTCTCATTGCATATTGTTCTGTTCTTAGAGTTTGATTCCAAGAGGATGATGAACTGAGTAGTACTGTGTCGTCAGCGTAAGAAACGATGGTACAATTGTCGTGGGAAAAATTTGATAGGTCGTTTACATAGATGTTGTAAAGGATGGGAGATAGCACGGTTCCTTGCGGAAGGCCTATATTGTTATTATATTCCCACTAACTATAGTACTCCTGGATTCTCACTCTTTGTTGCCTATACTCTAGGTAAGAACTTAGAAGTTTTAATGGTTTTCCATTTACTCCTACTTTTCTTAGTTTATTTAGTAAAATTTGGCAGTTAATAGTGTCAAATGCCTTAGATAAATCCATAAAAACTGCTATGGGTTTATTGTTTTTATCTAATTCATCATGTAAGTAACTTGCTACCCTAATTACAGCATCTTCTGTACTAAATCCCTGTCGGAAGCCATACTGATTGGTGGAGATTATATTATTTTCTGTGAGAAATTTAGTTAGTCGTTTCTTAATACATTTTTCAAAAATTTTGGCTAAGCAAGGTAGAATAGAGATCGGGCGGTAGTTAGTAATGTCGCTCTTTTTTCATGTTTGAATACCGGAACTACGATCGCTTTCTTAAAAGCATTGGGAAAAACACATGTTTGCAAGCACTTATTCAATAATTTAGTTAGTGGGAGTTTAATTTCGTTTTGTATATCTCTCAAGTGTGTAGAGCTTATGCCATCCCAGCCGGTAGAAGAGTTTACCTTTAGCGCTTTTATTGATTGAACTATTTCTTGTTCAGTAATTTTTGTGAAGTGTAGGTTTGCTTCACTCATTGTTGAGATAATATCTGTCTCTAGTTCTAGATCGGGACAATAATTTGGAAAGGTATTTACTCCTGCATTTATAAATGTTTTATTAAAATGATTAGCTAGTAATTCATTGGTTTGGATTTCTTTGGGATAGCTATTGTTTAGAATTTCTAGTGGTATATTAGATTCGCTCATAGGACAATTTCTTAAATTGTTGACTATTCTCCACAGTTTCTTGTTGTTTGTGTCATTTTTCAATTCGGTTTCGTAATAATTCTCTTTTGCTTTTCTTTTTAATGTATTAATTTTATTTCTATATTTTTTGTAGTAAGCAAAAAGGTTTGTATTGAAAGGCTCCCTATTTAATCGCTGTTTTATTTTATCTCGGGTTCTAATTGACTTAATGATGCCTTCTGTTAACCAAGGTTTTAAGGGGCTAAACTTTTTTTCGAGTTGGCTTTTGGTTGTGCAAAGTTCTATTGTTGTTTTAAGAGCTGTTATGAATTTATCAACTGATATATTTGGAGTGTCGTTTTCATTGATTACTTCTTCCCAGTTAATTTTCATAATGTCTTTTCGTAAACCTTCGTAATTGGTTTTACTTATAGTTACTAAATTTTTCTTTATATAATTGATATGTTTAAATTTAATTTTTGCTATAGTGCTATAATGATCAGTTATGGAATTTTGTAAAATTATAGGAATAATGTTGCTGTTGTTTAAAAGATGATCGTGCTGTCTTATCATCATTATGATCAATACATGATCCATTTCCATTATCTTGTCTTGTTACGTTGTTAATAATAGAGGTGAAACCAAGACTATTTAGTGATGTTATGTATTCATTGCTAGTGGGAGAATGATCGAGCATATCAATATTTATGTCACCTATTATTAAATCGAACTTCGAATTGCTTCTGTGTGGAATATTTTCGTATAGTTTATTAATGAATTCGTTACTATCAACTGAAGGTGATTTATAGATGGCATAAATATTCGCTGTCTCGTTTTTGAAAGATATACGTTTACATGAAGTCCAGTAATTTCATATGGAGTTAATTCTATACAGCTGAATTTCAGAGAGTTTTTCACATAGACAAATACACCATCATTTTTATTTCGACAGTTTTTCGTATAATGCATACTAAAATTGGGTATTTGAAGTATTGGAATGAGAGTTTCGATACTAGTATAGTAGCTGCTATGTTGGGCTTCTGTGAGTACTATGACGTCAATATTAAAATCAAGTTCATGCATTAATATTAATAATTCTTCAAAGTTTTTCTTGATGCTCCTTATATTTAAGTGAAAAATTCGAATTCCTTCATTATGATGTTCGTTAATCAAGACTGTTTTACAATCCTTAGAAGTTTCAATAGTTTTTGTAATTACTCTATTATTCAATTCAATTCAATTTATTGTTCAATAGTGCACATTTTCTTAACAACAATTCGTGGGGGGGAGGTAATTCAGAGAACAGACTATAATATCTTCACAACTGTATTATATATTAATTTGGATTAACAATTCTAGTACCATGTACATGTAATTAGGAAAAACAAGGATGTGTTAACTAGCTCAAGGAAAATTGTATAAAAAACATTGCGTATTCTTTTTATATTATATGCTTTTAACTTATGTCTAATCTTAACTTATTAACTAATTCAAAAAATACATTTAAGTTACTGACTAAAATTAGTTAAAGTAAACTAGGTATTGGAAATAAGATTATGTGAACAGTGATGTAATTAGTGGATTAGCACTAGAGATACTTCTAGCTTCAAAACTAAAGTATCTTCTGCTAGCTAGTTCCGCGATTGTGATTGTATCCGTCAAGCGATGTAGCTCACGCGTAGAGAACGAACGGGGTTTCTTAGTGATCATTTTTAAAATTCGATTTTGTTCTATTTGAATTTTATTTTTGTGGTGCATTGCACACTGACCCCAAACCGGTATACAGTAAGAAATAATTGGTTGGATAGCCATTTTAAAAACTAGTAACTTGTTCGATAAAGAGAGCTTAGAGCGTACATTTAGAAGTTGATTTTGCGCAAAACTTGCTTTGGAAACTTTTGAGAGTACATAGTCAACATGATTCGAAAATATCATCTTCTTATCTAAGCAGACACCCAAATAAGTGACATCGTCGTCCCATTGGATTTCTTTTCCTAGGAAATTAATTTTTCTGGACGGTAAGCTATTTCGACTCCACTTTTTTGTAAAAAACACAGCTTTTGTTTTATCTTGATTTATTTTTATCTTCCACCGATGATAAAATTGGTAAAGAAGTTCAAGCTGTCTTTCTAAAATATAAGTGATTCTTTCTGGACATTCGGATGGCGTATATATGCACATATCGTCTGCAAATAGCGCTAGTTCGCAGCCATTTGTTTTGGGAACATCTGCTGTGTATATGTTGAAGAGAACGGGACTTAAACACGAGCCTTGAGGTACTCCCGCATGTATTAAGTTCCTTTCGGAACATTTTTCTGCAACTTTAACAGCAAAGGAGCGGTTTGTGAGGAAACTGCTTATTAGTTTGACTAGGACTACTGGCAATCTGTGGGACAAGAGTTTGTGTACTAGACCATCATGCCATACTGTGTCGAATGCTTTTTCAATATCTAGTACAACGAGGCCAATCGATTGTTTCTTCTTAAAAGCTTTCTTAATTGATTTGGTCACCCTGTAGACTTGATGCGTTGTTGAAAACCCTGGACGAAACCCAAATTGAACTGGTGGAATTATGTCGAGCGAATATATTGCTTCGTTCAATCGGTTGAGGATAACTTTTTCGAAAACCTTGCCCACAGACGGTAGAAGGCTAATGGGTCGATAGCTTTGGGGGAGATCCTGTTTTTGGTATGGGTATTATAATTGCGTGCTTCCACTGGTCTGGGAAATAATGAATTTTTAGACAGGAATTTACTAAAAAATTGAGGAGGACAATGGCCTTCTTCGGTAGCTTCTTAAGCAATAAGTTGGTTATGTTATCGTATCCAGGAGACTTTTTGTTTTTCAGATTATTGAGAATTTTTTTAAGTTCACTTGGAGAAGATAGAAATGGCTCGATTGGTTCCGTGGGAAGACTTCGTAATTTGCTTGCCGAAGTATCTACGATATATTTTGTTAATGGTGCACCCAAATTACAGCTTGTATTATGTGCATCTAAGAAGCTTTCAGCTATTAATTGTGCCTTGTCCCCATTATCGTAAACCACGGAAGTGGAGCCATTTAGAGGGGGGATTTGAAAGTTATGGTTAGTGATATAATTACTCTATTAATTTCAAATATATTATTACTATGATCTAATCTTTCCATGTTAAAATGAGTATTATAATAGTTGAACAAAATAAGAATAAAATAAGATTATTTTAAAAAGTTCATACTTAAATCTGATTCTGATCTTATTTTATGAACTTTAGATGTTTCTGATTTGCGAATTAAAATATTGTCGTTCTTAATCCAAACATATTTGAAGTTATTTTCCTTAGCAAATTGTTTTGTGTTGTATAATAATTTTTTGAGCGTATTTGTGAGGTAGCTATTTATGTAAAAGTTAGTCGATGCGAAACTTTCATGCAATTTGTTGCATTTTAAGCTGGACTTCATCGAGTGGGCGCAGTTCAACCATATGTTACGATCTTCCCGTGAGTTGAAGCATAATACTATGGGCCTTGGTGTAGATTTCTCTGCATTTTGCCTCAGTTGTCGTTTCATAGAAATTGGTTTGTGTTGTTCGGGCGTAACTTTAATTAGTGCGCCAATTTTAGCTATTACTTCATTTATATTTTCATTGGGTGATTCTACAACACCTACTACCTCCAGATAGTTACCCAATTTTTCCTGTTCCAATTGATTAACTATATCCAACAAAACTCAACGTTCTCCACCTGCCAACCAACCTGTTCCTTCCAACACCAGCGAAGTAACCGTCGATGCAATGCAGCAAATATTGCAAGCGTTGAGTGACATCAAAAACGAAATGAAAATTCTACATCAGAAGATGGACAATATCAGTAGCAACAACGCAGATATCAACACGGCTGTGGTAATGGTAAAGCGAGAACAGAAGCGGCGTAATATCATCATAAAGGGCGTCACTGAGGTTGAAGCTAACATTGAGGAGTTAGAGGAGACGGTAGTTGATATAATTTCAAAACTTGATATAAGATTAGAAAGTAATGACATTGATATTATCAAGCGAATAGGCAAAATCTACCCCGACCGAAAGTTTCCACGACCGATTGTGCTGAAGTTAACTACTGAACGCAAAAAGATACAAATTCTTAAAAGGAAGACTCTGCTTAAGAATACTGCGAAATACTCGAAAGTGTATCTTGATAATGATTACACAAAGCAGCAAATCATGGAGCGCGCAGAACAACGTAAACAACGACGCGACGACGAACGAATAACTAACAAGCGAAACAGATCAACCGATACTATTGATGAAACGACTAAGCGAGCTCGATCGACTGATTCTCTTGTGCCCCTGTCAAATTACCCAGGATGCTCTTCGACCAACCCAGAATAGCAGCGACAAAAAACTAAGTCAATAATAAATAACAATGAATTAAATTTGAATTATGAACTTAATATTTTAATGTGGAATGTAAACGGACAAAATAATCTAAATAAACTCAGCAGTGAACAATTAAACCAAATATATAGTAATGATATTGTATGTCTTGTTGAAACCTGGCATACCAAACCCATGAACAGTCAGATAAATTTATAATTATAGAATCGCTGGCGCAAAAAGACAAAAGTAAAGGCAGACCTAAAGGTGGTATTGTGATTTTGGTTAATAAACAATTAAAAGAACTAAGCATAAAATATAAAAACATTGGTGATAAATGGATAATCATGACATTAATAACAAACCATGAAGAAATAACGCTGGGATGCTTCTATCTCTCACCATCGCTAAATGACAAAATAATACTAGAAATGCTGGAGGACGAACTGACGCCTGTTATAGAAAATTGCAAAAACATAATATTGCTTGGTGATTTTAACTCAAGAGTGGGTAAATTTGACTGGGACCCCGAGGAAATAACATGGACCAACGTAAGGCTTGCGCGTCAAAGAATTGCGAAGGATAAAACGACAAATACAAGAGGCAATCGTTTATCAAATCTGTTCCTGTCATTTGGCCTCACTCTTATAAATGGGCGAACCTCTAGAGACAATGAAGGCGAGTACACCTGCGTCAAATCTAACGGAAGCAGCACGATTGACTTGGTCTGGACTGGACCAGATTTAACTGAAAACATCTTGGATTTTAAGGTAACTGATTCCTTTCATGTTTCTGACCACCTTCCATGCATTATTAAAATCCAGTGTGCAACAAGAAACAGTCGTATTTTAGAACAATCACCACGTTCCTACAAGAAACTCCGCTGGAACAGTGATTTAACAAGCGCTTACAAAGTGCAACTTGAATGGGTCCCGGAAAATATATCGTGGATAGATCTCTCTAACGAAATCCATAAGGCTGCAGACGCTCTGAACATGTCGAAAACCATTGTTGTGAACAGCAATTATCGACCGAAAAACACCTGGTTCACTAAAGAATGTAGCGACATGAAAATCAAGGTGAGAAAAACATACAGACAATTACAAAATTGTTACAATTCTGAAAACCTTAAAGCTTATCAAATCAGCAGAAACAAATATAATGAAATAATTAGGACAGCCAAAGTTAGTAATGATCAGCGAATTATACAAAATTTAAACAACACCAAATCAAGTGCTGCTTTTTGGACTGAAATCAAAAAATTAAAAGGAAATTTCCATAGAGAGACAAACATCAAAGCCGAAACATGGACACATTACCTTAAATCAATATATGTACCCAATAATACAGAAATTTTAATATTACCCAACGTTATTATTGAAGACTTGGATAAAGATTTTACAACTGAAGAGGTAATAAAAGCTATAAAGCGATTAGGAAATAGAAAAGCTCCTGGCCCGGATGGAATCCCAAATGAATTTCTGAAAAACCTCCCTGAAAACGTAATTAATGCCATAACCAATTTTATGAATGGAACTAAGAACACCAATGACACCAACATTCCTGCGCATGCATACTTGAATATGGTACACAAAAAAGGAGATATTACGGATCCAAGTAATTATCGACCCATAGCGCTAGAAAATGGTCTGCTGAAAGTGATGACAAGTGTGTTGAGTGACAGAATTGAAAACATCGCCGAGCATGAACATCTTTTACCTGAGAATCAAAGTGGATTCAGAAAATCTCGTTGCTGCATGGATAACATTTTCGTAATGCGAACTTTAATCGACAAACAAAATGGCATTAACAAAATCCCCCTATATGCATTGTTTATTGATTTCAAGGGTGCTTTCGATGGGATCGAACACAATCTATTATGGCAGCATTTATTGTCCAATGGAATCAGTACCTTGATCATCGAACTTATCCGAAAAATTTATTCCGCTGCTTCAGTTGCTGTTAAAATGGGACATGATGAATACTCATCCATCATCAAAGTGTCGAAAGGAGTACTACAAGGCGATCCTCTAAGCGCGCTACTTTTTAATATATATATAAATGACATGGAGACATATTTACGAAGGCTTGGTTTCAGAGGTGTCAACATCTTAAAAGGCACAGACATAATGATGCTAGCATATGCCGATGATGTCGTAGTATTTGCGAACTCTGCTACTGACCTACAAGATAAAATCAATGCACTGGAGACATACTGCGATGACAAGAAGCTGGTACTGAACGTAAGTAAAACGAAAATTCTTATCTTTGAAAAGCGGATAAATACTAGAAGACATAAACAATTCTCTTACAAAGAACAACCAATCGAGATAGTTTCTGAATTTAAATACCTTGGCAGTACATTATACAGAACAGGAACATGGACCAAAGACATCATGCAAAGAATCAAATCAACGTCAGGCGCCTTAGTCAATCTCAACAATGTGTACACCAACAACAAGCTAGGATGGGATGCGCAAATTAAGTTGTTTGAATCTAGCATTGAAACAATCGCGTTATACGGGGCTGAAATCTGGGGATTGACTGGAGCCCAGAAGCTTGAGAAGATCCAGCAAAATTTCTTTAAGCGTTTACTGTACTTGCCAATAAACACAGCAGCGCATGTCGTGCGAAAGGAATGTGGGCGAGAACATATCAGAGTACAAGTCGTGACCATAACATTGAAATGGCTGAACAAAGTTTCGAATATGTCAATGGAACGATATCCAAGAATATGTCTGCAGTATCAGAAACTTCAAATAGACCATGGTATACATTCAAATTGGCTTGGTGGCATCAAAAATGAATTAGCGAAGGAGCTAACTGACTTCCCGCAGCTGATCAGTTCGTGTGACGAAGTAAGTAGCATCAGGAATATCCGAACGATCTACGCAGCGAAATCGATAAGCAGTGATGCAGTCAGAACTAGCTCTAGTAGGTCATCATGTTGGTATCAATATATAATCGAATCGAGAATGGAGCCCGCTTGGTATCTTCGGCAACCTATACCTGCATATCAACGCCGCTGCATGGCACAACTTCGAACGTGCAATAAATACAGCCAACGACTCTACGTTTCTGGGGACAGTCACAAATATCACATTAAGGACAACTGTATGATGTGTAACATCCAAGAACGTGATACGATTGAACACTTCCTGTTGAGATGTCCAATTAACAAATCACTGCGGCGACACTATCTGGGAGACATCAACTCACTCCATCAATTAATTGAAATACTGAATTCAAGAGACCGTCAAATAATTAAAAAAATGTACCTTTTCCTTGTAGAATCTCTTAAATTGAGAAGTTTTTGTTTAAATGAGTAACATTGTCTAAAACTTAATATAATTACTGAATTTTTCCGTTTTCATTTTCTTATCGTTTAACACTACATTTGAATAACTTTGCTTTACTTAAGAATGAACATATATGTATAACCAGAACTCCTGTAATAAGGCAATATGCCTTCCACAGTATATGAAATAAATAAATAAATAAAAAATGTACTATTCAGTTTGTTGATTTTCTCCTCGTATTTGTCCATTTTTAGACTAAAATCATCAATTTTGGAGCAACAGTAGTCCAGTGACTTTTTGTACTCTCCTAATTCATTTTTAAAAAATACCGGCGTACAGAGGGCTGCGCCCGCAATACGAGGGTTTTTTTAGAATTTTAATGCATAGTGAATATTTTTTGTACATATATTTTATAAGCAATAAATAAGTATTGTGCAGAACATTAATGAAATGTTTCCTGTAAATCTATTTTTGGATTGGTCTAAATAAACGCGTTCCAGAATGAAAGGCTAGCGCCTTTCATTCTGTTCCACCTTTAATTAGACCAATCCAAAAATAGATTTACTATTTATCCAGTTTGTATAAAAGTACTCCAAGGCAAATCTACAGGCATTTTTCGATTTAAGATTTCTGATGGCCTTTGACCAAAAAGAAACTCAGGCAAACGTAAGGATGGCTTGGCTTTATATATGAACTGAATTTTTAATCAAGGAAAAGCAACCTTATATAAAATATTGTGTTCCCTGTCATAAGAGCCAACGCAAGCTTTCCTATGAGTATTGAACAAGTATACTTTTGCAGCTATTCAGGGACACCCTGTTGACTTGGTCCTACTAACTTAAAAAATATTTGTGGCTAACACTATTACCATTCTATGCATATCCACCAAATTTCATGTTCATTATTTCATCAAGTTAAAAGATATGCATTGAAGAAATGCTTAAAAGGCTTGCATTGGGAAAGGCCCTTACTAAATACTTATTTGGCTATATTTCCGGTTTAGATACAGTTATTCGAATGAAAATTCGTAGACATATTCTATATGTAATTTTCTAAAAACCCTTAGCAGAATTTTCATATTTGGAAACCTAAGAGGGGCTACACACGAACAAATTGAAATTTTACAAATTTACTGTTATTTACTTTTCCTTTGCAAAAGTCAACAGTTTTAATATTTAACGTATATGAGGGCATACTGACCAATCTTTCTGCAAAGTTTCATATCGATCCCTATAACGGTTTAGAAAAACGGAGCTCGAAAAGGAAGTTTAACTTTAAAAGCCAATAACTTTTTTACCGTTACTCCAAACTGAAAATTTTTAACTGATTTGAGATGTAATCGTTTAGAGCTTTGATTCAAATACCCATACGTCAATCTCCGATAAAAACCAAAAAAGTCGACTTTTTTCAAACGTTCGGGACACCCTGTTAACTTCTTCCTACTAACTTCTAAAGTATTTGTGCCAAAGACTGTAACCATTCTACACATTCCTACCAAATTTCATGACAATCGGTTGAGCCGTTCGCGAGTTATTTAGTGAACAGACGGACAGACGGACAGACGGACAGACGGACAGACGGACGGACGGACAAAATCGATTTCATAAGGGTTTTTTGAAAAAATATTTTCTAAAAAACCCTAAAAAGCTTTTCAAATCTTTGATCTCCTCTCTATAAGTTAATAGCTTCTTTTGAGTTATTGGAACTACAGCAGACTCATTAGACTTTTTGCAGTTGTTACACTGGTGGCTTTCTTTCCTCTCTTTGCTCAGCCGTCTGAAGATTGCCTCTGTGTATCCAATACAGAAGAAATGAGATAGCTTTTTGCATACATTGCATTCAACAGTGTCACTCTTATCTACAATGGTTTTTTTGCATATATTACAAGTCGAACTCATTTTTCGTAGACGATGTTGATTAGTTTCCAAGTGAGTGTCGGTCTGACTATTGATGTTGGTCGTGTCGTTGTTGATGACAGGTTTTCCTTGTTACCGCCAAAACTATTAGATGGTGATATTTTGTGAGTTATTTTAATCTTTACGTAAATGATGTTGATATTGATGGTTGATGGTGATTTTTTAGAGTTGTTTCGATCTTTGCGTAAATGATGATGGAGTATTGTTAGTGGATTCGGATCAGTGTCAGACAGCAGGTGGGATTTTTGGAAACCGATTTTCGAAAAGTAAGATAACTTACAGTGATGATTTTATTTCCAGCTGTACCGGCAAGCAGGGTGTTTATTTCGCTTCGGGAATCCGCACAGTTGAGTTAGTATGACTATTAAAATTCCAAAAGATATTGGCGTAGTTTTTATCAGACGTTCTTAATGTTGATTTGTCACTTTGCTAAAGATAAGGCAAAAATTCGCTGCTTACGCGAGGTCCAAGATATTGCAGCTCCGGATAATAAGAAATTGTATCCGGAATAAGACTTCCTATCGATGTTACAACTTCCCCAGTCCGCGTCAGCATATCCATGGATTCCTTTTGCGTCTTTCGTGTACACTAACTTCCGATTAATCGTACTATGAAGATATCTTAGTATCCTCTTAGCGGATTGCCAGTGAGCTTCGCCATTGTAATTGTTGAATTGGCTTAGCATAGTCACTGCATGAGTAATGTCAGGGCGTGTTCCGATGGCGATGTACATCAGTGCTCCGATGAGCTCACGATACGGATAACATGTTTTGTTCCCTTCAGCGTTTGTAGCTCGTTCGAGTTTCGTGCCGAGAGCTACCGGAGATTTAACACCTTTGCAGTCCGACATCTTGAATTTTCGGAGAACTTCTCTGATGTATCCACTTTGACAAATAGAAATCTGATTTTCTTTCTGTTCGACTTCGATTCCAAGACAGTATTTAATATTACCAAGGTCTTTCACCTGGTATTCGGACGAGAGCTTACGTTTTATTTCGTCGACTCGCTTCGGATTGTTAGACGCGATTACGATGTCATCGACGTATATAAGTACAAACGTGCTTCCCCTTGAATAATGATCCACATAAACACATGGGTCAGACGTCGTTGGTGACAATTCGAGTGATCTGAGAGTGCCACTGAGTTTTGTGTGCCATTGTCTTCCAGCTTGACGCAGGCCGTAAAGTGCCTTGCGAAGTTTACATACTTTATCTCCAGAGCTCAGTCCTTGGATCATGCGTTTGGATTTGGCGACCAAAACTTCATCCTTTTCGAATTCGACAATCCTCTTCAAGGCATCTTCCCAGGCGCGCACAGAGGGTGGGGCAAAAGGGGCAATTTGCCCCGGGCCCCGCGTTGTAGAGGGCCCCGCAGGGACAGTGGTCTCGTAGTGCGCATACGTCTACAAAATTAATACACGAATTGATGTCAGATGAATTTTATTTATCTTGTTTTGCGTTATTCAAAGCATTTCTAAGACCCTATGGGATTTCCCTTAACCTACTTTTTTCAATTAAAATTGCTAAATCTAAAATTGGCACTGATCTTGATATATTTTAGGTGTTGAGATCAACAGCACACTCTGCCGAAATTTATCTAATTAATCGGTATTCTCTTAAAATCTGAGTGTCCTCGAACTATATGTGTTTTATAGAAAAAGTGTTAACCAAGAAACTGAAAGGGATGGAAGCCCTTTAAATGACTATTTCTTATTTAGTTTCCATAAATTTAATATTTATTCAAGTCTCTCTCTGATTGTTGATAACTAATTGTAGTCTTATCTGTAACTATGCTCTCGAACTAGCAAAATTTCTCAACGTTTTCTACTGGTTTGGTTTTAGACTTTTGTTCTCCTATGGATCAGTGCACACTCGGTCTTAGTAACTTTTATGACGAGACAAGAATTTCGATTTTCGCAACGCCATCAGCAGTTTGAGTGGGCCCCCTACACTGAGAAAAAAAGTAGAGTGAACAATCGAAAACACTCTTGAAGGTCGATCCACTTTTTTCAGTCATCAGTCACAGGCATTTTCCATACAAGTTAATTGATTGATTGACAATCTGTCAATTTGTATAAGAAATTACTGTGACTGCGACTGATTACTAAAAAGTGTGGATCGATCTTAAACCAAGTATTTTGAAACATGATTTTGACGTTACAGTTTTTCTACTAAAATTAAGAACATCGTACTTAAAATAACTTTGCTAAGAGCTACTTTGGCTCTTTGCATTCTTACATTGAGAATAGCGTTCTTGCTGTAACGTTTATTAAATTGATGATTTCTTCAATTGATTTTTTTTAATAAAAATGCTCACGCAGCGCACCATTGACCTCTATAGGTGTTAGTGATATTTAAGCATAGAAAATTACCTGCGCCTACAATGAGATTCGATCCCGCGAACCTATGATTCGAAGACGAGCGCCCTATCTATCTACCCTAATGCCGCTCTCTCAGCATCCTGGCATCCTGTAGTAGGAACAACATTTATAGAGTTTCCAAGGACAAATGTTCTTTTTTCTCAAAAGGGCCACTTTTATTTATATGCCCCGGGCCCCGTAAATCCTTTGTGCGCGCCTGCATCTTCCAGTAGAGTCGGCTGTTCCATATATACAAGAGTATCCATTTCTCCATTAAGATACGCTGTAGTATATATATCCAACTGTGTCACTTGAAGTCCATATTTAGCAGACAGTGCCATTAACAGTCGAAATGAATCCAGGCGCGCCACTGGGGCAAAAGTATTGGTAAAGTCGATACCGGGCAGTTGGGAAAATCCGCGAGCAACAATTCGGGCCTTACGTCGATCCAAAATCCCATCCGGATTGAATTTGTTGCACAGGACGGTACGACATGATATGACATGGTGATTGTCTGGCCAGGTATTATTTGCCACCAAGCACTTTGTTTCGGTGCAGATTGCTTTAAGCCACTCTTCTTTTTCTTCACTCTTCAGTGCGTCGTCAAGAGAAACTTCAATGGCGGTCATCACTGTGCAATCTTCTTGAGCAGTGTTTTCAAGGACTTCATTGACTGGAAACTGCAGAGGTTCCTGTCGTTCCTCTTCGTTTCTTGCGTCTACGTCACTTGAGACTTCGTCAGCGACTTGCTCATTATATTGCTTCCTTGGGCGACCTCTCTTGCCAGTTCTTATTAATTTTGGTCTGCCAGCGCACCTCTTCAGCCTTCCAAACTCAGCCTCGTTGTCGATCTCCACATATTCAGGTTGAGATTCTTGAATAGGATGGATGATGCTGGCGTCCAATATTATCTCCCTGGTGTTGTGTATTTCGGAAATACGTGACTCACATTTAATTTCGTTTAACGCTGTATTAATCTTTAGGCCATTCACATTCCCATCCTTGGCGAGTACTGACAGATCGCGGGTGTTGAGATGCCCCAAGCGAGTATGCCAAATTTCAACTTCGGTCTTGGGTCTCATATCTTCATTGATAACATTCGCGCGTTGTTCGCGTTCGCGGAGGAAAAATAAGTCACCAATGCGTTCGGCAATTAACATCGTTTTGCCTAATTGATCCTTCACGACGGCACGCGTTTTCTCGAAAGTCACTTCGTGGCCCCGATCCACAATTTTTGCGATTGACACGAGATTAGAACGTAAATTAGGCACATATAATGTATTTTTCAATGTCACTATACCGTCCGAATTATTTGCGATCGCGATATTTACGTCACCTTTTCCGATTACACGAGTTTCCGAATTGTTCGCAAGTTTTAATGCACTGTTTTTATTACTTATATTCACAAACGCACTTTCATCGGAGCATAAGTGAGAAGTACACCCCGAATCTAAACACCAAAGGATGTTCGATCCTTCTGAATTACGCGCGTTTTCCGTGAAATAACAACAATGCGCCTCATTTAATTTGTCTTTATTCACTTGCATATTTTTTTTTATGCCAACACTCATTTTCTTTATGTCCACTTTTACGACAATAACCGCACTTATACCGAGCTTTTGTGTCCGATTTAGATTTTGGTTTATTGTCATTAGCAAAACAATTTCCACTTTTTTGTTGGAACTTACTGGGCAGTTTATGATTCCTCGCAAACATGGCTGCGCTGTTCTCATTAGTCGACTTTTGATTCCTCGCATTGTGCTCCTCGATGATTTTTATTTTGAGGGCATCCACGTCGGGAAAATTGTCGCGAGATTCGATGGCACAACGGAAATTTTCGAAACTGCTCGGCAAGCTGTATAATAACATGATGGTCAAAAGGTCGCCATTAATGTGAATTTCCATGGCTTTCAGTTTATCGACGGTGTCGAAAAATTGAGCGAGATGTGTCTTGAGATCGTCGTCGTCTTGCATTTTCTGCTGTGTGAGACGTTTGAGGAGGGTTGCTTTACGTGCAGGACCTTTCGAGGCGTAAACGGACTCAAGTTTGATCCATACATCGCGAGAAGTAGTGCAGCCCCGAATTTGCGCGAGTTCCGAGGGATTAATCGTTAAGATTAGGTCGGCTTTCGCTTTCCGATCGTTCGCTCTCCAGGTTTTTAATGCTGCTTGCTCCGCTTCTCCGCCTGTCACGACGGGCATGGTTATCTCACCGGAGACATATCTCCATGCATCGTTTTTAACGAGTAAAGCCTCGGCTTGAATACACCATGTGTCGTAATTATCGCGAGAAAGTAATTCGAGTTTCGTTGCCATCGTCGTGTACGCCATATTTTGGCTAGTGACTCGACCACACTCTATACCGTTCAATCACGATGATTTTCTAACTCGACTTTACGCGTTCGCGGATACGTTTTATATTTTTATTTTTAGATTATTATTTATTAACCGTGCTAAGCATTTATCTGGGCCCATAACCTATTAGATCAGGTAAATGCAGTGAAGAATACACACGGTTAAACGTAGATAACAATATATTTTATAATAACCGAATTGATGTTAACGATATGAATATTTTACAACGAATGACATATTTTAATTACCCCTCAGCCAGCATCGGCCTCATGTACCGTGAAAATAGCGACAAATAAGCTTTACTTAATGAATCACGAATCCGCATTATGTATCGATAGGACGCATTGAAAGTTAGATACATGATGGTCAGCTGAAGGAATGTCGACGGATCATGCATATAGGAAATATAATGGTTTTCTCCTCAAGTGTGATTCTTGTTGCTGGGGTGATTAGAATCACGAATTCGTAAACATTATGTAATAGTTAAGTATCATATATATTCAATGCATCAAAGAATAATTAAAAAAAAAGAACACGGGTGACAGAGAGTCTCGAACTCATAACCCTATGCACCGAAGGTGCGCGCCCTAACCACTGCTCTAGCCAGACTATATGAATGATTATGTTTTATTCGTGAATCTAATCACCCCAGCAACAAAAATCACACTTGAGGAGAAAACCATTATATTTCCTATATGCATGATCCGTCGACATTCCTTCAGCTGACCATCATGTATCTAACTTTCAATGCGTCCTGGGTACCCAGCCAGCATCGGCGTCATATACCGTGAACATAGCCACAAATAATCTTTACTTAATGAATCACGAATCGGCATTATGTATCGATAGGACGCATTGAAAGTTAGATACATGATGGTCAGCTGAAGGAATGTCGACGGATCATGCATATAGAAAATATAATGGTTTTCTCCTTAAGTGTGATTTTTGTTGCTCGGGTGATTAGAATCACGAATAACCCAGCCAGCATTGGCATCATATATCGTAAACATAGACCAAAATAATCTTTACTTCATGCATCACAAATCGACGTTCTGTATCGATAGACCACGCTGTTGAAGTGCAACACATGATGGCCAGCTGAAGGAATGCCCACGCATCAGCTATTCACTGCAATGTATAGTTATTTTTTTCTTTTCATTTGAAACCCACTATTTGGATATTGGATGGGCTTAGTTTTCGTGATTTCTTCCGTTCGTTGAGACTGCGTACCTAAGTTCGCAACAATCGGATGAAAAAACAAACTTTTTTTTAAAACGAAAGTGTTTAAAAAGTGTGTACGTCGCGATTGCAGTGAAGTAATTATTTATTTTTG
The DNA here is from genome assembly GCA_949715475.1 of Microchrysa polita. Lineage (NCBI taxonomy): Eukaryota > Metazoa > Arthropoda > Insecta > Diptera > Stratiomyidae > Microchrysa > Microchrysa polita. The sequence continues at coordinate 24,527,065 of OX454419.1, read as the reverse complement.
ATATACTTTTGCTCAGGGTTATTGTGTTTGAAATGTTTCTTTTTTGTGCGTCTGAAATCATAACGTTGCAAGTAGGTGATAGTTTATTTACCTAGTTCCAAAAGGACCATGGTCTCGGTTTGTTCCAAACTCAACAGATTTTTTTATACACATTACTCTTGTACATAATCTAATGACTAAAAAAAAAACTTTAGATAAAACATTTACTTACTATCCTTCTACATTCGGAAATCGTAAGCCAGGTGATTTATAGATAACGTTGAAATCACTAGTGATTCACAGCGTAGTATGGTATTGGGCGCAGCGCATAGTGTCCCATTGGTCTTCATTTTGATACCTCGCAAAAACTAATTTTTATACTCTTCGCTTATTAAGCGAAAAGGATATATTAACTTTGTCATGAAGTTTGTAGCAGTGCTAACTTGATGGGGGTAGTTTTTAAGGGAAGGAGGGGTGCGACAAATTTTTTCAGGGTGGAAATCTTTTAAACAGCCCCTGTGATATCTTACTGGACACCTTTAGCATTAGGGAGATTCTTGGAACTCGAATTTGGTTAACTGAGGCTCAAATGCACTTAACGATAGTTTTTAAGGGGAAGGAGGGGCGCGACAATTTTTTTTCTTTTTCCATTGAATTACGACCAAATCGCGACATTTAATGCACTATAGCGTTTGTCGAAATTTTAATGTGGTAGCGCTAACTTGACAGACGTGTTTTTATTGTTTTATGGATTTGTCGTTTTTTATCAAACGAAGTTATGGTCCCCGAACAAGTTGCAGTTAACTGTTTCAATTATTTCAAATTTTTATATTGACATTGACACCTTTTGGAAAGCTGACAACACGAGTATGTTTTTCCAGTGGTCTGCAGAGTCCGTGTCATATATTTTTTTTTAGTAATACTATATTAAAAATCAACTTTAAAAAAATTTAAGATAATTTTTTTTTTATTAAAAATTTTAAATTCCGAAATTGTGATGGGTTTTTGAAATTTTAAATGATTAAGAAATGTCTGCTATAGTGTTGACTAAAATCCAAAAATAAGTTTAAGCCCATTACCTTAGTTGTTTTTTTAATTCTTACTTATGGCAAAATTCTAGGTTATTTAAAAAAAACTTAAAAATGCATATATCTCAGTGACCATTGAAAATCGGCCTAACATTTATGGCCTCATTTTGTTGCATTTTGACCCTATTATAACGTGTTGCAGGGAATATGTCGACTTAACCAATAACCGATATGATCAGCGTGACGAGCTGAGTCGATTGGACGATGTCCGTCTGTCTGTCTGTTGCGACGCGTTTTACTCGGCTAGGTTTTTGTTAATTTACATATATACAGAGTGTCCGGAAACTGCCGCATAAATGCACCGGATTGTGATTTCCAGCAAAAAGTCGTATTGAACATACCCTTTTGGCTTAACCCTTTAGCTGCTACAGGCATTTGAAGATTTTTGAAAAAATAATTTTCTTGTACGACTAAAACTTCAATATCTCAAAAGCTAGACTAGCTAGAATAGCTAGATGATTACTACAGCCAACAAATTTACCTAAAAAGTAAAACTAACGGCACTAAAATCCGATAAGAGGTTCGGTTTTTACAGAACTTCAAAGTAAAATTTTTGTGATTTGACCCAAAAACAATATATTTTTCCATCTCAATTTTCTCCAACTTCTGTCAAGGTGAGGTGCTCGTACGATTCCTTTAAAAATTGGCGCATAGTCTAACGATAATTTCTTTCTTACATCATTTTATCCTATCTTCATTATTTCTAACAGTTTGAATGCCTTAAATGCGAAAAAACTAAGGGTTAATTTTAGCTCGATTTCGACATACTTTGAATAGATTTTACCAATTGCAGATCTTTAGGAGCAGTTTGAATTGAATTGTATTAAATTTGAGCTAAAATTAACCCTAGTTTTTTACACTTAACGTATAAAAACTGTTAGAAATAATGGAGCTATAATAAAATTATGTAAGAAAGAAATGATCGCTAGACAATGCGCCCATTTTTAAAAGAATCGTACAGGTACCTCTCCTTGGCAGAAGTTGGAGAAAATTGAGATGAAAAAATTGACTGTTTTTGGGTCAAATCACACAAATTTGACTTTGAAACTCTGTGAAAACCAAACCTCTTAGGTTAGGTATAGTAGCAAAAACTATGCGAATGAATACTAAAATTTCCTTCAAGAAGCTTTGTTTAAATAAAAAAAAAACTTAGAATTACACTGGTTTCATACAAGTACCTATAATCCTATTTGCGGTCGGTTTTTTGTCTCCGCCCGATTCTCTCCATAAATCATCAGTAAGCTTTGATAAAATTGGTACAAAATAAAGATGAGACATCAAGCTTTAATATGATATGCGACTCCAAGGTAACCAAGGCCAACTTGTAAAATATACTTGAACAGGTTTAATTTGATTCAAGTGCTCATATATTTTCAATTCCATTCAAGAACATCGTCTTAAAAACTCTATCTCTCAAAAAATATAACATTCATTCCATAATCTTCAGTAACCATATAAACCATTATAAATATATGTAGCATAATTCATTTTTAATCTCCACGAATCATGCATTATTGATCCATTTCGTATAAGCCATTAACATTCTTTACGAGCAATGCATTAAAAATATATGTTACATAAGTATTGCGTAATCTTTATGACTAACGATTATGTAGTCTTTACGATTGATGCATTAAAAATGTATGCAACGTAACTATTACATAATGTTTACGAATAACGATTTTATAATGATTATCCGTAATAAAGTATAGTAATCAGTTCGACAATTCGCGCGAGTTTCTATACAAAACCTGTCAAAAAACTCGTGCGAGGCGAGAATAGCTCGCATCTAGGTATTCAATTTTTCGGACGAGTACCCAATGCTCAAACCAGTGTTATACACAAAGTCTCCACAAAGTCTCGTGCGAAAATAATTCAATTACATTTATTTTCGTGCGAGCATTGAAGATGGGGAATGGGAGTCATCTTTTTTTTTAATTAAGTGGTAATTTGATTGGTGTAGAATGCATAATGAAGAATGGTAGGAGGATAAAATAAAGAAATAAAATTAAAAAATGTGTTTTTATCGGAAAAAGTAAAACGACATATTTAAGTAAAATGAAAATGCTTAATATTATTAATCCATTATATTATTATTTTTTATTATAAAAGATAAATACAAACAAATTCAAAACATTAATTTTTCCTGACTTGGTGCATCTCTTGGCGCTCATATACATAATGTATAGACCTTTTTATTTACACTTAATTCACTACGATCGTACATTCGTCAAATTCGGATAGCAAATGGCTGAATTCAAATTGTAAGAAAACGACCGGACGGGTAAACTTGCACGACAAGAACCATCGTATGATCATTTCACACTATCCGATCAAAACACGGACCGGCGAACAATAATCACACAGCAAGTATGTATAAATGTTGCCATGCACGCTCCAAAGTTAGTGTACAATGAAATGACGAGTCGACAAGATTAAAATGCAAGTAAAACACGCGCTAATTGTCTTTGCAGAACGCCTGAACTATTGGTAGATGCAATCGTCTTATCGATCGTACGATTCCTACGAAAGAAAAACAATCGTGTCACGATTTTTTTCTTTCGTAAGACTCGTTCTTACAATTTGAAATGAACAATGCTTGTTTGCTGGCCACTACAAAAGCTCTCTTGTCTTGCAAGTTTACCCCATTGAATTTATAGAACATGGAATGCGCATACACTATGAAAATACAATCAAAAAGTGGCTCCAACATCTGGGTAAACTTTTTGAATATTTAGACCAGATTTTCAAACGTTACTAGTTACCGAGTTGTTTAATGTCACTCATCGAACAGTGACTGACAGAAATTTTGTCATATTTGTCTTTGTCATTTAAAGTTTGTTTTTATATAGTTGACAATCCAACCGGTGAAGTGGTTAAATTAGGTGATATCCCGACGTTCAGTGCATCCTTTTGGATGATATCGGTTATTTATGTAGCGTATTATGTTGTCATCATTCCGTTTATTGGAAACTATCCGTCGAAAAGTAAGTGCCCGTTTTTCATTGCTTTGCAATTTTTGCCTCACAAAAATGTTTCTATTTTTCATGTCTTAATTCCTTTGTACACCGGATCAGGCCAACACGGTTACATCAATCCTGCACATTATAGCTGCCGTGGCCAGTCCTCTGTTTGGATTGATTATCTCCTCTGTTTGGATTGATTATCAAGATGATCAAGACGGACGTTATGCATCGTGGATGTTCATTTCAGTTTTATGAACAATTAAAGCACACATGCTGCTCGCTTTTACAAATTTTAATGAGATTCACCTACAAAGTTTCGCCACTACATCGGCGGTAATTAATTGAAAATGAATAAAATATGTTTTCTTTTGAATATTTTATTGTTGTTTTTCATTCTTGAAATTTTATTATTACATTAATATTAAATGATAATATTTTATAGTAGTGACAGACATAATAATAAAAGCTCAATTAGAAAATTCAATCAGTTGGGATAACTGGTTGCTCGATGTTTCCTCGTATATCTTCTCGTCTAATATTTGACTTGGCTCTTCATCCTAATCGTCAACATAGAGCTCTAATGCTTGAAATACGTTTGACGCGTCAGCATCGACATCAGCAGAAACATTTCAATTTAGAATACACGCCTTTAATGCTTGAAATAGATTACGCGCATCAGCACCGCGAAACGTCAAGCGCAATGCATTTTACATTGCCGACAAAAATGTTGAGCAGAAGACTTGGCATTCAGCATATTTGTCAGCTATGAAATTCTGCCAATGCTGCTGCTGACACGCGTAATCTATTTCAACTATGATGACCCACATTGAAGCACAAAGAAGCAGAAAAAACGCTTCTGCTGCTGCTGTCAATGTGGGTCATCAAAGGCAAATGCGTGTGTTCTAAACTGAAATATTTCTGCTGATGTCGATGCTGAAACATCCAATCTATTTCAAGCTTAAGTCAATGTGTCGATCGACATAGTGTTCTTCGTTAAAATCTGGGTCATCTATCTTAATCATTGTCCTACCAGCGCAGCCAGCTGTTCCAGGGAAACCACCAATCAGGAAAAAATCGGATGCTATGTCGGTGCAATTTCCTGGCCATCGAATATTGTCTCGTAACATTTCGGAAACAATAGCGCTTGTTACCCGGTGCACCGTCTTGCAGCTGCTGTTTTATTGTCGCTTGAGACTATAAGCGAGAACGAAACTTATAGAGGACATCGACAGACATGCACAGCGGTTCACTACAACAACACACCAACAAGGAAAAAGTTCCAACAACCAGCATTTCATACTAAATAATAGGAAAAACCGCGACTACGACCAAAAACATTTAAAAAACTTGCAACTGACAACCGGGAATTGTCAATTTAACAGCTCGCATACTTAGACCAGTAAATGGTATAATTTCATTGAACTTTCATTAATTCGACATTGCAATGAGAATTTAGACCAAAAAAGTTTACCCAGATGTTGGGACCCTTTTTAATTGGTCTAAGCGTATTCCATGTTCTATAAATTCAATGGTTTACCCGTCCGGTTTCGTCTTATAGTCTGAAATCAGCCAATGGCGGATGGTTGGTTTTGCTTTGCGTGGACCGACAGTTATCATCGATTGATTCGCCTGATTACATCCAATGAAATTTGAAAAATTCCTCGTCCATCCATACATAATTTTATCGCCTGCAAAGGATATGTACATTTTTAAATTACCGTTTCACAGAAGAAACTTCAAGCTTTTAAAAAATAACAAACTTATCTTTTGTTGAAGACGTGACTATATTTCGAGTTTCTGTCGCTGATGGAATCCAATAATTAAAATCTACTGTAAACTATTTCACTACGTACAATTATCCCGGATCACTATAAAATTAATTGTCATGTCAGTTGTAAAATATTAATTGTTTTCAAAATTATCCACAGCCAACTACCTTCTCTCCAACTCTCCACTTTCGCGCGAGTTATAAATGCTAATATTCGCGCGAGAAACTGATTACTAGCCTTAAGGCGCAAATGCGTATATACATGAAATAGGGGGACATCGTCATATACTGCTTGTATGAAAACGTGATGAATGAATAAGCGACATGTGCTTACGCGTGTTGCATGAAATAATGATTACAAATGTGTTAAATGCTGGCTGGGTAATTATGAATATAAGTCAATAGTAAGCGTAGAAGGTGAACTACTGTAAATCCAACAGAAACAACTTTGTTCTGAAGAACTGTTAAAGAAAATTTATTTTGGTATTTTTCACTCAAAGCTGCAATATGGTATTGCTTGTTGGGGCGGTGCTTATTTTAATAAAATCAAACCACTTCTCATATTGCAAAAAAGGTGATAATAATTATATGTAATCAACCCCAAAGATATCCTAGTTTTGTATTGTTCCGAAATTTGAAGATTCTTCCAGTGCGACATTTGTACTGTTTTAAAGTCTTAAACATATTCTTTGCGAGATCTGGAAATCTAAATTTCAGACTAGTATCAGATTATAATCTCCGTAGAAACTTGCAGCATGTTGTAGCAATTCCGTTTTCACGTACCACTGCATTCCGAAACTATTTTCTAGTTTTCTCCTGCCGACTTTTCAATAAGCTACCTCAGTCTGTTAGAGCATTGACATCAACTGGAAAGTTTCTAAAATGTGTTAAGAATTGGCTATTTGAATTCGATTTTCCTAATCTGGAATCAATGTTCTCTGATATTTTGGTGTGAAATAAATCCTTGACTTAGTAATTAATTGCTTGTATGATGATTTTTTCTTTTTCTTTTTTCCTTGAAGTATTTAATATGTATTTGAAGATCACCCCACATATTTCATATTTCATTTAATTTTGTACTTGTTCCTATTTGAAGTGACATTTATCACTATTCTAATTACTTCTTTTTAGAATAAGAATATAAAATGTTCCATTATTTCATATTATCCGAAAAAAATATATTCGTAAATAATATTGTAATTCTATTTTAAATTATGAAATAAATCTTATCTATCTATCTATGTATGTGTGTTTCCGCGCCGATCCGTGTTGAGCCGGTTTAGATCTACTTACATTACTTCTATTTTTCCAGTATATTTCACCATGTCTCAACACGCTTCCGTACGAATGTCTGCCCTCTATTCGGAACTGACATCACTCTGCGTCGACATTTGTGCTGACTCGCAGCCAACACGCAATAAGGGTGCCAAACGTTTTGATACAATTCTATCAACTCGCAAACAGGACATTATGAATTGCATTTCGCACTACAAGGAGGATATGAATTGGCTCACGATGTTCAACAATGCTTTCGATGGAATCGTAAAGGTTTGTAGCTGTAGGATCATCCGATCTTTGTCATGTGTAAGAAAAACATAAAATGAAAATATTTTCAGCACGCAGTCAAATTGGATGAATCACGACAGCTGAGAACGTACAGTGCAATGAAAAATAAAAATTTCACGTTTAGTGCTGTTGTTAGTAAAATTGTTGATTATGCGCTAGAAGGTAGGTCGTTGCTCGTTTTCAACTTAATTGTTTAGTCTAAATATCTCTAATTTTTTTTTTTTTATTTAGGAAAAACCCCCATCAAGTGTAGCCGACTGATTGACGCTGTATCGAAAGGACTTGAAAATCGATCGGTTCGTGAATATTTTAGTTCACTATTGTTCCAGATCATTGAACAAGGAATCGTTGTGGAGAAAGGAAATTTAAGTGGTGTAAATTCTACCGATTTGGCAAGTGAGTTTCTATTGCAAACCGTTGCAACACGCTCTTCTTTCGTCCAGAGCAAAGCTGTCCCGAATAACTGCATCATGTTATCGAGACCCAAGTTTCAATACAAGCTCTGGCGAATGAAAGCAACATCAACTGCTATTGCCGGAATGAAATTTTATTGGAATTTTAAGGGCGGTATAACGCTTATATCAAAATTTCTATATTAACCAGATTTACTGGAGAAATGCTTCCATTCGTTTGACAAAGAAGCCACCAACGGACAGAATTTACCACTTTTGCGATGCATCAATAAAATTCTAGATTTAGGCACAAAATATTCGTTGTTTTGTACCGAGCTGCCTTCGTTCTTGCGTTACATACGACAAACATGCAACAACATCACCACTGATAAGTTGACTCAGAGTGAAATTATTCGACTTGTCTATCAATATGTTTCTAATGTAGGTGACATTTTAAATTAAGAAATTAAATTACATTTTAACCATACTAAAAGAATCAATTTTTATGTTTTAGGTCGCTGTGGATCGTCATCAGGAAATCGCCAACTTTTTGCAAACGGCCATGCCTACCATATGCGCTTTCTATGATTTTCGTTTGAAGCAGGCTGTCAAGGTTTGTGCATTATTAACTTGCAGTCAGACACACTGGCATACATAATTTTTTTTTGTCAGTTTCTATGCAATATTGCCCCGCAAGGAGGTGATCTCCAACCAGAATCATCTGTCATTTCATTGTTCTGGTGAAAATTATTACAGACAAATCTCTAAATTCAGTCAGTCCGTCTGATTGCACTTTTATCAAACATTCTAACGACGGTATATATTTTTTTAAATCTTATATTTGTCCGCAGAATCAATTTTTCGAATTGTGTGCCATTTTTCTTATCTTACACTATCCCGAAATGGATCATTTCGATTCTGTCGTGAAAATTGTGGACGTGGAAAAATGGAAGAGTCAATTGAAACAAATTTTGAATTTGGTCAAGAATGAAATCCGGGAGAAGTCGCGTGACCTTAACAAGGAAACGGCCTTTTCATATCATCAAAGTTTTTTGGTACTTGCATCACATATTTCGTATATAGTAAGTTCATTGAAAGATAGAGAGAATCGTTTGTTTTTACGATAAATTTGATTTTACTTTTTTGTTGTATTTTTTCTTACACCTAGATGTTCTGGAATCCAATCTTTGAATCATCTGGCCGCGAAACACATCGAAAGGTGGCCAAATATGCTACGAAATTTCAGGGTTTATTAGATTTATCGACACCGGGAAGTCAGCCATTGAACTGGGGGTGGTAAGTATTGTCTAGCAACTGAGCAACAGGTTAAGCGTTAATTTGAATATTTTACACTAGAGACAATATTGGGAATGGTCCCAGGTACCTAAATTGCTTCAATTTAAGGTACACCTAATTTGCAATTATGGGGAGATAAAATGTATGCAAAATTGTAATTTGTCGTTAATGTGTGAAACTGGAAGAATAAAACGTCGGTCAAACCAAAGCAAACCAAATCTGATCTGGCTTCAGCCTGCTAATATGAATAATCCGTTGTCGCTGTAGATTGGTTAGCATAGCTAACTGTAGGAAGCATATATCGATGCCAGTTTCTATCATTGTGTTATACAATTTTGTTCAAACACCTTGGAAACACAATTTGGCGTCCATAATGATGAGACTACTGCTGCTTGACATAGAAAACTTTCCCGTAAATACATATTCACGAAAATCGGTTCAATAAAACCTTTGTCCAAACGTTTAACGTTTGGTTACTTTTAGAGCCCCGAATTCATGATATTATGCACCGTGCCAGATTTAAAGGAGTCTTATTAACTTTAATAAAGATTCGAAACCAAAAAAAAACATTCCAATTCGAATGGCGTTATTGCCCTTTTCTTTCCTAGGATTGGAAAGGGCGCGGACAGTAGACCATAATTTGCTGACACCTTCATTAAGGTTATAGTCATCGAGGTACTGATTCCATTTCGCCCTCCTATAGTCGTTTACTTGTCGATCGATTTCGGGGTTAAGCTCCTGAATTCTGGGATCATCAGGGTGAGCGCCTCTGTTATCACGTTCATCAGCTAATCTGGCGGCACTGGAAGGGAAGTTAGGCCGAATTTTCGGGATACGTTCTGCTGGAATAAAACCTTCTTCTTCTTCCTTGCCTGGTTCTTTATACCGCTCCATGGTTTCATTTGACACATCCAGGTATTCTTCGGTCTGCCTCTGGCCTTGGGTCCATCAAGTGGAACTTCCATTGATATCGTTCACATCAGTTTCGATTTCATAAAAGCAGGTAGCTAGCTCCTTTTGAATAATATAATCAATGGGCAAATTCTGATCGAATGAACCCAAGTTGAATAATGAAGATGTGAATCATTTCGTTGCCCACACTGCTTCACATGACTTCACATGACTGATTCAGTCCGTACAACGACTTATTCAACTTGCATACCAAATCGCCTTGCACAAATCCGTCGGGATGCTGCATATAAATGTCTTCTCCGAGTTTTCCGTTGAGAAAAGCCATTTTGAATTCCATCTGATGAATTTCCAAATTATATTTCACTGTAATTGCCAACAACAAACGCATAAACGTCTCATAAAAGTCGAGACCCTCTCGCTACGTGAAACCTCGAGTGACTAACCGTGCCTTGTACACATCAAGTTGACCATCCTTGTTACGCTTTCGGGAAAATACCCATTCGCAGATAATGACGGACGATTTGGTGTTCGCTTCCTTTTTTTTTGTAAGAGAATTAATTTCACTTTGAATCGCATCCATCCTAAAAGAAGCATCAGCCAACTTTTCTATTTCAGCAAACGTCTTTGGAACATTATCAACGAATGCAACAGCGTACAAAACAACTGAAGAATATTCAGATTCCTCATTTTGATATGCCCAATCACCATATCGCTTTGGTGGTTCTCGTTCTCGGTCGTAATGACAAATGTTCCTTTTATGGCTGTTGAATGTTGTTGATATGTAGTATCAGTATCAGACAGTATAGCAGCCTGACGAGATTCAGTGAATTGTATATCCTCTTGTCGGACATCAACCTCTCCGCCTGAAGCAATTACATTTCTTTAAATGCAACATTCTCATCAATGTCAACGTCATACACCGTCGTCATACACAGTTCTATATTTCTTTGCTTTGACAACGCCATCTGCGATTGATTGCATTTCATAAATATTTGTGATTCGCCAAAAACAACATCGCGCCGTACCACAACATTTCTTCCACAATCTATAGCCATTAAAACCATATCCAACCATTCTCATCTTGATGGACTTTTGATCCAATTTCACATGAGCATAGGCCATCGATCCAAAAACACATAAGCGACAAGTTGGGTTTCATCCTGTCCAAAGCTGAAATGGTTTAGCATTCGATCTTATCACATGAGTAGGGCTGCGGTTCAAAAAATTAAGCTGCACACAATATGACTTTGACCAAAAATTCCTTCCTCATGTTAGCATCACCGTGTCTTCTCCGTCAGAGTTCTATTCTTGCATTCAGCAACATCGATTAACTCTGTAGTATGAGGTGTAGTATGCTGTATATTTGTATTCCATCCTTCTGACATGGACTTGAACTTATTCGAATTATATTCGCCATCATTGGGTGAGGTTATAAAACACAACGTTCGCGCAACGTTTCAAATCAACCGGCCGTTACGGATCAGAAACTTCTCCCTACAAACAGATCCCCTAAGCGCCCCCTTGCGAGGCATAGCTTTGATTGACAGAAATTTACAATCTGCCGTCGAACCGTGCATTTCCGCCCTCATTTATTTATTAAACTATTTATAATCAAAATAAAATATATCTGCATATCGTTTAAAACTGGAAATTTTAATTTTCGAGCAAAACCTATCAGCTGTGATGTGTCAATTGTCACATTTGTCACTTTCCGAGAGATGGCGATGGTAACACCAAGTCTGATCTGGATCTGTAGAGTCTGGCAATGACGTTTGCTAACTCCACCTCGACTCACCAGAGGCGCGCTGGAGTGTATAGAGATAGACGCCACATAACAGGATAATCATTCTCGTACTTTCGGGCAACGAGTCCAGACGCGTTTTAAATCGTTTTTGTAATACCAAATAATAAAATCAGTTATTGTTGTTATACCGTGTCTTTTGATTGGCAATAAGTGTAGAGATATTACTACGCCACGACGAGCGTTCCTTTGTCATCTCTACAACTGGTGACCCCGAGAATTGTGAGCACGACGCCAGCGGAGCCCCCCGAGAATTGTGAGCACGACGCCAGCGGAGCCCCCCGAGAATTGTGAGCACGACGCCAGCGGAGCCCCCCCGAGAATTGTGAACACGACGCCAGCGGAGCCCCCCGAGAATTGTGAACACAACGCCAGCGGAGACCCCCGCGCATTTTTGAACACAACTCTGAGAAGTGTGAACCCAACGCTAGCGGAGTCCCCCGACGTTTCCCGGAAACGCGGCAGCGGAGCCCCAATTTAACACGGATACCACTCCAGCGGAGTCCCCCGACGTTACTCGGAAAGGCGGTAGCGGAGCCCCCTTCTCCGAACCACGCCAGTTTGAGCCCTGTCTCCCACATTCATTCGTGCGTGCGTCGCAGCAATGCGCACTACGCCCTTCGCAATTTGTGCCTTTTAAAAAATGCAAACCATGCAAAATCGTGTACGCGCATTTAAACGGTGACAGGTTACCAACCGAAAATTTGTGGCCGCGCGTGATTGTTCTTGTCGGTGCGCAGTCAATTGTGTTTTGTTGTGCCGAGCGAGCAGCACACAACATTTTATTTTTTCTTCTCGCGTGTTACAAAATAAAAACGTAGCGGAGCCCTGCGACTCCTCCGGGCGAACTGCGCGTGTTGACATAGCACAAATATTTCGGATAGTGTCGATCGTGCTGTGTTTATTCGAACACATAAAATTACCGCGTCGTTTTCGTTGTTTCAGACTAGATACTTTTTCGTCATGCCGGTCGACGAAGAAAATTTCGCGGATTGCGATGGTGGTGACGCTACTCAAAGCGCGAATGTCCCGGATAGCAGCGAGATTGGAAGTTTATCGGCCTTCAAGGTGCCCCAGTTTTGGCGAAACCAACCATCCTTATGGTTCGCCCGTGTCGAGGCTCAGTTTAGGGCACATCGTATAACAAAGGACGAGTCACAATTTGACAAAATCGTGAGCGAGTTGGATGCTGACGTGCTGTCGCAAGTGGCCGACATTGTCGAGTCCCCACCGTCTGAAGGCAAGTACAGCACTTTAAAGAAAAGAATTATTAGCGTGTACGCGTTGTCCGAAGGCGTTAAAATGCGCGAATTATTGACGGGTATGGAACTTGGCGACCTCAAACCGTCACAATTTTTGCGGGCGTTGAAATTAAAAGGCGGTAGCAAGGTCTCGGAGAGTGTCTTAAAGTCACTTTGGCTACAGAGATTGCCAACCAATGTACAGGCAATTCTCAGTATCTCCGAGACATCTGATCTAGATAAACTAGCCGAAATGGCCGACCGGGTACTTGAGGTCCATCACCCACCGACTATCGCTGCAATTTCGACAGCAGCCCCTGCAACTCTCGAATCCATGAAAACTGAGCTGGCAGACGTGCGAGCTAGCCTCGAACGAGTCAAATTGGGGCAGTCGCGTAGCACGCATCGTAGACGTTCTCAATCCAGAGACCGTTTTCCATCCAAACCTCGCCAAGTGCAGACACTGTGCTATTATCACAGAAAGTTTGGTCCGGCAGCACGAAATTGTCGATCGCCGTGCAACTGGGTCCGGCCTGCGGTCACGGAAAACATGTAACGTCGTTGGGAGAAAAGGCGGCTAACAGCGACGTGTCCAAACACCGCCTATTTATATCAGACAGACCAACCGGACACAACTTTTTGATCGACACCGGCGCAGACGTGTCGGTAATTCCGCGCTCTCGATACGTCAAATCCACAAAATCTGAGTTTAAACTTTTCGCTGCAAACGGGTCGAGTATTGATACCTATGGATTTCAAGTCCTTAACGTCAGCCTAGGTCTTCGACGCTCCTTTTCTTGGAGATTTTGCGTCGCCAACGTTGTTAGGCCTATAATTGGTGCCGACTTTCTGCGACACTTCTCCTTAGTCGTGGATATAAAAAATAACCGTCTGCTCGATCCAGTAACCAATCTAGCCACACCTGGTAAACAAGTTATTGTCACGCACGACTCAATCTGCACGATTATCCGCGACTGTCCTTTCAAACAGCTTTTCGACGAGTTTCCCGGTCTGACAAACCCGTCACAGCAGAAGAACAGCGTGAGTCATAGCATCGTTCACAACATCGTCACTTCTGGCCCACCCGTCGCACAGCGGCCGAGGCGCTTAAACCCTGAAAAGCTTAAAGTGGCCAAACAGGAGTTTGAGTACATGCTGGAAAAAGGATTCTGTCGACCGTCCGAAAGTCCTTGGGCGAGCCCTCTCCATTTGGCTCCCAAAAAGGACGGAAACTGGCGACCATGCGGCGATTTTCGCCGACTCAACGCCGTGACAGAACCAGACCGTTATCCTATGCGCCACATCCAGGACATAGTCGCTGGCCTGGCAGGAAAACGAGTATTTTCAAAAATCGACCTACTCCGCGCATTCCACCAAATACCCATCGCCGATGCCGACATACCAAAAACCGCCGTAGTCACCCCATTTGGACTATTCGAATTCACGGCGATGACATTCGGCCTTAGGAATGCGGCCCAATCATTCCAACGTTTCATGGACAGGGTATTAAGAGGTCTTGATTTTTGTTCCTGCTACATCGACGATATCCTTATCGCTTCTGAGTCGCAAGAGCAACACATGGAACACCTGCGACTGGTTTTCCAAAGGCTTAGCGATTACGGTTTAGTCATAAACGTCTCGAAGTGCGTGTTTGCAGTAAACGAGCTGGAGTTCCTAGGACATCGAATCAACGAGGCTGGTATCTTACCACCAGTTTCCCGGATTGAAGCCATTAACAATTTCAAACGTCCAGTTACTATAAAGGACCTTCGACGATTTTTGGGCATGCTGAACTATTATCGGCGCTTTATTCGCAATGCCGCCAATCTTCAAGCGCCGTTGCACGATATGCTGCACAATACAAAGAAAGGTGACAAGAAACCAATTGCGTGGACTCCCGAAACCGAAAATGCTTTTAACACCTGTAAGAAAAGCCTAGCCGATGCCACCATGCTGGTGCATTTCGAATCGAATAAGCCCTTAGCACTGGTAACCGATGCTTCAGACGCGGCCATTGGAGCCGTCCTGGAACAGCAGCAAGGCGATCGTTGGCTACCCATAGCATTCTTTCAGCGGAAGCTGTCACCGGCCGAACGCAAGTACAGCACGTATGACCGCGAGCTACTTGCTGTGTATAGTAGCATCCAGCACTTCCGGCATTTCTTGGAGGGAATCCCATTCACCATCAAGACAGATCATAAACCGCTGATTTTTGCATTCCAGCAGAAATCAGAAAAAGCTACATCGCGACAAATCCGATATTTGAACTTCATATCTGAGTTTTCAACATCGTTAGTACACATTCGAGGGGATGCGAACGTTGTAGCCGATGCCTTATCGAGAGTGGACGAAATTTCCTTGCCTGGAGACTTCTCGACCGCCGAACTGATCGTCGAACAAAATAACGATCAGCAACTTCAGCAACTTCTAGCATCCAACCCCACTTCGCTTCTACTGGAGCCAGTCATCGTTGCAGAAGGCACACTAATTTGCGACACGTCTAAGTCCATCGCCCGACCATTCGTTCCAGCATCCTTGCGAAGACGACTGTTCGAAGTAATCCACAACACTTCGCACCCTGGAGGTCGTGCAACACTTGCAGGAATTAACCGCAAGTTTGTGTGGCCAGGCATGCGCAAGGAAGTAATGTCTTGGGCTCGAAACTGTGTGCGGTGTCAACGAGCCAAGGTCGGACGCCACACGAAAAACGAGTATCAGCCATTCGAAGTTCCTGATGCGAGATTCCAGCAAGTCCACTTGGATATTGTGGGGCCGTTGCCAGTCTCACGCGGATTTCGATACTGTCTAACAATCTTAGACAGATTCTCCCGTTGGCCAGAGGCTGTTCCGCTAGTGGACCAGTCAGCGGACTCCGTTGCTGAAGCGTTCCTTAGTTCCTGGGTTGCTCGATATGGTGCTCCACATGTTATAACTACGGATCAAGGAGCGCAGTTCGAGTCAGCGCTTTTCACCGCTCTTGCTAAGCTGTTGGGGACCAAGCGCACTAGAACTTCGCCTTACCACCCTGCATCAAATGGCGCCATAGAGCGACTGCATCGGTCCTTAAAGGCAGCCATCATGTGTTTAGACGATAAACACAACTGGATCGATATTCTTCCGATGGTGTTACTCGGACTACGAGCCAGCGTCAAGCAGGACTTGAACGCGTCCGCCGCGGAAATGTTATTCGGAACACCCTTACGCCTACCGGGTGAATGGTTCTTGGATGTTAACACCGACAGCGATCCTCAGGTTTTCCTCGACAAATTTCGACTGCGTTTAAGGGAAATCCGTCCGTCGCCGATCATACACCGAAGCGGTAGAACACCATTCGTGCATAAAGAGCTAAACACGTGCACACACGTCTTCGTCAGAGTAGACGCAGTACGGAGATCTCTTGAGAAACCATTCACCGGCCCTCACCGAGTAATTCAGCGAATTTCGCCAACCGTATTCAAGGTGGATGTCAACGGACGACACGTAAATCTCTCCACAGAAAGGTTAAAGCCAGCCTTCTTGGAGTATGATTACGACAGTGGAGATCTATTTGGCCAACAGCAGACGAGCTCGCAGTTTACCGAGCAACCCACGCATTTACACTTCCGTCAGGTGACACAGCCACCTGCGGCTTTCCAAAGGACGTCGCAACAGCAGGTGACACAGCCACCTGCGGCACTTCAACGGACGTCCCAACAACAGCAGGTTACACAGCCACCTGCGGCTTTCCAAAGGACGTCGCAACAGCAGGTGACACAGCCACCTGCGGCACTTCAACGGACGTCCCAACAGCAGAGGACACAGCCACCCGCGGCGTTTGAACAAACATCGCAACAGCAGGAGCTAATGCCACCTGCGGCTCTTCCATGGTCAACGACACCCACACCGCAGGATCACCAGCAGGAAAACATGCCACCTGCGGCTTGCCAACCACCGCCAACACAACAGAGGTCAAGCCAGCAGGAAAACATGCCACCTGCGGCATCGCAATCGACACGAGTTCATCTTCAGGCAAGTCGATTGGTTTCGCAAACGCCAGAGGAGCGAGACTGTAGCCAGGTTTTGCCATCATCGGGTCAATCATACCGTCGAATCAACATGCCACCTGCGGCTCATCATGCACCGCAGCCGAATCCTGCCCAACCTACCAGGACAACACCATTCACGCCGGATGTCAGGTCGTCTGCAACGACATCAAGCGTCCGACTAACTCGGTTGGTTAGAGCACCAGTAGTGCAGCGAACACAAATACAACCTAGACGGACCCGTCGACAGGCATCATCTCCATCGCGTGCATCATCGTCATCGCCTGCGACTCCGCCACCAACAACATACTCCCGGCCGCTTAACCGGCGAGTGTATCCGCCCGCGCCGTTCCGTCGAAGAGTGACGTTTCGCAACGTGTGACTCCATCATTCACGGGGGAGTTATGTAGAGTCTGGCAATGACGTTTGCTTACTCCACCTCGACTCACCAGAGGCGCGCTGGAGTGTATAGAGATAGACGCCACATAACAGGATAATCATTCTCGTACTTTCGGGCAACGAGTCCAGACGCGTTTTAAATCGTTTTTGTAATACCAAATAATAAAATCAGTTATTGTTGTTATACCGTGTCTTTTGATTGGCAATAAGTGTAGAGATATTACTACGCCACGACGAGCGTTCCTTTGTCATCTCTACAGATCTATGCGTTTACAGAACACAATTGGAAACGTTTCGGAAAACGCGACACGTTACGCGAACGTTGTGTTTTATTACCTCACCCATTGTCGCAGCGAAATTTGTACTGAACTAAAAGATTTCCGTGATTGCTTTCCGAAAATTACACGGTTCGCAAACTCCACTTGAGTCATCCAAAAAATCACCAAAGCCATTAACCATCAAAGGTAAATGCTTTAAATCAACACAATTCAGGTGACCGAGACGCCGCTGCCATAATTTCAAACTGAGTTGTGGTCATGTTGTCGATTTTGCTTCGCTCGACTTTGCATCACAGTTCTCCGAAAAATATGCATTCGCAACTTTAGGCTGAAGCCATTTCAAACCAAATTAGTATAATTTGCCTCGCCTCACGCCAATTAGCACCGATGTATCTCCTTTCATGACATTTACAAAACCATTGGCAAAAATAATCTTATAGCCAGCACTCTCTAGACCAGTGCAGGCCCCCCTTGCAAGGTTAGCAGAATCTGGCGCCCGCAAAGAAAATTTCGCTAAAAAAGATTTTTCGGTTTATTATTTTTCTTGTGTTGAGAGTTAGCCACGTTGGCATATAATGTGAGAAAATTTGCCATAATTTGGAACAATCTCAGAGATTTTGGATTAATCCGACAAGCTTAGATTCTATTTTCGCATTTTAATTTTATGAGCAGTTTCAATGCTTACATTTAAATAAATAACAGGCGCGACAATCCAATATTGGACTAAGGCCGCAGGATGTGTTAGTGACATCCTATTTCCAAGATCTTATCTGCTTTTTGTTGAGGTAATGAGATCAGCATCACGCTCAGCAGTGTTATTTATCCCCATAAATGGGTACTCGTTTAACATCTGAGTGAGATCATAGTCCGTCACAAGCTTGTGAGTTCGAAAAACACCATGGAACACGGTGAGATTTGAACTCATGAACCTGTGCACCGAAGGTGCGCGCACTAACCGCTCGACCAGCCAGACTATAATGCTTACATTTAGCTCGTTTGAATATTGAATTGATTCCACACTTAAACTAATAAACATGGATTCAGTGAGCAGGAAATTCGTCGCGCCATGGCAATGTTTGAATTTGACTGAAACGAACGAAGTGAAGAAACATAGCAACCGTAGTGGCCAGTATACAGCTGAATTGGGACATTGCCGGAGGGCTAGATTTGGCCCTACATTCCTACTACATTGGGTCGATAATTGACGCCTCATGAACATAAGACGGTTATAGCGCGCTGTAAATGGGTGAGGTTATAAAACACAACGTTCGCGTAACGTGTCGCGTTTTCCGAGACGTTTCCTATTGTGTTCTGTAAACGCATAGATCCGGATTAGACTTGGTGTTACCATCGCCATCTCTCGGAAAGTGACAATTGACACATCACAGCTGATAGGTTTTGCTCGAAAATTAAAATATCCAGTTTTAAACGAGATGCAAATACATTTTATTTTGATTATAAATAGTTTAATAAATAAATGAGGGCGGAAATGCACGGTTCGACGGCAGATTGTAAATTTCTGTCAATCAATCAAGTTATGCCTCGCAAGGGGGCGCTTAGGGGATCTGTTTGTAGGGAGAAGTTTCTGATCCGTAACGGCCGGTTGATTTGAAACGTTGCGCGAAACGTTGCGCGAATGTTGTGTTTTATAACCTCACCCAATGTTGCCTGAAGATCCGGTTTTGTACAAAGATGTCATTTTCCCTGGCGATGTCCATTTTCTGGCTCAGCGATGCGTCAACAAGCAACATTGAAGTCATTGGAGTTACTACATGTATTTTATAAAGCATCATTTCAATTTCATTTCAAGTTTAAGGTGCACTCCAGGTTTTTCCCTAGGTTTCTATTCCTAAAACAATTTCAACGAAATAGAAATAGACTTTGGACAGAGGCTCCTCGCTAATATACTTTATTGTGGTTGCAGCGATTTAGAAATTTTGTTCAAGAATCGAATAATTTTAACAGCTCATGACCGTTGTAATATCATCGATAACATCAACACTTGTGTTGAGCGCGCGCCTCCCTTTGCCGACCGTCACGCCCCACTTGGGGGGCGCGCCCCACTGGTTGGGAAGTACTGCTCTAGACGACTAAGTGATAGTAAATTGTATTTCAAGTTTTTAATCAATTATACGTTTTTGAACGTGCAAATCTGTTCGATACCGTTCACATGGACGATTCCACGAATAGATCACATTTATCAGGATTTATAATTTCGCGATCTTTTGCCACTCCAATAATAACTGGATTCTGCAATTCTTTTCGATCTATACGGTTGCGATGCTTCACGCTCGCTCTCACCGGTGCAGCTTTCAATGGGATAAATTTCAGCTTGGAAGATCGTAGGTACCGGTATTTTATAGCCAACAATTCCCACTTACATCAAACCGCCAAGAGTCTTTTCATCAACCATCATGCTTGGTAGTAGCCCGGTGATTGATCCTAGACAGGTAATTGTGGAGTTCCAACGTCTTTGCAATAGCATATTCAGTGTGCCAGCTAGAAAACCTGATATCCTTCTATTGCTGCTATTCCTAAATGCAGCCACATAAGTGCTATTGACGCTCATATCCCAATAATCTGTTGTAAATTAAGCTGACCAGACGTACATTTTGCTGTACAGTACAGCATTTGGACCTGCCGTACAGCATTGGAAAATGTACAGCATTCCCCAATCCACACAATGAAACCTGATCACTTCATGATAAGCTCCTCGGTGAAGCCTGCAATCAACCTTGACTGCTTTTAAGGTGTAAAATTTGACCCCTGTACGTTATATGATATTTAGCGAGATAACCGAACTTTTATGTTTTTGGAATTTGGCACACTTGTAGAGCTACTTGACGCTCACATTTCCTCCAAATTGCACGGTCCTACCTAATCGCGTTCGGAAGTTACGGCTGCCCAAATTGCAATTTTGTGTTTTCTAATTGAAAATTGTCCATAACTCTGAAATTCGAGAGCAAACAATTTTAGAATTTAGAAAACTTGCATAGCACCGTACTGTTCATATTTGGTGATAATTGGAACCCTAGAGTTACATGACTTGACTCCAAGTTTCAAGGTCCTACCTATCCGCGTTCGGAAGTTACAACTGCCCAAACCACGCTATTGTGTTTTCTAATGGAGTTTTTAAATTTGGCAGACTTGTAGAGCACCGCACTGTCCATATTTTTTGAATATTTCAAGGCTCTAGCTTCCAAGATTCAAAAGTTGCAGCCATCGATAGATTGCAGAAAAATATTTTCAATTTTATGTGTGTAATGAATCTTATTTCGAGTATTCTTCCTTACTATACCTTTTGTGGTTAAACATACGTTCGTATGAGCACCAGTGGCGTAAATATTTTTTCAGAAGAGGGAGGGAGTCAGTGGTCTGGATTTTTTTTTCAGGACAGAGGAAGTGCAATAAATGAACTTTAGAACCCCTAAGATCTAAAAGGAGGCCGTTGATTCAAAATTGTTTCTATTCTGCTTGTTTAGCTGAGATTCTGGAGGAATAAGTTTGGTACAGCGAGGAAGAACCGTGAATCGCCTAAAGATTTCAAGTACGCAGTACCATACCCGATGCACCGGCCCCTGTCGGTTTTTCAACCATGAGCTGTTTTTTTTTCAGTACTGGGTTTTTTTCAACCATGAGCGGGTTTTATTCAAGTACCGGTTTCTAGCATAACCCTGTTTTTTTCAACCATGAGCCGCTTTTTTGTACTTGACCCGGTTTTTTCAACCATGAGCTGGTTTTTAAATCAGGACCCATGGTTGAAAAAACTGGACAAAAAATCGGCATATCTGTACTTTGAAATATTGATACCGGTACTGATTGAACACCGGTCTTAAACCAATGTACCGGTGTTAGGAACTTGAAAGTTCAATCCTGGAAAATTGTGGGGTGAACTTAAAACTGAAGGTTTGTCGGCAACACCGAGCGCAAATGTTAGGAATTGTTCCCGCACTGGAGATAAATGTAGTAAAATAGGCCTCAGTGAGTGATTTTTCTGCAGCTGCAGCATACAACAAAGTCCTGCAGAGCGAGGATGCAAGACGTAAGGACGAGATCTTCTTCTTGTAGCGGTGCAGAAAGGTGTGTAACCTCTGTGCATCTATGTGGGTACGATTTATGGTTCGTCAATGTTTGTGTCCGTGAGGTCTATGGACAAAAACATAGCTGCTGCGATAGGTAGGCCTGTTCGGTACCGAGATTTCAGTACCGGGTTCCGGTTTTTTTCAATACCCGGTACCACAAGCGGTTTCCCTGACTCAGGTTTTTTTTTCAGTACCGACGGTTTTTTTAACCATAAGCCGGTTTTTTTTGAGTACCGGGTTAAAAACCGACTCAGGTTTTTTTCAGTACCGACGGTTTTTTCAACCATGAGCCGGTTTTTTTGAGTACCGGGTAAAAAACCGGTACCAAAAAACCTGAAAAAAACCGGCTCATGGTTGAAGTGAATCGTTCTTTTTAACTCGGTACCAAAAAACCGACTCGTTGGTCGGTTTTTTAACTCGGTACCAAAAAACCGGGATATCGGTACTTTAGAATATCGGGTCCGGTACCAAGTGAACACCGGTTTTGTACCGGGATCCCGGTTTTTGGAACAGGCCTAGCGATAGGGTTTTCCCACAGTGATATAGGGGTAAGATCAGTGGGCGCAGCGGGGCATTGAAACAAATGGCCCACATCATGAGGAGTACCATTGCAGTTTGGACAGATGTTTTGGATGTCCGGGTTTATGCGAGAAAGGTACGAATTAAGGCGTGAACAAAAGCCCGACCGAAGTTGAGCTAGTGTTACTCTGCTGGCTCTCGGGAGCCTAATCTCCTCAGGCGAAATTGGTGGTGGGCGCTCTGAGAGGACTCTATTCGCACCTAAACTCGCGATAGACCGATTCACTTCTTCAGTGTGGATCGCTGCAATGGCGGCTCGGTATGTAACTTCATCGTAAGGGTCCCGTTTGTATCCCTGAACCTCTCTCTCAAGGTCTCGTAAACCACGCCTGACATGTCGTGGTGGAGGAATTCGGTCCATGAGATGATTATTGGGATGATCCTCACGGTAGCAACCAACAAGATACTGTTTAGAGAGTAGGAGATTGTGATCACGTATTGGCATCAATTTTGTCTCCTGATGTAAGTGATCCTGGGCAGACATCAGAAGGCAACCTGTCGCGATGCGTAGAGCAGCATTTTGGCAGACCTGAACTTTGGACCAGTTTGTGTCACATAGACTATGTGTCCAAACTGGGGCTGCATAATCAGCGGCCGCTCGACCCACCGCTTTATAAGTAGCTAGCATGGTTTCTTTATCTTTGCCCCAGGTGCTACCAGGATGTTGTTCCTACTGCGCATTTTTTCACATACTGAAGCTGCATGATTCGCAGACGTCATCATGTTCTCTAGGTGAAGCCCGAGAATTTTGGGGTTTTTAACAGTAGGAACAGAATTGTTGCCAATACGTATATCCATCTCCCATCTGATGTCCTCCCACCAAGTGGTTAGAGTGAGGTTTCGGCTTTGGAAAAATGCCTGTAATCGTCCTAGATAGCTATTAATTCGGAGGCGCATTTCATCCTTATCATTCCCTGTGGCGAGTACGGTGCAATCGTCGGCATAGGAAATCACCTCGATTCCTTCAGGTGGTGTGGGAAGGCCGGACATGTAGATGTTGAACAGAGTGGGGGAGAGTACCCCTCCCTGTGGAACACCTAATTTGATTTTCCTAAGTTTAGAACGTTTGCCTCGAAACTCGGTGAAGGAGTGCCGACCAGCTAGATAATTGGCAATCCAACGAATCTCTTGTGCAGGAAGATGCATATTCAAAAGGTTTGCTAGGAGCATTGAATGATTGACCTTATCGAATGCACTTGATAGGTCTATTGCCACCAGAATAGTTCTGTGACAACGACTGCATTGATTTAGCCCATCACGAATGCGTGTAGTGATCGCATCGAGGGCAGTGGTGGTACTATGCATCTTCCTGAAGCCATGCTGGTGAGGTTCTAGCTTCGCATGTGCAACAAGAGTGGGGTGAATAAGGGCCTCCAGCGTCTTTGCGACAGGAGAAAGTATCGTAATGGGGCGGTAGGATTCCCCGAGATTTGCGCTCTTCCCTGGCTTGAGACAGGGAACAATTCGACCTGTTTTCCAGATTTCAGGGATGGCAAGCGTGGACATCGACAAGTTAAAGGCGGCCGTGAGATACTCAATGGCTGGAAGGTCGAGATGTTTCAACATGGTCATCGAAATGCCATCTGGTCCGAGGGCCTTGGAGTTTTTAGCATTCTCGATGACTTTTTTAACCTGGTCCGCTGTAAAAGATGGTATGGTGTCAACATGCCGGCTGCGAATCCGTCTTCTAATTTTGCGCTTGAGGCCGTCAGACTTGGGATGTTCAATAAATTGTTTATTGAACAGGCTAGCACACTGAAGAGGATCGCAGGTTTTAGTGTTGCCAAATTCAATGGCGTTGTTGCCCTTTTCTTTCCGAGGATTGGAAAGGGCGCGGACGGTAGACCATAATTTGCTGACACCTTCATTGAGGTTACATTCATCGAGGTGCTGATTCCATTTCGCCCTCCTATAGTCTTTAACTTGTCGGTCAATTTCGGAGTTAAGCTCCTGAATTCTGGGATCATCAGGGTGAGCGCTTCTGATCTGATCACGTTCATCGGCTAATCTGGCGGCACTAGTGGGGAAGTTAGGCCGAACTTTCGGGATACGTCCTGCCGGAATAAAACGTGCCGCGGCTGTGGTAATGACGTTCCTAATATTTTTCTCGGCCTCATGAATGGTGATAGGTGATGTTAGCTCGATGAACTTCGCCGACGAGTAAGCTTTGAAACCATCCCAATCGGCTTTCTTGTGATTGACAAACGATCGCTTCTCTGACTTAGTCATGTTCGCTGGTTTGTCAATCTTTATAATGATTGGGAGGTGATCTGATTTAAGGGTGGTACGTACTTCCCATCGGGAAGCAGCAATTAGGCTGGCACTGACAATAGTTATGTCAGGAGAACTACTGCAAGTGCTCACGACTCTAGTCGGCGAGTCTTCATTAAGTGAACAGAATTTTGAGGCGTCAAGTGATTCGGCGATAGTTATACCCCTGGCATTGTTGTTGAGGTCCGAATGCCAGAGCTCATGGTGCGCATTAAAGTCGCCAAGGATGACCCTGTGCTCTCCGGAAAGGAGAGGACCAATATCGAAACGATAGCCAGAAGGGCAACTAGAGTGAGGTGGTACATATATATTAAAAATTTCGATATTAGTACTCCCTGATGGAACTGAGATGGCTTGAATTTCCGCCGTACCGTCAGCAACTACATCTAATACACAGTAATGTACGGACTTGTGTATTAGGAAGGCAAGTCCACCTCCAGGGTGAGAATCATCCGTGGCGGCCGGTCGATCTTTCCGCAGTATAACATATTCGCTATGGACGCTTAGAGACGAGTTTGCGTGAAGCAACGTCTCTTGGATGGCGGCGATGAGAATTCTGTTGGAACTCAAATGCTGGAGGAGGAGGGCCAGGCGTAAGACTAGGTCTGGCATTCCTTATCATATTGTTTGGCGGTGTAGGGGGCAGTGGTGGAGAAGGTGGGCTGGGAGCAGCCCTGGGTTGCCCGGAATTTATACAACCTGGCGCAACATATGCTAAGGAGTGTTGACCTTGTCTTCGTAACCCTGAACACCTAAAGTGAACCCATTCCCTGCAGCAATTACACTGCACTGATCTGGCATTCGAACCGATACGTTGGTTGCAGACACTACAAATCCATACCTCTGGACCTGGATTTGTTTCAACACCGGCGCGAATTAGTAAAATTGAGAGCAGCCGCGCCGAGATGTAATGCTCCCAATATGACGAAAAAACACATATATCGTACCCACACATATACACAGACAAACACAACCTTCCTGCATCGAACCTTCAGGGCTCCTGCCGGGGCTCTTGCCAGGAAGGCATATTGGCAGCTTTTGGCCGTTTTGCAACACAAAACGGGTGTGGTCCGCCCCGTAGAGGTAGTTGCCGTAAGACCACGTAAGGACGAGATCGGATAGCATGATGCAGTATTGTTAAACCAAGTTACTATAGCATGTGCCGCCATGCTGCTCAATAAGAACCCTTTTCTATCACTTGGTATCCCACAATATTGATGTGCGTTATAATGCAAAATTGTCTTAGTAAATTCTACCTGATCTGTTGTTGTGGCAGCCGCACTATTTGAAAATCAGCGCTTGGAGAAATCCAAATCTCATGTACGATAGTACGCTAGGAATTGTCAAAATTCTAGCCAAGACAGTAACAGTTATGCAATTGAAAATACGGTAATAGGGTTAATTCCAAAATTCCCCTGAAGATGGCATTATGGTAGACATTGTTACAAAATGTAATCAATTATTAGCAAAGAACTAAAGTTATATTATTTTAGTATAACAAATATGTGTGATCAGGGGGATCAATCCCCGCTTATATACGCCACTGAGGTCCCCATTGAGAACTTTAGGGCTCCTTCTTTAGTATCAACAGAACTTTGCCATCCCAAGGTTTACCACATATTTCCGAGAATATCGGCTACTATTCCTTCTCAATTCTGTTTACGAAGATATCATATATGAAGGGGAGAAGAATTAGATAATTTTATGCCATGCATCATGGTGGTGGCCTCGTGTTTCTCCAAATCGGCGTGAAGCTGCATTCCGCAAGCATGTGTACAGCATTGGGTCTCCGGAAATCTGGTCTGCTTATTGTAAATTGTAGCGCCACCCTATCCCTGTAACAAAAAGAGATCACCAACGACAGTTGGGCGACAATAGACGATACATACATAAAACCGAATGGGCAGAAGTCTCCTTGCATAACAATTACGGCATTTAGGCATGGCGCAAAAATGCCTGAGAGCGCGGCGTCCTGGCCAAAGGGCGATGTCCATACCGGCACACAGTAATCTGCTGCTGATGTACAATCACTCTTAGACTGCTTCACAACTATAAAAAGACAACAAACGTGCTTGATTTTAATAGCTGTGTGATGGTACTGATACCAATCCGTGGGTGATTGCGTATTGAGTGGGGATGAAGAAAGTAGGTCAGAAAGCACCATCACGTAAATGTTCGGTATTGTTGGGAACAATTGTCTCAACTCTTTAGTCTTTACCCTCCACAGAAGTAGGAGCCCGCAGACTGAAGCGATTATTAGCGACAGATCATTTCTTCTTCCTGTTATAAATGATTCGGTGGACTTCATTAAGCCGATTGAAACCAAAGGTGAAAAGGGTTGGTTAGTGATTGTCTGGTTGGTTTTGGCTTCATGTGGTTAATTGTAGGTCTTGTAAGTCTTCGTCAAACTGGTCCTAGAGTTGTCAGTTGTAAAAATAATGTTTACAGGCTGGATTCCGGGCATAGCTGTGATAGTCCAGTGTTTTGACGCAATCCCTGACATAAAATTTGGAACGCATCCGGTGTTGAAAACATGCAGGTACTCGTCACATCAAGTTGCTTCCAGATGATGAAGTGTAACCGGAACGAATGATCCGTTTTCAATGTGCTTTGCTATCGGAGCATAATGGATCAGATTCACATTCTAGCGGGACAAAATTTAAAAAAGCAAGTATTAAATTTTTGAAGTTCGTGTCGGGAAATACATTTGCACAAATCTATAGAATTTATAAAAAACAATTATATCCCTTATGTACAGTGACGTACCTATCAAAACGTTATGAAAAGTGGGGACAAAAGTACCCGTTTAGAAAATTATACCAAATTCTAGCGGCCACTGTATCGACAGTATGTTGTCATGACGAGTATCAATTCACCAATTTCCAGAAATGCATTTTAATATGCTTGAAGACTGCCCATAGGCTGCTTCCTGTGTAAAAGTGTCTAGGAGTTAAAACTACATACTTTGTCTTCGGGATCACCACTTACTTCACACAATAGGCGAAAATTTAAGCAGGTGCCTAGTACAACCAAAATGTAGACTGCCAGGAGGGATGCATTTTCATTGGATTTTTTATTTTATAAGCATCTCTTTGCATTGCTTTGCTGCTTCAGCAAATGTCTTTCGAAGTTCGAAATTAGTCTTGCAATCGCAATGTAGATCCTATATCAGTTTCTTCGTCGGGCTGGAAACCTTCGGAGTGCAGCGATGCATGTGGCTGTTGACAAATCGCTGACAAGTTCCAGGTGGAAGGCTTTGTGGGATAAATACACAAAAACAGTTACCAATAATACTATTCGCATCTCATCTACTATAGCTGCACGTTCCACAGATGTTCGATTGTAGTGTGCAGCTACTTCGGAAGTTTTCCCGATGATGAAGTGATCATTCTCCAAGCCAAAGTGGACCCACTCCGCCGTAAAGAGTTGCCAATTAATTTCTCTGGTAATATTCCTCTTAATGCAATGTCTGCTCCGTTGTTTGCACATGATACATTGGGTGTTGATTGACTCCTACTTGAGTACAGCCTGCCGATCTCATATACCAGAATCTGCAAGGGCATCATCCTGCTATCACATATGCGGCTGTGTGTTGCGTTACAGGCGCACAGTAGTGCACTAGCTTAAACTGGTGGGGCATATATTTTAATTGAAGTTACCACCTAGTTAGAGCCTTTTTGGCGGTGGCCGCCTTATCCTCTATAGACTTCAAGTGCTCTCCAAAGCATAGTCGCGGGTCAATCATAATTCCCAAATACCTAACGGCTAAGTAAGCCTACGACATACTCTCCGACTTTGATTTTGCGAGAATACTTATTTTTGCGCTTGCTAATTAGCAATATTTCAGTTTTGTTGCTCGGCGAGCTCCAGTCCAACGATTTCCAATCACAAACTAAAGGTTGTGATCGCCTTGCTTGCGTACATTTCGACTAGCTGCGGGTCCCTTACGACGACGACAACTATCTTGAACAAAACCGACTACCGTCACTTCCATCAGCATAGCGGCGCTTCTGCAGTCACCATGTATTCCTTGTGTCCCTCACCAGTTTCATACCTTAAAACGCAGTGTGAGAGGTATCTCCGAATTATCGCGGCGAGGAATCCGGACACATTCATCTTTTTTATAGCAGCATGTATGCACCCCCCAGTTTGCGGAATTAAATGCGTTGTCCATCCGTATTGAGTCCGTCGCTAAAGTGGTGACAATCGTGATTGGGTCTATAGTATACCGAGCTCGTCTAAAACCGTACCGACGGTCTGACAAGCTCACCTGTTCTTCTACCAGCTCCGACAATCGATTATAAATTACTGGTTCAAATATTTTTCCCTCAGAGTCAAGCAGCCGGCCGGCCTGTTTAGTTTCGGAATGAGAACAACTATGGAAGAGACAGAAACTTGTACCTCTTCCATAGTTGTGGGAAAGTTCGTTCCTCTAAACAGGTTTCAAAAACGTCAATGAGCCTTCCGGGCGTCGCCAGAATTGCCGCCTTGAATGGACACCATCTATTTGGACACTACTATTTGGGTCCATTTTCGTCCCCTTACAGCCATCAGTGATTTCCAGAAGTCGACTGATAATTATCGACTTCTTCCTTCATCACTGAGTCCCGTGTGATGAGTAGCATATCTTTGAAGCTAAGTTCCCTCATGGATTCCACACCTATTGTGGATTTACCTAGTATCCTTAGCCTTCTACTACCTAGTGCTGGGCATTCACATACAATGTGTGCTGCCGTCTCAGCCTCTTCCAGACATAGTCTGCATACATCATCTTCCACGATTTTCATCTTAGATAGACGAGCTTTAAAATTACCATGTCCTGTTACTAAGGCAGTTATCCAACTTAAGCTGCTCCGTGTGTAACTGAGTAGTTGTTTGGCTTTCCTCCCTAGTGGACTGGTAATTGCGTTACGAGCCTGTCTACAACTGGATAGGCTTCGCCATCGTTGCCTTCAATCATGCCGTTTCCCAAAGCAATTTTGGGTTCCGGTCCTTGGAACTTTTCTGCTGATCCCTCTTTTGCTAAGGTATCGGCAAGTTCATTCTCCAATGTACCTACGTGTCCTTTAACTCACATTAGCGTAACTTCGTTGATTGAAGCACACTCATTGAGCTTCTGGACACACTCCAGTACCAATTTTGAATTGATGTTGGATTGCTGCATGCGCTTGATCACCGATTGGTTGTCGAGTGCTATCAGAATTTTCTTCCCCAGTATCCCGCCTTCCAGAATATGATCCAGCGCGTGCAGCAGTCGCAAGCATCTCCGCCTGATATACCGATACCTACTCTCCTAGACGAAGTGAGCATGCAAGATTTAGCTCCTCGGAGTATCTTCCAGCCCCCGCTCTTCCGTCCATGAGAGACCCATCAGTAAAAATAACAACATCACGTGGATACTCCTCGTGTATCCTACCATCCTCTATGAGAGAAATGTGATGTCTTTCGACTACCCTACATCTTCTCATACCATCCAAAGGCATATGAGTCTCCCTGACATTATCACGAACAATATCAAGGATCCTCTTATGACCTCCGTTGCTACCAAAGTGATGCCAAGTGCCATCTCTTACCATTCTTATTGCTGTGAGCGCCGCACTTTGTTTTATAAACAGATCCAGTGGCGGTAATCCCAGTATAACCTCCATAGCATGTGTTGGCGTAGTTCTCATTGCACCACATATGCTTATACATGCTATGCGTTGAATCCCATCCAGCCGTTGCCTAGTAGTTTTCTGGCTTCCCCTGGGCCACCAGACCACTGCTGCATAGGATAGAACGGGCCTAACCATCATTGTATAGATTCAATGTGCCGCTTTTGGTGATATACCCCACCTACGTGCACACATTCTCTTACACTGATGCAAAATCCTCGCTGCTTTTTGTGTCTTTTCGTTAACATGAGAGTTCCAAGTAAGTTTGGGATCTAAGGTTACCCCTAGGTACTTCACCTCCTTGGACTCTTTTATCTTCGAAACAAAAAGCAGCATGGGAGTGGTTTCTACATCTTTCCTTTTCAGAGTAAAGACTATAGTGCTTAACTTGCTTGCGTTTATAGTTAGCTCTTGTTCATTACACCATTCTTCAGTTGCTTTGAGAGCTTGCCTCATGAATAGTGTCCATGAATTTGCCACTGACCATAATTGCTAAGTCATCAGCGTATCCTACTGTATGTACGCCCATCGACTCCAGTTTCCAGAGAAGAGAGTCTACGGTGATGTTCCACAGTAGAGGCGAAAGTACCCCTCCTTGTGGGCAGCCCCTGACTACCCTTACTCTTATTCTGGCACATCCATTACTAAGATTTACTGTCCTCCCACATCGAATCGATCCATGTTATTATCAAAGGCTCGATCTCCCGCTCAGAAAATTATTAATAGCATTTTTTGTCAAAATGTCCGACTTGCTGAACTAAATCAAAATTTGCCACACCACAAAAAATTTCATCCGAGATATGACTTCACTTTCTGAAACTACATAAAATTTCCAATAAAACGCCACCTTGCCCGTTACGAAATTGCTCGTATCTTCCTAAATACACCCGCTAGGAGTTACACCCGGGTGTATCTCGGGTGTAACTCCTAGCGGCGCCATACGCCTTTTTCTAAACAAGAAACGGCCAAAAGCTGTGAATTTATACGTCCCGTGCAACAAGTTTTCTTTATGGTAAAGAGGTCAAACTGCTGTTCATATAAGGAGTAAGGGGCTCCTAATCTCAAGTATGCCAAGCTGTAACCTCGTTCGCAAAACATAGGCTAAGTTTACTTTCATTATGAATTTCTCTCAACCTACAGGTTCATCATCCTATCCGAATGTATGTCAAAATACCACAATCTAATCGACGTTACCGACTTTCGACCAATGCTTCATACATTCGTCCCATTCCAAACGGCCGCCACATCATTGACTCAAATACGTAGCTTGGCAAAAGCCTGTAAAATTCTACTCGAAAAAGAACCATCATTCCAAGGACACAATTTAATCAACGCAAACGATTGCAACAGACAGTGGAAAGAAATCGCGGACAATGCCGTCAATCAGTTGATTCAGAAATCGCTTAACAGCGATGCTTATCAACTCATAGTACGCACATTAATCGAACACGATAAAATCCCAAAAGATTCAATCATCATGTTGGTGAAATCCCTAACAACAAATCCACAATTTCGCACGGATGCGTGTTTGCATACGCTTCGTACTATTGTTCGGAAGCATCACGACGTATTTGCCCAAGACACGGACGAAAGTGTCCTATTTAATTGGATTTATCCGCATACGGTGCCGCTTGATATGCGAAATATGATTAATTATAAATTTACCGATCCCCGACTGATGGCCAATGTTGTAGCCAATCTAGTTGTTGAGAATCAACCAATTGATGACTCTTTTGAAGCTGTTCGGGATACGGTAGGCTCCGAGTGGGAGCTAAGCAATTATGAAACAATTTTGAAAGCAATCCAATTCGATTGTCTTTCACGAATCGTGTTTGTGGAGAGTAGAAAAAAGAATCGTTCGGTCATTTCAGCGGATAATCTGCCACGATCGAAGCTTATTGTCAACGAGCAGTATTTTCGAAAATTGCTACAATCCATCGATTTTTATATAAATACAATAACAGGAAATGATCCAAGCGATTTGTTGAACAATTCGTCCAAGTTGGAAACGCTGCTCACGCTACTAGTTGAGTTGTCGAATCGAGGGATTTTCGATAAGAACGATTTGTGCTTGAGCGCCGTGATAGAGAAGGCAAAATTCCTATTGAACAGGATTGAGGTAATTTCTGTTTGTCTATCCTTGAACATTTGCTGATTTTTTTTATTTACAGTTACAATTGAACGACGTCGATATACAATCAATGGACAACACGACAGTTACGGATATTATGCGAAAGTTGCAGATAATTGTTGAATACATAAATAGTCCGCACATGAAGAGTATTGTCGGTGATATCGAAAATAAATCTATTGTCCAATATTTTTGCAAGTCCTTGGAAATATGTAAGAATAAAACATTGTCTCAATGGGATTTTAACATTCTCCGTCTCGTTTGTTTTTAGTTACAGACGAAAACGGCATGTTCGAGGAAGATTTGATTTATCGTCGCAAATTGGCTCTAGCGTGCATAAAAGTATTGGCTTTGTGTAACATCTCCAAGGAAATATTCGAACGTGTCGATAATTTTGCAATCAATATGTCAAATGAAGATGAAGTCGAGGCCGTGTTGTCCATAATTGAAGTAATTGATTTTTGTCTATAGTTATTGATACGCACACGCGTAACTGAAGATCAATAATCCAAAGACGGTAGCACAGCATCGCAAATTGTAGGCGGACGGATTCGACGAGAAATGTGTTTGCATGCTGTGGATCTGTCTGAAACTACGCGTTGCCCGATTTTGCTAAGTGTGTGTGTTGTGCCAGCGCGTGTGTCCGATTAGAGATGCGTGCATGTATTCTTTGTCCTAATCTGGCTTTCTGCTTGCAGATATTTTGTCAACAAAGACCTACTCCCTACGTTTCCAAATGGATTGTGGCGAATGCTAAGGCTATTTCTCAATGTCATCATGAAAATTCCAAATTAAGTTTAATGTTAATTAAAAAATTACCAGGTATGTATGAGTGTATAGGGGAAATCACACGAACTAGCAAAATTGCCAGCACAATTGAGTGTGCGGTTTGTAAAGAAAACTCTCTGTCAAATCATGTCATTGGATTGAATAACACAATCTAATATATAAAATTCTCCTCAAAAAGTTTGTTGCCAAACTCCTCCGAAACAGCTGGACCGATTTTTATGAATTTTTTTGTGTATTCTCGCTAGGTATGGGAATCGGTCGTAATCTATATTTCATGTTCCTAAGTGGCCCACCTCCCTCTTTTAATCGAAATTCCATTTTGTGTGAGAATCACCTGTTGCAATCACGTTTTCATCGACAACATTTAAATTTAAAATGGAAATATTTAGTTGTCACTCGATCAAATACAGTGTAACTCCGATAAATTGTATTCACGTTTACGTTTTTACGTACATACTTATATCCTGGAATATGTCACACCAATTTTACAATCAACTTCGTACTACTTCGGAAATCCGTCGATATCTCCGGGGATTGTCCTCAGAACATTTTGCTGTAAATATTACAGTTAACAAAATATTGGCGAAAAATCATAATTTCACCCCTTTGCCACCCCTCCCCCCAAATGTGACGCACAAAAAAGTCTAACTTTTTACTGCGTAATGCGGTCAGGCCATAGAACAATTTGGCATCAAAAGTCAGCTCTTTTTTTGGATGTTTGGGTCTAGAGCTAAAGTCACTATACTACTAGTACCTATGTAAAAATAAAATTTTTCTGACAATTTGCTAGTGAATGCGCGACTTTATATGGAACTAACTGTATTTAAGAATGACACACGGTCCTCTCTATTCACAGGCATTGCCAAATATTTAAAATTATTCCCGGAACATACCGTAAGCATTCGCGTCATTCTATCGTCGTTTATGAAGAAATGCTGTAAGCGATCGTATCCGCCCGATTTTGTGAGTGAAACACTCGCGACAGTAAGCCAAATTGCAAAAATCTATTGTGAATCCGTTGAAGAGGACACGTTTATGCAAATCTATGGATCCGTCAATAAGTTTCTAACGATGCCATCGAAATTGATTCAATATGCTGCGGTCGCATGTTGGAGTTATCTTATTGATGATCGATGGCTGTTTGAGGAGGTCGAGATGATGCCTTTTAGTCATGGATTGTGTGACACGTTGTTCGATGTCGTGAATTCGGCAGAGTTCAATAGACAGGTTGGGGTTGATGAAGTGTACTGGATATGAGCTAGAATCCACAGAATATTTTTTTTTCAGGGTGATTTGTATGAGCATCAACGTCCGGTAATTATTCAATTGTTATTGGCTGGTTTTTCGCTTAATTACTATTTGGAGGAACAAACGCTAGCGATGTCAATTGAACATGATTTGTTGGCAAGAAAGGGTAAGTACATTTCTATTTTCTTTCTTATTTAAGAATTTTCTATATCACTATACAGGGTGTCCCGCAACTCTTGGTACATACGATAATGGGTAATAGTACAGCTCATTTGGGTACAATTAATGTTCTACATGACCCCTCTATCTTTAACCGTTATAAAGTTATAGCATTTTTTGTTAATGGTGTCAGAAACCTCGACCTGCAGAGCAAAATCACTATTTGCCACACTCCCAAATATTTGATCCGAGATTTGACTTTACTTTCTGAAACTCCACAAAATTCTACATAAAATAACTGTTTTGCCAATTAAATAATTTAAAACCCTACCCAGATACAACCATTCAAACTTTTAAGAAATTCAAAAATTGATTTTTCATTGAAAATTTAAATTGTAAAATCGTAACGGTACTTTGAACTGACAAATGTGCAAAGTTGATAAAAGTTGCCTCATAATGTTAGCTTTCGAACGGCATATAAAAATTAGGGTCCTAGGCTTTGAAAAATTGCATATCTTACGTGTTAAAGAGAAAAAAACGTTGTTCCAAGAGAAAACCAAAGTAAATTTTTATTAAGTAAACAAGATTTTTTTTAGTAAAAAACGAAAAAAGTACGAAATCGAGGTTAATTTCGGGCGCGGCCGAAATTTTGATACCCTTCACTCTTCTCGGGCTAATATTTTTTTTCCGGTGTACTTATGACTCATGTTTAATCCCCCCCATTCTTTCTCTTTCGCTTTCTCATAGTTTCGTTACCTCGATAAAACATATTTGCGTGAGGTTTGGTTAGAATAACTGCACAAACGAAAAAAAAAACTTTTTTTTGGTGGAGGGGGATGGCCCCATAATACGAATATATGTATTTGTTTTTGCAATGTGTCTTTATAGAAAGTACAAAAATATGTAAAAACAAATATGTATATTCGTATATAGAACAACTGGATGTGTCAAATGAAAAAGCAACAACAACGCATTGGTCTCGGCGATGACACGATCCAAGATAGAGCTGCCTGTAGAAATATGCTGAGATATTATCGCCAAAACGGGCGATGTGCCTACACCGCAGGTCAAGCAACGCGAAGCCATGGAGCGGTATAAAGAACAAGGCAAGGAAGAAGAAGAAAGTACACAACACCCCTTAACACCCAGATGCGTCGAATTGTGTAGCATATCGGTTACGACCAGATCTTCGGAAAGTCGTCTGGGATGTCGACGGTAGAGACGCCATCGCTGGATATATTTGTTGTTGCTCGTTTTGTTGATGAACGTTTGCGGAGTTTCGGTTGTAACGGTATCGGAATCGCTGTCGGATGTAATCACATCACATCATTGATGGCGTTTAACTATGCGGGAGTCACTTAAACGAACACTGTAGGAAATGGCCCCATTTTGGCCCGGCAGCATGATTTCACACCGAAACTTGACTCTCTGTAATGAAATGTGTAATGTTTCGTCTATTATGGACACGTTTTTTTTTTCAGTGTGTCTTATCGGCCCAGCAGCAACGATAAGGCGCCCCTGCGTTCTTATCAATTTTTGTTGCTACCGGCTGATAAGGCACACCGAGAAACAAGTATGCTCCGTTAGATCGTTGCTGCTCGAGTGCTAGCTCGAGCCGACAACGAGTCTTGGTTGAGATCTGGTAGAGTGCAGACGAGTATAGAAGTGCAACAAGTCGTATCATTCCGTCGGGTTTAAATACGTTTTTTTTTCAATATTTGTTGAGAGTTTGCTATTCAAGCATGTTTCAAATTGTTCGCGTGTTATTTAAAGATATCTAGAACCATACCGTGCACCACGAAGTGTTTTTGGGATTTTGCATGCGTTCAACCAGAGAACGCGCAACGAGTGGACGGAGCCAGATTGCGTGGACGACCGAGAGCCCGATGGGAGCATTCTGTATGTGAGGACGCCCACCAGATGCTAGGAACTGGAGGACAAGGTCGCGTTACCGCGACAATTGGAGGTCTTCAATCCAGGCGGCCAAGGCCCGACGTCGGGCTATCGTGCCATAAAGAAGAAGAAGAACCAGAGTGTTCGCTAAGGCGATGGCGGCGATGGCGGCCAAAGATGTTCGGATCTCTTCCTGCCCACCTTTACCAGGTCACATCATGAAAGGTTGCCATTAGAGCACGTGGGTGCAAAAATTGGAAAAAAAATAATATGCATAAATGAAGTACTGTGGTTTGTATACATTTAAATGATTTATTGACAACAATAAAAAGGTATGTATGTACAAAAAAAATTTAAATGATTGTTTCCGAGCCTGCGACGACGAAACGTTCTCGTGCCACAAGACGTTCCCCATTACCTTTCCTCTGAAGGGTTGTTGGCTGTGATCGGGTAGGTTACGGCGCCCTTTTGTACTAGTAGCGAGAGCCAAGAGGACGCGGTGGCGGCATCGTGTTATCGCCATTTTTTTGGCCATCGTGTGTCCGTTAGGGGTTGTTTTTCATATCGCGTCGCGGTGGTTCTTGCCGGATGAAATTCATCCAATCCGCGCCGCCGCCGTGACTGATGACGTCGGGGGCGAAGTTGTTGCGTCGTACACGAACACCCTGACCTACCACCCTCCGTTTGGTCGGGCATTTTGGCGCAGTTGGTGTGCGCCATAGAAAGAACAGTTTTTATGAGTGGCTGATATTTTGCGCTTTGGCATCTAAGTCTACTAAAGGTACGTTTGTGTAAAATATTTGAAGTGTGAGTTTAAGTGCCTAGTGAAACAACTCGTGTGGGAAAAATGTCAAATTTATGTTTGAATATCCGACGACTTATGAGTGGTGCTCACTTTAATTGTTAAGCGCTGCGGATGGAAAATTGTTAAGCGCTGCGGATGGACAATTGTTAGTAGTCTTCTTTCAATCATTGGTTGTTAACCTTTTTTTTATGGACGTGTGAGTGAAACCAACGTATAATTTTGTTGGGAATAGTTACAAGAGTACAAAATATACATATTATTTCTTGCATTGAATTTACGTATCGGAGTTCGTAGATACTCGTTAATTCTTATTACAAGGTGAGAGACCATTACGAGTACCGGCTGAGGGAATAATATAGGGATGGAAACGGTGTAAGTACGGAGAGCAAGATGGTATTTGCATATTGTTCTAGCCTCTAGCGAGACGTCCTTAGCTTATATGGTGTTGCACTTGTGTAGCAGCACGACAATACGTAATTTTATGATGACTCTTTAGTGGATCCAAGACAGGAAACCATATCCATGTCCCAATAAAACTTTCGCTCGTTATGTATAATTAATAATATGTAATCAAATAATAAATAAATTAACAATAATAAATTATTTGTATGGGAAAAGTGTCAATTTATTTCGGAAATTGTATAAATCTCATGAAGGTTACCTGAAAAGTAACAACTTTGTTCTTATCTCATCGGCTAAAAAAAAAAAATTAATATGAATTATATCATAGAAATGGTAATGCTTTTGTTTTAGCGAAAACTTTTTTTTTGCTACACATATATCGATTGTTGCTTTCCGTGACCTTATTCAATTTTATGAGGAAAATTTATAGGACTTTGGCCGGAACTGGCTTATTTGAAAGAAGTCATGTAATGAATTTTCTAAGTAGTCATTTAATGAATTTTCGGTGACTTTTGACTCTTGTAGAATTAATAATTCTTTTTTTATATATATTTTGTACAGAAAACAAAATTAGAGATTACATACTTTAGATGGTAGGATGCCTAATGGCATAACGAGATGGACCCGACCTTTCAATAACGTAAAAGCACATCTCAGCTCTGAATTTCAAGCTTTACTTTTTGCTCTATCGAATATTTACACCCCTTGGAATGAGCAACATTTATATACAACAATGAATTGGATTTTTTTTACATTTGGAAATTTGAAATAGATATGATATGAAATCATGAGCTAAGCAGCTCTCTTATCTTTTCTCCCCCTCCCTCTCACCATGACTTAGCCTTTTTTATTGGGGGATTCAAATAAAATCTGTAGCGGCCGAATCCCACGGATGGGTGGGTACAGACTCGCAGGCCCACAACACCTTGGGCCCAGTAAGAGCCGTTTGTCATCGTTAGGCTCCAATGCCCTGTAAGAAGGCCAAATACGTCCTTGATTTTGTATAGCGTATGCTTAGTGCCGCTTCCCTTTTTCTGCTGATTTCTTTTTTTTTGTTGTTTTAGTCGTGTTTGGCTGATGTAGCCCACGCCCCTGTACGGGAAATATAATGAGTTTTGGGGACTTAACGCGTTGGCGTTCCCTTTTCGTTTAGTAGAATTTTCTTTCCGCGTTTTCGTTTATTGTATCAGGCAGATGCGCGATTTATCAAAGGTAGTTGAGGACGGAAGCCGAGAGCTCGCACCATACCCACCCCGTCACTCCCAGCAGCTGAGCTGGTCTGCGAGCGCGCATCAGCGTGGGTTCTCGGAGAGGGTTTTTTCAGTTTTTCTGGTTTGTTTCAACTTAGGTTGACTTGGCGGCGTAGCCGCACCCCACCCTCACCCTTCCAGGTTGTCTTCACTACAAATGTTTTATATTAGGAGTTTCACAGACCTTTCCAAATGTTATCTCTTACGGCTGTATGTTATCAAAGTATGTCTTCTGAAGATATTCTTCTGAAGATATGCCAAATCGATCTTGGCACAACTCAATTCACCTTCAATGGATGCAATCGGAGCACTAAACCAGTTGCTGTCGAACGCATATTGTTTCTGTCGATGCGTTGGGAATAGGTCTTGCTTCCGACCATCGAGTGAATTTGTCTATGATAGACAAAACGTATGTGCAACCTTGCGAGGCCAGCAAATATCCTTCATTATCAATATGTATGTATTGAAAACGTTTATCAGAAACAACGAAATTACCTGAAACATTTTCGACACGACGACTGACTCTCGAACACTGATACGGAAGAGATACTGGCGATGTCTTTTCCCATGTTGGGCCAAACTGACTTGCTTCGCATCAATTTGCTGGCAGTGCCAGCGCCAGGATGAGAGAGTCCGTGTATTTACCGGAAACGGTATAGTGGAAGGCTACTGGTATAAACGGTCGAGTTTTCCCAGTGGAAATGTCGCAGTAAATCGGTTCGTTGCCTCGAGTGGCAATGGCATGATGGCGCAGAAACGAAGGGTTCAGTCCTAATTATAAACTCGCGTCCTTCCTGCATATGTCGAACGTATTTTATCGATTCGTATACGGCCATTAACTCCCTGTAATAAGTGCCAAATTTTATCTGCGCAGTGTTAAACTTGTTCGACGCGCTTCCAGTTTAACTGTTCGAGGACCGCTCTTATTGCAATATTCGATGCATCCGTGTATAGTTCTAACTGCTCTCCGGGCAATGGGTGTATTAACTACGAGTAATCCGCAATAAGTCTTTTGCTTTCATCGAAGGCCTTACACGTTTCTTCAGCCCATTTGATTGAGGTCTTGAAATTTACCACACCGAAATATCGCCGGAGCCCTAACAGTTTGAGATTGTTTATACGAGTAAAGCAATGTAATCTCAACACATCTAGGTGTTGTTCGTGTTCCTTTTCCAGAAATCAAATAACCCAGATACTCTTACTACAATTCGCACTTTTCGATGTTAAGCAGGATGCCGTATTCTCTATTCGATGAATTACTATACATTTTTTTGCTCCATATAGATTTATATTCGAACGAGTTACATGATACCATATTGCTTTCGAATCGAATACGAAAATGCCGGCTCTTTCGTTTTCGTTTCGAATTATATGATAAGGCCCCAGGGGGCCTTTTCGATGCAATCGTTCATATCCTCCAACGTTTTCGAATTACATGATAGGGGACTTTCGTTTTCGTATGGTCAAATTCGAAAGTCAATTCGTTTTCGAGTTACATGATACCACTTTGACCAAATCGAAAGGAATCGCTTACGAATCGAATTACATGATAGGGCCCCAGGACTCAATAGTGCTTTTAATTGGAGCGAAAATATTATTGGCCAAGGACCATGTTCATTTGTTTTCCGGGATGGCATGTCTACGGCGTAGTTATTGAAGGATTCAGCGCCTAGATCAAGGGTAAAACGTGTCATTACCACTAACCAAAAGTGATCATTGAGTGTTCCCGTTTGAAAAACACGTGTCAGACGACGACGACGATTAAAATCAAAAGATGTTATATGAGACCCATTTTCAAAAACCACTATAAACTTCTTCTTCTTCTTTTAGCGGTGCAGAAAGGTGTGCAACCGCTGTGCATCTATGTGGATTCGAGTTATGGTTCGTCGATGCTTTCGTCCGTTATGTCAAGGGACAAAAACATAGCTGCTGCGATAGGGTTTTCCCACAGTGAGATAGGGGTTAAGTCAGTGGGCGCAGCTGGGCATTGAAACAAGTGACCCACATCGTGTGGAGCGCCAGCGCAGTTTGGACAGATGTTTTGAATGTCCGGGTTAATGCGAGAAAGGTACGAATTGAGGCGTGAACAAAAGCCCGACCGAAGTTGAGCTAATGTCACTCTGGTGGCTCTCGGGAGCCTAATCTCCTCAGGCGAAATGGGTGGAGGGCGCACTGAGAGGACTCTGTTCGCACCTAATCTCGCAATAGACCGACTCACTTCTGCAGTGTGAATCTCAGCGATGGCAGCTCGGTATGCATCATCGTCGTAAGGGTCCCTCTTGTATCCCTGGACCTCTCTCTCTAGGTCTCGCAAATCACGCCTGACATGTCGTGGTGGAGGAATTCGGTCCATGAGACTGTTGTTGGGATGATTCTCACGGTAGCAACCAACAAGATATTGTTTGGACAGTAGGAGATTGTGGTCACGTATTGGCATCAATTTTGTCTCTTGATGTAAGTGATCCTGGGCAGACATCAAGAGGCAACCTGTGGCTGTGCGTAGAGCAGCATTTTGGCAGACCTGAATTTTGGTCCAGTTTGTATCACATAAACTATGTGACCAAACTGGGGCTGCATAATCAGCAACTGCTCGACCCACCGCTTTGTATGTGACTAGCATGGTTTCTTTATCCTTGCCCCAGGTGCTACCAGCTAGTGCTTTTAGGATTTTATTCCTACTGCGCATCTTTTCACAAACGGATGCTGCGTGATGAGCTGACGTCATCATGTTCTCTAAATGGAGCCCGAGAATTTTAGGATTTGCAACAGTAGGAATTGGATTGTTGCCAATACGTACATCAACCTCCCACCGACAATCCACCGACCAGGTGGTAAGAAATGTCGCAGAAGATTTAGACGCGGAGATGGTGAGGTTTCGGCTTTGGAAGAAAGCCTGTAATCGTCCGAGATAGCGATTAATTTGGAGGCGCATTTCATCCTTATCCTCCCCGGTGGCGAGTACGGTGCAATCGTCTGCGTAGGAAATCACCTCGATTCCTTCCGGTGGTGTAGGAAGGCCGGACATGTAGATGTTGAACAGAGTGGGGGAGAGTACCCCACCCTGTGGAACACCTAATTTGATTTTCCTAAGCTTAGAACGTTTGCCACGAAACTCAGTGAAGGAATGCCGACCAGCTAGATAGTTTGCAATCCAACGGATCTCTTGAGCAGGGATATGCATATTCAGTAAGTTAGCGAGAAGCATCGAGTGATTGACATTGTCAAAAGCACTCGTTAGGTCAATTGCCACAAGAATCGTTCTGTGGCAAGGACGACTGTGGTTTAGCCCATTACGGATGCGTGTAGTGATCGCATCGAGGGCTGTGGTGGTACTATGCATTTTCCTGAAGCCGTGCTGGTGAGGTTCTAGCTTAGCATGCTTAACAAGAGTGGGGTGAATAAGGGCCTCTAGCGTCTTTGCGACAGGTGAAAGTATTGTTATGGGTCGGTAGGATTCACCGAGACCAGCGCTTTTACCCGGTTTGAGACAGGGGACAATCCGTCCTGTTTTCCAGATTTCAGGGATGGCAAGCGTGGACATCGACAAGTTAAAGGCTGCCGTGAGATACTCAATGGCTGGAAGGTCGAGATGTTTCAACATGGCCATCGAAATGCCATCGGGTCCGAGGGCCTTTGAATTTTTAGCATTCTCAATGACTTTTTTAACCTGGTCCGCAGTATACGATGGTATAGTGTCAACATTTCTACTGCGAATCCGTCTTCTAATTTTACGCTTTAAGCCATCGGACTTGGGATGTTCAATAAATTGCTTATTGAACAGGCTTGCGCACTGA
Organism: Microchrysa polita; assembly: GCA_949715475.1. Classification (NCBI taxonomy): domain Eukaryota; kingdom Metazoa; phylum Arthropoda; class Insecta; order Diptera; family Stratiomyidae; genus Microchrysa; species Microchrysa polita. Next base: position 24,484,300 of record OX454419.1, on the reverse strand, counting down.
AGGGGTTCGCTGGTGCTCTTATGGCCAAATTTGATGGCATTATTGCCCTTTCCTTTCCTAGGATTGGATAGGGCGCGGACAGTAGACCATAGTTTACTGACACCTTCATTGAGGTTGCAGTCATTTAGGTGCTCGTTCCATTTCGCCTTCCGATAGTCTTTTACTTGTCGGTTGATTTCGGAGTTAAGCTCCTGAATTCTGGGATCACCTGGGTGAGCGCGTCTGATGTCATCTCGTTCATCGGCTAATCTGGCGGCACTGGTAGGGAAATTAGGTCGAACTTTCGGGATACGTCCAGCAGGAATAAAACGTGCCGCTGCTTTGGCAATGACGTTCCTAATATTTCTTTCGGCCTTATGAACGTTAGTTGGTGTGGGTAGCTCGGTGAACTTCGCCGACGAGTATGCTTTGAAACCCTCCCAATCGGCTTTCTTGTGATTGACAAACGTTCGCTTCTCAGACTTAGTCAGGTTTGCTGGTTTGTCAACTCTTATTATGATTGGGAGGTGATCGGACGAGAGAGCAGTGTGCGTCTCCCATCGAGTAGCACTGATTAGGCTGGCACTTACAATAGTTAAGTCAGGAGAGCTACTGCAAGTGCCTGTGACTCGAGTCGGCGAGTCTTCATTGAGTGGACAGAAATCTGAGGCGTCTAGAGATTCGGCAATAGCTATACCCCTGGCATCGTTGTTGAGGTCAGAATGCCAGAGCTCATGGTGCGCGTTAAAGTCACCAAGAATGATCCTGTGCTCTCCAGATAGGAGAGGACCAATATCGAAACGATAGCCAGAAGGGCAACTAGAGTGTGGTGGAACATATACATTAAAAATTTCGATATTAGTACTCCCTGATGAAACTGAGATGGCTTGCATTTCCGCCGTACCGTCGACATCTACATCTAATACACAGTAATGTACGGACTTGTGTATTAGGAAGGCAAGTCCACCTCCAGGGTGAGAAACATTCCTGGCGGCTGGTCTATCTTTGCGCAGTATAACGTAATTGCCATGGACGCTAAGAGACGAGTTCGAATGGAGCAAAGTCTCCTGGATAGCAGAAATCAGAATTCTGTTTACACTCATGAAGTGAGTGATCTCGGTGATTTTTTGGTGAATGCCGTTGCAGTTAAACTGCAATAAGGACAGTGGAGTGAAAACCGCTGGAGGAGGAGCAGGGGTTAAACTAGGCCTAGCATTCCTGATCATATTGTTTGGGGGTGCTGGGGGCTGAGGAGGAGGTGGAGGGCTAGGAGCAGCCCTTGGTCGCCCTGTATTTATGCATCCCGGTGCAACATATGCTGTGGAGTGCTGACCAACCCTTCTCAGGCCAGAACACCTGAGATGTACCCATTCCAAGCAACAATTACACTGTACTGACCTGGCATTCGTACCAATTCGTTGGCCGCAAACACTACAAAACCATACCTCTGGGCCTGGATTTGTTTCAATGCCGGCGCGAATTAATAAAATTGAGAGCAGCCGCGCCGAGATGTAATGCTCCCAATATGACGAAAAAACACATAACTCGAATCCACACATATACACAGACAAACACAACCTTCCTGCATCGAACCTTCAGGGCTCTTGCCAGGGAGGTATATTGGAAACTTTTGGCCGTTTCCATGTAGAAAACGGGTGTAATCCGCCCCGTAGAGGCAGTTTCCGTAGGACCACACCACTATAAACTGTGACTCGTCTACAGTTAGTGTCGAACAAACGACGCTGTGCTTCGAAGACGAGTGGGCTAACCACTACTCCAATCACTTTCAATTGTTGTAAGACAGAAATACAGTTAACAGTCACCCTTTTTGGTATTTTATCATTTTGTATCCTTTATTTAATAGGTACAGATCAACTTTTTAAAGAAATTGAGATATTCCTTAGGCGACCAATGAAATCGATCTTAAAACATAATTTAATTTCCATTCTTAACACGTGGCTCGTCAAAAACAATGCTACGAATGGGTAAGTTTGTTATGCTCTTTACTTCGTTCTTTTTCATTTTCCAAATTATCTGCTTTTTTGTTATGTTCCAGAGAACTGCATCAACCACCGTGGGCTCCATTCGTTATCGACGAGATCGAATTTCTTAGCGATAATCGGAAAATGATTCAATTTTGTTCACTCTACTCTAACTATGATATGGTTCGCAAAATATCGAATCGTCTAACGTCTAATTTGCAACAAGATCTCGAGGTAATTTCATCGCTCGAATAAGTTGAAAATATTACTCGTAAATAAATTGTTTCATTTATTAAGGCATTACGTCCGATATGTTTCGCCGTTTTAATGCCACATTTAACGGGCCACCCATCAAACACATTGATTTATGGCTGTGAAAGCAAACAATTAATTTCCAATATGAAAGCGTATAAACTCGATGCAGACTTGGCGTTACTTTCGAACAACTCAATATGGGAGGTGTTGTACCATTTGGTGAAAAATGTATGGGATTCTGTTAAATTCCAGGAAATGTTTGGTTTCGAAATGTTGTGGCCTAAAACGAATGTGATTTGTTGCGAAATATTTTTTGCCTATATGGCACATTTGTTGGTAAGTGATCTAAATTTAAGCTTAATACGATTACTATAAATAAATGTGGATTTGATTTCATTTGTATTGTAGACGGCGAAATTGAAGGAACGACCCCATCAATCACTGGACACTCTCCTCAAACAGATGCCCTATCAAGTTGTCCTTCTATTAAATTCAATTCGAACGGATTTCGAAGAGGCCTACTATTTGGAGATAAAGCAATTCCGTTTGTTTCAGTATTGTCTAATCGTTAACTGTATAATGGAATCATTGCGAACAAATGTTTTAAAGGACAAACAAGATCAAGCCCGAGGAGCTTATTTCATACGTGATTCTGTCTATTATCTATGCAACATTCTCAGAAACGAAAAAGGTAATTACTATGCATTTGTGACTTTAACGCCTTTCGTTCTAAAGCCTAGTACTGACATCGAGAGTGAAATTTTTGTCCGCTGCGATTTTTTCAATGAAAATGTATTCTTATTATCGTGGAATATATGGGGAATGCTGGGGAACTCCATAAACTACAATCCGAAAACAGTTCCATAATTTTTCTCGGCCATTTTGTATATTTTTCCGATTCCCCAGTTATTTCATCGTGAAATGTCAAATGACCGGGGAATCGAAAAATAAAACATAAAATGGCAGAGGAGAATTATGGAACCGGTCTCGGATTGTAGCTTATGGAGTTCCTCACCGTTTGTGACATATTTCACGACAGTAAGTAAGCATTTTTATTGATTAAATCGCAGCGGGAAGAATTTCACTCTCGATCTTAATTCAGGCCTTAAACATGCAATTTAACAATCAATCACAACACAGAAAATCCCACCATCATCCAGGCTACTGTGAATTTCCTCACGAATTTATGCAATACCCTATTGCACGTCCAATCCGATTTCGGTGAGAGAAATTTAAAATTAATTGTACGCACTCAACTGCACGTCATACGGCGAAATGAATCCGGAAAAATTACGGAGAAATGTCTTGATTTGCTCAAAACATTGGTGTGTGAGAATAACGTATTGCTGGCAAAACCAATTGCCATATTGGATGACTTTCCCGAGGACAAGCAATTCACCGAATTACGCGCAATACACGAAAGGATCAAATATGAAAAACAATCCGACTCGCTGCTGGATGAAATTAATTATTTCTTACAAGTTGATGATCGTGAAATGGCCGGATTTCAGAATTTGCGAAGATGTGTAAGTTGATCAAAGGATAAGCGGATGAAAATGTGCTAAATTTTATGATAAATTTAAGCAGCCAAATGGACAGCCAGACGGAATTTGTATTTCTTGTGTAAATTTATTTCATTGGCAAATTTTCAGGAATACTGAGCACATACGAATCTAATGCCGGCCTCACACTGTACGGAGTTTGCCAAATCTAGCGCAAAAGATCGGTACATTGGATTCTCCCAAACAGTCAACCGTATACCGAACAAATTACAAAATTGAATTACCCCATCGCCTGGCGATTTTACCAATCTTTTACACGTGATTTCGCAAACCCCGATCAATGTGGTTGCGGCCTAAAGGTCGAAGCAGAGAGCTTACTTTACATCCCGTTCCGAATAAATTTTCAGACTACTTCCGTGCCGTGCCATCTGTGCAGTTACATACATATAAACACCATTGAACCAACTTTGACAGGTTCGGAACGGTAGCATTCTGTGCATATTTTTTGAAACGGGACGTAACATAACGTGCGGTAACGGCAAGCTATCTGGTTCTCCTTTACCCTCTAACCCGTAAGCCCGCCCTGAGGCGGGTATCACAAAATCCTCATTAGTGAGTTATTCTATGCATTTTCTGTAAATATATTTAGTTATATCGTTACATTACTAAATAACAAACTCTTTTTTGTAAGTTTTCATTGTGCCCAGCGAATATTGTGTCAATTTTTAGCAATCATAGGAGAAGAAGTGTGAAAATCACGACCAAAATTACTTTTTAAAAATCGCGTAAGTCAAAAGTGAAAAAAGAGTATTTAAAATCGATAAATATTACCCGGAATTTTAGAGAGCATGGATAAAAAGGTTGTTTATGCGATTATTTATTAATTTTTGAAAAATTTAAAATTTGGAGGTGTTAGTTGACAAAAAAACCAATACCCGCCTCCAGGCGGGTATACGGGTTTAAGGAATTTTTCATTGAATATATTCCATATAAAATGCTCAAGTATTTTGATAAACAATAGGGGTACTGCAATAACTTGATGGTGGCATTAAGTTGGCTTTTAGGTTAAAAGCAGTTTTAGACTTAGTAATTAATGTATTGTGTACTTGAAACCCCCAAAATATTCAATGGCTGCAATAGAGTCCCCCTTGGAATTATGGGGCTGTTTGCTAATTGTTCCAGTACGTAAGAAAATGATCTAATCTAAATACTGTAATTAAATTAAAATTAATAAAAATGAATTTAGCATATAGTGAATCGTTTGTTTTCCCCAAACCTCTACTTTGCCGTTAGGGTGTTTTTGACCTTGGACGCTTGAGAGGCAACACCTTTGTCCGTAATGACCTTCAACCAGATTCTAATTCATCCGGAGCTATTTTATAGAATGTTAGGCATTAAAGCTATGTTCTGCAAACAATTAAACATGTAAATAAGTTTCTATGATTTTTTAGTACAATCCAATGCATAAAATTAGCGCGATCTTCTGAAGACTTTCCGTATTTTACAGTCCAAGCTGTCGCGTTGCTCGTTTTGGCGCGTCCCCTATTTTGGCGAAAATTACTCGGCTCCACTGTGCATGTAGCTAGTGGGTTGTGTCATCGCCGAGACATACGAGCTAGTTTTGCCTTTTCATCTCACATATTTAATCCACAGTGCTTCCGACTTGCTTTTGCTTTGGGCCCTGAAATTTGGGTATCCATTGGCTTCGCCATTTTTGGGGACTCCAAGGCGGATTTAAATATGGTATTATCAATTCTTTGAAGGCATTCTAGCAAACGGACTAGGATATGGTAAAATGTTGCGAATAGAAAGGTATCCAGTACGTTAACAGGCGTTTATTTATGCTAATGTATGGGATGTTGGGGTTGAAGGAAAGTTTGTTATTTGCATAAAAAAAGAAACAAATCAAAAGACTGTTGTTTGGCGGAAATGAACTATGCATTTGTAATGTTCAAAATCCAGAATTGCTTCAACAATTACTAGACCGCAACTGAATTACCAGCTGGAATTGAAATACATAAGTAAGTTTATTTTATTCTATTATTTGTTAAGGATGTCCTATCTAATATTCACCTCAAGTTGACAGCTGACATTGTCTATGAGTTCCAATACTCTAACAAATGTAAAAATCGAATATAACACCAAAAATTTAAATTAAAACACACTAAAAGTAAATCTCTTTTTGTTCGAGCAAATGGAATTTTTTTACATGGTAAACCCGTATACCCGCCTCCAGGCGGGTATTCTTATTTTCCATTTCTAAACTAATCATCGACAAAAATCATAAATTTGATTTAAGAATATCATTTACCAGAACATACTTATACTAAATACAAAATTATTGTATAAATATTTCTTGCCATTAAGATTTGCGGGTTTGAGGGTTAAAGCGATGTTAAAGCGATGTGCAAAATGATATTTAGCACGACCTGGCGGCGTAAAACAACGCAAAACTGTAGAGTACAAATTTCGATATTTAGCGGCAATTGTTCCATGCAAGACAAAAAATTAGGGTGACGCGTACAGTGCTTGTGCCAAGCCTAACTATTGTTATTGCGTTCTCAATAACGTTTTGATTTTTTTTGCACGTGTTTAGCTTGCTCGTCAAAAAGCTCAATTGAATTCAGCTTGTGATTTCACAAATAAATCTCTGGAGGCAATTCGCAGTAGTCCACTGTTTATGCTTCTGAAGCTACTGGTGTGCTCGGTGAAGAGTAGAAATGCAGAAATTGCCACTGTGGCGGCCAAATGTTTGGGCGAATTGGGCCCGATAAATTTAACGACAATTGCTTTGTTCTCCGATTTGAAGGATACTTGCTATGAGAAGGTAACCAATTGAAATATGTCACGTTGCTGTCTGATTCAACTTTTTGTGTATTGTTTTTCAGTTTCAAAACTTTGAAGCTGCTTTTGAGTATTTTATATCGAAAGTTTTGAACGCTTTGGAGCACATTCTTTTGACTGGAAATAACGAGAAAGTCATTTTGGCCACGACGATATGTCGACAAGTGGTGAATAGTGCAGTCGGAAAGAAGTGTCTAGGTAAGTGCAATGTTTTTAGTTTGTTTTAAAAAGTCAAGGAAAGGAAGGAAAGGAAGGAAAGGAAGGAAAGGAAGGAAAGGAAGGAAAGGAAGGAAAGGAAGGAAAGGAAGGAAAGGAAGGAAAGGAAGGAAAGGAAGGAAAGGAAGGAAAGGAAGGAAAGGAAGGAAAGGAAGGAAAGGAAGGAAAGGAAGGAAAGGAAGGAAAGGAAGGAAAGGAAGGAAAGGAAGGAAAGGAAGGAAAGGAAGGAAAGGAAGGAAAGGAAGGAAAGGAAGGAAAGGAAGGAAAGGAAGGAAAGGAAGGAAAGGAAGAAAAGGAAGTAAAGGAAGGAAAGGAAGTAAAGGAGGGAAAGGAAGGAAAGGAACGAAAAGAAGGGAAGGAAAGGAACCGCTGTAACTTATAAACGCAGACAAACGCGCCGCTACATCAGCCCCTTGATTCTCTCTTTTTTTAACTTCCTTCTTCCTTGCCTTGTTCTTTATTCCGCTCCATGGCTTCGCGTTGCTCGACCCGCGGTGTAGGCACATCGCCCATTTTGGCGATAATATCCCAGCATATTTCTATAGGCAGCTCTATCTTGGATCATGTCATCGCCGAGACCAATGCGTTGTTGTTGCTTTTTCATTTGACACATCCAGGTGTTCTTCGGTCTGCCTCTGGCCTTGGGTCCACCAAGTGGAACTTCCATTGATATCGCTTTCTTTGCGGGGTTCTCAGGCGGACGCCGCGCCGTTGAACATGGCAATACCAATCCATTTATCGGTCTTCGAGCTTTTCGGTGATTGGTTGGTCTATGGACAAGCTGCCTCGGATGTAGCTACTCTTGATGTGGTCCCTTTTCGCTACACCAACGGACATGCGTAACATTTTCATTTCAGTCGTCATTTGTTCTCTATTTTTTTAACGATGTGGGGAAACCTTCGGAAGATACTACTGATGCGGTTATGCCGGATTTCTACTGGCTAAAACTAAACCACCTCCGTCGCCTTGCCTCCTGCGGGACCACCTCTCGGTATTACTTCGCAGCAGCGGCTTCGGCTAATTAGCCATCATGCCGTGTTGCTGACTTCCGTCTAGCTTCCTCTTTTCGAAGTTCCTTGCACACAAATTCACTCACTGCCTCCCAATTCTGTTGGCACTCCAGCATACGGTTCACTAGACTATGTGGGCTTAACGTTTCCCCAAATTCGACATTCAGTTGCGCGCGTCGCACGCTAAATCTTGGACATTCAAAAAATACATGCCTTGCGTCCTCTGCAACTCCCTTGCGGCTAGGACACAGAGTGAGTCCACCAACTGGTTACAGCTTTGTCCCACCGCAGTTGCCACTGTCTCATGCTTCCGTGTCTTTCCAACCTTTTTCGCTGTCGTTTCCAAGTCCGCTGGCGTTTTATTACACCTCCTCAACCAGAATTCCTATTGGGATCATTCCAGCAACAACGTAAGCAACTTCGTGCGAAGTTGTTGGGTATGCATAGCATACTCTTAATGCGCACCTACGGTAAATTGAGCTTATTTTCTGGGCGTTCCCACAGGAGTTTAGTGCAACAGGCCAAACGGGTGAGGCATACAACAACCTTGGCCAGCAATAATCTCCTGCCAGCTCTTGGACCGCCTATGTTCGGCATAATCCTTGCTAAAGCGACGCTGGCTACTGCCGCTTTTTCTCATACAAACTGATTTTTAGAGAGCACCTTTTCCTGTGCTTGCTGATAAGAACAGCCTCGGTTTTTTGCTCAGCAATTTCGAGGCCAACCCTTAATCGCCAGAGGTTTATTGTTGTAAACGCTTCGTTGGCGTATACTTCGACGCACTCCAGCCTCTTTGCCACCACCACAACTGGTCGTCGGCAAAACCTAGCACAGTCACCCCTAGGCATGGTAAGTTCCAGAATTCCGTTGTGCATTATTATCCATAGCAGCGGGCCAAACACTGAACCCTATGGAACTCCCGCTGTAACTCTATGCTCCGTAGGTCCGCCGTATTGAAAGATACGATTTGAGAGGCAGCTCCTGATTATAGCTGCAAGATAGATAGATATCCATTCTTTGTAAAGCGGCATGAATGGAGGACCAGTATGCAGAATTAAAAGCTTTCGTCACGTCGAGCGTTACCACAGAACAGCATGTGCCTTTTTGAAGTGATTCCCTTTCCAAATTGGTGACCAATTCAATTGCATCCACAGTAGACCTCACCCGTTTAAAACCATATTGTTGATCTGACAGGCAGCATTTTTCTTTCACCACCGATAACAGTATGTTAAAGATAGTTCTCTCAAACAGTTTTCCCAGGCAGATTGGTCGATATGAGCTTAGCTCTCCTGCCGCTTTATTTGGTTTGGGAAGGAGCACAAACTTTTGCCGCTTCCATGATATTGGAAAGGTGTCTTCTGCCAAGCAAGCTTCGAAGGCTTCCACGAACTTTTGAGGGGCAGCACGGATTGCAGCCTTCAACGCTTTATTAGGGATCCTATCTGGCCCTGGAGCTTTGCCTTGCTCCAATCTTGATGAAGCTTGGACAAGTTCATGAGTTGCCCGTTTGCACAGACGTTGCGCCTGAGCCCCGCAATTCTTCCGTGGCATAGATGCGTCGCAGGCTATCATCAGCTGGTTTGTGATCTGTACTGACCTGCTTTCCGCAGAACCTTCCACCGGATCACTTAGAAGCAGGACTGGTGAGGAGAGCCTCGTCAAATCTCTCTGCGGACCATCCAATGGTTCGTGCTTGGATCTTTGCCCGATATACTGTGTTTGTTACTGTGTCCAAAACTGCTTGGTGATCGCTATGAGTATAGAGCTCACTGACGTGCCACTCCGTAAACGGGGCCAACGAGCTGCTAACAAATGTGAGATCAATAAATGGATCGCACATTTCCCCACCCAATGTGTATGTCGTTGACCTTTGCTCTTATAACTCCTCTTAATTCTACGGCCATTCCTTGTTGGAAGGAGAAGTTTCCACACGTCCAGATGGCTACTTGGCCTTCCTTATCTGCGACCCAAATTGATTGTTCCCCCTAAGTTCTTATAATGATCACATATTATTGCGACATCGATAGTTTTCTCATTCACCGTTTGCAGCAAAAGATCCTGTGCTGCTTTGCAATGGTTGAGATTCAGTTGTAAGAACCTCATATGGCGATTTGCTTCAGCGCTTCCCGATACAGAGGACCCTTGATTACTCCGGTTTGATGGTTCCAATTCTCCTTATTAGCTTCCTGACATACCTTGTTTGCGCTTGGTCCTCCCTTGGTAATTTTTTTATGGGTCCCATGAAAAATTGACCCCCCCCCCCCCCCATTTTGTCCTTTATTCCCTCTTTTCGCCGGTTCTACTCAACCGCCGAGATTGCAATGCTCACGCTTTTTCTCGCCGTCTGGTCGTTTCTCTTTTTCTTTTACCGGTGCAGAAAGGTGTGTGGAAGCGCTGTGCATCTAAGTGGATTTGATCTATGGTTCGTTATTGTTATCGTCAGTGGAACAAATAAATGGAATCCACAAATATATACATACAAACACAACCTTCCTGCATCGTCTGGTTTTTGTTGTAGCGATTCAGATTTTTTTTGGATTTCTTGCGTAGTGAAGGGGGTTTGGTAGAGACCGTTGTAGTAAAAACGGGTAGCTCCGGGAAGATTTTATCGTAGAATCGGCTGCCAAAAGACGCATTTATTAAAGACAACACGAACATCCATGTTCACAATGGGATTCGATTTCACGCCCTTGCTACTCAGAGATAGAGTGTAATCTATACCACAACAGGCGTAAGGATGTCATCTCGAAAGAATCCGAAAGGCTCACTCAAATATATGTTCTCACCTGAAGAGAGGTCCAGTCCAGCACACGGAAACCTGTCAATTTTTTAAAAGTCGCACAAAATCAGTTTTTTTTTCTACCACTAAAACACTTAGAACACGTAAAATTTAGCTGGAACCACTGTAAAAAAATTTCATGCGAAGGAATGGTGCCCATTTCTCTCGGCACGGTTATATCAAGATTTGTCAACGTTCGGTCCCTTCGGCTTAACCAGGTCTGACTTGATTTTCTTTGGGTTCTTGTAATTTTTCTTCTACCCTTACTCCTTGAGGAGCATGGTGCGTTGACGACTATCGTGCGGTAGAGTTCTTGAATTACTAAGGAGTAGTAGCAGCGGAGAGAAAATAAAAATCGGTCAAATTCTATATTAATTTTTTCAGATTTCAATCCATTGCTTCAAGTTTTTGGCGAAACATTCTCCAGCAAGCTGAACACATGGAACCCTAATGCAGAAATCAAATTTCTCGAAATATTCGAATCGACCAATCAATTGTCATATACTGATTGGATACGAGCATTCACTTCGGCAATTTACGGCGGAATTGATTGTTCGAGTTTCAAGAAATTGGCAAAAATTGATGTAATTCAGACCCGTTTAATCAATGCAATTCCAATTTGTATTTACAACTGAGATGGTCTCTTTTCAGGAATATTTATGCGAAGAAACGTTCACTGCGTATATAAAAGTCCTATTGTCCACTAATAATGCCCTTTACTTAAAATCAATTGGAAAAATGGTAATAAAATTACAAAATACATGTATTTTAGGACTTTTGATTATTGAGGCATCGTTTCAGGTGAACAGCTACTTTTCGGGAGTTTATGCCGCATTGGATCAGGTGAGTTCAGATTTAACTGGGGGTGGATTTTATATATTTATCTCAACTAATGAACATTACAGAACGGTAAAACAGCACAACCCAAAGCATACATTGACAAGTCAACGATTAAATATTTTCTCAACATTGTCGAGTGCATACGAATTCACAATCAGATGTAATATTTAGGATTTGATCACATAATTGCACATTTATGTAATAACTTTTTTTTTAATTTAAAATTCAGCTCAACTTCAATCATTGCCTTGAACTATCTGTATATTGCAAAGGCGTGCGTCTATTGCGAAGCGTACTTTATGGCCACTTTGTGTTTGGAATTGTGGGCGCTGTCGGGCGATGCACCCGAGAAACCATTGGAAAATGATGACTATCAGTCGATTGCACAAAAGGTAACGTAAAGCAAAAATTAAGTCAAAAGAAAACATTTTTCATCTTTTGATGGTTTTAAATTTAATTGGATGGGATTTTGGTTTTAACCCCAAGACAGAAATTTGGTCATTCCCCTTGGATCAATTTTGTGAAATAGCGAATTGATGTTGTGTAAACGCATTCAATGTCTATAATTTTTTTCCTGTCAAAATTACTAACTTGCCTCGTATTCACATAAACAAATAAATTTTTTAGGCCTTCACATCTATTGGATACGAAGACGCCCTTTCTGGTTTTCTGGATCCAATGAACTCACGATTAGACTACTTATCGCTGCAAAATCGATGGGAAGCGGTATTGCTTGAATTCGATGCTGGATCAAGCAATTCGTCGGTCTATGAATCGTTTCTGCGACAGTATGTACAATTTAGCTTATTTCGTCTGAATTAATGACTCAATGTGAAACAAATCCATTACAATAGATACGGCTTGTACTCTCTGGCTGCCAATGTAGATGAGAACAAGCAAGATTTTGAAGTTCTATGGCGTCTTGGCAATTGGGATATATCACAAAATCAAACTTTCCTCTCGGATATACAGGATACGCAGGAGGATTTGGAGCGCGTCTTTGAGAGAAGTCACTACGCAGCTTTGCGATCGATCAAGAAAATGGAAGAAGAGAATGTCATGATCGCGGTGGATACAGCACGCAAAGCTATTGTTGATATTTTGAAAATGGTCAGTTGTGAATGTACTAAGAACATTTTCAAATATATTACATGGCTGCAAATGTTGCAGCAGATTGTCGACTTTTGTGAGGTATAAATTAATTTCCAAATCATCTAAATTTTAGCCTCTCATAATTTGTCAAATTTATAAATAGCTCTTTTTTATTTTTTATTTATTACTCAAACAATTTTCCCATAAAACCTATCTGATTGCGGGTGATAAATGTTTTCAGATTCAATTTCCAAAACACATGCAAGCCATCACTATTTTCGAAAAATGGGATGCACTCGTTAATATGGAATACGGATTTTTCAATAATATGGAGCTGGCTGCATCACAACGTATTACTCTTTACAATGTTGCTGGAACGAGAGCGGAACGCAGAATCAAAGAGAATTATAAGGTAAACAAAATTGTTTCATTTTGTCATCTCCTGGTGTTTTTCATACATTTCTTCTTTTTCTACTCAGGATGATAATATTGTCGGGGAAAGTCTTCTGAAATTAGTAAAAGAATGTAAACTAGCCGGCAACAAGAACTTGGCTATACGAAATCTTGCAAAATTGAAAAATATGGATATTTCCACCGAGTTGAAGGTAAGTGGCAAATACGTTGTTTTAGTGCTGATTACGAATGCTATAGAAAATTAGCGCAGTGTTAAATTAATCAATTCCTGTCACCAGTCACAGTTAACCAGATTTCCCATACATATTATGCAAATTCAATGCCACTAGTTTATTAAGAAATAAGGGATCAAGTCAACCAAAATGAAAGTTTTGCTCGTAGGCAATTTTCGGGTGATAATTTGTATGGAAGGTACCCTTTGTTTTAATCAGATCGAAGTAATATTTGGTTGATGGTTACAGGCCTATCTCCTTACTACCTTGTATCTCTAAAGTGCTAGAAAAAATAGTCTCCAAACGCCTAAGTTGGTTCTTATCCAAAAACAAGCTCCTATCAATAAACCAAGTCGCCTTCCAATGTGGTAAAGGCACAATAGACGCTCTTCTTTACATTGACCACTTCGTCGCTAACACTCTCTCTTCACATAATCATGGCTCAATTATCCGCATTGACTTCGTTAAGGCTTTTGACCGTATAGGTACACACGTGGTACTTAAATTCCTAAGCGACTGTAAAATTGGTCCCAACATTTACAACTTCATTAAAAATTTTCTAAATAACAGAAAATTCAAAGTTAAGGTTAACAGTCAACTGTCGAGCACACTTCCGCTATTGCAATGCCACAGGGCTCTCCATTATCTGTGACATTGTTGTAGTTAGAGCTACGTCATGTAAATTGTAACGACAGAACCAGTTTGATGAATAAAGTTCTCTTTCCCATATCGAACTTCAAAGTGTTCAGACGTGTTTTTGGTTGCTCCGCTTATCGCGAAATTCCACTGCGGGTGAATCTCACAACAGGTTATGGGCTTGTAACCACGCGATTTTGAAGTCTATTTTTTGCTTTTCGGAACAAAAACTCACGGGTGCTGTGTGAAAAATATGGGAAACGACAAAATTACAAAGCTTAAAGGCCGGGAAAATTTCGATTCGTGGTGGTTCGAAGCGAAGTCGTATCTAATGCTCAAAGGATATTGGGACTGCATGGATGGTACGGAGACGGATGCAAGGAAGAATTCGTTGGCAATCGCGACATTGGCGTTGCTTGTGGAGCCAAAAAACCACACATAGATTCGAAATTGTGTAACAGGCAAGGAAGCATGGGACGCGCTCAAAAATGCGTTTGAAGATAATGGTGTATTACGGCGCATGGATCTGTTAAAGTACTTGATGAGACTTGAGCTTAGTGACTGTGAATCCATGGAGGATTATGTAAGTAAAATGACGGCTACGCATCAGAAACTTGAGTCTTCTGGGACGAACATACCGGATGATATTGTGGCGCAAATTATGTTGAGTGGCCTACCAGATGAATATCGGCCTCTGGTTATGGCACTGGCGAATGGCTCAGTGAAGTTAAGCACGGATTTAGTACGCACAAACCTCCTGCAAGAAATCCGACATGAACAGCCCAACAATAATACGCTGGCTCTGGTGTCAAAAAAGTCTAATTATCGCCCGATCTAAACCGAAATCCAAGCAAAGTAATCGTTCATCGTTAGTATGCTGAAATTGCGAAGGCAAAGGTCATTTTGCTGATAAATGTCCATCAAAGCGAAATAAAGAGACAAACAAGTTGCTGCTGGCCTCTACTTCATTTGTTGCAAAATCTCAATACAGTACAGATTGGGTGATTGATTCCGGTGCATCTGCGCATATCGCTATGAACGAGTCAGATTTGTGTAATGTGCGAAATTCACTGTCAAATGAGATTATAGTTGGAAATAGCAGTCGGCTAAATGTGAAGTGCACTGGAGACATGGAAGTGGCATTATCTGCAAATTTGCCAGAAAAAGTGACTGTGAAAGACATTTTGTGTGTGCCTGACATTTGCGCCAATCTAATGTCAGTTAGTCAGATGGCCAAGAATGGCAAAACGTTAGTATTCGATGAGACGAGTTGCCGAATTTATGATGAAAATGCCGATTTAATGACAACTGCACCACTTATCGATAACCTGTACCGCTTAAATTTACCGAGAAAAGACGAAAAGCCAAAGGCGTACGCAGTGCGACAAGACGCGAATTTGTGGCATCGGCGCATGGGACATGCTTGTAGTAACAATTTAAACAAAACCAAGCTAGCAGTTGATGGTATGAATTTTTCTGGGGAAATAACTGCCGAATGTATTATTTGCGCGCAAGGAAAGCAGACTAGGGATTCATTTAAGCAGAATGGACGACGCGCGACGGAGGTCTTGGAGTTGGTTCATACGGATATTTGCGGACCAATGTCAACGAAGTCGCTAGGCGGTTCTCGATACTTGTTAACATTCGTTGACGATTACAGCAGAAAAGTATTTGGATATCCGATAAAGCAGAAGAGTGATGTGTTTGATGTGTTTGTGGAATTCAAACGCTTGGTGGAAAACCAGATGAAAACAACCATCAAAACGCTACGGTCGGATAATGGCAAAGAATTTTGTAACAATAAATTTGAAAAGTTCATAAGATCTCAAGGCATTCCGCATCAACGAACAGCACCGTATACACCAGAACAAAACTGCGTTGCCGAAAGAATGAATCGAACCATCGTCGAAAAAATCAAATGCATGCTTATTGATGCTAACCTGCATAAGCAGTTTTGGGCTGAGGCTGCTGCAACAGCAGTTTACATTACAAATCGAATTCCGTGCCGAGATATGAATGGCATAACCCCAGAAGAAATTTGGTCTAAACGCAAACCGGATTTGTCGACACTCCGAGTATTTGGTTGCCGCGCAATGGTACACGTCCCGAAAGAAACCCGAAAGAAGTTTGATGTTAAATCGACTGAACACAGATTTGTCGGCTATAGTGAGGGGACAAAAGGCTACAAGCTGTACAACCCTAAAACGACGTAAAGTTTTTCGAGTGTGATCAGGTAATTCAAACACAAGATTTTACTAATCGTTCTGCTTACTCGCCCAAGAAACGTATGTCCGTATATTCTGAAGCTATTGGAAATACCTGCACTGCCCGGGACATCAGTGACGAAAGTTCAAGCGCCAATGAGTCAAGTGACGACGACGATGACGACGATTGCAAATTGGTCAACTTGGAGGGAGATGCTGACTCCAGTGAGGGTACATCAAGGGTGTCAGCATTGGATCGATCGCAGATTGATGACACTTCGACAGTTACAGTTTCCGTGAATGGCACTTCGGCTACATCATCATCGGCTCATTCATCAAGCAATGCGTTACAAGTCGAATCCAGTGAGGGAAGTGGACTGGAGGATTCGCTTCATGATTCTTCGCGAGAAGATGATTTTGAAGTGGCAGTTAGCGAACTTTCTTGCGTCTCTATTTCCGATTGCGAAGATGATCGTTCTCCTGGTGCGAAGGCGATGCATATAGGACTGGTTGCTGCTATCGTTGACCGGGTTGAACCATCCACGATACGTGAGGCAATCGATAGCGCGAATGACAAACATTGGGAGGCTGCTATGATCGATGAGTACAACGCGTTGATGGAGAATGGAACGTGGGAGCTTACTGAATTACCACCAGGACGTAATGCTATTGATTCCAAGTGGGTGTTCAAAATAAAGCGGAATGCTCATGGCGTTATTGAGCGATACAAGGCGCGGCTCGTCATAAAGGGGTATTCACAAGAAAAAGGTGTCGACTATGATGAAACCTTTGCGCCAGTGGCACGATACTCGTCAATTCGGTTCCTTTTGGCCATGGCGGTCAAATTCAATATGTCAATACAGTGAAAGCTCCGTTCGCGGACAGCTCCCGCAGGCGGACATCTCCCGTAGCCGGACAATTTTCTTAGTCCCAATTTTTTCCTTCATATTTTAGAACAAAATCCATTCCACTAGCCGGACGCTCTACTGGCCGGACACGGACACTATTCCTACATACATTTCTCATAAATCATCTCCCGTAAGCGGACACATATTTAGTTTTTAGTCGACTTGCTGAAGGTAATGAAAACTGGATACGATCACAAAAATGCATTTAGGTTTTGTTTTTGAAGATTTTTGACTCCACGGATATCATGCATTTGTGTATTGAAATAGGGGTACATAAACAAGACGGTTAGAAAAAAATCCATACTTCCACGACAGACGACCAACCCGATCGGCCTTTTTGTCTTCCGGTGTTTAACCCGGTCGGCTATTCAACTTTTCAGTTAACCGGAATTTGAATTTCCTTTCATATTGGTGGACAAAGTCCCAACTGTTCGGTCTACTAGAAAAAGCTGTTCATCATAAAACAGTTTATTGGTAAACAAAATTCTCCACTAAAGGACTTATCATCGTCTGGAGATTACACAAATATAATTCGATTGGTTTATGGTCGATTCCTTGTTTCGATGCCGAGAGTGATCATCTGGGAGAGTAGTTTTGCCTATACGGGAAGAAATGCTTCTGGAGCAGAGCATGTATTGCATGGGATCCTATTGTGCGAGTCATATTATTATTATTATTAAAGCGCTCTGCTCCAAATTCAATTTTATTACAAGTTTAGGCAAAATTAAATTCCCTGCTAAAGCTATTCGTGATTTTCATTTAGAATGAGTTATCCCCTCCTGTGGTTCTTAAGGAACTCACGCGTTGGTGTGGACTTACTTAGTCGAGGTTCTCTACACCAGGCGACACTGCCAATTTGAAGAAGCTCTACTTAACGCTCTGAGGATTAAGTCAGTGGAAAGAAGACATTGCGAACGCTCGAGTGTCTTACGACTTTCAAGTAACAATGCTAGACTGGGTCAAGTGGTCGCACTGGGTAAGACACAACTTAGGAAGGAGCATTTCATCGGTTTTTGGAATACCTAATTAAAACTAATATTTTTCTACTGGTTTTCCCTATGAAAGCTTGGAGCAGTGTTTTGGTAAACGTGCATTTGCGCATTGTACGTGGAGGATAGTAAACCAAAAATGAACTAAAACACATGCACATAGACACAACACTTTTATTGTTTTAATGTTCCTTTTGAATTAGTGTGCATAAATCAATGCACACATAGAAGCAATATTTTTTAACCCTCTCCCGCAAGCGGACATCTCCCGTGGCCGGACGAAAATGCTTGAACCGTCAGTGTCCGTCCACGGGAGCTTTTACTGTACATCAAATGGATGCGGTGACAGCGTTTCTTCAAGGAGAATTAGCGGATGAAATCTATATGCGACAGCCTGCTGGTTTTGCCGATGGTTCTGCTAAGGTTTGCCGACTTCGTAAGTCAATTTATGGGCTTAAGCAATCAAGTCGCGTATGGAATGCGAAAATGAACTCGATTTTAACACAAGACATGGGTTATACAAGGTCATCTATGGATCCATGTATCTATTTCAAGCACTCCATTGAGAACACCAAAATCGTTGCCGTGTACGTTGATGATTTTTTGATTTTTGGAAGCAATACAACTATGGTAACTAAATTAAAGAAAAGTCTTTTGAAGTACTTTAAAATGAAAGACTTAGGCGAAGCCTCTTCTGTGCTGGGCATGAATATTGTTCGAAATGTCGACGGGTCAATATCAATTGATCAAAAACGTTATCTACTCGACGTTCTGCAACGCTTTAACATGACGGACAGCAATCCAGCGAGTACGCCAATGGATCCTAATCAACGGCTGACGAAGGATATGTGTCCGAAAAACGAAGATGATCGAAAGGAAATGGTTTCGATCCCATACCAAGAAGCCATAGGATGTATAATGTATGCTGCACAAATAAGTCGTCATATCGGAGAGATAACGGCGAAATGGTCGGATTCTGTGATGCAGATTGGGCTGGCGACTTAGACGAACGACGATCCACAACAGGATATGTGTTTAATGCACAAGGAGGAGCTATATCATGGGCTACTCGGAAGCAGCCGACGATTGCACTATCGTCTACTGAGGCGGAGTTTATGTCATTAGTTGCGGCCATACAAGAAGCTCTTTGGCTGAAACGATTTGAATGCGAGATTTTTCTGACTGCACCAAAATCAATTCAGTTGTTCTGCGATAATCAAGGCGCGATTCACTTAGCCAAGAACAACACATATCAAGCGCGAACAAAAAATATCGACGTCAAAAATTATTTCATCCGGGAGAAGCTTGCAGAGGGTTTAATCAAACTGAACTACCGCTCAACCACTGACATGATTGCGGATATCTTGACAAAACCTGTCGATTATATAAAGCTAAATAAATTTATTCCTTATTTTGGCCTTAAGCAGTAAAATTACTTTACGGAGAATTGCTTGTTTAACGTAATAGCATAAACAAAATTGTTTGAATTGAATTAAATCTTTGTTTAAAAAATGTAAATACATATTTTGTAGCTCAGTGAGGGTGTTGTAGTTAGAGCTACGTCATGTAAATTGTAACGACAGAACCAGTTTGATGAATAAAGTTCTCTTTCCCATATCGAACTTCAAAGTGTTCAGACGTGTTTTTGGTTGCTCCGCTTATCGCGAAATTCCACTGCGGGTGAATCTCACAACAGACATTATTTCTAATCGCCTTCGAGCAAGTCAACAAAATCCTTCATGAATTTAAATACTTTCGTTTTTGCCTTTATGCAGATGATTTATATATTTTCTCAAAATTTGACAAAGCCCATGAATTTCAAAACAAAATTAACATTCTTTTCGAGCGAATCTCCACCTGGTCAATACAATCTGGCGCACAAATTTCTATGCCAAAATGTCAACACCTACACTTTTGTAGGAAGCTCAGCTGCTCACCCCCTACTTTCAATATAAGTAATGTAGTTTTAAGTAATGTAGATAGATTAAATATTCTTGGACTGGTTTTTAACAGTAAGCTTTGTTGGAACCCTCACATCAAGCATTTGGTAGACTCTTTAATTCCTAGGCTAAACATAATTAAATTTTTAAGTAGCTCTAAGTCTAAAGCGCACCCAACAATCCTCGTCAGCGTCACCAAATCACTTATTTTGGCGAAAGTCGACTATGGTCTTCCTATTTACGGAATTGCCGCGAAATCACAACTACAGAAGGTAAAAACTATCTATCACGCAGCCGTCCGTAAATCCATCGGCGCCTTCAGATCAGCGCCTATCAAGTGCATTTTAACTGAAGCAGGCACTCCATCCATCGAGACTAGATATAGACAGCTCTTGGGATATCACATACTCAAGGTTTTTATGGCCAACCACTCAATACTGATAAACGACACTAAATCAATCCTGCGCCGTAAGACAAGGCCAAAGCTGAAGTCCTGTCTATTACGCATTATCGAATTTGCCGAAGAAATGAACATTCAAGCAATCCCGTTGCCATGGAAAGAACCCAATAATCCCCCATGGCACCTTCCAGATGCCAGTATCATCAAAGACCTAATGTTGTTGAAGAAATCAAACACCAACAACCAACAATACATACAAACGTTTCACGAATTAATCAAACCCTTCACACAAAAAGGTTGGAAACTAATTTTTACTGATGGGTCTAAAACCCTCGATTATACATCCTACGCAGTCACTTCATTAAATGAAATTATACTGCTCGGTTTACTTCCCAACTACAACTCCACCTTCACTGCGAACTTTTGGGTATAGTTAACGCTATCAAATCAGTACACGCATGCCCTGGCAAATTCATCATATGCACAGAGAGTAAATCCTGCATCGACGCTGTAATAAACGTTAACAATTTGGAACCATCGGTCTCATTTATTCGGGATAAACTAATCGAGTACAGGAACAAACTAAAACTAATGTGGATTCCAGGCCACACAGGTATTCAGGGCAATGAATTCGCGGATCTAACTGCAAGGGAAGTGCATCGTATACCCACCTTCAACAACTTTTTATTTAATCGATCCGACATTCGTAAGTTAATAAAAAGAACAATCCACAACGAACTAAAATCAGACTGGTCCAATTACCGCCACCACTACAGCTGTGTAAATCCTTCAGGTAATGCCGCAGACTTCCCCAATTCGCTCACTCGCTGTCAAATTACAGCCTTTAGCAGACTACGCATCGGTCATACTTTCGCAACTCACAGCCATTTAATGGAACGTAAACCCAAGCCCTCCTGCAATCTTTGCAACAACAGGGAGCCTATTTCCATCACTCATCTTCTCAACGATTGCCAGTTCATCGACAAATTAAAACCTATTTTCAAATTGCCGAATAACATAACACCATTGTTGGGTGACTTTTCAGACACTACCACCATAATATCTATTATTAAATTATGTGAAAATTCAAATTTAAAATTCTTCTTTTTTTCATTTTTATTCTTCATTTTTTCCTGCCTAAAAACAAACAAACCTGTCATACATAAGTACATAGTATTAAAAATTAGTTAAGTTTCCTTCATTTAACTTAAGCCTAAGGCCTCAGTCGCCAGTGCTCTAATATAAGCTGTATTTAACTCAATTGTTATTTTACAACTTTTAATAAATAACTAAATAATTTGAATAATTTGTATGGGAGGTACCCTTTGTTTTAATCCGATCGAAGTAATATTTGGTGGAGAGTCTAATGGGACTTAGCCTCAACGTTTACCAAAATGTTTCCCGCCTGCTGTGATTCGGCGATAAGTTACAGGCATGTCTTTTTTTTAAATGTTAATAGCGGATATAGGGGAATGCTTTGACGGGGCAGCCTGAGTCTCCGTGTGGAACAGCAATATATTGTTGGGAATAGTTATCCCAATCACCATGGCTCCAATTAAATTACTTCAGGAGCTAGAGCGCCAAATGTAACTATCAAAAAATGGAAATTACACCGAATGTTTTTAGGTCTAGTATATAATCTGCCAGTAGTCTGGCTGGTCTAGCGGTTAGTTGCGCGCACCTTCGGTGCACAGTGTCATGAGTTCGAATCTCACTGTGGATCATGGTGTTTTTCGAACTCACGAGCTTGTGACAGACTATGATCTCACTCAGATGTTAAACGAGTACCCATTTATGGGGATAAATAACACTGCTGAGCGTGATGCTGATCTCATTACCTCAACAAAAAGCAGATAAGATCTTGGAAATAGGATGTCACTAACACATCCTGCGGCCTTAATCCAATGTTGGATTGTCGTGCCTGTTATTTATTTATTTTATATAATCTGCCAAGAGAAGGTATATGATATAATATATCATTAGAAAGGAAATTTTGTGTAGTTTAAATCGTCCTCCAACATTTTGCTGTAAATATTACAGTTGACAAGATATTGACGAAAAATCATAATTTCACCCCTTTGCCACCCCCTCCCCCCCAAATGTGACGCGCAAAAAAGTTTAACTTTTTACTGCGTAATGCGGTCAGGCCACAGAACAACTTGGCATCAAAAGTCAGCTCTCTTTTTGGATGTTTGGGTCTAGAGCTAAAGTCACTATACTAGTAGAACAATTTAGAATAAAAAGGATTATGTTTTAGAATTCATTAATTTGAAAATGCATAATTATAGTAAAAGGAAAAATATGTATAAAGTAAAAGGAATTAAATTATTTTGAAAAAAGAGAAAAAAAAAACATTAGGAATGAATGCAGGCAATACTAAAAATTGTACAAGTTGTATAATTATCTAAAAAAAATTGAAATTATTTAGGTATGGAAAAAACTAAATATGTATATCAATTGTGGATAAGCGAATGCAGATCTTGTATTGTTAAATACATAATTTTACAACATTTGTTTAAAATTTGAGTGAGTTAGTGTTTGTTTGAAATCCAAGGGCAAACCATTAAATAAACGCGGTCCTGAATTACTAAGATGTCTTGCAGTGCTTGACTTATGGCAACGAGATGTATGGAGTGGCCTTTGTGCTTGTCTTCTCGTTAAATAATTCGAAGTTCGCAGTTCAAACTGGTTGATATTTGTATACATAAATTTTAATGAACCATCAATGTGGCACGATAGCCCCACGTCGAGCCTTGGCCGCCTGAATCGTTGACCTCCAATTGTCGCGGTTACGTGAACTTGTCCTCCAGTTTCGGAAGCCCAGCAGCTACGGAGTTCTCCCAGCGAGCTCTCGGTCGTCCACGCACCCTCGCTCCGTCAATTCGTTGTGCATTCATAACTTTCTTTGGCATGCGATTGTCGTCCATCCGTTGTACATGCCCCGCCCATTGCGGACGTTGAAGCTTCAGGATTTTCGATACTTCCAGCTCATCGTACAATTGATACAACTCATGGTTGTATCGGATACGCCATTGATCTCGCTCGCGAACGGCCCCGAAAATTGGCCGAAGGACCTCTCGTTCGAATCGGTCTAGCAAAATTTCGGAGGCTTGGGTAAGGGTCCATGTTTCGCAGCCATAACATAGCACGGGTCGGATGATCGTTTTGTACACGCGGAGCTTCGTGTTCCTGTGCGCAAGTTTCGAATTAATTATAGGGAGGACCGAGAAATATGTCTTATTGGCTAGTTGTATCCGTCGTAATTTTAATGAAGCGTAAAGAAAAATTTGGCGGATGTTTATGACCTTAAAAAGCCTAAATGCTTCAGTAGTAGATGCATACTTAGACTTCTTAAGGCATATTTCAATTATTTTGCTTTGTAGAGTTTGCAAAGGAGAAATATACGAAGTGAAGCATGCACCCCACGCCGAAATACCATACTGAATTATTGTTTGGACGAAAGAGAAATACACTATTCTGATGGTAGATAAATCTACGTTAAATCTAAGTTTGAAAAATATATACATAGTTCTCCGTACTTTCGGAATTAAATACGATATATGCTTTTTCCAACATAAAGAGTCATCAATGAAGACTCCTAGGTACTTAATATCTGTTACACGTTTGATTTTTATGTTGTTAATGAGTAGATCTATGTTTAAGTTGGTGTGTTCTTCATTTAAGCTAACGGTTATGAAGTTAGTTTTGCTGATGATAAGGCATAGTTTATTACTATTAAGCCATGAGTGAACAATCTCACAGCCAACATTTGCTTGATTTATCACTTCTTGCCAACTTTCACCCTTAAATACTAAGACAGTGTCATCGGAGTAGGCTGTTATATGCCCCTTAAAGTTTGAATTTAAGTTTCCCAGCTCACAGAGATCGTTCACATAAATGTTAAATAATATAGGCCCCAAAACAGTGCCTTGGTGAACACCATATTTAACTAACTTCGCCTCACTAACAAAAGCTCCAATCCGAACTTTTTGTAGACGATCTGTTAAGTAAGAGCAAAGCAAAGAAAACAAATTGTCTGGAAGTCCTAGACTTTCAAGTGTCCTTAGCAGAATTGTATGGTTCACTGTATCAAAGGCTTTTTTCATATCTAAAAAAACAGACAAGACTTTTTCATCATTATCTAGTGCCCGATTGATAATCTTTGTTACGCTAAATATTGCATCGTCTGTACTTCTGCCGTCGCGGAAACCATACTGGTTGCTACTTAGAGTATTTTGTGCGGACAAAAAATGACTTAGGCGTGTTTTTATACACTTTTCTAAAATTTTAGCCAAATTTGAAATAAGTGAAATTGGGCGATAGTTATTGGGGCATTTAACTTCATCAGACTTATGAATTGGAATTATAATAGCATGCTTGAAACAATCAGGGAAAATTCCTCTAGACAAACAAACATTATATATATGAAGTAGAGGTGTAGTAATGAAAGGTTGCAGCGTTTTAATCACTTTTGCAGATATACCGTCCTCACCAGGTGACTTATTCTCCGAAAGACCATTGATGTGACTGCGAATTTCATCACATGTAATTGGTTCTGGCATTTGATTCAAGCAAGGTACTCTCATTGTTAGGGGTTGTAAAGGTGTACAGTAGATATCGCTTATAACGACATCGAAGGGACCGACTATTTTACGTCGTTATAGCCGATCGTCGTTATATCCGCTCATATCGTTTATAACGACCACTGTCGTTATATACGATCATATTTTTTATAGCGTCCTGTCGTCGTAATAAGCGGTCATTGCAATGTAAAGTCAAACCCCGTTTTAGACCACGAACTTACGTGGGATACGACAAGGGTATACGTCCTTGTGTGACACAAAAATGAATGGAATTGCTTCTGAATTTTGTTTAAATTATTTCTCGGAAATAAGAAATACAGGAAAATGAAGGAATTACAGCAAAATGAAATGAATGAAAATATCAATAATTTGAATAATTTCAAATGATTAATATTTGTAAAAATCCCGCCAAATTCAAAAGCAGATATCTATGTGTCGGAATCGCTCGGAACAGCTGGGCCGACTGATTAAGCCACCAACTTCGGGGAGTTGGGTGCGAAATGTCACGACGGTGGAACGCGAGATTTCGGCTGTTGGCGGGCAAAAAAAAAATAAAAAAAAATTATATTTGAGCCCTGAAGGGAGGAAAAACACTCCCTGAGTCGGCAGCAAGGACGCACAGCTAAGTTTTTGACATTTTTATGTCTTGACTCTGGCAAATAAATCGAAAATCGTCACGAAAATTGCAACGAAAAAGCGTTACGTTTTTGGCATTACAGGGTGCTATTCAAGGTTCAACTGAAGTTGGGCTAGGTGGTACCCTGTGAGTGTTGGGTGCCATTCAAGGTTCAACAGAGGTTGGGCTTGGGTTCAATTTACGTTCAACTTGGGTTCAACTTGGGTTCAACTTGAATTCAACTCGAATTCAACTCGAATTCAACTCGATTTCAACCCGAATTCAACTTGAATTCAACTTTCAACTTAGGTTCAACTCACGTTCAACTTTCGTTCAACTTTTGTTGAACGACCCAAAAAGTGTAACTTTTAACTTAGGTTCAACTCAGGTTCGACTTTCGTTCAACAAAAAGTGTTACTTTCAACTTAGGTTCAACTTTTGTTGAACGACACAAAAAGTATTACTTTCGACTTAGGTTCAACTCACGTTCAACTTTTGTCGAACGACCCAAAAAGTGTAACTTTCAACTTAGGTTCAACTCACGTTCAACTTTCGTTCAACTTTTGTTGAACGACCCAAAAAGTGTTACTTTCAACTCACGTTCAACTTTCGTTCAACTTTTGTTAAACGACCCAAAAAGTATTGCTTTAAACTTAGGTTCAACTTACGTTCAACTTTCGTTCAACTTTTGTCGAACGACCCAAAAAGTGTAACTTTCAACTTAGGGCGCTATTACACAGTCATATATTGGTAATATATATTATAATAGATATTATCATATCCTTAAGCCTACTCGATTTCGTTCAGTACACGTGTAAAAAATTTACCGAATGAATCAAGTAGGCTTAATTATATGACTAGAAATATGACTATAAATATGACTGTGTCATGGAGCCCTTAGGTTCAACTCCCGTTCAACTTTCGTTCAACTTTTGTTGAACGACCCAAAAAGTGTAACTTTTAACTTAGGTTCAACTCATGTTCGACTTTCGTTCAACAAAAAGTGTTACTTTCAACTTAGGTTCAACTCACGTTCAACTTTCGTTCAACTTTTGTCGAACGACCCAAAAAGTGTAACTTTCAACTTAGGTTCAACGCACGTTCAACTTTCGTTCAACTTTTGTTGAATGACCCAAAAAGTGTTACTTTCAACTTAGGTTCAACTCACGTTCAACTTTCGTTCAACTTTTATTGAACGACCCAAAAAGTGTTACTTTCAACTTAGGTTCAACTCACGTTCAACTTTCGTTCAACTTTTGTTAAACGACCCAAAAAGTATTGCTTTAAACTTAGGTTCAACTTACGTTCAACTTTCGTTCAACTTTTGTCGAACGACCCAAAAAGTGTAACTTTCAACTTAGGTTCAACTCACGTTCAACTTTCGTTCAACTTTTGTTTAACGACCCAAAAAGTGTTACTTTCAACTTAGGTTCAACTCACGTTCAACTTTCGTTCAACTTTTATCGAACGACCCAAAATGTTTAACTTTCAACTTAGGTTCAACTCACGTTCAACTTTTGTTGAACGACCCAAAAAGTGTTACTTTCAACTGACGTTCAACTTTCGTTCAACTTTTGGTGAACGACCCAAAAAGTGTTACTTTCAACTTAGGTTCAACTCACGTTCAACTTTCGTTCAACTTTTGTCGAACGACCCAAAAAGTTTAACTTTCAACTTAGGTTCAACTCACGTTCAACTTTCGTTCAACTTTTGTTGAACGACCCAAAAAGTGTAACTTTCAACTTGGGTTCAACTCACGTTCAACTTTTGATGAACGACCCAAAAAGTGTTACTTTCAACTTAGGTTCAACTCACGTTCAACTTTCGTTCAACTTTTGTTGAACAACCCAAAAAGAGTCAAATTCGAAAAGCAAATCGTCACGAAAAACATAAAAATGTCCCACTGAGTTGCGGACTTGTACGCAAGCTGATGGACAATTTTTTATTCGTGGTTTCAATTTCCGTAGAATAAACCTTTTTCTTCTTGTCTTTTGCTTCCCCATCAAAACAATCTCGCTCGATTTACGATCTTACAACTTTTTCTACTTATTTTTAAGTAGGAAATAAAAAATAAATAAATGGGGGCATTTCTGATGGGAGATAGATCGTGAGCTTTTGTGATAACTTTTGTCTGGCATATGCATGTTCATATTTCGTGATATTTGCCCGTCTCCAATTTGTAATTTGTGCCCTACAATTGAGTGTAAAAAAATGGCCTTAAATGAATAGTCTCCCGAGTCCCGACATAAACTACCCCCCCCCCCCCCATTCCAGGGGAGAATTTTGATCGAAAATGGAGGCGCACCAAATTTCTTTGATTGGCCCCGGGCGTCTCAGGACGGGTTTAATTTTGCAGTTGTTTGGGTTTAGTACGGGCGAGATCCGAAGCCATCCGGGTCTACAGAGCATCCAAAAAAAGGCACCAGTGCTGGCTACAATTCGCGAAAGTTTTCCCCATTTTAACCCCCTTGTGTGTATCGTCTATTTCAGGCATGCGATATCCCTTTTTGTAAAAGGACAGGCGCAACGAGCGACAAAGACCCCGGCAATTCTCGCTCGTTGAGGAGCCCTATCGTCTTTGCCTAACCTGCCCGGTTGTAGAAGTATTGGCTCCGCCCCATGGGCATCTTGGCAATGTCCTTTCCTTACATCAGCGTTAATCTTTTAAACAAATCAACAAATTCTCAATTAGAATTTGATTTTTTTGCCAATAAAACCTGAAGCAGGACCTGTATTTGTTGTAGTCTCTACAGGGTTGCACACGGGAACCAGACAGTTCTTAAAATGTTGTAAAAATTAAAGAAATTCAAGTTTCAGAATGTTTTTTTTTTAAGAATGCCAAAGAATTTTGCACTTTTTCATCATTAAACTTTTGGAGTAATTTACGGCAACTTCACTCTACTTTTCACAGCAGATAAACTTAATTTCATCGGTTGACTCCTTTATTTTTCCAAAATGGTTTCTTTTAATAAATTCTTGATTTCAAGAGCTTATAAGAATAAAGCCAGAGCTAGTAAATCAGGAAGCGGACTGGGACGTCGTCGAATCTTGTATCTCGATATGTCCCTGTCGCAAAGCAATTCGCAGAAAACTAATTTCGAGGCGCTTATTGTGTAGAATAACTGCTCCCCTATCTTGAACGATCGTTGGAAGCGAATTGATGTGGATCCGCTAAATAAAGTTTTAGGGCAGATTCCGAAAACTATGTGATGAATACGGACACGATTTTCTGGCGTGCTGTTTTTAACGAGGGGATTTGTCTCAAATCCTCTACTGTGTTGATTGTTTTATTGCGAACGACATTTCGTAACATGAATTTTCGATTTCTTACGACGTTTTAACAACCTTCAGTAGTGTTTGCGATGCGATGTCGTGTCATTCCGGCCTTCCAGAAACAAGAATTTTGGAACTTTTTTTACATACGGATGAGTGAATTTTCACACTGAATTTAATTTTCAACTCAAACTTGATCTTTGTTTGTTTTTAGGCTTGTTAGGGTTGTTTTTCGGTCGCGATCTTTTTTCGTTGAGCTCCGGAAAGCGTCGGTTTCTTGTTTTTCAGGGTTAGTTGGCCCATTTTTGTTGTTGTTTTTGTCACGTCGGACCTCTCTGGTCTTGTGCAGAAAGCGCTTCCCTGAGAGGGTGTCGTCGAGGGTTGGGACATGCCTCCCTCACCTTTCGCTGCTAGGCTTATGGTTGAACCATTACCTTCAGCTTGGGCGGGTTGGTTTTGTTATACCCCTGTTGTTTGTGTGTTTGTTCTTGTTAGTAAATGGCTGCCTTTTAAGTTGCTTAGCAAGAAGATTTTTACGTCGTATAGAGAGAACTATACCTTTTGTGCACCAAACTTTTAAAGGTGTAAACTTACGTTTCGATACAATATTTACTTTTGTTCATGCCTTTTCAATTCCCGTGTTAATTACTTTTAAGAAGCACTCAACTGATTTATTTATATCGTTTTCTGTAAGTACAATTTCCCGAGATTGATTCTAAAAAAGCGCAACCAGTTTGTTATAGTCGATTTTGTTAAAAGATATCGTTTTCGTTTCGTTTCTGAAAGTGCTTAGCGGAAATTCAATTTTCGCAATTATGGAAAAATGGTCGGTAATATGGGTTTCTAATATAGCAGGAGAAAATAGTAAATCCTTTGATTCTTTAAGAAAAATATGATCGATGCATGTTTTACTTCTCTCCCGAGTAATGCCCTCTAAATATCTGTTAAAACCGTAATTACTGAGGATATCCATGTAATCAGAAGCGGTATTTGATGGTTTACACTTGCAAAAATTTATATTTATGTCACCAACAATCAAATGTGTATTGTAATTTTTTGAAGCATTTAGGAAATCATCAAGAGAATTGAAAAATCTTTGTAAGTCTAAGCTTGGTGATCTGTAAATGCAGCTGACACAAATTGTCTGATTATCATTCAAGCTAACTGCCAGATTTAACATATTTGCTTGATCAATGTCGCTTTCTACTAAACTTACAGTATATTGTGTCTCCCGTAAGGGAGAAGATAAAGGTTGAAAGCCTCCGGCTAATTCCTATATCTTCTTCAGTTGTGGCATAACTGCGGACCCTTAGCTATGCAGGAGGAGTTTCATAGGGTGAACGGCTTCGGCCAATTCCTATGTTTCTCTACGGTGCGTTACTTTCCCGCATTATCCGAGTAACCGCTGGGCCTGAGTGCTGTATTAACATCGGCAGCGTCTCAGGTTACTTAACGTAATAGGTGACAGAAAACATTTAATTCAACCACTAAAGCAGCATTTTCGAGGCATGCCCATGATGGCCTTTACTCAACGATTAAACCCTATCATGGTTTAGCGATGTGCCGACAACTCATCCTAAGAAAAACTTCAAGTCAAGAAACCTGAAACAAAAGCCTCGGATTGGACGGATACAAAACAACGACGACCCCGCAAACGAACAACTGATTTCTCTGTCGGGTCCTGGAATGTGCGCTACCTGAATAGACCGGGGGCCTTAAGGGCTCTCCTGGATCAGGTAGAACAATACAAGCTGAGCATAGTTGCAATCCAGGAAACTAAATGGCTCAAAAGCGAGATTAACGACCTCGATTCGCACACTGTTTTTACGAGTGGTAAAGAGGAGGGCAACAAGGAGTTTGGAGTAGCTTTCATCGTGAGTAAGCAGCTCAAGGACCACGTGATTGGCTTCAAACCCATCAACGAGCGGCTATGTGCGATCCGCATTAAGACCCGTTTCGTTAATATCTGGCTCATTAATGCGCATGCCCCTACAGAAGTAAAAGAAGACGCGATTAAGGACGAGTTTTACAACGACTTAGAAACACTCTTCGACTCACTTCCATCAAACGACGTCAAGCTGCTGCTAGGAGACTTTAACGCTAAAGTCGGAAACGAAAGCTGGCATAGAGGAACTACTGGAGGTCACAGCCTCCATGACGAAAACAACAACAACGGTCAGCGACTTAATGACTTCGCGAGCGGCAGAAACCTGGTCATAAGCTCTACATGTTTCCCTCATAGACGAATCCATAAGCAGACCTGGAAGTCTCCAGATGAATACACCGTGAACCAAATCGACCACGTACTAATCAGCAAGAGATGGGCTTCTAATGTCCTAGATGTTCGATCCTATCGAGGAGCCAACTGCGACACCGATCACTATTTGGTGAAGACGACCTACAGATGCAGAATCTCTTCGGTGCACCTAACGAGAATCAACCCTGCCAAGATCTTCGAGGTTGACAATTTGATTGATGATGCCACGGCGGCTGCGTATACTACACCACTTGAGGAAAAACTGTCGCCCATGCTTGATAACATCAATAATTTAGGCATCCATGAGTTCTGGGAGGAGCTCAAAGACAGCATCAAGGAAGTCGCAGAAGAGGTCGTAGGATATAAAGGCCGGCGCAGACGAGCAGACTGGTTCGACGACGAATGCAGGGCCTCGATTCAGGCGAAAAATGAAGCATATCGCCAGTACACACAACGCGCATCCCGAGCCAAGAAAGAAAGATACAACGAACTTCGGCGAGTATCTAATAGGTTAATTAGACGTAAGAAACGCAAACATTTTGACGAGCAGTTACAGCAAATAAACCAAAGATTAGCCAGTAAGAACATTAGACAGGCGTACAAACTTATAAATGATGTCAAGAACGGATATCAACCCAGGACAAGCCTATGTAAGGACAAGGATGATAACATCATCAGCGACACCGAAAGCGTCAACAAACGATGGGCGTCGCATTTTGAAGAGCTCCTCAATGCACCATCAACATCCCCCGCGGAGACAGCTCTTCAGCAGTTAGCCGAACCAGGCCCTCCCGTTCTACCCCCAACAGTAGAGGAGGTGAGTCTTGCCATACAGTCGCTTCAAAATAATAAAGCGCCCGGCGCTGACGAGATCCCAGCAGAACTGCTGAAGCATGGTGGAACGTGCCTGACCAACGCTGTACATGTGCTACTGCTGAAAATATGGAACGACGAGGTAATCCCCGAAGATTGGCGTAAAAGCATAATCTGCCCAATCCACAAAAAGGGTGACAAGCTGAAGTGTGAGAATTACAGGGGCATATCATTAGTTTGTACGGCCTATAAGGTTTTATCTAAAATTCTTGAAAAGAGAATTAATCCGTACGCAGAACGAATCATTGGCGAGCATCAAGGCGGCTTCAGACCTGGTCGCTCAACGACCGATCAGCTTTTCACAGTGAAGCTACTACTCCAAAAGTGCTGGGAATATAACATCGACGTATACCAAATCTTTGTCGACTTCAAGCAGGCATACGACAGTATCGATCGAAGTGTACTGTACAACATTATGCTGAATTTTGGTATACCGGCAAAGTTAGTGCGACTCACAAGGATGACGATGACTAGTACCGTCTCGCAGGTCAGAGTGCAGAACCAACTCACTGACCTATTTGAAACTCGTACTGGACTCAAGCAGGGCGACGGGCTGGCGCCGACGCTCTTCAACCTTGCTTTGGAGTATGTAATTCGAGCCATGAATTTGGACAGCAGCGGAACGCTGCTCATTAAGTCGACTCAATTAGTAGCGTACGCCGACGATATCAACATCATGTCTTGACGATTGGGTGATGCAGAAAGCCTTCTGCATAACCTCAATAACGCCGCAAAGGAAGTTGGACTACATATAAACGAAATCAAAACAAAGGCCATGATGCAATCAAAAACAAGGACGCCAGCAAATTCAAGCATCAAAGTGGGGGACCTTAATATCGAGTATGTAGACAACTTCAAATATCTGGGTTGTAATTTATCAAAGGACGCCAACGAAACCGACGAAATTAAGCGACGGATACAACTAGCCAATAAGACATATTTCTCGGTCCTCCCTATAATTAATTCGAAACTTGCGCACAGGAACACGAAGCTCCGCGTGTACAAAACGATCATCCGACCCGTGCTATGTTATGGTTGCGAAACATGGACCCTCACCCAAGCCTCCGAAATTTTGCTAGACTGATTCGAACGAAAGGTCCTTCGGCGAATTTTCGGGGCCGTTCGCGAGCGAGATCAATGGCGTATCCGGTACAACCATGTGTTGTATCAATTGTACGATGAGCTGGAAGTATCGAAAATCGTGAAGCTTCAACGTTTGCAATGGGCGGGGCATGTACAACGAATGGACGATAATCGCATGCCAAAGAAAGTGATGAACGCACAACGAATTGACGGGGCGAGGTTGCGTGGACGACCGAGAGCTCGCTGGGAGAACTCCGTAGGTGAAGACGCCCACCAGCTGCTGGGCTTCCGAAACTGGAGGACAAGGTCACGTAACCGCGACAATTGGAGGT
Source organism: Microchrysa polita (assembly GCA_949715475.1). Lineage (NCBI taxonomy): Eukaryota > Metazoa > Arthropoda > Insecta > Diptera > Stratiomyidae > Microchrysa > Microchrysa polita. The sequence continues at coordinate 24,451,081 of OX454419.1, read as the reverse complement.
CAACGATTCAGGCGGCCAAGGCCCGACGTCGGGCTATCGTGCCACATTGATGATGAAACACAATAATACCGTCGCATCGATTATGTTTACATGGTTTAACAATACAACATTGCTCAAACAAAGTAAATGAATGATTGGGTTTACCCAAAGTGAATTCTCTGCATTCATTCAAACTAGTTATAATTTTAGTATTTACATTAGGTTCAATAGAATTGATAAGGTCTTGCATGTTAATTAAAATATTTTAGGAGATTAATATCAAACTTTAATTAGGAATATTATGAAAAAAAAAGACGAAATTAAATCAAAAAAGAAAGAAAAATTTAAATAAAGTATAATGTTCAACGGGGGAAATTAGTTTAAGTAAATCTTTCATACTTGAAATCGTAGTCGCTTTGTCGCCGTCCGATTTTCGTGCCAGTACATTGCCTTTACTAACCCACACATATTTATGGGATTTTAATTTAGATCGAGCTTCTCTCGAGGGCATGGCTGTGAATGGCGTTAAGTGTTCTCCGATGTAGATTTTCCCTTCACCAATATCCTTATTAACTTCCTTCGCTTGAATACCCGGTCCTTTGCTGTTTTTCTTTACTCGACTCTTATATGCACTGATTATGCAGTCTTTGGTTGACTTTTTTACGCATTTTATTACAAAAGTATGGTTAGAGCTTTTTGATGAAACACGGAAAACATCACTCACATCACCATCATTTATCTCCACACCAATCGCGTGACCGACCGTTTTCACAATATGAGGTAAATTTTCATTCTTCATAGTTCAGACACCTGCTCGTCAAATTTACTTGACATGAATTCCACAGATTTTTTGAGATCAGAGAGTTCCAAATACGACTTTTGATTCACTGACTCAATATCCAATTTAAAGTCGTGGAACTGTTTTTTTTTATAAATTGAACCATGTCACTGTAATTTACTGTTTCCGTACTTTCACACTTTTCACAATTCCAGCACTTTCGATTTTTACCGAGTTTTTTAATATTTTCGGCCGTTTTTAATTCGGTGCATCGTAAATGGAAAGTGTTTTTACACAATGCGCAGGAGATAACACCTTTAGATTTATCCACAATGGTATTGCAGGAATTACACAACATTTTTATTATAGATTTGAAATATTCAAATTGGTATACTATGTATATAACGCAGATATTTTACACAAACGTCCGACGTTGCATCAATGTCGAATGACCACTAGTGCGAGTAACCGGCCCTGTATGTTTTTGCGAAACTCGATCTGAAGAGCTTTTTTAGATTTGAAGAACTATTAGTATAATTTGTTTCCGACTGAAGTTGCACCTTATTCCCACTTTAAAATTGAAATGCGTCGAAATTTTTCTTTTCAGACAAAAGTACTGATCGAAGATGCCGACATTAATTGGAAACAGAACAATACAACAATGGCTAAATCAATTTTGCATCATCTGGTAACAACTGAAACCTATGAAATTTGCTTCAAGAAAGTCGATGCCTTACGGTAAATTGATATGCTATTTTCAATTTAACGTCATTCCTTGAAAATATATGCATCCACAGCCTCAACGGAGAGTACCATGCCGAATCAAATTCCGAGTCATTCGAAATAATCTACGAAAAATTCTTCAATGCCTCAACGATCTTATTGGAGGATTTCACCAAGCGTAAAGATGATATTGCTAAATCGCGACCAAACGTTTTGAAGGATTACGCAAAATACTACGACAGTAGTCGAAAGAATATTTATCGAAGCATTGCGAAGTATGCCGATCGGGAGTATACGCAGGTGAGTCGCGTGTACACATTTTTTTCCAAAAATTAGTCAATTCAAAAATCTATTATCTCATTCGACTACAGCTGAATGACTACAAAAATTCGGAAGATTTCCAGCAACGTATTCGCATAATTCTGGCCAATTACAATGCCATGAAAAAGGCGAAACTGGGCAAAACGGATGATGAGAAGCGAACTTGTTACTTTTTGACGCGAAACGCCGGCATTGATGAGATTGAAATTAAGGCGCTGGACGAGCGGCGTATTGAGTATTTATCGCGTGCTATTGAGTAGGTTCAATAAGATTTGCACAATTTCCCCTTTTTATTTACATCGCAAAATTGTTGCTCGTGATTTCAGAAATTACATAAAATATTGTGTTCTCGACGATGCCATCAAGTGTATTGAAATTTTCCGAATAATCTCGTTGTGGTTCTCCAACGGTAGCGTAGAGCAAATGTTGAATATTATTGAGACTAATCTGAAAGATGTGCCAACATACAAGTTCCTATGTGTAATGACACAAATTACAGCCCGGCTGAATGGCAATGGATCGAAATTGGATAGTGTTCTGCAGGATTTGTTGTGTAAGGATTGTTTTATTTTAACCTTGTCAGTAATGGTTTGCCATTTTTCGATTTGATTTGATTTTTTAGTCAGATGTGCTCTTGAGCATCCGCATCATACGTTGCCATATCTTATGGCCGTGGCTCATGCAAATATGGATGTTAGCAGGTGAGTTGTAGCGAAATAATTTAAAATTAACTTTAAATGATTTTTTTTTTGGTTTTATTGATTTTTAGCTCATCAATTCAAAATCCGCGAATAGATGTAGCCAATAAATTGATGGATAAACTGTCCGATGAAAAGGCCGTCAAAGCGATTGTTTTTGAAATGCGAAAGTCATCTAAAGGTCTCTATGGTCACAAATTTTGCTATGGACATTTATTTTTAAATTATTTTCGTTTTAATATTTCAGCTCTTATCGAATTCGCCAATCGAGATGGAAAAGAGTACAAAAACAAAAGACTGATCCTAACTGAAACGCTACAAAAACTGAAAAATCTCAAAAATGTCCAGTGCCATACATTAGACATTCCGATTTCGGTTGATAGAAAATATAATATCGCAAGTACGTAATACACACATACACACACACTAACAAAAAAAATCCCGGTTTTCTGCAGTCCTTAATTCTTTCGGTTCTGTGTGTTTTCAGGCATCGTTAAATGGAACGAAAAATTCAGTTTTGTCGGTGGCATTAATGCTCCCAAGAAAATCACGTGTTTGTGTTCAGATGGCGTGGAACGCGTTCAATTACTAAAAGGCAAAGACGATTTACGTCAAGATGCAATTATGCAACAAATTTTCGGTATTGTCAACGATATGTTGCTGCAGGATAAGAATACGCGCAGGAGTCGACTGAAAATTCAAACGTATAAAGTTGTGCCGCTTTCCATGGTAATTTTATGGTGTTTTGATAGACAAAGCTCATCACAATAAATCTCGATTTCAGCGAAGCGGTATTCTTGAGTGGTGTGAAAACACAATACCTCTAGGTGGATATTTGACCGGTTTCGACAAAAAAGGTGGTGCCCATAAGAAGTATCGGCCGAAAGATATGACATCGGATGAATGCGTCAAGAAGTTATGTGTAAGTATCATCTACACGTGAATAAAAATGCAAACGATCAACATAATGCCTGTATTACTCCAGGAAAAACACAAAGAATCTTATACACATAGGAACCGAGTTTACAAGGAAGTGTGTGAACGTTTCAAACCAGTATTTCATCATTTCTTCCTCGAGAAGTTCCTCAATCCGGAAATATGGTTTGAGAAGCGATTGGCCTACACAAATAGTGTTGCAACAACCTCAATTATTGGCTATATCCTTGGACTGGGCGATCGTCACATACAAAACATTCTGATTGATCAAATCACGGCTGAAGTTATTCATATTGATTTTGGTAGGTCTCCACATAATTTTTTTTATCTGATTGATTGATAAATTTCATTGATTATACTTAGGCATCGCATTCGAACAAGGCAAAATTATGCCCATCCCCGAGACGGTTCCATTCCGCTTAACCAGGGATATTGTTGCCCCATTTGGAGTTTGCGGTGTTGAAGGGATTTTCCGAAAATCGTGTGAACGTACCATGCAAGTACTGCGAGAAAATCAAATGATATTGATGACAGTATTGGAAGTGCTCCTGTACGATCCGCTGTACGTTTGGATTTTAAAGCCGCAGAAAGATAACGACGAGAAACATGAGTGTGAGACAAACATCAATGCAGGTAAGAGTAAGAGAGAAAGTTTAACTGGAAAATTACAGACAGAAAACAAACACCACAGGGTGTATAATGGAATGTCCGCAGAATAATATTGCGTCCATGGTGATGCCATTCTGTTGAAACAGTAGGTCAAAGAAAAGGAAGAAAAATATCTGAGAAACTCTGAGCTGACGGTTTGTAAGGCGATAGGCAACAGGCGACAGTCACTTTAATTGTGTGGGTATCGTCTAACGCTGAACCTGGCAAATTCATCATCAATGTGGCACGATAGCCCGACGTCGGGCGTTGGCCGCCTGAATCGTTGACCTCCAATTGTCGCGGTTACTTGACCTTGCCCTCCAGTTTCGGAAGCCCAGCAGCTGGTGGGCGTCTTCACCTACGGAGTTCTCCCAGCGAGCTCTCGGTCGTCCACGCAACTTCGCTCCGTCAATTCGTTGTGCGTTCAACACTTTCTTTCGCATGCGATTATCGTCCATCCGTTGTACATGCCCTGCCCATTGCAAACGTTGAAGCTTCACGATATCAGCTTTCGTTGATATGTAGTCCAACTTCCTTTGCGGCGTTATTGAGATTATGCAGAAGGCTTTCTACATCACCCAATCTTCGAGACATGATGTTGATATCGTCGGCGTACGCTACTAATTGAGCTCGAATTACATACTCCAAAGCAAGGTTGAAGAGCGTCGGCGCCAGTGTCTTACGGTAACTGCCTCTACGGGGCGGACTACACCCGTTTTGTTACTGCAAAACGGCCAAAAGCTGCCAATATGCCTTCCTGGCAAGAACCCCGGCAGGAGCCCTGAAGGTTCGATGCAGGAAGGTTGTGTTTGTCTGTGTATATGTGTGGGTACGATATATGTGTTTTTTTCGTCATATTGGGAGCATTACATCTCGGCGCGGCTGCTCTCAATTTTACTAATTCGCGCCGGTGTTGAAACAAATCCAGGCACAGAGGTATGGATTTGTAGTGTCTGCAACCAACGTATCGGTTCGAATGCCAGATCAGTGCAGTGTAATTGCTGTTTGGAATGGGTTCACTTTAGGTGTTCAGGTTTACGAAGACAAGGGCAACACTCCTTAGCCTATGTTGCGGAACCTCGAAGATCTTGGCAGGGTTGATTCTCGTTAGGTGCACCGAAGATATTCTGCATCTGTAGGTCGTCTTCACCAAATAGTGATCGGAGTCGCAGTTGGCTCCTCGATAGGATCGAACATCTAAGACTTTAGAAGCCCATCTCTTGCTGATCAGTACGTGGTCGATCTGGTTCACGGTGTATTCATCTGGAGACTTCCAGGTATGCTTATGAATTCGTCGATGAGGGAAGCATGTAGAGCTTATGACCAGATTTCTGCCGCTCGCCAAGTCGATGACCGATGTTGTTGTTTTCGTCGTGGAGGCTATGACCTCCAGTAGTTCCCCTATGCCAGCTTTCGTTTCCGACTTTGGCGTTAAAGTCTCCTAGCAGCAGCTTGACGTCGTTTGATGCAAGTGATTCGAAGAGTGTTTCTAGGTCGTTGTAGAACTCGTCATTAATCGCGTCTTCTTTTACTTCTGTAGGAGCATGCGCATTAATGAGCCAGAGATTAGCGAAACGGGTCTTAATGCGGATCGCATATAGCCGCTCGTTGATGGGTTTGAAGCCGATAACTTGTGGTCTTACGGCAACTGCTTCTACGGGGCGGACCACACCCGTTTTGTTACTGCAAAACGGCCAAAAGCTGCCAATATGCCTTCCTGGCAAGAACCCCGGCAGGAGCCCTGAAGGTTCGATGCAGGAAGGTTGTGTTTGCCTGTGTATATGTGTGAGTACGATATATGTGTTTTTTCGTCATATTGGGAGCATTACATCTCGGCGCGGCTGCTCTCAATTTTACTAACTCGCGCCGGTGTTGAAACAAATCCAGGATTTGTAGTGTCTGCAACCAACGTATCGGTTCGAATGCCAGATCAGTGCAGTGTAATTGTTGTTTGGAATGGGTTCACTTTAGGTGTTCAGGTTTACGAAGACAAGGGCAACACTCCTTAGCCTATGTTGCGCCAGGTTGTATAAATTCTGGGCAACCCAGGGCTGCTCCCAGCCCACCTTCTCCACCGCTGCCCCCTACACCGCTCAACAATATGATAAGGAATGCCAGACCCAGTCTTACGCCTGGCCCTCCTCCTCCAGCAGATTTCACTGCACTATCTATATTACAGTTTAACTGTAATGGCATCCACCGAAAAATCGCTGAGATCACACACTTCTTGAGTTCCAACAGAATTCCCATTGCCGCCATCCAAGAGACGTCGCTTCACGCAAACTCGTCTCTAAGCGTCCATAGCGAATATGTTATAGGTCCGTACATTACCGTGTATTAGATGTAGTTTCAGACGGTACGGCGGAATTGCAAGCCATCTCAGTTTCATCAGGGAGCACCAATATCGAAATTTTTAACATCTACATACCACCACATTCGAGTTGTACAAACTACCATTTCGATATTGGTCCTCTTCTTAATGGAGAGCACAGGATCATTCTTGGTGACTTCAATGCCCATCATGAACTCTGGCATTCCGCGCTTCACAACGATGCCAGGGGTCAAGCTATCGCCGAATCTCTGGACGCATCAGGTTTCTGTACCCTCAACGAAAACTCTCCAACCCGTGATGCAAACAATTGTATTAGCTCACCAGACATTACAATTGTCAGCGCTAGCCTAATTAGTGAGACCTCCTGGGAAACACTTACTGGTCTTCCCTCTGATCACCTCCCAATCATAGTCAGAATTGACAAACCAGCTAACGTGACCAAGTCAGAGAAGCGAACTTTTGTCAATCACAAAAAAGCTGATTGGGAAGGTTTCAAAACGTTCACGTCATCGAAGTTCTTCGCGCTTCCCCCTCCCACCAATATACATAAGGCCGAACGGAACATTAGGAGCGTCATTGCCAAAGCTGCGGCACGGTTCATCCCTGCAGGGCGCATTCCAAAGGTTCGTCCAAACTTCCCAACAAGTGCCGCAAGGTTAGCTGATGAACGTGACAACATTAGGCGCGCCAACCCTGGTGACCCCAGAATTCGGGAGCTCAATATCCAAATACAGCGACAAGTTAAGGACTACAAGAAGGCCAAATGGAACGAGCACCTCAATGACTGTAACCTTAATGAAGGTGCCAGTAAGTTATGGTCCACTGTCCGTGCCCTTTCGAACCCCACAAAAGATAAGGGCAATATAGCCATAACCTTCGGCAAAAAAGAAACTAGCAATCCTCTTCAGTGTGCGAGCCAGTTCAATAAACAATTTATTGAACATCCCAAGTCAGATGGCCTCAAGCGCAAAATTAGAAGACGGATTCGCAGCCGAATTGTTGACTCCGTACCAATTTATACTCCGGACCAGGTTAAAACAGTCATTGAGAATGCAAAAAATTCTAAGGCCCTTGGACCTGATGGCATTTCAATGGCCATGCTCAAACATCTTGGTCTTCCTGCCATTGAGTATCTCACGGCAGTCTTTAACTTGTCAATGTCTACGCTCGCCATCCCCGACATCTGGAAACAAGGTCGTATAGTCCCGTGCCTTAAACCAGGGAAAAGTGCCAAACTAGGAACTTCCTACAGACCGATTACGATCCTGTCACCTGTAGCAAAGACGCTGGAAGCCCTCATCCACCCCACACTCGTTTCACATGCAAAGCTAGATCCCCATCAGCACGGTTTCAGACGCATGCATAGTACAACCACCGCTCTGGACGCGATCACTACACGTGTAAGAGACGGACTAAACCACAGTACACCTTGCCATAGAACTATCATGGTGGCGATTGACCTATCAAATGCGTTTGATAAGGTTAATCACTCCATGCTTCTGGCAAACCTCCTCAATATGCATGTTCCGACTCAAGAAATAAGATGGATTGCCAACTATCTAGCTGGTAGGCAATCCTTCACCGAGTTTCGAGGCAGTCGTTCCAAACTTAGAAAAATCAAATTAGGTGTTCCTCAAGGTGGGGTTCTCTCTCCCACCTTGTTTAACATCTACATGGCCGGTCTCCCAACACCTCCGGAAGGCATTGAAGTTATTTCTTATGCCGATGACTGCACTGTACTCGCCACGGGAGCGGATAGGGATGTCATGCGTGAAGATATCAATAGATATTTAACGCGACTAGAAGCGTTCTTCCATAGCAGAAACCTCACCATCTCAGCGTCCAAATCGTCTGCGACCTTCCTTACCACCTGGTCAGGTGATTGTAAGTGGCCGGTTGGGGTACGTATTGGCAACAAACCAGTTCCTGCTGTTGCAAATCCAAAAATTCTCGGGCTTCACTTTGAGAAAATGATGACTTCAGCTCATCACGCGGAAGCGGTATGTGAAAAGATGCGCAGTAGGAACAAAATTCTAAAAGCACTGGCTGGTAGCACCTGGGGCAAAGATAAAGAGACAATGCTAGCCACTTACAAAGCGGTGGGTCGAGCAGCGGCTGATTTTGCGGCGCCAGTTTGGTCGCAAGGTCTCTGTAACACAAGCTGGAAAAAAATCCAAGTCTGCCAAAATGCTGCTCTACGCACAGCTACAGGATGCCTTCTGATGTCTGCCCAGGACCACCTACATCAGGAGACACATTTGATGCCAATACGTGACCACAATCGACTACTTACAAAACAATATTTAGTAGGTTGTTATCGAGAGGATCATCCAAATCGTAACCTCATGGACAAAATTCCCCCTCCACGCAACATCAAACGTGGCCCTCGTGACCTTGAGAGAGAAGTCCAGGGTTACAAAAGGGATCCTTTCGATGAAGATTCATACCGGGCTGCCATTGCAATGATTCACACTGAGGAAGTGAGTAGGTCTATTGCGAGTTTAGGTACGAACAGAGTCCTCTCAGCGATCCCACCACCTATTTCGCCCGAGGAGATTAGGCTCCCGAGAGCCACCAGAGTGACCTTAGCCCAACTTCGGTCAGGCTTCTGCTCACGCCTCAATTCGTATCTATCTCGCATAGACCCAAATATACTAAACGTATGCCCAAACTGCGCTGGCACGCCACACGATGTAGCCCATTTGTTTCAATGCCCAGCTGCACCCACTAATCTCACCCCCCTCTCACTATGGGAAAACCCCATTGCAGCTGCCACGTTTTTGTCCCTGGAGATTGCGGACGAAAACGATGACGAACTATAAAACGAGTCCATATAGATACACAGCGGTTCACACCTTTCTGTACCGCTAAAAGAAGAAGAAGAATATGTTATACTGCGGAAAGATCGACCGGCCGCCACGGATGATTCTCACCCTGGAGGTGGACTTGCCTTCCTAATACACAAGTCCGTACATTACTGTGTATTAGATGTAGTTGCTGACGGTACCGCGGAAATTCAAGCCATCTCAGTTCCATCAGGGAGTACTAATATCGAAATTTTTAATATATATGTACCACATCATTCTAGTTGCCCTTCAGGCTATCGTTTCGATATTGGTCCTCTCCTTTCCGGAGAGCACAGGGTCATCCTTGGCGACTTTAATGCGCACCATGAGCTCTGGCATTCGGACCTCAACAACAATGCCAGGGGTATAACTATCGCCGAATCACTAGACGCCTCAGAATTCTGTTCACTCAATGAAGACTCGCCGACCAGAGTTGTGGGCACTTGCAGTAGTTCTACTGACATAACTATTGTCAGTGCCAGCCTAATCGGTGCTTCCCGATAGGAAGTACGTACCACCCTCAAATCAGATCACCTCCCAATCATTTTCATTATAAAAATTTACAAACCAGCGAACATGACTAAGTCTGAGAACCGAACGTTTGTCAATCACAAGAAAGCCGATTGGGATGGTTTCAAAGCTTACTCGTCGGCGAAGTTCATCGAGCTACCATCACCTACCAACGTACATAAGGCCGAGAAAAATATTAGGAACGTCATTACTACAGCTGCGGCACGTTTTATTCCTGCAGGACGTATCCCGAAAGTTCGGCCTAACTTCCCCACTAGTGCCGCTAGATTAGCCGATGAACGTGATCATATCAGAAGCGCTCACCCTGATGATCCCAGAATTCAGGAGCTTAACTCCGAAATCGACCGACAAGTTAAAGACTATAGGAGGGCGAAATGGAATCAGCACCTCGATGAATGTAACCTCAATGAAGGTGTCAGCAAATTATGGTCTACCGTCCGCGCCCTTTCCAATCTTCGGAAAGAAAAGGGCAATAACGCCATTGAATTTGGCAACAGAACCTGCGATCCTCTTTAGTGTAAATAATAAACAATTTATTGAACATCCCAAGTCTGACGGCCTCAAGCGCAAAATTAGAAGACGGATTCGCAGCCGGAATGTTGACACTATACCATCTTTTACAGCGGACCAGGTTAAAAAAGTCATCGAGAATGCTAAAAACTCCAAGGCCCTCGGACCAGATGGCATTTCGATGACCATGTTGAAACATCTCAACCTTCCAGCCATTGAGTATCTCACGGCCGCCTTTAACTTGTCGATGTCCACGCTTGCCATCCCTGAAATCTGGAAAACAGGTCGAATTGTTCCCTGTCTCAAGCCAGGGAAGAGCGCAAATCTCGGGGAATCCTACCGCCCCATTACGATACTTTCTCCTGTCGCAAAGACGCTGGAGGCCCTTATTCACCCCACTCTTGTTGCACATGCGAAGCTAGAACCTCACCAGCATGGCTTCAGGAAGATGCATAGTACCACCACTGCCCTCGATGCGATCACTACACGCATTCGTGATGGGCTAAATCAACGCAGTCGTTGTCACAGAACTATTCTGGTGGCAATAGACCTATCAAGTGCATTCGATAAGGTCAATCATTCAATGCTCCTAGCAAACCTGTTGAATATGCATCTTCCTGCACAAGAGATCCGTTGGATTGCCAATTATCTAGCTGGTCGGCACTCCTTCACCGAGTTTCGAGGCAAACGTTCTAAGCTTAGGAAAATCAAATTAGGTGTTCCACAGGGAGGGGTACTCTCCCCCACTCTGTTCAACATCTACATGTCCGGCCTTCCCACACCACCTGAAGGAATCGAGGTGATTTCCTATGCTGACGATTGCACCGTACTCGCCACAGGGAATGATAAGGAAGAAATGCGCCTCCGAATTAATCGCTATCTAGGACGATTACAGGCATTTTTCCAAAGCCGAAACCTCACCATCTCTGCGTCCAAATCCTCTGCGACTTTTCTAACCACTTGGTGGGAGATGGATATACGTATTATATCAGATGGGAGATGGATATACGTATTGGCAACAATTCTGTTCCTACTGTTAAAAACCCCCAAATTCTCGGGCTTCACCTAGAGAACATGATGACGTCTGCAAATCATGCAGCTTCAGTTTGTGAAAAAATGCGCAGTAGGAGCAACATCCTAAAAGCTCTAGCTGGTAGCACCTGGAGCAAAGATAAAGAAACCATGCTAGCTACTTATAAAGCGGTGGGTCGAGCGGCCGCTGATTATGCAGCCTCAGTTTGGACACATAGTTTATGTGACACAAACTGGTCCAAAGTTCAGGTCTGCCAAAATGCCGTTCTACGCATCGCGACAGGTTGCCTTCTGATGTCTGCCCAGGATCACTTACATCAGGAGACAAAATTGATGCCAATATGTGACCACAATCTCCTACTCTCAAAACAGTATCTTGTTGGTTGCTACCGTGAGGATCATCCCAAAAATCATCTCATGGACCGAATTCCTCCACCACGACATGTCAGGCGTGGTTTACGAGACCTTGAGAGAAAGGTTCAGGGATACAAACGGGACCCTTACGATGAAGTTACATACCGAGCCGCCATTGCAGCGATCCACACTGAAGAAGTGAATCGGTCTATCGCGAGTTTAGGTGCGAATAGAGTCCTCTCAGAGCGCCTACCACCAATTTCGCCTGAGGAGATTAGGCTCCCGAGAGCCACTAGAGTAACACTAGCTCAACTTCGGTCGGGCTTTTGTTCACGCCTTAATTGGTACCTTTCTCGCATAAACCCGGACATCCAAAACATCTGTCCAAACTGCAATGGTACTCCTCATGATGTGGGCCATTTGTTTCAATGCCCCGCTGCGCCCACTGATCTTACCCCTATATCACTGTGGGAAAACCCTATCGCAGCAGCTATGTTTTTGTCCTTAGACCTCACGGACACAAACATTGACGAACCATAAATCGTACACACATAGATGCACAGAGGTTACACACCTTTCTGCACCGCTACAAGAAGAAGAAGAAGAAGCCGATAACTTGGTCCTTGAGCTGCTTACTCACGATGAAAGCTACTCCAAACTCCTTGTTGCCCTCTTCTCTACCACTCGTAAAAATAGTGTGCGAATTGAGGTCGTTAATCTCGCTTTTGAGCCATTTAGTTTCCTGGATTGCAACTATGCTCAGAGTATTGTTCTACCTTATCTAGGAGGGCCCTTAAGGCCCCCGTTCTATTTAGGGAGCGCACATTCCAGGATCCGAAAGAGTAATCAGTTGTTCGTTTGCGGGGTCGTCGTTGTTTTGTATCCGTCCAATCCGAGGCTTTTGTTTCAGGTTTCTTGACTTGAAGTTTTTCTTAGGATGAGTTGTCGGCACATCGCTAAACCATGATAGGGTTTAATCGTTGAGTAAAGGCCATCATGGGCATGCCTCGAAGATGCTGCTTTAGTGGTTGAATTAAATGTTTTCTGTCACCTATCACGTTTAGTAATCTGAGACGCTGAAGTTGTTAATACAGCACTCAGGCGCAGCGGTTACTCGGATAATGCGGAAAAGTAACGCCCCGTAGAGAGACATAGGAATTGGCCGAAGCCGTTCACCCTATGAAGTTCCTCCTGCATAGCTAAGGGTCCGCAGTTATGTCACAGCTGAAAAAGATATAGGAATTAGCCGGAGCCTTTCAACCTATATCTTCAACCTTGCAAAATAATGAACCTGAAATGGTTGGGTATCGTCAAAGATAGTTGTTCAAATGCCATAAGTATCAATTTCAATTTCATGGAGTTAGAAGGTACCAGAATAATAAAGTGGCTGCCGCCTGTTGCCTATTGTCTTACACAATACTAGCTCTGATTTTCGAGATTAATATTGATTATCGACAACTCTCTGAAAATTAATTATTTCCCTTTTTTTGTTTACAGAAAAGAAAAATTCCATTGCACAACGCTCCCTGATGCGTGTCAAGGCCAAACTAATGGGAACAGAGGAGACCGGATGCGGAATGACATCGGTCGAAGGACAAGTACAACGTCTGATCAAACAGGCGATTGATCCGTGCAATTTATGTTTGTTGTATCCTGGATGGGATCCACATGTTTAGTATGTTGAGTGTTGAAACTGTTTCTAGTTGTTCGTTTTTTCTATGTTTTTTTATAATAAATGCTTTTATTCTTAAATGTATGTTCAATTTCCGTTTGTTATAACGGTAAATACGACTTTATTGCACCACTCCTGTGTCAGGGTTCACTAGGACTCCAGGGGCCTTATCACGTAATTCGAAACGAAAGCGAAAGAGCCGGCATTTTCGTATTCGATTCGAAAGGAATTTGGTATCATGTAACTCGTTCGTTTCGAGTAATTGGTATTGCCTGATGAATTAGCCAAAATTCCCTTCATGTACTAGACTGAATCGACTAACGTAGTAGAAGTAGACCATGTCACATGACTCAAAGTCAAATTTAATATTTTTATGTTTCAGATTACTTTTTAGTGTTTCGGTGTGAAAAAGAATGTAAATTATGATATAAAATATAGCAATTTTGTAGTATTCGGTTAAAAAAAGTGAAAGAGTTGCGGAGAAAAGACGTGAAATTGTTCGAGTCGCAATTGGGATTCGAACACACGCTCAAATTCAGTGTACCGGGTCAGACCGGAGACAACGCACCCCCATCGTCACGACGAAATTTAGGATGTGCGAACAAATTGAATAATTTTAATAAAGCAATTTTTTATGTAGATGCGATTTTTTTAACTGTGGATTTTTGTAAAATATAAAATTATGTATGTGTGTGTAACTGTATGTAAATAAAGTGTAAATATTCATATACGAAAACTTTTATTTTTAAGAAAAATCCTTACATTTCATTTGCATTCTGAAACGAAATACATTTTTGTTAAACCGAAGTTATTCTATTCATCTTGTCCTCCTTGGTAGCTTTAAAAAATAAACGGAAATTCCCGGAATACAACATTTTTCTATTCGTGTTATAAATTAATTATTTTGAGGAAAACTTATAGTCTTTGTCTTAAGAAGTCCGTTATACCAATTTTTGTGGACTCTATATTCGCAAAACAAAACATATAAACGATTGCTTTTCGAGAGTACCCTACCTTTCGAATGAATTTTCGATGGAATAGTCCACATTCTCGTACACTTTCGAATTACATGATAGGAGATTTTCGATTCGTATGGTCGAAAGACGAAAGTCCTATTACTTTCGAGTAGATATTATTCGTTTTTAACATTTTTGAAAGTTTTAATGTAAGATAAAGGAAGAATGTTTATCTGGGCACCTGTATCTAGCTTAAACGATATGACACTTGATTCAATCTTCACTTTTTCGAGCCACACTTTCTTATCGGCTGAATTGATCGTATCAATAAAAAATGCATCGTCTTTGTCCTCGCGTAAACCTTCCGAAATCTCGTTCACTTTTTTGCTACGACACACAGTGGCAAAATGATTTAATTTTTTGCAGATATTGCATTGCTTCCCGTAAGCTGGACATTCTCTCGGCTTATGTTTTCGCGCACATCTCACGCAGTTCACTTTGTCTTGATTGCGATCCTTGACAAATTCGTTCTTTTTTCTAGAAAAATTATTATTATAAGTATTATTCGTTTTACAATTTTTAAAACTTATCTTTTTTTGTCGCTTGTTTGGCCTATAGCATCCATCCGGTGAAATTCACTCTTGTTCATCTCGGCTATCTGTTTCGCTGTTACCTCTGCTGCTCGCGCCATTTCGATGGTCTTTGTCAAATCTAAGTTTTCGGCTTCCAGAAATCTTTTTTGAAGACGTTTGTCTGCTATTCCGATTATAATACGGTCTCGTATCATCCTTTCGCTTTCCTTGAAATTGCACTTTTGCGGTATTTGCTTCAACTCCATCAAAAAAATATCGAACGGTTCATCAGATCCTTGTATCCGTGAGTGGAAAACGAAACGTTCATAGATTTCGTTTGATTTTCCCTTGCAAAAATTTTCAAATGCGTTTACTACACTTCGATACTTTTTTCGCTCTGCTTCGGGAATATTTAGAGCTGTGTAGAATTTATCCGTGGCATCTTTTCCCGCTGCATTGAGGAAAATTGCTACCTGAACTTCCTCGGATTTTTTATCTAGCTCATAACTGTTGCAAAAATGTTGAAATTTCTCCAATACATTTTCCAATTTTCGGCTAAATTGCCTGTTTGAAGATTTAGCTCTTCAACTTTCCGTATAAAATCCATATTTTTGAAAATGTACACAAAACGGACGTTTATTGGCGATCTACCGCGTGGTCGCTTCACTTCTCATGGCTTTATTTTCGGCTTTACTTTCACGCGCACCATATATAGATATTAAATCCGTATTCATCTGCGGTTTAATTATATTTTCCACCTTTTTTTCTTTAACGCTTTTTACTAAATCACTTTATTTGCAATTTTTTACTATGATTGCACTAGCAAACAATTTTATTTTATGATTTTTTATCTTTTTATTTTTCAGCGAGCGGGTTCACGTACGACTACGCCATGTATTAGTTGTGAACTGGTTTTATTTCCGATTTCTTATCACTAGGTAGTTTACATTGCTGTACTTAAATTTACTATGAATGTTGTACTAATTCTTTTAATATGTTACGTTGTAAGTTATTATATTATTGTAAGGTATTTATTATTTTATTATATTAAAACAAATCTAATTATTTATTTATATAATACAAGTGGTATCATGTACTATGTCCAAACACATAAAGTACGATGAAATCCTACAAAAGAATATTAAACATATCTCAAAGCTTCACGACAATTGGAGATCCGAACCTCGTTGGCCTGGGGAGATATAAGCACGTATTCTTGCGCTCTGAAGTGTTGAAGCTGTCAAGCTGTGTTTAATTCTATAGAAATCCGACAAAGTCTTACAAAGGGCGGACTTAAACTGAACTCCGTTGTCCGGATTCTGGAACACCAAACACGTGAAATATACGCTTCTCTAAAAACTCAACAATGACGCTAGCTTTCGTATAGTTTCAGCAATTGCGAACTTCGAAACATGATCAAGGACAACGATGACTCGTATGTTCTCCGATTTAGGTCCTGGAAAAAAGATGTACCGTCACTGGAATACACACGTAGTAACTGCTTCAACAAGGCACCAAAATGGTTGGCATCGCAGTGTAAGGCGAAAGGTCGAGAGAAATTCGGGCTATGAAGAAAAGGAGCAGAAATTAATGATGGTTGATGACCGTCACTGGAATACACACGTTGAAGCAGCTGAACGAGAGGTAAATAACGCAGCCAATGTCGAACGAGTAGAGATAACGAATGACTCAAGCAGTATTTCTGTGATTAGAGATATGACAGCATCTCAATACAACCTGGCATAGGAGAGTGTAGCCGTCTCTGATTCAAGTGAATATAAGTTGAGAATTATAGCTTACAACATCGCGGGGCTTAAGAGTAAAAATATTACTCCGAACTTTTATGAATATCTTAACGAATTTGATATTATTATACTGTCGGAGATTTACGTTTTTAAAGAATTTGAATTGTATGAACGGAAATTTAAAAATTATGAAATAAGCTGGATTTCAGCAGAAAAGAGAAGAGACAGAGGAAGAGCAAGTGGAGGATGCTTTTATGCATTTAAGAAGGAATTGAATTGCATTAACATTAATTGTACTTTCAAGGAGATTGATGAATTAATCCATATCGAAATGAAAATAAATAATAAGGGTATGATAATAATACCTACGTATTTGAACTGCAATAATTGGTCAAACGATTTCAATAGACT
Organism: Microchrysa polita; assembly: GCA_949715475.1. Taxonomy (NCBI): domain Eukaryota; kingdom Metazoa; phylum Arthropoda; class Insecta; order Diptera; family Stratiomyidae; genus Microchrysa; species Microchrysa polita. The sequence continues at coordinate 24,434,037 of OX454419.1, read as the reverse complement.
GGTGGATTGCATGCCGAGATTAGATAATACTGATATCCTTATAATGGATGATGTAAACGCCAGAATGGTCTAAAAGTCTTAAATGGATGCTCGGACAGTGATAAAAATGGAGAATGCACGTTCATAGGACATATGGGACATACCGTCATAGACTTGTGCCTGGCCGGAGGGGACTCGCTTCCCCTCATTACGGATTTCATGGTCGATCAGAAACTGTTCTCCGATCATCTACCAATTATTACAACGATTGGGCTAGATTGTATCGGCAGAACAAATGAGAAATCAATGAACCTAATTCCAAAGTTATCTTGGCGAGAAGAATTAAGACCCCAATATATATCCCATCTTAATCGACTATTAGCGGAGACTACGAACCGAAGCATTAGAGACATTACAGAGGTTATCAAAGCAAGCACTCCCAGAGCACTTACAATAAGGAAGAATGCGAAGCAACCTTGGTTTGATAATGAGTGCGAGAAAAGTAGGAGTTTATCATTTGCATGGTTGAGATTATTCAGAAAATATCATAACGAATTCACGAGACGCATGTACTGCAAAACAAACAAACAATATAAGGCACTATGCAAAGAAAAAAGAGAACCTTACTTCAGCAACAGGCTGAATTACTAAGCAATTCTACAAATACGAAAGATTTCTGGAAAGTAACAAAGCAATTAAATGGAATTGATAGTTATAGTATCGGAAGAGGCCTTAATGTACACTCGCTGCAGAAACACTTTAGTAGCATACTTACAAGCAGGATTGTAGAGAATACAATACAGTTATCAGCAAATGTAAAGATCATAAGGCACCTGGAAGCGACAGAGTACCAGTAGAGTTCTATAAATACGGCACTGAGCAGCTAGTTGAAAGTCTCTGCAATGAATTTAATCGTATCTTCGATATTGGAGACATACCAGACGAATTCCGAGATTCAATCATCTTCCCGTTGTTTAAGAAAGGCGATAAAAATGATCCGGCGTGCTACCGAGGAATATCGTTTCTGAATGCGTCCGGAAAAATTTTTACAACGCTGATGCAAACAAGGTTTGCTAATTGGCTGAGCACGGAAAAAATTATATCTGAAAACCAAGCGGGATTCCGAAAGGGCTTCGCAACGCATGACAATATCTTTGTGCTATATAACTGCGCCTGAAACTATATGACTAAAGAACGTCGATTTTAAAGCGGCGTTCGACACCATAGATCGACAGGCTCTACCATAGATCGACAGGCTCTGTTTTATAAACTGTATAATAATGGCATGTCGGCAAAGTTTGGAATGACATTTGAAAGATTGTACGATGATACGAAGGCGATGATACGAGTGGAATTGAACTTTCTGATTCGTTCGAGACAACCGTCGGAGTGCGCCAAGGCTGTAAACTCAGTCCGGAATCCTTTTCTCTCTACGTAAATTATATCTTAGATGATATGCCTGGTGGAGCGGAAGCCTTTGGCGTTAAACTGAAAGGTTTACTTTATGCAGACGATATGGTCTTCTTCGCCGACTCAGAAAAAAGTTTGCAAAAAATGATGGACCACATAGAAAGATACTGTTCACAGTGGAAATTAACGGTCAGCCTTGAAAAGTCTAAAATTATGGTATTTGAAAAGCGTTTTATATTGGCACAAAGTGAAAAATGGACAATGAATGGAAATGAAATTGAGGTGGTCCAGTCGTACAAATATTTGGGTGTATTGATTACAAGCAACTTAAATATGGAACAGCACCTTGAAGAGAAACTGAAAGAGGCAAAATGGGCGATAAGCGCAATTTGGAAGAATGCTTTTAATAATCCAGACATATCTCACACTGCTAAATATGAAATATTTAAAGCTGTATCCAAATCAATTATGCTATATGGGGCTCAAGTATGGGGAGGAGTAAGATATGAACAAGTAGAAAAACTTTTAAGATACTATCTGAAACGGATTGTTCATCTACCAATCACAACGCCTAATTATATGTTGCTGCAAGAGACCGGCCTTGCTTCTATGTTCATAGATACGTTGAGCATTCATATAAACTATTTAACGAAAGTGGCAAACATGGAAGATGATAGGCTACCGAAGAATGTTTTACGTTATTCAATTGGAACATCAACGCTTTTTTATGCGGATTTAAGGGAGCTTGGGGAGGAAGCTGGCACTGAGTTCAATTGGAATGGTACATCGAAGAGTAGCTATATTCTTCGAAGACTGCTAAACGAAATACGACGAGTGGAGGTGGAACGAACAGCGGGAGAGGCTATATCATCACAGCACCGCCATAGTTACGTGAAATTAAACCATAGACTTATGACAAACACGTATTTTCGAAACGAATTTACCATTGAAAAAATATCGATGATTTTCAAGGCTCGTGGAGAGCTACTGCCGTTAAATTATATTCCACATAGAAATGATCTGGCGATACTATGTAGTTTATGTAATCTCGGAGCTAGGGAGGATATTCGGCACTTCATTGGAATTTGCCCGGTGTTGAAGGAGACTAGAAGGTCTTGCTTTGGAAAAGACAAATTGACTACAATTGAAATCAACTTCTTACTCAATGGGAGTAATTGGGAAAGGCTATATCAATTCTGTAACATCGCTTTGAAATACCGGAAACGAATTATAAATGAAAGCATTTAAAATTAAACACGTAATGGGGACTCAGGGTAGATAAACACGCAGAATCTGGAGTTGTGTGATCTTTATCACCCTGCCCCCTCAAAACGGTAAAAAATTATCAACGAGCTAAACATAACTAAATAATAACTAGGGGGCTTCGCCCCCCTGCTCGCCTCGCTCGCCAACCCCGGGGCCGAAGCTAATTTCGGGCGCGGCCGAAATTTGGATACCCTTCGCTTGGGCTAAAAGTTCTTTCGGGCGTACCTATGACTTGCATTTAATCCCCCTCCTCATTCTTTTTCTTCCATCTTGACAAAAGTTTTGGGCTTGGTTGAAATTAGTGGCCAAATAAAAATATTTACTCGGAAAATTTTATTGGGGTTGCCGGAGCATGACCCCACAGTACGATTCCATTCGTTTTGAACTTTTTAGTTGTTTTGCTAAAGACACATTGATTCAAGGTTTTGTGAAATTGGTGTAAAAAATGTTTCTTAGAAGAACCAATATGGGGGGGTCTGGTTTGTATGGCAGCCCCATGACCCCATGGTCCGATTTGATTCAATCTTACATATGTTTTGTGTCATCAATAGAAATACATTTGTGTGAAATTTGGTTGAAATTGGTGTACAAATAAAAAAGTTTTTCTTAGAATAACCTAATTTGCGGGGTTAAGTTTGTATGGCAGCCCCATGACCCCATGGTCCGATTTGATCCATTCTTGCATATATTTTGTGTTATCTATAGAAACATATTTGTGTGAAATTTGGTTGAAATTGGTACACAAATAAAAAAGGTTTTTTTCAGAAGAACTCAAATTGGGGAGCTAGGTTTGTATGGCAGCCCCATGACCCAGTGATCCAATTTGAGTGAATCAAACATACAAACAGCCTGCAAGATAAGATAAGAAGCACGTGTGCAAAATTTCAGCTTGCTAGCTTCAATACCCGCCGAGTAAAACGCGTCGCAACAGACAGACAGACAGACAGACAGACGGATATGCTCCAATCGACTCCCCAAGTCATGCTGATCATATATGTATACTTTTTGTATGGTCGGAGATGCTTCCTTTAACGCGTTACAAACTTATTTATTTATTTATTTATTGATAATATACGGGAAAACCCCATTTACAAAATATAAATACAGTAAGTTAGAGAAAGTTGAAATTAATTAATTATGTAAATTTAGATTATTGGTTAATTATAATTCATATAAGAAAACTTATGTATTAGCCATGGTAATCAAGTTAACTGAGTGTGTTAAAAATTTCAAGATGTAATGTAATAAACGATTTTTAATTACAAATGTTAGTTCAAAATTAAATTCTTAAGATGAAGTATTGAATCGAAAAAAGGATCATATGATTGCGCATAGGTATTAATTAATCTCATGGAACGTGGAATTGGAGAGTTATAAAGATAGGCTGTACGCTGAAATGGAACATTAAAAATATATTGAGTTCTAGTTTGTCGGCTGGGTACATGAAGTTGTAATTCTGAAAGAAGGCTAGGAACATCGATCATACTATTCAATAATTTGTGCACTAAACAAGCATCAAAATAATCCATTCTTTGTTCCATCTTAGGAATACGAAATTGGAAATAGAGTAATTCATAAGGTATGTCACCATAATTGTATCCCAATCTAACACCAATAGTTCTTAGGAAGCGCCTTTGAACTCTATCAAGCATAGATATATAACATTCGTAATATGGTTTCCATACAACGCAGGAGTATTCCAATATAGGTCTAACCATTGAAGTGTACAGAACCCGTATAACATTTAGGTCTGTAAAGTCTTTCGTAGTTCGGATAATATACCCTAAAGTCTGATTGGCCTTTTTCACTAAAAGTTCAATGTGATTATTAAATGTGAGAGAGCTATCAAACCACACCCCAAGATCTTTAACCAAACTAACGTTTTTTATAGGATCATTGTCTATTTTATAGGAATATTTTAAAACTTCTCTCGATTTGGAGAAATTAATAACATTGCATTTGCTACTATTTATTGTCATTCCATTCAAATTACACCAATCACGAAGTCGATCTAAAAGATGCTGAAGATATTCACAGTCCGTTTGATTCTGAATTTTGCAATAAATTTTAAGGTCATCAGCGAATAACAAGTAGTTCTCTGTGCCTATGAACTGCCCTATATCATTTATAAATAGAAGAAAAAGGAAGGGTCCAAGATGCGAACCCTGTGGAACACCAGAGCAGGCCATGTACTTATCAGATAACACGTTCCCAACCTTGACACATAGACTTCTACCTTCAAGATAAGATTTGAACCAATCTAAAATGTTACTGTGAAATCCAAAAGAGCAGAGTTTGGCACACAAAATACGATGATTTACTAAGTCGAACGCTTTACTAAAATCAGTATATATGGTATCAACTTGATTGTATGAATTAAAAGCGCTGAGAATAAAATTCTGAAGAACCATTAAATTAGATTGAGTGCTTCTACCTTTAATGAAGCCGTGTTGATTTAAAACAACCGAGTTGTGAAATAATGGATAGAGTTTATCTAATAATAAAGATTCAAATAATTTTGCAACAGATGATTGAATAGTGATCGGTCTGTAGTTCTTTATATCTGTTTTGTCTCCGGATTTATAAATCGGAACAACATGACTAACTTTTAGAATTTCAGGAAATATACCAGCACTTAAGGATCGATTGAATAGAATTAATAACGGTTTGGTAATGCTGGTCGCGCACGCTTTTAGTAGAAAGGTTGGTATACCATCCGGCCCTGGTCCTTTTTTCGATTCAAGTGATACAATTTTATTAAGTAACTCATCATATGCGAAACGGAGGGAGCCTAAAGAAACATTAGCTACGTTATAGACATCAGACGGATTATTAATAGGTGTACTGTTATAAACTGATGCAAAATGAATACTGAAGAGGTTAGCAATTGCTTTAGGATCGCATGCCATCATATTATCTAAATGTAATTCAGCAGGTAGATTATTTTCATTTTTCGTAGCGTTAACAAAGTTCCAGAAATACTTTGGACGATTATAAATACAGCTCTGGACTTTAGTAATATATTCACGATAATCTATGCTAGAACGATGCTTACATAATTTTCTGGCGTCTGAGAATAACAAGTAATCATCTAGGGACCCAGTTTCCTTGTACCGCAAATGGTGTCTTTTCTTATTAATTATAGCTTCCTTTAATTGAGGACTGAACCAAACAGGAAAAGATCCTTTATGAATACGTTCCGGTGAGAGAGTTTTTATTAGGTTGCTAAAAGTTTTTATGAATGTATCAAAGCAGTCATTCACGGAAAGCTTATCAAAAATTAGGTCCCAGTCATAGCCGCCAATAGTTTCAGTCAATGCGCCAATGTTACAGTTGTCGAAGTCTAATGAACGGGAATAACGTGGTGATAGTTCACTGCTTAGCCCGCTAATTGAAAATTCGATGGGAGGATGATATTGATCTATTGGGAGTATGGGGTCTGATACAGTTGATATTAGTAGTTCTTGCTTCGAGTACCATACAAAATCCAAGACATCACCTAGATGATTGCGGTTGTGATTCATCTGAAATAATCCGTGGAAATCAAATGCTTCCAATATAGTCGTGTTAGATGTAGATGTAGTCAGCCGCGATAATTCACCATATATACCAGGCAGGTTGTAATCGCCGAGTAAAAGTACATCATTGAATGTATACTTATCCATCAAATAGTCAACAGCTTCAACATGCTTCATATAGGTTTCCATTGGTGAGTGGGGCGGTATATACGTGCAACCGATCAACAGACAAAATTCATTTGACCATAACGAAACGAAAACATGCTCTACACAATCGATAGTGGAAGGTAATAATTTTGAGTTAAGTTCTTTCTTAATGGCGATTAAAACACCACCTCCGGATTCTTTAACACTTGTTTTGATACTTCGGTCACATCTAAAAATGTTATAATTGGACAATCCAAGTTCAAAATCACAAATGTCACTAGAGAGAAATGTTTCAGTCAATACATAAATATCACGGTCGTCAATCAAAACTCCCTTTTTAAACTCAGATAATTTAGTACTCAGTCCTCTAATGTTTTGATAATAAACGTCAATATTGGGTTTCCCGTTCAAAATTAGTTTTTTCGGATGGTTACGATTTCAGGCACACCATGGACATATTTTATAGCAATATTATTTTCACCACTAGCTTGCCGTTTTTTTAATTCACTATACAAGTTAGATAAATATTCTCTTTCAAGAGGGGTTTTATCAGATGAGACTTTATAAGGGAATTTACTTTTATCACTTCTAACATTTCTTAGGAAACTGACAGCCTGAGATTGAGATGGCATGACAACTTTTATAGGACGAGGTTTCGAATTAATAATGTTTTTACCAATTCTGAAAATTCGACAACCAGCTGCATTATCAACTAACGACTCAAGTGCCTTGCAGATACGTGCTTTATCATTTTCCGCGCGCTCAGAGGAATTGTCAGATTCAACTTCAGGGACACCAAATATCATAATATTACGAGATCTGAATATACGTTCGTTAGACTCGCGAATGACACTGAATATCAAAGTATTATTCTGCTTGAGCATGGATTCATTTTGTGCTCTCAAGAGGGCAATTTCTTTACGCAATTCACTAATCATATCTAGAAGCACTGATTCTGAATTATCTTTATTGAATCTTTGGGTACATTTATCACAGTGATAAGTCACTTTTCTGTTAGGAATCTTAAGTTGTGACACTTCACTCCGACTAATAGAAGCACAGATCGCGTGAATGTATCCCGAACATGCGTCGCACTTCACTTCTTTGTCGGGTTGTAACGACTGATTACAACTGATACAATCAGCACTAACTGTAGGCATTTTCAATAAATTACAGTTAGCTGCACTCAGCACTAAGTAACAAATACAGAGTTGTGCACGATAATATTCGCAAATTCAAGATATTATTTCCGATTATCTTTGATAAAAGTCACTTGACAGGGTCTTGTTTAAGTAAAACAATAATCCGTATAGAGCAAAAGAAACTGTGCTAGATGAACTTCACTCTAACTCGAAAAAAAAAACGTGTTGATCGCTCGCTAGCAAACTGTCAACTTAATGACAAAGTTACGAGACCGAGTTCTAATCGTGCGAATAGCACGATGAGTGTATACCCTATACCCATGTACAGACCTAGAAGGCACGCAAAACCCAAAATATTCAATTTCATATATTTTGTTGGGGAGGGAGGGGTAGATGGGTCGGACCTGACACATCTTTATTACCTTGTCAAGACATCCAACGGCTACCATTTGATATTAATTTGAAGTTTTTCGTGACATTCTATCAAAAGATATGACTGAATATAACTTTGTAGGGGAAGTAGGGGTAGGGTAGTCGGACCTAATCCACTTTCCATCAACTCAAAGTATATGTCAGAATGAGACATTGATCAAAATTTCAAGTCGATAGCGATATTCTACCGAAAGTTATGGCCGAATTAAAATATCAAGGAGGGGTAGTTTGTATGGGAGGTAGGGGAACCCGTGGTCCGATTTGGCCCATTTTCAATACCGTCCAAGATTTTAGCAAAACAAACATTTGACCAAAATTTCAAACCGCTAGCTTCATTATTTCGGGAGTTATCGTGCTAACAGACAGACACACGGACAGACAGACAGACAGACAGACAGACAGACAGACATGGCTTATTCGATTCAGGGACCGACCCTAATCATTTATATATATACTTTGCCATACCTCCGGTGGCTCCTTTGAGGTGTTACATAATATGGGCGTAACAAAAACAATATACCCTTTCACTCTATGAGCGAAGGGTACAATAATAAATTGAAACAACATAACAAAAATGAAGTTAAAATGCCTCAAACACTATTTAAATAATATAAAGCACTAAAACATAATAAAAAATATTTTTAATATATTAAATAATTTATATGAAAAAAAAAACAAAGTTAATATAATAATGTAAGGAAATGTAAATCGAATTGTATTTATAGTTAAAAATAGTCAAACTAATGAGGTAGACGGCTATATGCCATGCGTTACTGTTTTTTGAATTGATTCTATCTTTGTATCCTAATGAATTTATATATGAATAAAACAATTATCTATCTATCACACGTTGAAGCAGTGACTGCTTCAACAAGGCACCAAAATGGTTGGCATCGCAGTGTAAGGAGAAAGGTCGAGAGAAATTCGGGCTCTGAAGAAAGGGAGCCGAAATTAATGACCGGAGCCGTTCACGGAACTGCGCTCGCAGAACTTCACAGAATGAATACTGTTCGTCCTGAGTCACTTCGCGATGGTACATTTAAAACCAGTCGGCCACCTTACCCGTAAAAAGATAGGGTTACTGGTTACAGTTTCCATATTACTCTCTAAGGTACTGAGCGTAAACGTGCCTACCTGATAAGGGAACCTTTCGACCGGCATTTTTCAATCTTCACTCGGCAACTTCAAGTTCCAATCTTCAATAGCCTTACCGGTTCTTTCAATATTTAATACAGGCCGAGAACGATATTCAGGGGTACGTCGCCAAGACGAAGCTGAAGGACCTCCAAGTGGCTTATTACGGAGGAGCTGATGATACTGAGGATGACAATTACCTTGCTGTTGGGATGTACCCGGATGAAGAAATGTTTGTGGCTGATGAGACGGTTGGAGCATAAATGTTGGCTGATTCAGACGTGGCAGGGGTTGGGGCAATGCCTGATGTTGTGAAGCTGCAATTCGTACTAGGAAACGACAGTGGCATTCGGTAGCTCAGTGGCAGAGATGTCTATCTCTGAGTTGCCGGTGCGTGGGTTCGAATCCCACTGTGACCCATGGATGTTTGTGTTGTCCATAAAATGCTCCTATGGCAGCCGGTTCTTCGATTTAAATTGTCCCGGAGCTACCCGTTGCTAAAAACGGCCAAGAGCTGCCAAGACCCCCTTCGATTCAAGAGAATAAAAAATCTCTTGAATCGCTACAACAACAACAAAAATAGTGGTAAACTCCACCGCACCTGTTTCTAGAACTTCCTCAACTCCTTTTTCATCTTAAATTGATCCTTTCTTAACCTTTCAGGACTAAAAAAGACGATCGCAGACGAGACATTTATTATTTTCTTACGGAAAGTATGTGTGCATTCCGCTAGTAACACCTCATGTGCTCGGGGATAAAACGGAGCACTGTCCTATAGAAGAGGACGTTAGGAGGCTTTTTATAACGAGGAAACGAGTGTACATCATTTCCTATGACACTGTCCAGCACTGACAGATAAACGGAGACGTTTCCTTGGCTCAAGCTGTTTTTACGATATCGATGTTCTACATAATGTGAGCCCACTGTCGCTCAGCAAATATATTGCCAGTTGTAATGAAGGACTGTGGACATCCGAAGATTTCCTAGGGGACGGAGCCAATGACTCTATAACCGTGCCAGTTGGCTAAAGGAAACGATACTCAACCGAGTCAGCAACGGCATGCGCTTGCTGTAGCTCAGAGTGGAATGTTATTTATTTATTTATTTATAACATATATACACAGAAAATATTCCAATAATTGTATTATGTAGGTTTCAAAAAAAAAAAGTAATTCAATTGATAGTATAAATGCAAATGTATGTAAAAAAATTATAAAAGAAAAGGTAAAATTAAGAAATATTTACAAAATTATGAAAAATTTACGTTATCGTAAGATATAAGTCGTTGCAAAATGGCTCTACGAAACGAATTGAAAGTGAGAGTAAGAGGACCAAACTGGAGTTCATCGTGTACTCTCATCATCCTAAGTAAAGGTGAGTTGAAATAGATTTCCAATCTAGCAAATGGTGGATCAAAAATATTAAGATTACGCGAAGGGCGATTCCGAGTTCTGAAACGAATACTTTCCGCTAATATGGAGTCAGTTAGTCCATGGCAAAGTTTAAAGAGAAAACATTCATCCAAAAGTAGCCTTCGCGCTTTCAGTGAACGCAAATTCAGGAAAAGCAGACGATCGGGGTAGTTAGCATAAGGCAAGCGAAATTTGTAAAAAAGTGTACGGGTAAAACTTCTTTGTACAGCCTCGATGTCGTTTGTGTGTGTTATTTGGTTGTAAGGAGACCAGACTACACTTGCGTACTCAAGAATGCTCCGAACCAAAGAGCAAAATAGACGGACAGCAGATTGAATGCAGTGGAATTGGGAAGAACTGCGGAGCACAAAACCGGCAAGTTTGGATGCCCGATTCACGATGTTCTCGTAGTGGCCACTAAAAATCAATCTGCTGTCGAATGTCACCCCTAAATCGTTAAACGAATCTACCCTCTTGATAGGCACATTATTAATAGTGTAGAGGAAAGACAAGGGAGAAGGTTTAAGCGAAAATATCATAAAAAAGCATTTAGCCAAATTTAACCGGAGGCCATTTACGTGGCACCAGATCGAAAGTAAATCAAGTGCTGATTGTAATTGTAGACAGTCAGCAATGGAAGTAACAGGAAGGTAACACTTAAGATCATCAGCGAAAAGCAGGCTCCTGCATTTTAGGATTGGGGGTAAGTCATTTATAAAAAAAGTGAAGAGCAGAGGGCCTAAAATGGATCCTTGAGGGATGCCGGATGTAGGAGAGAAGGGAGCGGATAAGCAATTGTGAAAACTTACTTGTCCGGTGCGGTCTGTAAGGTAGGAATCAATCCATTTAACTAAAGAAATTGGAACGTCTAAGGCGATGAGTTTAGTCAGAAGTCTGTGAAAACAAATCGTATCAAATGCCTTCGAGAAATCTGTATAAACTACGTGAACATCTTGGTGACGATCAAACATTTCAGCAACAAATTGTGTGATCTCGAGTAAATTTGTCGTGGTCGAGCGGTGTTTTTGGAAACCATGCTGGCAAGAGGATATTAAATGGCCAAAATTAATAAGTAGGAATTCATTGACGATTTTTTCTAAGATTTTAGCGCAAGATGGAAGCAATGAAATTGGTCTATAATTTGTTGCTGATGAAAGGTCGACAGTGCCTTTAGGGATAGGCAGAATTAGAGCTCTTTTCCAGACCGATGGAAAGGTACCCGCCTGTAGGCTTTTATTAAATAAGATAGAGAGTGGCAACGATAAGCTTTGGCAGGTCTTTTTTAGAAAAATATTCGGTAGACCGTCCGCTCCCGCTCCGCCTTCGGGTTTTAGTTCATAGAGGAGCAAGTTAACACAGTCAGGAGTAATGGGAGGAAATGAAAAGTGTGAAGGATCGTTGGGAAATAAGAAGGGTTCGGAAGGAGAAGGTGAATATACAGAGGAAAAGTAGGTAGCAAACAGCTCGCAGATTGGTTGAGGGTCTGTTGCTGTTGTATTAAGGTAGGAGATCTTGGAGGGCAGGGACACGGATGAGCGAAGATTCCGAACATATGACCAAAACCGCTTGCTTTCATTGCGATTGATGGACTCTTCAACACTGATCAAGTACGCAGTTCTAGCCTCAGCGATAAGCTTTTTGGCGTCTGTTCGAAATTTCCGAAACAGGATAAGGTCACAAGGTTTTCGATAACGTTTGTAGCGTATACGACAACGGTTCTTTTTACGGAGAACATTGAAGATCTCGGACGTAAACCAGACTGGGCCTTTGCGGGACCTAGGAACGCTAAAGGGAACATATGCAGCGATGATGTCAGATAAAATATTATAAAAAGTGATCACAGCTGCGTCACATTCCAGATGATCTAGTAAATAAGACCAGTTAATTGAAGAAAGCTCAGAGTTAAGAGTGCTATAGTCCGCTCTATAGAAGTTGAACCTACCATGCTTGCGAGGTTGGATACGAGGGTTCGAGGTTGTGATGGATAGTTCAAGAAGTAACGGAGGATGATGGCAGTCAATTCGCACATAGGGAGGAGGTTCGGACAGAAGAAGCGAGGATTTTTCAATATTAGTAAAAATTAGATCTAAAAGACGATTGGAAGCGTTGCGAATTGTGTTGATCTGTGCTACTGAGCAAAGATGCATAAATGAAGTTAAACCTAAGAGATGTGATGTAGAGACGGAAGAGACCGGGAAATCAGAGTCGGGACACCATTGAATGTGAGGGAGATTGAGGTCAGCACAAATGACAATGGATGAACATTTATGACTATTCAATATACGACCAACAGTTGAATACCACGATTGATAGGTAGATAAGCTGCAGTTAGTAGGCATGTAAACACAAGTTACAAGGAGTGTGGTTGACGAGGAAAGACAAATGCTCACAATAACACAGTCAAACGTGTCATGAGATGAGGTGAACAACAAAGAACTTTTGTGTTTATCGCTAACTGCTATTAATGCCCCCCCACCGTCTGCTTTGCCAGTGAGAAGACGATTACGATCACAGCGATAAATATTGTAATATTGAAGAACTTCAGAATCACCTATGGAAGAATCAAGCCACGTCTCGGAAATGCATATAACATCATGACCAGAGGTAATTGACGAAAGATAGAATTCCTCCAATTTGGTTCTAAGACCTCTAGTGTTTTGATAGTAGATAGAAATATTTAATTTTCGCGTCTTGGATGGCGCCGCCGAGGTGCCGTGCGCTTTATAAAATCCTTAACGAACAACTCTGGTGGCCAGAATGAAGAATCTAAAGGAATGTCGACGTCCTGTGACACAGAAATTTTGAAAGACGAGATTTGTCGATCCGGTAAGTTCTCTTTGGTTAACTTTCTACAGTTGAACACTGCAGGTCGAAAGCCAAGACGATTGATTACATATGAGGAAAGCTCGTCCTCTGTCGTGTCGTATGCCAGCCTCGATACGAAAATTTGCCGTGGCCGAGCGCACACGCGCAAAGTAGGAGCAATAGCACCCGTAGACATTTGCGCTGCCATATCGTCCCTTTCCCTACGATGATTAGCACTATTACTCACGGTTGATTGCTGTGGCAAATGCGATTCAAACGATATTAGTTGATGTTGAGAGGGATGCGATGTGTAGGATAGCTGTTTGCCTGTCGACGAGGGAAGCGGAGATAATACGACAGGAGTTTGTAAAGCATTTGACGTAGACGCTGTTAGTTGATATTCATGCGATTGATGTTGATCCTGGCGAAAATTCGGTGAATAAACAGGCGATGGTATCGAAGCAAGTAAAGGCGATTGCAAACCAGTCGATACTGATTTCTGAAGTGGAAGCGATCGCGAGCAGTGAGGAAGTTGTAGCACGCTAGCTGATGGCACCGGTAGTTGTTGAGAAGCTGTTAGATGTGGTGGCTGAAGAGACGGATGAATAGATTCACTAGATGGAATCAGCAAATGAAGCGTCGATTGCGGTATTGGTGAGTTAGAGACGCTAGTTGAAAGTGGTTGAGAAGGTTTAGTACGATTGTTGTCCTTTTTCTTTTCCTTTTCCTTCTGGATTTATTCAGCCCGTTGTTCCATGCCCTTTACATCAAAAGAGATACATAGCATGCCTGCGAGCGAACAGGAACGAAAGGAGTAGAATAGCGATAATTTGTATGTTGTTTCACTTCTTCCAACCAACGGGGTCATTAAGGCCTTTCCTTGAGTAGCCACCATACCATGCATGCAGGCAGACGCTTTTCATTGCGCATTCCCAGCTGACTCGCCATACATTGGGCAAGTTGTACACTGCGCGAATACAGGGTTGATTATGACAATACACAATGTACAATTTTTGATCTTGCCAGTAGAGGGCCTGGGCTCAGTGTCCGAATTAAACTGCTACCTAGTTCGTGGCTTTTGCAAACTCAATACTGATCACCGGATCGAAACTTTTCATTGAGCCGATGAGAAGATACTAACGTCCTCATTCTTACCGATTTGAAGGCACATACTTACATTGAAAGGACTTTCACCTTCAAATTCTGCCCGAGCATAATGAAATCCTGCAGATATTTCATCTTGACGTTAACTGCGCCGCAATACAAATATTCGAGTAGTTTTTCTGAAACGATTTATTTGACATGATACATTAAATGAGCATGTTGTTGCTAACGGCACGTCGATCCTGCGGGGAAAAAAATTACAATCTCTAGAGTTCCGCCATTTAACGTCGTCCTTCCTTCCGCCCAGAACAAAGTTCATATGGAAATTTGGTATTATACCATTCAGAGTTACGCCCCAGATGGTTAGAATTTATATGGACAGTAGCGGCTCTATTCTGGACGTAGGAACTTATTTTTTTTTTTTTTTTCTCCTTTGACCAGGGTTGTGCTTTGTTCCTGATGTCACCGCCGCTATGCGAAAGTCCACAGGTGAGGCTACAAACCAAGGCCGGTTGGCTAATTCTCTTATGTGAGAATTGTACTGCCAGGGTATAGTTGATTCGATGATAAATGTAATATGTTGACAATAAGAGTATTTGTTGAACAATATTTGATTAGTTGTAACAATATTTTACATGGATTGTATTTACAGTATTTACAGTATATGACATTGTTTTTAATTTTTTCTGATAACAATTATAAAATTTATAAAATTTTTGTACTGACAACAAACTAAATAGGTTTAAAACAATAATGATGAGATAAATTTCAGTTATAATGTTTAATTATATAAATAATAAGTTGTGTCACTAAGGCACTTATAGGAATGGAATTCAGTCTTTTCGTTGTTTTTTTTTTTTTGTTTTGGTTTTAAATGCATCTAATGATAAATGGTAAATTATAATAAATTAAATAATAATTTGAAAGGAAATTCAGTCTTTTTTTGTTTTTTTTTTTTTTTTTTTAAATAAATGTAACATGTCAGAATTTTGAATAATTATATAATATAAATAAATAATAGGTTATGATGCTAGTAGCAATAAGATAAATTATAGTTTTTATTTTTAAATATAAAAAAAAAAAAAAAAAAAAAGGAAAATGATTCCAATCCAGGATGTTTATATTAATCTTTCTTAATTGATAGTTTTGTTCTTACCTATGTTTTACTCGTAGCCGCCACGAAGATTGCAAGCGAATAATGAAAAACACTCCCAACGGACCCAATACCAGCGAAACGGATCAAAGTACCCACGGCACCCTAATCCACCCCGTCTAATTCGGATCCCTCGTTCGTGTGAACCTACATGGGAGCGACTTGTCTCATATTTTTATTTTGAATTGGTTTAGTACTGACGCCAGATGAATCCAGTCCTCAGGATTGGAATTCATAAGGAAATCGTTAATGTACTTGAAATTAGATAGACCCGGTACTTGTATTCTCATACCATCATATTTGGGACAATCCATAATGATGTGTTGGTTGTCTTGTAACGTATTACATAGGGGGCATTCTTTGGAGGCAATTATTTTCATGCGATGCAAGAACACATTATTATACCCATGGTTTGTCAATAGTCTGTTTGCTGTTTTGATTATTTTAGGATTTACAGTTTTAAATGACCCTTTGTTGAACCAGGGGATTGCTCCTACATTATTGAAAATTTTTTTGAAAAATATTCCTTTTTGATCGTCAGGGTCCGTGTAGAGAAGCTGCCATGAGTTGATTATAAGTTTTTTAATTCTGCACAAAATTTCACTAAGCGAATATGGAATGATGCATTCTACTCCATTGATTCTTGCATCATTTGCTAAGATGTCAGCTTTCTCATTAAAAGTGATTCCTCTGTGAGAGGGAATCCATATAATGTGTAGCATTTCCACTGTAGAGTTATTTATCGCTTTTTTAATAAATTGTGCTACTGGATGTGGGTTATCATAGGCAGAAATTATTTCACATGCCACATTGCTGTCTGTGAAGATTTTTATATGCTTGAAGTTGTTTTTTATACAATATTCTACTGCTTTTTGTATAGCAAATAGCTCTGCTGAGGATATTGCACAGTCGGAGGTAATTTTAAATTTTTCATAGTAGTTATTTGATCCATTAATAAAGGCTGCCCCTAATGGTTCGCCTTCCTTTTTAGAAGCATCTGTGAAAATGCAAGTGGAATCTTTATTGTTTTTTGACAAATGATTTATTAAGTTGCTGGCATTATTAAGGTCATCATCATTTTTTATGTTTAATTCAGTACTCTTCATCCAAGTTTTAATTTTGTGGGAAATGAATCTTTCCTCAACATAGGTAACTTCCTTCAATATTTGTCCAAACTCAATCCAACACGCCGTGTAGCTTGTATCTAAGCTCAGTGCCATGTTGAGATAATTGTTCTTCCAGTGGTCGGCAAACTCCTCATCATAGCTCATTCTTTTAGCCATTTCTTTTGCAGTTAAAAAAAGACCTCTAAGTTTCGGTGGAATTTCGTTAGCTAACACATATAGGGAGTTTACCGGTGTTGTTTTTGGCACACCCAGACTTTTGCGTAACGACTTGTTGAAATGAGTCTGTATTTTGAGGATTGTTCCTTTGTTAAGGTTCGCTGACGTTGTTCTTCCATATTCTACTATTGGTCTAATGTGAGACCTGTAAAGTAGCAGTGCTTTGTTGGGATGCAAACCGTCTTTATGTTGATTTATGATACTGAATGTTCTTAAATTTAGGTTATTTTTTTTTATCATGTCTTCATAATGGTATGTTAGCTTTAGGTTGCCTTTAATTTGGAAACCAAGGTATTTTAATTTATTCGAATTGGCGATTCTATTGTTGTTTATTACAATGGAGTGTTTGGCTTCTTTGGCTCTTGAGAAGATGAAAAATTGCGTTTTTTCATTGTTGATTGTTTGATTTAGACTGTTCATATGTTGTATGAACTTCGAAGTCATTTGCTCCAGCCTTTCTAGCGCTTCTTTTAGATTTTTTCCGTGGCAAAGAATCATAAAATCATCAGCATATTGAAAAATTCTGCTGTTATCATCAGAAAGTTCATGTATACGACTTGTATACAAGTTAAACAATTTTGGACTTAGTACACATCCTTGCGGTAACCCATTGCTGAGTGTGCATTCTACATTGTCTAGTACGAGCCTTCTTTCTGATAATAGATTTATTGTCCATGTGATTATATCCGGAGGAATACGGTGATGTTCTAAAACTCTTCTAAGCACATTGATATCTACATTTTCATATGCACCCTTAAGGTCCAGGACTGCACAAACAGACACATTTTTTAACAATTTATTAGTCTTGATTTCTGCAGCAAGATCATTAATGCATTGGCTGGTGGATTTGTTCGCCCTATATGCATAAGACTGTTTACTGAGAATGTTATGCTCTTCAATGAACTGGTTCAAATGTTCGAGGATTAGGCCATTAAGTATTTTCAGCGGTACACTCAGTAGAGCTATTGGTCTGAACCCTTCCGCAATATTATGATTTTTTCCCGGTTTGGGGATGGGTTTTATTCTAGCCATTTTCCATTCCTCGGGAATTTTTTGTTCGAGCCAGATTTTATTGAGCATGTCCAAGAACTGTTTCTTGTTTTCTTCGTTCAGCCATTTGATGTGATTGTATTTGATACTATCAATACCAGCGGCCGAGTCAATCGTTTTCTTTTTCAACAGTCTTTCTAGTTCAGGAAGGGTAAATATGTTGCTACAGTGATCTCTTTTTTGTAAAAATGTTTGGTTTAATACAGTGGATGTGTTAGAAGTTGAACCCAATTTAGAAAGAAATTTCCTTTTTTCGTCATCCACCCATAACCCCGTGTCAACTTTGTTTATTAAAGCATTTTTAACATTGTTAAAAATGTTGTGTATTTCCCTTGGATCTTTTGACTGATTTATTCGGCGTATAGATTCTTTCCAAGTTTTAGTTTTTGCTGTTTTAATTTCTTTATTCCAAATTTTTTTGAATTTTTCAACTTCACTGATGTTTTCCGGTGAATGGTTTTGTCTCATTTTCATAACGGCTTTTTTATAATTAAAAAAGTGTTCATTCAGCTCCTGATTCCACCATGTTTTTGGTGTATATGCATTTTTGTTTGCGACGAAGGTTGCTTTTTTAATTTGTATTTTTAATTTAGAGCTGAAATCATTTAAATTGTTTCCTATTTCCATTTGATTTATGTTGTCTCTTAATTTAGTGTTGTTTACAATATTATGTCTCAGGGGTTGAACGTGTGTTTTAATCGAAAATATTATGGGTATGTGTCTAGAACCGAACAATTGTCCTCCATAGGTATGCCAATTGGATATCAGGTCAGATCTGTTTGTGCATGTAAGGTCGATTACAGAGTTGTTACCTGAGTTAGTTATGAAGGTTGGTGATCCATTATTCATGACATGTAAGTCATTAGAAAAAAGAAGATTAAATAGCATGCAGCCCTTTGGGGTGTCTCTGAGGCTACCCCAATCCGTTTTGTGTGCATTGAAGTCCCCTGTTAACAGAATGTTATTGGTGCCATTAGGGTTATAATCATTCAGTATTCTGGACAAGGCTTCTGATAGTAGTTTACTACTTTTGTCCGGACTTGCATAAATGTTAATTATTATGAAGTTCTCAGGTAAATTATAAGTTTTAATTACCAGGGCATCTAAGTCAGAGTTCGGTACCTCAGCAATACATTTAATTTTTTTGTTAACTAAACATGCTACGCCACCATAGCCATTATTACCTTTGCAAAAGAAAGAATTGTAGCCACTAATTCTAGGATTTTCCTCTTCTTTTAGCCAAATTTCTTGTAGGATGATAACATCTATTTTTTCTAATTTAACAAAAGTCTCCAATGTATTCTGATTGTGTTTGAGACTTTGTATGTTAACTTGTAATGATTTAATCATTGAAAATATTAGTATTATAAGTTAGATCAGTGGAAGAGCTGATATTAACGAATTGTCTGCTGAGCGCAGTAATGTCTTGAGATATTTTGGATCTTGTATCCATTTTTGGGTCTATTCCCTTAATGTAGTTAATAAGTGTTTTGCACAACGATTCGTATTCTTTTAACTTCTCATTGTGAGAATGATATTCTTTCTCAAAATTGTCAAAAGAGTTGTTAGTTGAATTATTTTCCTGAAAAGCTAATCGTCTATCCTCATTGAAGAAGTTCACGTTATTTAGGGTGTTATCCTCTCGTTGTATCATAGTAGGGTTGTATCTATTACTAACTGCTTTGGAGTAAGTCATTTTTTTCGTAAGGAACTTGTTAAGGGTTTCCTGTTTGTTTTTTACTAGTGGTCTATTAGTATTGCTTTTATTGTCTAATTGAGGGTATTCCTTGTTAAATTCCTCTTGATTGAGTATTTCGAAACGGTTCTGTTTATTTATTTCGTAACGGGATTTTCCCATTATGGTCATTGTAGCAATAACATTAGCCTCTTTGATTTTTTCAGGGCAATTCTTCGAGAAGATGTTGTGCTTTTCATCACCGCAAAGAATGCACTTAGGTTTTGTGCATGATGCACACTCGTCCCCTTCTATCCCACATTTGAGGCACCTTTTTTTGGTGCTTTTACACCATTTCATAATGTGACCTATTCTGCCACATTTGTTGCAAATTTTTACTCTTGGTATGTAATACTCTACATCACACACTGCATAACCAATTTTGACTTCCTCTGGGATTGATTTGCCTTCGAATTCAATTTTAATCGTTTGAGTCGGAATTTGTACATTGTCTTCCCCCCTTCTAGTGAAGCGGTAAAGGCTTAGTACTTTGTACTTTGGATCAATTTCTCGTAAAAGATCTTCTGTTCCAATCGATGTATCAATACCTCGAATTATGCCGTATGTTGATATACAATTCTGAGGCACATAGCTCTTGTAACCTAGTTCTTTAAAGTCTTTATTATTAATGATGTTATTAGCATCTTGAAAATTACTAGTTAGCACTTTCACCGTTTTAAAGGAAATTTTCCTAACCTCCAATATTCCTTTCAGATTCTTTTGTTTAAGTAATCTGTTGATCGTCATAAGTTGTATTGGTTTGTCTTCTATTTTTTGTATAACAACTACAAATGGACCAGAACTATTGGAGTTGTAAAGATAAATTTGCCTATTTTCTGTGCCCATGATTGAATTATTTGTTTTAGAAAGATTTTCATTTGCTACACTTGGCTGTGTTCTTTCCTCAGTCATTATATTAATTCCAATTTGGTCTCTGACTAAGGAGTCCTCTCTAGCTCTTTTATTGCATAGTCCTTTGTTTCTCCCCCGATCCGGAGGCTCATTTGAATCACACATAGGAAATATTAAAGGGATATCTGAAATTACGTTCTTTTGTTTTTTCTCAAAACAAAGGAACGACTTTTAGAAAAGTGTAAAACACTACTAAGTATCTTTAATTCGAGACAAATCGCTCCCCCAGTTCTCTTCCTGAATCACAATAATAATTCTTAAATACCTTTTTTTTTTTAAATTAAACCGCAGGAAAAATCCTTATAAAAATTTCTCACTCACAATCAAGATGGCCGCCACGAACAAAACACAGCACTACCGAACTATTACAGCTATTACTCTATGACCCGCACGCTACGACGTCCTGAACTGGAATGCCTACGTAGGAACTTAGACTATTTCAAAGACACTCACCTCAAACACTTCCCGAAAATACTCACTGCCTGCATGCAAAATAATTGTGTGAGCATGAAGAGTTTTATCCTGGCACAGGAATGTCACGTCCGCATATCTTTCTAGCGACTGGGTATTTGTGAAGGTCGTCTTTAAATTTTGTTCGAACTGAGAGCGTACAGGGAATCTTCCGCGGCGTCCATGATAAATAACCGAAATTTACTGATTTATTCCTTACAGTGAAGCGGATCAGAACAGAAGGCTAAAGATGAGAATGCCTTCCCTCCGTTTGGGTAATCCGATTTTAACAGAATTTTCAGTCGATTCGCGAAAGCGTCCCGCTCTGTTGCTATATTTGTTTTGATAACAGCAAATTGACAGCGCCTACAGCTGTTTTAGAAAGGCCTCTTAACTTGTCCCAATTGGTAAACTCTTTTGGGACAACCGGCAACATAAAAGAGAAGAAGCAGAGCAGTGTTGATGCGAATTATCCTCGAATTATCTGTCAAATCAGTTTATCAGAATTTGCCGCTCAAATAACGCCTTGATTATGTATTTCGCAAAATTTGTTCAACCACGATCTTGATTTGTTTCATATCTTGGATAGATGGGAAGTGGAAGTAGTGCAAAGGTTTCGAAAGAAATTTATGAAAACTCTTTGGGGATCTTGGTGAAAAGACGGTAAGTATGTGAATGTCGACTTGTTGCGCGCATTGTTTTGAAAAAAAAAACAGTTTGGGCCTCCAGGCGCAGAAATCTTATCGTCATAGGGTCTAAATGTCCTTATTCGCTGCTAACTTTTCCGCTCAATTGTGCAAGTGATGGGGGAAGATAGCAAGACGAACGTTATTGGGAAAAGAAAATTTGTTGTATGCGGTGGCTCCCCCAACATTGTACTCTAGCCAGAAGTGAAAGCGTCGCTCGGCCTGCGGTGTAAGCACATCGGCTGTTCTGGCGGTAATGTCTCAGCCTATTTCTACAGGCAGCTCTACCTTGGATCGTGTCATCGCCAAGACCAATGCGTAGTTGATGCTTATCAGCGTCCTATTCCTATCGTAAAATATAATTCAAATTTACTCTAGAGAATATATTTCTTCAGGCAAATTATGGCAGGTATCGCTAATAAACTAATCACAAGTTATCTGAAAGATAGAAAAATTATCACTGAATTCAACAATGAATCTAGCTCAGAGAAAATAATTAACTCGGGAGTTCCTCAAGGCTCCATTTTAGGACCAACCTTGTACCTATTGTATGTAAATAACTTACGCAATGCTTCACTGAATGCAAAATATGTGACATATGCTGATGATACATTACTTCTCTACTCTCATTGGGGAAAAGAAGACGCTGAACTAGTAATAAATAACGACCTCATTCTCTATCAAAATTGGCTAATTGGAAACAAACTTTTAATTAACACCAAGAAAACAAAATACATGCTCTTCAAACAGATAAATAAAATGGATATTCATATAACTATAAAAATTGGCAGCCAAAATATTGATAGAATATCTGAAATCAAGTATCTAGGAGTTACCTTCGATGAAAAACTAAATTGGAATTCCCATGTAACAAAAATGAAAGTGAAACTTTGTGCCTATGTGGCATTGCTAAGACGCAAAACACATTGGAATTTACAGCTGAAAAATATGATTTATAATGCATATTTAGTACCCATTGTGTCTTATGGTATTATGGTTTGGAGTCAAACATCAGTTAAAAATATCTCTACAATTGGGATAATGCTTAATAAAGCTATAAAAGCCATACATAAACTACACTATAGAACACCGACTGAAGAAGTTTATCGTCTAGCAGATAAAATTCCAATTGAAAAAATTATTGTCCTAGAGAAAATAAAAACGATCTGGAAAATAGTTAACAAGAAAAACAAAACATCTGTCGCATTAACTCTAAACAGAGAAGTACATACATACAACACCCGCAATGCAGGCAACTACAGAACCCAATTACCGAATACAAATAGAATACAGAAAGATCCTATTAGAACATCGATATTGATTTACAATAATCTACCTGAATTTATCCGGTCAATTACTTCATATGAATTACTAAAACGAAAATTAAAACAATATTTACAAACTCACAATATTTGAAACAACAAATTCGTATTATAAAAAACCACTACAATGCATTTACCAACATAGTTTAGTTACCGCGTTTCGCGATAATTAATTACCTAATTTTATTTATTGATATTTTCATCGTCTTTTTTTATATCCCTTATACCAGTATCCATACTGACTGGGATGTAAAACAAGAGTTTCTATTCATAGATATTTTGATATTTTAATAATTATCTTTATTAATGTTGTTATTGTCAGTAAATTTAGGCGTCTTCTACTAACCTTCATTCCTAACTAACATCAGTGTTTTCCCTCCTAATTCCCTGGGAAATGATGATAATGCTATTATTATCCAACTGATAAAAATGAAGGATAGCGCCTTAATTCTGATCCCAATCCCTTTGTAAAAAAAAAAAATAAAAAAAAAAAAAAAAAAAAGGAGCTAAAGACGTCTGAACAGAACAGGACGTGATGTGATCGATGCTCTACCGCGCCATGGTTGGATAGAATTCAGTCCAGACATTGAGAACACTACGTTCCTTCAGTAACCGGGTCTACGTACCGGAACGACCAATGCATCACGGCATGGTCAAGAGTTGCTACAACCCCCTTCGAAGCAAGAGGGGAAAAGAAATACACAACTTGTTAATCACTATTTTGTGCCTTGCTTTTATCGACTGGGAGCAGTTCTAACCAGCCAACTGCTCCTAAATCTACTTCCACGAGCCGACATTGAATCAAATCCATAGATTTCCTGTGTATTCGGTACAAGGATTTGAAGTTTAACTGCACGTGCTGTGGTATTTTACCTGCTCTGGACTAGGCAGCACAGATGATTGGAAAGACTCATGACTGTTAGTCGTTGTAAGAACAGAGGGCGAGCCCCATCCTCTTCGAATCTTGTTTCCTGACAACAATCACCATCCACTCCGTCTAACACTATACACTCATTTCCTCCACGAATAAATCTGACTCCAGCGGCCCCAGCCATCGACGTCAACTTCAGTACCACCAGCTAAATTGCAAAGGGCTCCAAAACATAGTTGCGGTGCTCAAAAATTTCAAAAAAAAAAAAACAAACCAAGTCACAACTCGTCGCTAAGCTCCCACGGGAAGCATAACATAGTGACACGCGACAGAGTAGCAGGTAGTAACAATAACAACGCAGGTAGCGGCTATCCCTTTCTTCTTCTTCTTTTAGCGCTGCAGAAAGGTGTGAACCACTGTGCATCTATGTGGATTCGAGTCGATGTTTTCGTCCGTGATGTCAAGGGACAAAAACATAGCGCATCAGCGGCAAAATTGGCAAGGACAAATGGAATTCTCACCTCCAAAACATAAATTCCAGGACAGGTATGAGCAAGCTCTGGAAGATTTTGAGAAGCCTTTCCAACCGCGTGAAAACAAAAGGGTTGCAGGTTGCGATCAAGTTTGGCACCACTACTGTAAGCGACGACATGAAATGGGCTAACTGATTTACCAAACGGCACGATTTCAGTATCTGCGGCGCCAAATTTTGATGATGCCATTTCATTAATATTGGCCTGAAACGACCGAAGCTGCAATCTTTTTCGCGAAATCGTAACGGTTCTCCAGATATTCAATGTCAAAGTTTGACATTTTTATGGGGTAGTTCCGCCTTTAGTGGGATATTGAGGGTATTTTTGCCACAGTTTGATGTGAATCTAACCTTGCATCGAAATAACATTCTAAATTTAATTGGCCTCGCTGTCTAGCAAATTTTACAATTCTTGCTCGCAAATATATTTCTGATTTTCATATTAGGTCTGTTTTTTTGGTTATCCCGTGCAGGTTTGGGTAACGAAACTCCATATAAAAAAAATGACAGCTGACGCACCTGTCATTTTTTTTATATGAAGTTTCGTTACCCAAACCTACACGGGATAACCAAAAAAACAGACCTAATAACATCTTTGCCAAATTGGTAAAACTTACTATTCTAGTGGGTCTGATTAAACTTAAAACGTCAAGTCAATTGATGGCATCGAACACTTTCCCCAATGTGTAAAGCGGAAATTTCCCCTTTTCTTATCAAATTACATAACTAGCTTCAAAGAAAAGTCAAACTTTGACATTGAATATCTGGAGAACCGTTACGATTTCGCGAAAATGGATTGCAGATTCGGTCGTTTCAGGCCAATATTAATGAAATGGCATCATCAAAATTTGGCGCCACAGATACTGAAATCTCCCCTACCAAACAATTCGTCGAACTCCCACCTAAGGATCCGCTCAAGCGCAAAATTACAAGGGCCCTCGTGCCATACACAAAGCTAACAATTCCAACGCGTTAGATCCCGACGATGATAATGCTTAAACACCTCGATACTTCGACCTTAAGGTACGTTGTCCTCGACACGGCTGCATCGGCTATAGCGACAACGACTCGCTCATCTATATACACTCGGCCGCAAAACTATCGACTCAACCTGAAAGCGCGTGTATTTGTACGTGGTTTTTGGAAAGTATGATAGTTATCCATAAAAGTCGTATGTCGTTTAAAAGTTTGAAACTTTAGCTAACTGTTAGTACCCTTTTTATCAATATTTGCTTCCCACTTTTTAAACTATTGGCACTTGTAACAAAAAACCCAGAAAAATTGAAATTTCAGGCAAAGGTCAGGTCAGGTAAACTACCCCTATAAAAGCGCCCGTAATCGGTTTCTCATTATCAGTTGCATCAGGAAAGTTAGGTAACTTACATCTGAAGTAATTTCAATCACTGTTTGGTCATCAATGGATACGACGCCAGATCAGGCGGCACAAGTTGTAGCCCTATTGTCGGAAAATCATAGTCAGCGAACCGTCGCTCGCCGTCTTGGAATGAGTCAGTCTGCTATCTCGAGAGTTAGCAGGAGATTTTGAGAGACTGGTAGCTTTAATTCGAGACCAAGAACGGGCCGCCCTCGATCCACTTCAGAGAGAGACGACCGTTTCATTGTTACAAGTACGTTGCGAAATCGGTTCCTCACGGGTGTTGCTGCGCAGCGGAACCTGAGGCGTGTTCGCGGAGTAGCTGTTAGTGTCTGCACAGTAAGGAGACGATTAAGGGAAGCGAATATCAATCCAAGACGGCCTGCCAGGGGCCCCAAATTGACTGCACGACGCCGACAAGCGCGCCTCTTATTTGCTCAAGATCATCTTACTTGGAGCGATACGGAATGGAGCTCAGTATTGTTCACTGACGAGTCGAGAATGTGCCTATATGGCAGTGACAGAAGATGTCGAGTCTACAGGCGTCCAACTGAGCGATTTGCGCAGTGCTATTTCACTGAAATGGTTGCATACGGCGGCGGTTCCTGTATGATGTGGGCTGGCATATCCTTGGAGGGAAAAACGGATCTCGCATTCGTGCCCACAGGAGGCCGAAGAGGAGGGCTGACAGCTGAGCGATACGTTTTCGATATTCTGCGTGTCCACATTGTGCCCTATGCAGCATTTATTGGCGAGAACTTCACTTTGATGCACGACAATGGCCGGTGTCATGCATCGCGCCTCACTCGACAGTTCTTGAATGAAGCCAATATGTCGTCACTTAAGTGGCCTGCACGCAGTCCCGACATCAATCTCATTCAACACTTATGGGACGAACTTAACAGAAGAGTCAGAGCCAGAAATCCAGTCCCTTCGTCCACTGAAGAATTGAAGGCAGCCCTATTAGAGGAGTGGACCGGTATTCCTCAATATACCATCAGCAACTTGATCAGATCAATGCAGAATCAACTGGAAGCTGTCATTAGAGCAAGAGGAATGACATACGATTTTTATGGATAACTGCTATACTTTTCGAAAAACACGTACAAATACACGCGCATTTAGGTTGAGTCGATAGTTTTGCGGCCGAGTGTATATAAAACTAGGGGGCGTACCTATGACTTGTATTTAATCCCCCTCCTCATTCTTTTTCTTCCGTCTTGACAAACGTTTTGGGCTTGGTTGAAATAAGTGGGCAAATAAAAATATTTACTCGGAAAATTTTATTGGGGTTGCGGGAGCATGACTCCACAGTACGATTCCATTCGTTTTTAACTTTTTTGTTGCTTTGGTAAAGACACATTAATTCAAGGTTTTGTGAAATTGTTGCAAAAAATGTTTCTTAGAAGAAGCAAAATGGGGGTTGGGTTTGTATGGCCACCCCATGACCCCATGGTCAGATTTAATCAATTCTTAGATATGTTTTGTGTCATCAAGAGAAACACGTTTGTGTGTAATTTTGTTGAAATTGGTGCACAAATAAAAAATGTTTTCTTAGAAGAACCTAATTTGGGG
This sequence comes from Microchrysa polita, assembly GCA_949715475.1. Classification (NCBI taxonomy): domain Eukaryota; kingdom Metazoa; phylum Arthropoda; class Insecta; order Diptera; family Stratiomyidae; genus Microchrysa; species Microchrysa polita. The sequence continues at coordinate 24,406,684 of OX454419.1, read as the reverse complement.
GGTTAGGTTTGTATGGCAGCCCCATGACCCCATTATCCGATTTGATTCATTCTTAGATATGTTATGTGTCATCAAGAGAAACACATTTGTGTGAAATTTGGTTGAAATTGGTTCACAAATAAAAAAGTTTTTCTTAGAAGAACCTAATTTGGGGGGTTAGGTTTGTATGGCAACCCCATGACCGCATTATCCAATTTAATCAATTTTCACATATGTTGTGTCTCATCAATAGGAATACATTTGTGTGGAATTTGGTTGAAATCGGTGGACAAATAAAAAAGTTTTTCTTAGAAGAACCTAATTTGGGGGGTTAGGTTTGTATGACAGCCCCATGACCCCATGGTCCGATTTTACCGATTCAAACATACAAACTGCCTGCAGCAAAAAGAAGCATTTGTGCAAAATTTCAGCTTCATAGCTTTTAAATTGGCCGAGTAAAACGCGTAGCAACAGACGGACAGACAGACAGACGGACATCGCCCAATCGACTCCCCATGTTATGCTGATCATATATGTATACTTATTATAGGGTCGGAGATGCTTCCTTCAATGCGTTACAAACTTCATGACAAAGTTAATATACCCTTCGTTGACTCTACGAGCGAAGGGTATAATAAAGTTGTGTTAGTTACACCATTTATAACTCGAGAACGGCTGGACAGATTTTCATGATTTTAAATTTGTTGGATTAGGCTCTGTCCAGAATAGCATAATAGCGATTGAAACATGCAAAAAATGCACAATGAGCTAAATTTACCAATGGGTTCTTTTCACCTATTTCTGCGTGTATTTCTTTAACAGATTTCAGTAAATTTCTTCCACAGGATTGGTCTCTACCCAAAGTAACAGAACAACTATCGAGACATATGAAAAATTCACAATGGGGCACAATTACGAAGACAATTCTTTTTCTTATACATACTTCTTTCTGTCTTTCTGGAGCGAATTACAGGATTTCAGTAAGTTGACCCCACCTTTTGGGTCTACACAAGGCTCCGACCGGAATGGCAGTATAACCATTGAAATAAGCAGAAAATTCACAATGAGCAACAATTCACAATGAGTTTTTTTTCGAATATTTTTGTTTCTATTTCTTGACCGTTTTTGCGGATATTTGGAAAATTTTCCTATCGAATTTATAGGTCCTCTCCTTGAATATAGCGACCGAAGCGAGCTATCACAGCTTGTTTCATATAAAAACTCATTTTTCTCTCATTATAAAAACGAGTTTTTATATGAAATGAGCGAGTCGCTGTCGCTAGAGCCGATGCAGTCGTGTCGAGGACAACGTACCTTTAGAGTGTATCACCGCACTGTTCTATATTTTTCCAAATATTTAAGGTAGCATTTTGAACGCTGCGTAACTTATTAGCAAGCGAGGCACCTCGCATTAGCATCATTTCTTAAAACAGGACATTTTGCGCAAAAATTTGAAAGTTTATAGGGATTTTTGTTCAAAAAATGACAAGTTTCAATAGGAAACAATAAATTGAGGCGATACGGAACTTCGAATTCTAATAGAAAAACTCAACTGCATTGGATGTAGTAATTTGATGGTGAAGCTGTGCATCCTGCACATACATGGCGAATTAATTAATTCAAATGGATTAAAACTCCATTCGCTGATTTGGCAGAGTGCAGAGTTTAAGCTTTATCCACACTGAATTCAAAGTGACAATTTTCTTCGTATTTTTTTTTTTAAATTGTGTAATTTTTGAATGGCATAGTAATAATTTAAACGCGCGTTGTCCGATTTTATAATTAAATTTAAAAAAACCTCCAAAATGAAAGTAGTTTGGTTATATGATTTTCAGGCTCCATTTGGTAGCTAGTGTAGATGGTAAGCAGCTGTCAATTGGTAGCTCACGACCCTGACGCCTGTTTTTTAACTAGCTGCCATTTGGAGGTAATGTAAGCTTTAAATACATTTTAATTTGTGGATTCGCCACTTATGTGCGCCGTTCGACTAACTTACTCCATTAAATCGAACATCCAGTGCAGTGAAGTTTTTTTTGGAAAAATTCTAAGTTTAGTTTTACCAAATAGACCTTTTTATTGCACTAGCTGCTTGTTCTCTGTTGAAATATTAGGTGTGTTTTTTTGGTTATCCCGTGCAGGTTTGGGTAACGAAACTTCATATAAAAAAAATGACAGGTGCGTCAGCTGTCATTTTTTTTATATGGAGTTTCGTTACCCAAACCTGCACGGGATAACCAAAAAAACACACCTATTGTGTGGAAATTTGGAATGTGCGCCAATTTTAAAAGTAATCACCGGTTATTCCCGGTTTTTCCATTTTAAAAATAGTACCGGTTAATAACCGGGCAAAAATAGTACCGGATATAACCGGTTTTTTTTAATGAAACTACAGGTTATTCATAATAACCGGTTATTAATTCCCATCCCTACTTCATACCAATACCAAAACCTGGTAAAGAAATCAACTTTGGAGAATCATAGCTTTTGTCCCCTGTGGTCGAAATACTTGAGTCGCTGATACTACCGATACTTACGACGCATATAGATCTCGCGATCATCAACACGGATTCAGGAAAATGCATAGCATCACCACTGCACTCGACCAGATCACGTTTAAGCTCTTGAATGGACTCAATCAACCTAAGCCTTGAAAACGATCCATCCCATACTGCCTCTCGATCTGTCGAAAGTGACGTTCACTGAGGAACAAGGAAATGGGAAGTCCACAGATACAAACGAGTTCCCTTCGATAACAAAAGCAATACAAGGCGGCTTTAACGGACATACACAGTAATGAAGTTCGGAAATCCATCAGAATTCATTCTTAAAAGTGCGTTCTAGGCACCGGCCTTTTTTTTCCGAAGAGGCTCAATCACGAATAGTTAAGCAAATGTAGTTCTTTTTCCTCGAACTTGCGGCACCACAAGAACAACAACAGAACACTGGATTATACCTTCTAACAAATAAAGCGGATGATTTAAGTTTTGGCCCGCCAACTGCTTGAGAAATAGCTGGTCACGTAGATTTGATGGAACTACACATGTGAACATCCCATTTCGAAAGCGTATTTAGGAAACCTTGTTCAGCTCGATCAGTTTTTCTAGTGTGCCGCAAACCCTTGTCGATTCATTGTCATTCCCTCAGATGGGACGGGCCGCGTAGGGCTTCGAGTACATTTTTCATTTAAAACAGCCATTCTTTCGCTCCGTGTGATGCAGTGATGATGTGAGGCATCATCAGAAAGATAGTATCCCTTAGCGTGGCATTTGAAAACCAGCTGTGAAATGTAGTCCTGCGCAAGCTCAAGACAGTTAATCGATAGTTCTTTTTTTGACGGAGCTTTTTTTTGACGGAGAGTCTTTTGTTTTTTAGGCCTATAAACTGGTGCACACACGTTACCTGCGCGGCTCTCGACAGGGATCCATCCTATATCCCTTTGTTTGGTAGACGACTTCCAAAATGCTGCGCTTCAAACGACGTCCTATTTTATTATAAAAAATGTTGTCCTTATAAAAAATGTTGTCCTTATAAAAAATGCTCCTACGTCGGCCGGTTCAACGAAAAAATCTTCCCAGAGCTACCCGTTGCTATACTTGTTAAGCCCCATACAAAAACAAATCACCTACTTATTATTCTCGTCGGTCACGTGTTCAGATAGAGAGAAATCATGAATATTGTCCATCAATGGGGATTCCAGATTGGGTTGAAGTCTCGTCCTCTAAGACTAGTGCAATGCGTTGGGCCGTTCCTGTCATTATTTCTTCTTATACCAATTTAGGGGAACGATAAACAAGTCTGGCTGGTCTAGCGGTTAGTGCGCGCACCTGCGATGCACAGGGTCATGAGTTCGAATCTCACCGTGGATCATGGTGTTTTTCGAACTCACGAGCTTGTGACGGACTATGATCTCGTTCAGATTTATGGGGATAAATAACACTGCTGAGCGTGATGCTGATTTCATAGGGGCATTCGGTAGCTCAGTGGCAGAGATGTCTATCTATCTCTGAGTTGCTGGTGCGTGGGTTCGACTCCCACTGTGACCCATGGATGTTTGTGTTGTCCATAAAATGCTCCTACGGCAGCCGTTTCTTCGATGTAAATCGTCCCGGAGCTACCCGTTGCTAAAAACGGCCAAGAGCTGCCAAGACCCCTTCGATTCAAGAGAAAAAAAAATCTCTTGAATCGCTACAACAACAACAACATGCTGATTTCATTACATACCTCAACAAAAAGCAGATAAGATCTTGGAAATAGGATGTCACTAACACATCCTGCGGCCTTAGTCCAATGCTTGATTGTCGCGCCTGTTATTTATTTTTTTATAAACAATTTAATGAAATCAAGTTTTGTTTAATGGGAAGTCAGGCAGCCTACCTAGCAAAACTGGTGGGTGTGCAGGGACGGTTATGGTGCCTGATTAGCCATCACCACGGTTCACTAACCTACGTCTGGTTTCCTCCTTACACAACTTGTGAATTACACAGACCGCTCAATGGCTCCCAATTCTAATTGGATTTTAGCATTAACGCTAGTTGTGGGGGTATCTAGTTTGGCTCTACTGCCGATTTATTCGGTTTAGGAGGGAGTACCAATTTCTGCGTTCCCCAAGTTCAGGAGAAGCTACTCTCTCTCAGGCAATTTTCAAAGACTTCGACAAACAACTTAGGTGTTGTGCGAATTGCTACTTGCAGCGTTTTATTGGGTATTCCATCCGGCCGCGAAGCGTTTCCATATTCCAGTCTAGAAGTAGCTTGTCGAAATTCTTCTTCGGTTATGGAGGGAATCTAAGTAGACCTCGTCCTACAGCTTGATGTTCGTGTCGTGTAAACAAAACCGAGACGATTTTTTCAAGTAGCGTCGATCATTTACGTTGTGGTGCTTTTTGCCTTATTTTTTCATCACTACCCTCTACGCTAATCCCCTTGGACTTGGATCACCATCTTTGCAGAGCTGTCTAAAACAGTTGTGCTTGCTTTTCCTGATCGTAAGCTTCAGTGACTTGCGAGCTTTTTATAGAACGACGCGGACACCTCTTTGCGCAGACTGCTGGCACAGACGTTGCGCTTTCAAACAGTTTCGCTTAAGATTCGCAATCTCTTCAGGTCCCCAATAGTTTACCTGTCTTTTACTTGAGGAAATCTTCCGAGGCTTAGAAGCGTCGCAAGCCTCTGTCAAAATGTTAACAACACAGAGGTAACTCGGTTTCGCAGGTCATAGGGCAGGGTTGTTCTGAAGCAATACTACTTTAAACGCTTCTTCGTCGAAATTCTATGTAGACCATCCGACAGTGGATGTGTATATTTCTTCGATAAGCTATATATGTTATGGAAAACAGAATTGCTTTGGGGTCGCTTTAAGTGTAAAGTTCACTGTTTGCACTCGCATCGGATACCAGTCCGTGCGCGTCGTGGTTGTTAGTACAGTGACTCGGAAAATGAACTAATTTGAAACACTTGAAGCAATTTTAATATGAGTCGACAGTTCCAGCCAACCAAATTTTTTCCCACTTTTACCACTTCCTTGGCTATTTTTGTGTGGGAATACTTATTAGAGCAATCTGGGTCGCACCGTACGACTTTGTTAGAGACTTAATCACATGAGGTTAAAGGTGAACGTCCAACTCCCCGTCTACTTCTTCTGCATTCTATTTTGATTTTGCCTCTTTTCTGGATGTATTTGCAACGACCGCCAAATGAGCCACTCCTGAAGCATTGAGTATGAAGCTGCATCATTCATATAATTTGTGTTTGTGTTGTTAATCTTGCTCATTAAATTTCCAAGAAAAGGCCCACTACACTAGAGCCCCGCATGGTACAGCTTTTACCAGAGGACGCCACATATCTTGCTGCTCCGTTAGTTGTTGTTGTTGTAGCGGTGCAGAAAGGCGGGACCCGCTGTGCATGTCTGTGAATTGTGTTCCTAAGTTTCGGCGTCCCTCTCGCCTATTGTCTCAAGAGACAAGAACATAGCAACTGCTGTCCCATAACGCCCTCGGAATGAGGTTAGTGAATGCAGCGGGACATTGAAACAGGTGGTCCACATGATGAGGCGCACCATCGCAGCTCAGACAAATGTTCTGGATACCCGGGTCTATTCGAGATAGATAGGTAGGATTTGAGGCACTACAATAGGTTGACCTAAGCTGGGCCCTTATCGGTCTTGTGGCTCTCGAGAGCCTAGTCTCCTCAGGGGATATGGTGGGAGCTCTGAGAGGACTCTATTCTTACCTAATCTCCCCTTTGACCAATTCGCAACGGTTGTGTGAATATCTGCGATGGCCGTATGTTTTGCTGTTTCATCAAATATATCCGGAGGTACCCGTTTGTATCTCTGGACATCTCTCTCCAGATCTCTGAGTCCACTCCTGACATGTCGTGGAGGAGGAGTAATGTTCATGAGATGATGGTTTCGGCGATCCTCTCGATAACAACCGACCAGATATTGAAGAGACAGGAGATGACTGATCACTGGCAGCATGCCCGTTTCCTGATAAAGGTGATCCTGGAACGACATCAGGCTACGTATACGTATTGATCAGCATTCACACCAGTGCTGCATAGCCAGGGATTGTTTGTCCTTTCGCTTTTTAAGTGACTAGCATGGCTTCTTTGTCAAGCTGCCTTAGTGATGTCCAATTGCGTCTCATCTTCCACCTCGCATAACACCCAGGGGATATAGGACTTAATTTTCTGAGTTGCTTCATAACTTTTGAGTCGAATATTAGTGTTAAAAGTATGTGTGTTTGCGCGCCGAACCGTGTTGAGCCCGTTTAGATCTACTTACATTACTCCCATTTTTTCAGCATATTTCACCATGTCTCAACACGCTTCCGTGCCAATGTCCGCCCTCTATTCGGAACTGACATCACTCTGCATCGACATTCGTGCCGACTCGCAACCAACACGCAATAAAGGTGCCGAACGTTTTGACACAATTCTATCAACTCGCAAACAGGATATTATGAATTGCATTTCCGATCCGCACTACAAGAAGGATATGAATTGGCTCACGATGTTCAACAATGCTTTCGATGGAATCGTAAAGGTTTGTAGCTTTAGGATCATCCAATCTTCGTCATGTGTAAGAAAAACATAAAATGTAAATATTTTCAGCACGCAGTCAAATTGGATGAATCGCGACAGCTGAAAACGTACAGTACAATGAAAAATAAAAATTTCACTTTTAGTGCTGTTGTTAGTAAAATTGTTGATTATGCGCTGGAAGGTAGGTCGTTGGTCGTTTTCAACTTAATTGTTTAGTCTAAATGTCTCTCTTTTTTTATTTAGGAAAAACCCCCATCAAGTGTAGCCGACTGATTGACGCTGTATCGGACGGCCTTGAAAATCGATCGGTTCGTGAATATTTTAGTTCACTATTGTTCCAGATCATTGAACGAGGAATCGTTGTGGAAAAAGGAAATTTGAGTGGTGTAAAGTCTACCGATTTGGCAAGTGAGTTTAATGTATTGCAAACCGTTGCAACTCGCTCTTCTTTCGTTCAGAGCAGAGTCGTCTCGAATAAATGCATCAGGCTATCGAGACCCAGGTTTCCATACAAGCACTGCCCTGGCAAAAAGAAAGCAACTGCTATTTCCGGAATGAGATTTCATTGGATTTTTAAGGGCTGTATAACGTTTATATCAAAATTTCTATTTTAACCAGATTTACTGGAGAAATGCTTCCATTCGTTTGACGAAGAAGCCACCAATGGACAGAATTTACCACTTTTGCGATGCATCAATAAAATTCTAGATTTAGGCACAAAATATTCGTTGCTTTGTACCGAGCTGCCGTCGTTCTTGCGTTACATACGACAAACATGCAACAATATCACCACTGATAAGTCGACTCAGAGTGAAATTATTCGACTTGTCTATCAATATGTTTCTAATGTAGGTGGCATTTTAAATTAATAAACTGAATTACATTTTTACCATACTAACGGAATAAATTTTTATGTTTTAGGTCGCTGTGGATTGTCATCAGGAAATCGCCAACTTTTTGCAAACGGCCATGCCTACCATATGCGGTTTCTATGATTTTCGTTTGAAGCCGGCTGTAAAGGTTTGTGCATTATTAAGGTAGTGTAATCAGTCATACATAGTGTTTTTTTTTGCCAGTTTCTATGCAATATTGTAGGTCCAACCAGAATTATCTGTCATTTCATGCCACTATGGGTGGTGGATGGTCTCGTCAGAGGTCTGAAGCTACCCGATTTTGTTACCTTTTATGTCACAGGACAGGGGTTACCGCGGTCCTGCATTCTTGTTAAAAGAACTATCAAGACTTTTTTGCTGCCCAATTTTAGCGACAAGGACTTTGTCCTAGTCTGTCTGGAGCTCCACGGTAAGGTTCTTTGGGTCGCCTCGGCATATATGCCACACGATGGTATTATTCCCTCACCTAATTTAAAGGATGCCATTGCATCAGCAACGGCTTCTGGTACAAGCTTCATTATCGGTTGCGACTCTAATGCACACCATGTTGTATGGGGCAGCTCCGATATAAATGACAGAGGTGAACTGCTTCTCGAATACCTTCTGGGAACTAATCTTTTTCCCTGCAATGTTGGGCAGGAGCCTACTTTTAATACCAAGAACAGACAAGAGGTTCTGGACATTACTCTAGCATCACAGGATGTTTTGCATTTAATCAAAGACTGGAGAGTGTCTGCGGAGCACTCCTTCTCTGACCATCGTTACCTGCAATTTGGTCTTGCAGCACGCCCAGATGTTGTGCCGTTAACGTTAAATCGCAGGAAGACTAACTGGGATAATTTCCGGAATTCTCTCCTCTCGGAACTACCATTGCTTCCAGATTGTCCGATCAGGGAGCAAGAGATGGACACCATGGTGAACCTTTTCACCGATTCCGTGAGGGCTGCGACCGCTGCATCGTGTCCTGTCCCTTCACGGGCAGGGAAGAAAAAACCTATTTGGTGGAATTCCGCGATTTCTGAACTAAGAATCACGTGCCGAAGAAGCTTCAATAGAGCTAAGTCTTCAAGGCTTGACTCGGACTGGAAAACATATAAAAAGCATCTTAATTCTTTCAAAAAAGAGATAAGAGGAGCCAAGCGCAGCGCTTGGAGAAGTTTCTGCGGAAACATCGAGGGGTCGTCTGAGACTTCCAGATTTAGGAAAGTACTGGCGTCAAACCCATCTATGCCACGCTTTCTTCAGAAAGAAGATGGCTCTTGGACGTCCTCGAGCATCGAAACCATCGAGTGCCTTCTCGAGGCGCACTTTCCGGGTAGCTCAGCCGTTGCTCCCCCCGGTGCTCTTCTACAGAACATAGTGCCTTGTGATGTGGCCTCCATTCTCTCTCGTGAGAAGATTATGTGGGCTATATCGAGCTTCGAGCCTTTTAAGTCACCAGGGCTCGATGGTATCATCCCTGCTGACCTGCAGCAGTGCATTGATATCACGTACCCTTGGGTGGAGAGAATTTTAACAGCATGCTTAAATTTAGTACACATTCCTCACATTTGGAGGGAAGTCAGAGTCGTTTTTATTCCGAAAACGGGTAGAAGCTCGCACGCGTATCCAAAGGATCTTCTCCTCAACTAGGCTAAACTTTTTGGAGAGACTCATCGATATCCATGTGAGACAGGCTATCTCACCAAACCTACTATCCATGTCTCAACATGCATATTGGAAAGGGAGATCCGTAGACACAGCCTTACCCTCACTGGTTAGTTTTATTGAAACATCCCTTTATCACAAGGAATACACAATGGTAGCTTTCCTGGATATTGAAGGAGCCTTCAACAATATAAGGCCCAGTGCAATTACTGATGCCCTCACGAAATTGAACGTCGAAGGTTCAATTTGTACCCTCATCAATACGATGCTCACTTCTAGACGCATTCACAGTGCTTTGGGAACTTCGTCCGTATGTAGGTACGTATGCAGGGGTACCCCGCAAGGAGGTATTCTCTCTCCCTTACTTTGGAATATGGCGATCAATCAATTGCTTTTGAACTTAGAGAGAACTGGCTGCAAAGTCATCGCTTATGCTGATGACGTTGCGATCGCTGTTAGAGGTAAGTTTCCGGATGCCCTTAGCGGGCTTCTGGAGCAGTCCCTAACTATTCTAACTGGCTGGGCTGATCTCAGCGGTGTTGGAGTTAATCCAGGCAAAACGGAATTGGTTCTCTTTACGAGAAAGCGCACGATTCCAACTATTATCCCCCCTAGGATAGGGGATTGTCAACTTGTGTTTTCTGATAGGGCCAAATTTCTTGGCCTTATCTTGGACAAAGAACTAAAATGGAAACCCAACATTGAAGAAAGGGTGAAGAAGGCCACCACGGCCCTGTATTTATGCAAGAGGGCTGTTGGTAAAACTTGGGGCTTACAGCCAAAAGTTGTATATTGGATGTATACCACTATTGTGCGGCCCATACTACTCTATGGAGTTAGTGTATGGTGGGCGGCACTAAGTAGAATTACTAATTACAATCTGCTTGTAAAAGTGCAAAGGCTGGCATCTCTGATTATAACTGGTGCCTTTCGTACCACCCCTTCAGCCGGATTAGATATGTTATTGGGTCTAATCCCGCTTGACATCTTCGGTCAGCGAATGGCTGCTTTTACGGATCTGCGCCTGCGTGAAACGGGCTTGTGGCGCATGTTGGACTATGGACACTCAGCGATACTTCGCAACTTTATCCTGCCAACAGCGACTGACTACACTGTTCCTAGGTACTCTTTTGGTAGGAACCATTATAGCTTAATTCCGTCGAGGGAAGCTTGGGATGATACCATGGCCCCGGACAGTGGGTCGTGTGCTATCTACACTGATGGATCCAAGACAGAAACAGGAGTCGGTATTGGAATCTACTCGGAGGAGTTGGGCATTCGGTTGTCGCTCCGTTTTCCTAATGTCTGTACCATTCTCCAAGTGGAGGTCTCAGCTATATATGAAGCCTTAGTTTGGTTAGGTAGTCACGTCATCTCTAAAAGAGATATTGTTATGTACACCGACAGCCAAGCTGCAATTCGATCGCTAGAATCTGTACTGACGACATCTAGAACTGTTGAAAAATGTCGGGCACTACTCAGAGAGTTAGGCTGCTTTTTCAATATAACCATATGTTGGATACCAGGCCATCGAGGGTTTACAGGGAACTGCTGCGCGGACAGCTTAGCCCGCGATGCGGCAACTGAAAGCGAAGCAGTTGATCGAGTTGACCGAGATGGCATTAAAGCGCCAATTTCCGCGTGCGCTGTGATTATTGAAGGTGCTGCAAAACGCAGGACCAATGCTAGATGGATCAACGGTAACACTTGTGCTACAACGAGATTAATATGGCCAAAACTGGACGCCATTCGCTCCGCCCAACTACTGTTCCTGGACAGGAAACACATACGGAGTGTGGTCGGAGTTATCACTGGACACTGTCCTATTGGGGAGCTCGCAAGGAGACTCCGAATTCCTCATAACGACTTTTGTAGGAGTTGCGATGACAAGGAAGAGGAAGAAAGTGTACATCACTTCCTCTGTGACTGTCCTGCCTTAGCGGAGAAACGGAAGCGTTATCTGGGCTCAAGGTTCTTTTTCGATACAGACGATCTTCGGGATATAAGCCCAGTACTACTCAATAAATATATTGTTAGTACGGGCTGCTTTTAAGCTTGGGGCAAAGCTTCTCGCGTTTATAACTGTTAGACAGGTTTTTCTCGGTGGTATCACAACGGACCCAAATATGTGGTCTAAGTGCGCTGGGTTCTCTTGCACCTAGCGGCCCCTGTACCTAACCTAACCTATGCCACTATATACAACAATTGTCCTAGTGAAAATTATTACAGACAAATCTCGAAATTCAGTCAGTCTGTCTGATTGCACTTTTATCAAACATTTTAACGACCGTATAACAATTTTTAAAATCTTATATCTGTCCGCAGAATCAATTTTTCGAATTGTGTGCCATTTTCCTTATCTTACACTATCCTGAAATGGATAATTTCGATTCTGTCGTGCCAATTGTGGACGTGGAAGAATGGAAGAGTCAATTGAAACAAATTTTGAATTTGGTCAAGAATGAAATCCGGGAGAAGTCGCGTGAACTTAACAAGGAAACGGCCTTTTCGTATCATCAAAGTTTCTTGCTACTTGCATCACATATTTCGTATATTGTAAGTTGATTGAAAGATAGAGAGAATCGTTTGTTTTTTTTACGATAAATTTGATTTTATTTTTTTGTTGTATTTTTTTTCTTACACCTAGATGTTCTGGAATCCAATCTTTGAATCATCTGGCGGCGAGACACATCGAAAGGTGACCAAATATGCTACGAAATTTCAGGGTTTATTAGATTTATCGACACCGGGAAGTCAGCCATTGAACTGGGGGTGGTAAGTATTGTCTTGCAATTGAGCAACAGGTTAAGCGTCAATTTGAATATTTTACACGAGAGACAATATTGAGAATAGTCCTAGGTACTTAAATTGCTTCAATTTCAGGTGCTATTTAAGAATGCGTTAATGGTGCTAGTATCTAATTTACAGTTTTTGGGTAAAATGTAAGGGAAATTGTAATTTTTCGTTAATGTATGAAACTGGAAGAATAAAACGTTGGTCAAACCAGATCGACAGCAGATTGTTCGCGAGAAGTTGATCAGATCCAAGCGAATTTTGTCAAGTTTTTCAACGGCATGTCTCGTTCTTGATCTGATCTTGCTTCATCAGCCTGCTAATATGAACAATCTGTTGTCGCTGTAGATTGGTTAACACAGCGATCTGTATTGTATTCACTATTTTATAGCATTTTTCTATTTGAGAATAGGAATGGGGTATGTTGTCATACTAGCCAGTTTGATCAACCGGTTAGTATGACCCCCGAAATATTTACCATTATGCTCTGCCGTCCGCGCCCTTTCTAATCCTCGGAAAGAAAAGGGCAATAACGCCATTGAATTTGGCAACACAAAAACCTGCGATCTTCTTCAGTGTGCTAGCCTGTTCAATAAACAATTTATTGAACATCCCAAGTCTGACGGCCTCAAGCGCAAAATTAGAAGACGGATTCGCAGCGGACCAGGTTAAAAAAGTCATCGAGAATGTTAAAAACTCCAAGGCCCTCGGACCAGATGGCATTTCGATGACCATGTTGAAACATCTCGACCTTCCAGCCATTGAGTATCTCACGGCCGCCTTTAACTTGTCGATGTCCACGCTTGCCATCCCTGAAATCTGGAAAACAGGTCGAATTGTTCCCTGTCTCAAGCCAGGGAAGAGCGCAAATCTCGGGGAATTCTACCGCCCCATTACAATACTTTCTCCTGTCGCAAAGACGCTGGAGGCCCTTATTCACCCCACTCTTGTTGCACATGCGAAGCTAGAACCTTACCAGCATGGCTTCAGGAAGATGCATAGTACCACCACAGCCCTCGATGCGATCACTACACGCATTCGTGATGGGCTAAATCAACGCAGTCGTTGTCACAGAACTATTCTGGTAGCAATAGACCTATCAAGTGCATTCGATAAGGTCAATCATTCAATGCTCTTAGCCAACTTGTTGAATATGCATCTTCCTGCACAAGAGATCCGTTGGATTGCCAATTATCTAGCTGGTCGGCACTCCTTCACCGAGTTTCGAGGCAAACGTTCTAAGCTTAGGAAAATCAAATTAGGTGTTCCACAGGGAGGGGTACTCTCCCCCACTCTGTTCAACATCTACATGTCCGGCCTTCCCACACCACCTGAAGGAGTCGAGGTGATTTCCTATGCTGACGATTGCACCGTACTCGCCACAGGGAATGATAAGGATGAAATGCGCCTCCGAATTAATCGCTATCTAGGACGATTACAGGCATTTTTCCAAAGCCGAAACCTCACCATCTCTGCGTCCAAATCCTCTGCGACTTTTCTAACCACTTGGTGGGAGGACATCAGATGGGAGATGGATATACGTATTGGCAACAATTCTGTTCCTACTGTTAAAAACCCCAAAATTCTCGGGCTTCACCTAGAGAACATGATGACGTCTGCGAATCATGCAGCTTCAGTCTGTGAAAAAATGTGCAGTAGGAACAACATCCTAAAAGCTCTAGCGGGTAGCACCTGGGGCAAAGATAAAGAAACCATGCTAGCTACTTATAAAGCGGTGGGTCGAGCGGCCGCTGATTATGCAGCCCTAGTTTGGACACATAGTCTATGTGACACAAACTGGTCCAAAGTTCAGGTCTGCCAAAATGCCGCTCTACGCATCGCGACAGGTTGGCTTCTGATGTCTGCCCAGGATCACTTACATCAGAAGACAAAATTGATGCCAATACGTGATCACAATCTCCTACTCCCAAAACAGTATCTTGTTGGTTGCTACCGTGAGGATCATCCCAATAATCATCTCATGGACCGAATTCCTCCACCACGACATGTCAGGCGTGGTTTACGAGACCTTGAGAGAGAGGTTCAGGGATACAAACGGGACCCTTACGATGAAGTTACATACCGAGCCGCCATTGCAGCGATCCACACTGAAGAAGTGAATCGGTCTATCGCGAGTTTAGGTGCGAATAGAGTCCTCTCAGAGCGCCCACCACCAATTTCGCCTGAGGAGATTAGGCTCCCGAGAGCCACTAGAGTAACACTAGCTCAACTTCGGTCGGGCTTTTGTTCACGCCTTAATTCGTACCTTTCTCGCATAAACCCGGACGTCCAAACTGCAATGGTACTCCTCATGATGTGGGTCACTTGTTTCAATGCCCCGCTGCGCCCACTGATCTTACTCCTATATCGCTGTGGGAAAACCCTATCCAGCAGCTATGTTTTTGTCCTTAGACCTCACGGACACAAACATTGACGAACCATAAATCGTACCCACATAGATGCACAGAGGTTTCACACCTTTCTGCACCGCTACAAGAAGAAGAAGAAGAAGAAGGGCTTTGGCTGTTGCATGTCGCACTGCAACCGCTGGTCTATTGCTCCTACTGTTGATAAGATGAACTGTTCTAACCTACTTCTCCCAATAAAACGATTTAGCTGGCTCATTTTAAGAGAGACGATATCCTCTTCTAGAGGTCACACAATGCCAAAACATTTTAGGCGGCGCATAGCTAGCCTCTGATATTCACAAAGAATGTGCGAAGCCGTTTCATTGTCGCCCTCGCATAAGCAACAGTTGTTAGATGTCCATTCAAACGTCAGTGCCCTGTGAGGAGGCAAATTATGCTGCCAATATTCCTACACAAGTTAATTAAACCTCAGTGCGTTTGGGTGAGTAGTAGGTCACGAATATCTTCGAGATGGCTTTGGCTTTTTCCCACTCACTTATCTCGGTTGGGCATGCGGAACGTGGTATCCCATAGCAGGCTTCTGGGCCAAGCATTCCTTGTGATGCCCATATGGCCTGGAACCCAAAAGAGTGTTAATCTATTATTTACGCCTAGTTTTTTCAGCGCCTTCAGGCAGCATTGAACAAGTCTTAACGTGACGGTGTACTTAGTGAGTGACTTAATAGCCGCTTGGCTGTCTGAGAGATCGCTATTCGTTTATTTACGTAGTTGGCATGTAAACAGAGATCGGCGCAGGTTACTATTCTGCCTGGAATACTGTGAATACAGTGATGTGATGCCGCATAGGTACATATATCCTATGCGCTGGGTCAATTACACCCACTCCTGAACCTCCGGTTGTTTTAGAACTGCCAGTAAACCATTTTATGGACTGTTAGTACAGCCTAGCGAAATTACAGTACCACTCCTCTCTGCTCCATGTTTCAGCCTGGAAACGGCGGCCGCATGAGATCTCCTTTGCAAGGTGGTCGGAACGTATGTTCGTGATAGTGATGTTGTTGGTGCATGTTAGCTGCCCCTTAGTAAGCTCCAGATTGGCATCACTCCCATTGAGTCGTGCCAGTGTTAGTTTTGCACCGGTGGTAATCAGATATGCTAGTCTCTGTACCGTGCCTAACTCGGACGAACCCTCCGTAGTCAGGGCTCTCTTCCACCAGACCACAGCACCGTAGTCTAGAGTAGGTCTAACCATTGCTCTGTAGATCCATAGGATAATGGAGGGTTTCATACCCCAGGTTTTCCCTACGAATTTGTTGCATATCCAAAGGGCTCTGGCTTTTTCAGTCGCCGCTTCGACATGCTTTTGCCAATAAAGTTTACTGTCAAATACCTCGGGGTAATGGTATATTTGACTTGGTGTTGTACATTATCGGGCGTCTGAGTTCAGCTGGATTTGTTTCTAGAGAATGGTATGATGATCGCTTTGTTTGACTGGGAGCCCGTTCTCATCACACCATTCTTGAATTATTTTTAGTGCTGGTTCGAGTAAATCAGGTAGTGTTTCCTCAAACCCACTATAGCATCGCATATCCTTGTACCGAGAAGCTATTAGATGAAAGGCACCACAGGAGGGGCGAAAGTACACCCCTTTGTGGGCCTCTAGTAACCTCAGCAAGGAGAGTTTTTTCGTTGATTTCGCAGACGACTTTTCTGGAGGAAAGCATACTGCTAATCCATCCTATAGTCGTATTTTCTACCATCTTATTTCTTAGTGCTGTTTCAATTGAATCGAAGGCAGTATTGTCGAATGCCTCTTCAATGTCCAGGAAAACGGCAGACCCTTTTGAAGGAGAGCTGGAAAAATTCCGTCGGTGCTGGCGAATTTAAATGGTTCAAACGAGCCTATAGTCCATCTTATTTTATCTTTAGTAACGATTTTCATTGCTGTTCTCCAATCTGAAGAATTAACTCTATACAGACTGTCTTCATTTGAACGCCCCTCATTCCTCACAGTATGTGGAATCCCGGAAAGTGGGTGCTAAGGAATAGCTCGCAATTTTTGGTATCATATAAATATCAAGAGACTTAGAGGACCGTAGAGCAAAAGGAGTCCCTCGCATGTCGTTAAGCGACATTATTCAATAGACAATCAGACTAGTGACAATTGGCAAAGGTTGCTTCCACCAATGGCTTAGAATCATATGCTCAAACGGTAAGAGCGCGAATTTAGTTGGGTTTTGTCGACCGAAAGGGTGGCGTGGCGTGACAGCTAGATTCTCGTTGAGGGGGTCAACTTCCAGATGATCATGGAGGTTTTTCCGGGTTCGCCTCCGGTGTGCAATGATGGAAGTTGGTTGCTAGGCTTTAAACTGATAAAGTGCGCCAATGAAAAATCAGTCTCCACGACAAAATACTACCGCGATCTAGCCCCCGTGTATGGCTGTTATCTTTTGTATCCGACAAGGACCAAATGATCACACGTGTGCGGTTTTAATCACTAAAAAGCAATCACTGGCCCCGTTAACTAAGTCTTTGGAGCTTTCATTTAATTAAAACTTTGCGTTCATAATTATTAATATTAAAAAGGCCCTCGAGGCGGTATTCTTAAAGTCCATCTAGATTAGTCGCCAAATGGCTGCGCGTCCAAAAACTGGCATCGCGTACAGCCATTTGGCTGCTACTTAGCATCCACACTATGCAGCCAAATGGAGACAGAAAATTACATAACCAAAATTTCATTTTGGTGAATTTATTAAATTTAATTATCAAAATCGGACTCTGCGCGATTGAATTATTACACGGCCATTCAAGAATTATTCAATATCACACAAAAGAACGAACAAAAGTTGCAAAATTGTCACTTTGAATTTCACGTCAAAGTGATTGGTTGAGTTGCCATATTGAATATCAAAACTGGACGCACAGCCAAATGGCGACTAGTTTAGATGGAATGACAACAGCCATTTGACTGCACGTGTCGCCATTTGGCGACTAATCTAGATGCGACCTTTAGACACAAGGGCGGTTCTACCGGAGTCAAGCGCTCTGTTCGGATAAGTTAGCAGCCGTCTCCGACACTTAAGACCTTTGAATTCGAACGGTAAAGGGGACATCACTGTGGTTGATTTTCACCTCCTAATCTTCGTCTGCTTTAGGAACCTTGGATCTGGTTAAGGGATGATATCGTTAAGGGTCTGTGATGTCCTAAAAAAACCGTTTTCATAGTTACGAGGGTTGCCTTTTATATTTCGGGATTAGAGAACAAAAACAAATATTAATCATCGAAAATCGCTCTATTGTTTTTCAAAATATGAAGATCTATACACTTTTGCATGCGTTTGAACCAATTGTCGAAGCACTTTTGCCACTCTGAGGTATCTCCGAAACATGCATTCTGATCGCAGCAACCGCTTCTTCAGGTGTTGAAAAACGTTGACCTTTCAGTTTGTTTTTTACGTACGGGAATAAAAAGAAGTCATTCGGTGCCAAGTCAGGACTATACGGCGGATGACCCATCAAATCGCTGTTTTGAGTGCTCAAAAATGCAGTTGTTTGAGCTGATGTGTGAGAGCTCGCATTGTCGTGGTGAAGAGTGATCCGTCTTCGGCGGTTGGTTTTCCTGATTTCTTGGAAGACAACTGGCAAACAAATGGTTGTGTATCACTCGGAATTGACTGTTCTACGTTGTTCTAGTGGTACGGTTGCGACATGTCCAGTTTTTCCGAAAAAAAGGCGACCATTTGCTTGGAAGTGCTTCGTGCGTGAACAACTTTTGTTGGATTTGGCTCATCTTGGCTCGACCCATACAGTCGACTGCTGTTTACTTTCGGCCTCATACGCGTAAATCCACGATTCATCACCTGTCACGATGTCATAGACGTGTTCACCGCGATCGTATTTTTTGAGATTATTGACCTTATCGAATGCACTTGATAGGTCTATTGCCACCAGAATAGTTCTGTGACAACGACTGCGTTGATTTAGCCCATCACGAATGCGTGTAGTGATCGCATCGAGGGCAGTGGTGGTACTATGCATCTTCCTGAAGCCATGCTGGTGAGGTTCTAGCTTCGCATGTGCAACAAGAGTGGGGTGAATAAGGGCCTCCAGCGTCTTTGCGACAGGAGAAAGTATCGTAATGGGGCGGTAGGATTTCCCGAGATTTGCGCTCTTCCCTGGCTTGAGACAGGGAACAATTCGACCTGTTTTCCAGATTTCAGGGATGGCAAGCGTGGACATCGACAAGTTAAAGGCGGCCGTGAGATACTCAATGGCTGGAAGGTCGTGATGTTTCAACATGGTCATCGAAATGCCATCTGGTTCGAGGACCTTGGAGTTTTTAGCATTCTCGATGACTTTTTTAACCTGGTCCGCGGTAAAAGATGGTATGGTGTCAACATTCCGGCTGCGAATCCGTCTTCTAATTTTGCGCTTGAGGCCGTCAGACTTGGGATGTTCAATAAACTGTTTATTAAACAGGCTAGCACACTGAAGAGGATCGCAGGTTTTTGTGTTGCCAAATTCAATGGCGTTGTTGCCCTTTTCTTTCCGAGGATTGGAAAAGGCGCGGACGGTAGACCATAATTTGCTGACACCTTCATTGAGGTTACATTCATCGAGGTGCTGATTCCATTTCGCCTTCCTATAGTCTTTAACTTGTCGGTCAATTTCGGAGTTAAGGCCTGAATAGACCTCGGGCGGAATGAAAATGAAATTTTTGTCCGCTGCGATTTTCTCAATGAAAATGCATGCTTACTGTCGTGGAACATGTCGGTAATGATGGGGAATTCCATAAGCTACAATCCGAATATGGTTCCAAAATTTTTCTCGGCCATTTTATGTATTATTTTTCGATTCCCCCGTCATTAGATATTTTCCACGGTGAAATGACCGGGGAATCGAAAAATAATACATAAAATGGCCGAGGAAAAATTTGGAACCATATTCGGATTGTAGCTTATGGAATTCCCCATCATTTCCGACATGTTCCACGACAGTAAGCATGCATTTTCATTGAGAAAATCGCAGCGGACAAAAATTTCATTTTCATTCCGCCCGAGGTCTATACTGCGCTTAAAGCTCCTGAATTCTGGGATCATCAGGGTGAGCGCTTCTGATCTGATCACGTTCATCGGCTAATCTGCGGCACTAGTGGGGAAGTTAGGCCGAACTTTCGGGATACGTCCTGCCGGAATTAAACGTGCCGCGGCTGTGGTAATGACGTTCCTAATATTTTTCTCGGCCTTATGAATGTTGGTAGGTGATGGTAGCTCGATGAACTTCGCCGACGAGTAAGCTTTGAAACCATCCCAATCGGCTTTCTTGTGATTGACAAACGTTCGCTTCTCAGACTTAGTCATGTTCGCTGGTTTGTCAATTTTTATAATGATTGGGAGGTGATCTGATCTGAGGGTGGTACGTACTTCCCATCGGGAAGCAGCTATTAGGCTGGCACTGACAAAAGTTATGTCAGGAGAACTACTGCAAGTGCCCACGACACTAGTCGGCGAGTCTTCATTGAGTGAACAGAATTCTGAGGCGTCAAGTGATTCGGTGATAGTTATACCCCTGGCATTGTTGTTGAGGTCCGAATGCCAGAGCTCATGGTGCGCATTAAAGTCGCCAAGGATGACCCTGTGCTCTCCGGAAAGGAGAGGACCAATATCGAAACGGTAGCCTGAAGGGCAACTAGAATGAGGTGGTACATATTTATTAAAAATTTCGATATTAGTACTTCCTGATAGAACTGAGATGGCTTAAATTTCCGCCGTACCGTCAGCAACTACATCTAATACACAGTAATGTACGGACTTGTGTATTAGGAAGGCAAGTCCACCCCCAGGGTGAGAATCATCCGTGGCGGCCGGTCGATCTTTCCGCAGTATAACATATTCGCTATGGACGCTTAGAGACGAGTTTGCGTGAAGCAACGTCTCTTGGATGGCGGCAATGAGAATTCTGTTGGAACTCAAGAAGATGCCATTACAGTTAAACTGTAATATAGATAGTGCAGTGAAAACTGCTGGAGGAGGAGGGCCAGGCGTAAGAATGGGTCTGGCATTCCTTATGATATTGTTTGGCGGTGTAGGGGGCAGTGGTGGAGAAGGTGGGCTGGGAGCAGCCCTGGGTTGCCCGGAATTCATACAACCTGGCGCAACATATGCTAAGGAGTGTTGACCTTGTCTTCGTAACCCTGAACACCTAAAGTGAACCCATTCCCTGCAGCAATTACACTGCACTGATCTGGCATTCGAACCGATACGTTGGTTGCAGACACTACAAATCCATACCTCTGGGCCTGGATTTGTTTCAACACCGGCGCGAATTAGTAAAATTGAGAGCAGCCGCGCCGAGATGTAATGCTCCCAATATGACGAAAAAACACATATATCGTACCCACACATATACACAGACAAACACAACCTTCCTGCATCGGGCTCCTGCCGGGGCTCTTGCCAGGAAGGCATATTGGCAGCTTTTGGCCGTTTTGCAATACAAAACGGGTGTGGTCCGCCCCGTAGAGGCAGTTGCCGTAAGACCACATTAAAAAGGCCCTCGAGGTGGTATTCTTAGACACAAGGGCGGTTCTACCAGAGTCAAGCGCTCTGTTCGGATACGTTAGCAGCCGTATCCGACACTTAAAACCTTTGAATTCGAACGGTAAAGAGGACGTCACTGTGGTTGAGAGAGAATACTTATGCTAAGGTTTCTACAAATTAATTTTCACATCCTAATCTTCGTCTGTGATATTGTGTTGCCTTAGGAACCCTAGATCTGGTTAAGGGATGATATCGTTAAGGGTCTGTGATGCCCTAAAAATTAAATCATTTTCATAGTTACATGACGAGATGAACTACGATCCTTCATTCTTGTTAGGAAGACCATCAAAGCTTTCTTACTACCGATCTTCAGTGATAGTGAATGTGTTTTAGTCTGCTTAGAACTACGAGATGGGTGTATTGGGTCGCATCTGCATACCTATTTTAATGATTGCGACGTCTCCTTGCCTGCATGATTCTAAGATGCAACTCTAATACGCACCACAATATTTGGGGTAGCTCTGTCACTAATAAGCGGGGCGGGGCGTACAATGTGAATCACAGAAGAGCCTACTGTACTACCGTTCGTAATGTCCTTTGCAAAGCGCTATCATTATTATGTAACGTAACGCAATTTGAGTCACACATAACTGAGTGGCCGTGAATTTATTCTATTTCGCGAAACATTTAAATCAGTTGAGCCTAATGGGATTTTCCCTGCATGCATGGCATACTATCAGAATGTTGCTGTGCGTTTGTACCAAAAAAAAAAAACAGGCAGAACCTGACATTCCGTCTCGCTAAGTGTCGTAGCGTCCTCCAATCGAAGATCATGGAAGCCCTAAAATGGTTAGAAGGTCTCGTCGTCACAACGAAGGATGTCACTAAAGCGGCCTGTTTTGCACAGGTCACAATGGCAAATGTATTTCATACCTTTGAAATTCAATCTACACTGCAACATTTTTATTCATCATCATTCATCATGAGTGCGAAAACGAAGGCTTTTTCTTTGTGATCCTTCAATTTGAATGAGCATGCATTTTGAGGTTTACTGATTTATCTACATTTTGCTGGGTTATAAATAATTTCTGGCAGTTTTTTTTCGGTTTTTTTCCTCGATGACAGCCATGCTCGTAATGTTTTAACAATCGACGAAGTAAAGTGGGCAGAGCCAAGTGATAATAGAAGTTTTGCTCTTAGCCGTCAGCTTTGCCCTTGATGAGGATAGGGAAAACATTTACCCTATTACACACAGCACACATACACTGTCGGGCATTCGGTGGCTCAGTGGTAGAGATGACACTCTACGTTGTTGAGTTGCCGGAGCGTGGGTTTTCCACTGTGACCATGGCTGTTTGTGTTGTCTATAAAAAAAAGGCTCCTATTGCCAGCCGGTTCTTTGATGTTAATCGTCCCGGAGCTATCCGTTGTTACAACTGCCAAGATCCTCCGAAAACCCTTTCGATTAAAGAGAAAAAAACAAAACAAAATCTTTTGAGTTGCTACAACAACAACAGATAATGCAGATCTGGCGAGTATGTTGTTGTTGTAGCGGTGATCAGTAGTGGGAGCTCTTAGGGGCGCACCACACCTTTTTCTAAACAAGAAACGGCCAAAAGCTGTAAATTTATTCGCCCGTGGCAGAAAAGTTTTCTTTATTCTTTATAGTAAAGAGGTGAAACTGCTGTTCGTATAAGGAGTAAGGGGATCCTAGTCTCAAGTACGCCAACCTGTAATCTCATTCGCAAAACATAGGGTAAGTTCACTTTCATTATAAATGTTCTCTCAACCTACAGGTTCATCATCCTATCCGAATGTATGTCAAAATACCACAATCTAATCGACGTTACCGACTTCCAACCAATGCTTCATACATTCGTCCTATTCCAAACGGCCGCCACATCATTCACTCAAATACGCAGCTTGGCAAAAGCCTGTAAAATTCTACTGGAAAAAGAACCATCATTCCAAGGACACAATTTCATCAACGCAAACTATTGCAACAGCCAGTGGAAAGAAATCGCGGACAATGCCGTCAATCAGTTGCTTCAGAAATCCCTTAACAGCGACGCTTATCAACTCATAGTACGCACGTTAATCGAACACGATAAAATCCCAAAAGATTCTCTTATCATGTTGGTGAAATCCTTAACAACAAATCCACAATTTCGCACGGATGCGTGTTTGCATACGCTTCGTACTATTGTTCGGAAGCATCGCGACGTATTTGCCCAAGACTCGGACGTAAGTGTTCTATTCAATTGGATTTATCCGCTCACTGTGCCGCTTGATATGCGAAATATGATTAATAATAAATTTACCGATCCCCGACTGATGGCCAATGTTGTAGCCAATCTAGTTGTTGAGAATCAACCAATTGATGACTCTTTTGAAGCTGTTCGGGATACGGTAGGCTCCGAGTGGGAGCTAAGCAATTATGAAACAATTTTGAAAGCAATCCAATTCGATTGTCTTTCACGAATCGTATTTGTGGAGAGTAGAAAAAAGAATCGTTCGGTCATTTCAGCGGATAATCTGCCACGATCGAAGCTTATTGTCAACGAGCAGTATTTTCGAAAATTGCTACAATCCATCGATTTTGATATAAATACAATAACGGGAAATGATCCAAGCGATTTGTTGAACAATTCGTCCAAGTTGGAAACGCTGCTCACGCTACTAGTTGAGCTGTCGAATAGAGGGATTTTCGATAAGAACGATTTGTGCTTGAGCGCCGTGATAAAGAAGGCAAAATTCCTATTGAACAGGATTGAGGTAATTTCTGTTTGTCTATCCTTGAACATTTGCTGATTTTTTTATTTACAGTTACAATTGAACGACGTCGATATACGATCAATGGACAACACGACAGTTACGGATATTATGCGAAAGTTGCGGATAATTGTTGAATACATAAATAGTCCGCACATGAAGAGTATTGTCGGTGATATCGAAAATCAATCTATTGTTCAATATTTTTGCAAGTCCTTGGAAATATGTAAGAATAAAACATTGTCTCATTGGGCTTTTAACATTCTCCGTCTCGTTTGTTTGTAGTTACAGACGAAAACGGCATGTTCGAGGAAGAGGATTTGATTTATCGTCGCAAATTGGCTCTAGCGTGCATAAAAGTACTGGCTTTGTGTAACATCTCCGAGGAAATATTCGAACGTGTCGATAATTTTGAGATTAACATGTCCAATGAAGATGAAGTGGAGGCCGTGTTGTCCATAATTGAAGTAATTGATTTTTTTCTATACTCGTAGTTATTGAGCGCACGCACAACGCACGCTATGCACACGCGTCACTTAAGATAATTCAAAGTCGGCAGCACAGCATCGCAATTTGTAGGCAGTTTAGAGGCATTCGACAAGAGATGTATTTGCATGCTTTGGAGCAGTCTGAACCTACGTGTTGCACGATTTTGTTAAGTGTGTGTGTGGTGCCAGCGCGTGTGTCCGATTAGAGATGCTTGCATGTATTCTTTGTCCTAACCTGGCTTTCTGCTTGCAGATATTTTGTCAACAAAGACCTGCTCCCTACGTTGCCAAATGGATTGTGGCGAATGTTCAGGACATTTGTCGATATCATCATGAAAATTCCAAATTAAGTTTAATGTTAATTAAAAAGTTACCAGGTATGTATGAGTGTATAGGGGAAATCAAACGAACCAGCAACATTGCCAGTACAATTAAGTGTACGGTTTGTAACGCAAACTGTCTGTCAAATCCATTCATCGGAATTAAATGACAAAATATAAAAATAAAATGTTTCTGACAATTTGCTAGTCAATGCGCGACTTTTTTTGGGACTAACTGTACTCAAGAATGACACACGATCCTCTCTATTTACAGGCATTGCCAAATATTTAAAATTATTTCCCAAACATACCGTAAGCATTAGCGTCATTCTATCGTCGTTTATGAAGAAATGCTATAAGCGATCGTATCCGCCCGATTTTGTGAGTGAAACACTCGCGACAGTAAGCCAAATTGCAAAAGTATATTGTGAATCCGTTGAAGAGGACACGTTTATGCAAATCTATGGATCCGTCAATAAGTTTCTAACGATGCCATCGAAATTGATTCAATATGCTGCGGTCGCCTGTTGGAGTTATCTTATTGATGATCGATGGCTGTTTGAGGAGGTCGAGATGATGCCTTTTAGTCATATTGGGTTGTGCGACACGCTCTTTGATGTCGTGAATTCGGCAGAGTTCAATAGACAGGTGTGGGGTTGATGAAGTGTGCTGGGTATGAGCTAGAATCCACAGAATATTTTTTTTTCAGGGTGATTTGTATGAGCATCAACGTCCGGTAATTATTCAATTGTTATTGGCTGGGTTATCGCTTAATTACTACTTGGAGGAACGAACGTTAGCGATGTCAATTGAACATGACTTGTTGGCGAGAAAGGGTAAGTATACATTTCTATGCTCTGTTCTTTTATATAAAATTTGCATAATTCCATCGTGGATTATTGTAGAGTGATGTACGTGTACTAGGGTAACTATTTAATCGTATAAATCTTGTGTTGTAGTTAAACGCCCAGAATTTTGGGTTTTGTTTTCAGCGAAGGAACCTGTAAAAATGATTAAAACAACGGAACTTAGTTGGAAAAGCAGCTTTCGCTAGCTAAACAACCAACTTTTATTTCTTGCCACGTCTGTACCAGTGATACAGCTTGCACGCACTCAGATTGATGATCTCTGAAAGACTATCTGACTGATGCGAGTAGCCAGCTAGACAAGCGCAGTATTGCTCGCTGGTACACGCACAGTCACATAGAATGCTTGCATTCTGTACACTGCCGGCGGAAACCACCGGTTTCTTTACATTTCAATCAAAATTCATTTATTTTCTAACTTGCTGCATACGGGACTCTAGTGATCGCATATCGCATACTTGCTCAATCTGCTGTGCTTGCTCATTCTTGCGTTTGCGTCTTGCTATTGGTGCTTGTCATTTTCCTCTTCTTACTCTCGACTTGCTTTAACTTGACTATTCTGGCCTCGCTTGCTCATGTGAATCTACTGGAAGAATACAAATTTTTTGTACTGGTCTGAATAACTTACTTGTCGCAGTACGGATTCCAACGCTTCGAACTAGTCCATCCTTGCTCCTTACTAGCTCTTCGATCCGACCCAACGCCCATTCGGCTGGTGGAAAATTCTCGGTGCGAATTACTACTAGCTGTCCCACCTTGTAGTGATCTTTCTCCTTGCGCCACTTTTTCCTTTCTTGCAACGTCAAAAGATACTCGTCTCTCCATCTTGCCCAGAAACTTTCCAGCATCTTCCTGTAAAAAGTCCACAACTCTCTGTCGATTAGAGAATCTTGCTTGTCTTGTACAGATGGAATCGGCACGATTAAAGGCTCCGAAACCAAAAAATGACCAGGTGTCAACGCTTGCATATCATTTGGATCGTCGCTCAATGGATTTAATGGCTGCGAGTTCATGATAGCTTGTATCTGAACAAGCAGTGTTCTAAATACTTCTAGCGTAAAAACTCGCGCTCCCATTACTCGCCGTAGATGATGCTTCATTGACTTAACTGCTGCTTCATAAATTCCACCTTGATGAGGCGCCCCCGGAGTCATGAAAACCTACACTTTCGAATTAAGTCGAGTAATGACTTCTTCGCGCTGCACCGACAAATGTCCTACCATTGTCGCTGTATAATTTCTCGCATCGACCTCTTGTGCCTATGAATCTTTCATAGCACATGAGAAAATCAGCTGTTGAGCAATTCGCTACTACATCGATATGTACGGCTCGTGTCTTCAAGCACACGAAGATTGCCGCCCAAACCTTAACTTGCTCCAGATTTTCATTAGAAATCTTAACATCAAACGGTCCCGCATAATCGACACCAGAATGAAGAAAAGGCTTGCCAACTTGCACTCGATCACCCGGTAACTCTGCCATTAATTGATCTTCACGCTTCCGATCGTATCTTGCACACGTTAAACATCTATGTACATGATGTCTCAATTCATCTCGCAGACGCGTATTCCAATAGTCTCTGCGGATGTATTGCATCATAACCTGGACATGGCCGTGGTCAGTCATTTGATGAGCATCGTCTATGACCAACTGCGCCAATCTCGATTTCCTAGGAATAATTGCAGGATGGCGCCTTTCGTAGCTGGCATCGGCTCTGTCTAACCTTCCCCCCACGCGCAAAACGCCAGTCTTCTGCTCCAAAATCGGTTTTAATGGCGCTATCTCGCTCTTATGATGCAATACATCTTTGTTGTTGATTGCTGCAATCTCTTTTGCAAAAACTTGCCCTTGCGCTTCTTTTAATAAGAATCTCATTGCAACTGCTTGCTCTACAGCTGACAGCTGTGTCTCGATATGTTGACCTCGCTGTGGTCGAAAACACCTTGCTCTGCACGCTTGCCTCTCTTCACTACGCCTCTTCAAGTTTTCGCCATACTTTAAGACGAAGCCTACTATTCTTACAACTTTCCGTAACTTGCTCGAGTATTCACATATAGGTACACACTTCTTTAGTGATGGAACATAGATTGTCATTTCGCTTGCTCTACTTGCCGCTATGTAAACTCGAAGCAGCTCTTCTTGAACGATGATCTCCTCCGTTTCTTGCTCAGCCGGTGGCCATTGCTCAACTGGTAACTTTAGCCAATCTGGACCATGCAACCACAACTTGCTATTCACCAACTCGCCTGCCCGCATCCCACGACTTATTAAGTCGGCAGGATTATCCTTTGTTGGAACTTTCCGCCATTGTGTCACATCCGTATTTGCCTGGATCGATGCGACTCTATTTGACACGAAAACCTTCAGATCGGCTGATGATTTTTGAATCCAGCAAAGCACAATTTGCGAATCGGACCATAACGTATATGGCACCGAATTCCACTCCATAGTCTCGCGCACGTTGGCCAATAATCGGGATAGTAACTCCGCAGCAGCTAGCTCTAACCTTGGTACGGTCAATGTCTTTAGGGGTGCTACTTTCGATTTTGATGTATGTACTCGCATCGAACGTATAACACAGTATGTGTCGTCTTAGAAAGGCTAACTCATTATTAAGATTAGATTTTGTCGAAGTCAGTCCTGATATTTCCATGAACGATATCGTGAATGAAACTTCATTCGTGGAAAATTGGCTCTTTGTTACGTTCAGTGCCAAAGTCGCCGCCGTCCTCATGCAGAAGGATATTTCCTGCAAATGCTTAACGTGTTATTCGAACGATGATGTAATCACCAAAAGATAGTGTGATACTGTGAACCAATACGACGTCACTAATATGAAATGCTTGGTGCTACTTTCGTACTCTGTCATGCTGTTTTCGTTCTGCTTTAAGCATTAAAAGTGAGTAAGCAGATTAGGAAGGTATTGATATCCGGTATTTAGATGATTTCGCGATAGACCTGATTAATGAATGACCCCATTGACTGAAATAAATCGCGCTGCATATCTGTTAGGGCATAGGTTCCAACCTTTTTCAAGCTTCAATCAACATTCAAGTAAATCGTGAAATTTTGCAAAACTACCCTTAAAAATTTAGGATTTTTTTTTAAGCTGTACAAGATTGGGTGCTTATACAGGAATAATTGCGGGGTGGTCCTCTAATTCAAATTATGCTTTATTAGGTGGGCTGCGTGCAGTTGCTCAGACAATTTCGTTCCTCTTGTAAATTGGCTGATAAAATGGTAAAAATTAAATCTTAGTGCTCAAATGCAGTCTCTGCCACTAAAACGCTGGATAGATCTCGTGCGAGCGAATGTGATGTCTGATTTTCTCTCCAGGCCTCTTTAAAAAAATACACAACATGTCGGAAATGTCTCTCAGAGGTCGGTTTGTCTGTCGTTTTATTCACCCGGGAGTCCAGAATCAATTTTCTTGAATTCTGTAATTTGAGCTACTTTCCAGATAAAAGTAACTGATCAGCAAGCTTTGCATACATATTTCTAGGCTCCAGCCTGGTGCGTTAGGTGTCACCACCATGATTCACTATGCAGGACTATAGCTACGAGCTAGAAAAAGGAAGAATTAAAAATCTAGTAAATCCCGCTTTCTCTAGAATTTACTGTGGGTCGAGGACTTCGTTGAATGTGTTGAGTTGCCCTTATTGTGATCCATCTGTGCATCCGATCCCGGCAAATACAAAACATTGGTCGCTCGTAAATCCGTTATAGAACCGATGAGGCATATTCTGTCTAAATTCTCATGTTTGAGTAATCGATTAGAGAGAAAATGTTGCGATGCGACCCCCTCGAAAACTCACGGCGACCCCGGCTGGGAAACGATGTGTAACGGTATAGCAATCCGACCGAACGAAGTCTTCCCGGGTTTACTGGACAAAAAAAAAACAAACAATCAAACTAGGTTGATGATGTAAGTTACCAATAATTGGTACAGATGATAGAATTCTGGAACACACGAACTCTAATGTTTAAACAAAATGTTTTTTTTTTATTATCGTGCGAGCCACTTGATGATGCTTATAATTCGAGTGCCTTTGTGTAGCCCTTGTGTATATCAAGTAAATGAGTTTAGCATATGGAGTAATTTTAGTAGCGAATGAAAAGTGCTTATGCTCCTTGCAATTTTATTCCAATAAAAAAATATTTAAAGATCATGCCACACGTTGTATTGCAACGTGATCTCGTGTACGGGTTACCGTTACATAACGGTCACAGGTCAATGCAAAAAAATAACAGGCGCAACAATCCAACATTGGACTAAGGCCGCAGGATGTGTTAGTGACATCCTATTTCCAAGATCTTATCTGCTTTTTGTTGAGGTAATGAGATTAGCATCACGCTCAGCAGTGTTATTTATCCACATAAATGGGTACTCGTTTAAACTCTGAGTGAGATCATAGTCCGTCACAAGCTCGTGAGTTCAAAAAACACCATGGTTCACGGTGAGATGCGAACTGACCCTTCTTCTTCTTCTTGTAGCGGTGCAGAAAGGTGTGTAACCTCTGTGCATCTATGTGGGCACGATTTATGGTTCGTCAATGTTTGTGTCCGTGAGGTCTAAGGACAAAAACATAGCTGCTGCGATAGGGTTTTCCCACAGTGATATAGGGGTAAGATCAGTGGGCGCAGCGGGGCATTGAAACAAATGGCCCACATCATGAGGAGTACCATTGCAGTTTGGACAGATGTTTTGGATGTCCGGGTTTATGCGAGAAAGGTACGAATTAAGGCGTGAACAAAAGCCCGACCGAAGTTGAGCTAGTGTTACTCTGGTGGCTCTCGGGAGCCTAATCTCCTCAGGCGAAATTGGTGGTGGGCGCTCTGAGAGGACTCTATTCGCACCTAAACTCGCGATAGACCGATTCACTTCTTCAGTGTGGATCGCTGCAATGGCGGCTCGGTATGTAACTTCATCGTAAGGGTCCCGTTTGTATCCCTGAACCTCTCTCTCAAGGTCTCGTAAACCACGCCTGACATGTCGTGGTGGAGGAATTCGGTCCATGAGATGATTATTGGGATGGTCCTCACGGTAGCAACCAACAAGATACTGTTTTGAGAGTAGGAGATTGTGATCACGTATTGGCATCAATTTTGTCTCCTGATGTAAGTGATCCTGGGCAGACATCAGAAGGCAACCTGTCGCGATGCGTAGAGCGGCATTTTGGCAGACCTGAACTTTGGACCAGTTTGTGTCACATAGACTATGTGTCCAAACTGGGGCTGCATAATCAGCGGCCGCTCGACCCACCGCTTTATAAGTAGCTAGCATGGTTTCTTTATCTTTGCCCCAGGTGCTACCAGCTAGAGCTTTTAGGATGTTGTTCCTACTGCGCATTTTTCCACATACTGAAGCTGCATGATTCGCAGACGTCATCATGTTTTCTAGGTGAAGCCCGAGAATTTTGGGGTTTTTAACAGTAGGAACAGAATTGTTGCCAATACGTATATCCATCTCCCATCTGATGTCCTCCCACCAAGTGGTTAGAAAAGTCACAGAAGATTTGGACGCAGAGATGGTGAGGTTTCGGCTTTGGAAAAATGCCTGTAATCGTCCTAGATAGCGATTAATTCGGAGGCGCATTTCATCCTTATCATTCCCTGTGGCGAGTACGGTGCAATCGTCATCATAGGAAATCACCTCGATTCCTTCAGGTGGTGTGGGAAGGCCGGACATGTAGATGTTGAACAGAGTGGGGGAGAGTACCCCTCCCTGTGGAACGCCTAATTTGATTTTCCTAAACTTAGAACGTTTGCCTCGAAACTCGGTGAAGGAGTGCCGACCAGCTAGATAATTGGCAATCCAACGGATCTCTTGTGCAGGAAGATGCATATTCAACAGGTTTGCTAGGAGCATTGAATGATTGACCTTATCGAATGCACTTGATAGGTCTATTGCCACCAGAATAGTTCTGTGACAACGACTGCGTTGATTTAGCCCATCACGAATGCGTGTAGTGATCGCATCGAGGGCAGTGGTGGTACTATGCATCTTCCTGAAGCCATGCTGGTGAGGTTCTAGCTTCGCATGTGCAACAAGAGTGGGGTGAATAAGGGCCTCCAGCGTCTTTGCGACAGGAGAAAGTATCGTAATGGGGCGGTAGGATTCCCCGAGATTTGCGCTCTTCCCTGGCTTGAGACAGGGAACAATTCGACCTGTTTTCCAGATTTCAGGGATGGCAAGCGTGGACATCGACAAGTTAAAGGCGGCCGTGAGATACTCAATGGCTGGAAGGTCGAGATGTTTCAACATGGTCATCGAAATGCCATCTGGTCCGAGGGCCTTGGAGTTTTTAGCATTCTCGATGACTTTTTTAACCTGGTCCGCTGTAAAAGATGGTATAGTGTCAACATTCCGGCTGCGAATCCGTCTTCTAATTTTGCGCTTGAGGCCGTCAGACTTGGGATGTTCAATAAATTGTTTATTGAACAGGCTAGCACACTGAAGAGGATCGCAGGTTTTAGTATTGCCAAATTCAATGGCGTTGTTGCCCTTTTCTTTCCGAGGATTGGAAAGGGCGCGGACGGTAGACCATAATTTGCTGACACCTTCATTGAGCTTACATTCATCGAGGTGCTGATTCTATTTCGCCCTCCTATAGTATTTAACTTGTCGGTCAATTTCGGAGTTAAGCTCCTGAATTCTGGGATCATCAGGGTGAGCGCTTCTGATCTGATCACGTTCATCGGCTAATCTGGCGGGACTTGTGGGAAAGTTAGGCCGAACTTTCGGGATACGTCCTGCCGGAATAAAACGTGCCGCGGCTGTGGTAATGACGTTCCTAATATTTTTCTCATGACCCTGTGCACCGAAGGTGCGCGCACTAACAGCTAGACCAGCCAGACTGCATAGGTCAATGACCGGGCTATTAGATGGAATGTGGGAACCTCCCACTCCTTGTTGGTTGTTTTTAGGTAATGTCCTTGTGCACCCTTCCTGTATTTAACTTGCTGAGATGTTGGATTTGGAGGTGTAGACAACAAGCGAACTCTTATAGTTCTCCAAATCCTTTAGAGGCTAAACCCACGAATA
Source organism: Microchrysa polita (assembly GCA_949715475.1). Lineage (NCBI taxonomy): Eukaryota > Metazoa > Arthropoda > Insecta > Diptera > Stratiomyidae > Microchrysa > Microchrysa polita. The sequence continues at coordinate 24,373,930 of OX454419.1, read as the reverse complement.
AAACTAGAACATACGGAAAGGATCGCTTAGTGTACGGAAGTCATTGTCGACGAACTGTTCGAGGACCGCTCCGATTTGCAGTATTAATTAGATGCGTCCGTGTATAATGCTAACTGCTCGCCGGGCAATGGATCTATCGAAGGCCTTACACGTTTCTTTAGTCCATTTAATTGTATTTTTTTTTTGTTGTTTGATATAACTTATTCAGTGGCGTTAGAATTTATGCTGCATTCTGGAGAAATCGCCTATAAACATTTATGACTCCCAAATATTTCCCAAGCCCTTCAACGGTTTAAGGTTGTATATAACTCAATATAGCCTCAACAGTCTAGGTAATGCTCGTTTCCTTTTTCAGAAATCAACTAAACCAGATAGTCTTACTACAATTTGCATTTTTCGATGTTAAGCTGGATGCCGTGTTCTCCCAGACGCTTAACAATTTGTTTTAAATGCTCGGCATGTTCGATCGGGTCCCAGGAAGCGACCAGGAAGTCGTCCAAATAAACGTAGCAGAAATTTAAACCGCGTAAGATCGAATCCAAAAATTTCTGAAAGGTCTGTGCGCCATTACACAAACCAAAGATTATTCTAAAAAATTTGAAAAAGCCAAAAGGAGTGCAGATAGCTGTTTTAGGTATGTCCTCTTCGTGAATTCGCACCTGATGATATGCCCACTCTAAATCAAAGCCGTAGACGTGAGCTACGGGGAACCGGTCTGGCAACGTGGCCGCGTTTAAGCGTCGATAGATTACATGGTCTCCAGTCGGCCGACTTCTTTTGGACCATATGCAACGGGCAAAAGGACTATCAGACGGTCCAACATTCTTTATCATGTACTCAAATTCTTTTTTGGCTGCATCACATGTCAATAATGAATCACTGGGATAAGAAAAGGATTTTCGGAAAACAGACGTGTTGGTAATGTCGACGAAAAGGGTCGGGCATTGAAGGTGTTGATAGCCTCCTCTGGCAGTGTTATCCTGTGTGCCGCTAATTGCACCTCCGTCTGCGCAAATCATAACGATTGGCGTCGCTGCTAAAATAGTGGAGGCTTGAAACTCTGCATGGCTTCGACACGAGGTGGCGGCTCCTGCAATGTTGCTTGTCTGAATCCTACTCTGAATTGAACAGCGCTCCGCGAAAATATGGTAAATCTTCTTCTTCTTTATGGCACGATAGCCCGACGTCGGGCCTTGGCCGCCTGGATTGAAAACCTCCAATTGTCGCGGTCACGCGACCTTGTCCTCCAATTCCGAAAGCCTAGCATCAGGTGGGCGTTCTCACATACAGAATGCTCCCATCGGGCTCTCGGTCGTCCACGCAATCTGGCTCCGTCCACTCGTTGCGCGTCCATCACCTTTTTGGGCATGCGATCGTCGTTCATCCTTTGTACATGACCCGCCCATTGCAATCGCTGCAATTTCACGATCTTCGACACCTGTAGCTCATCATACAGCTGATACAACTCAAGGTTGTACCGGATGCGCCATTCACCTCGTTCACGAACGGCCCCGAAGATTCTTCGGAGAACCTTTCGCTCGAATGTGTCCAACAGGTGTTCAGAGTTTTGAGTTAGGGTCCATGCCTCGCAGCCATAGCACAGCACAGGTCGGATGATGGTTTTTTACACGTGGAGCTTCGTGTTCCTGTGCACCAGCTTCGAATTCATAATTTGGAGGACCGCAAAGTAACACTTATTAGCTAGTTGTATCCGTCGCTTTATCTCATCTGTTTCGTTGGCGTCCTTTGACAAATTGCAACCCAGGTAAGTGAAGTTGTCTACATACCCTATATTGAGGTCCCCCACTGTGATGCTTGAATTTACTGGCGTTCTAGTTTTCGATTGCATCATGACCTTGGTTTTAGATTCGTTGATATGTAGCCCAACTTCTTTGGCGGCGTTATTGAGATTATGCAGAAGGATTTCTGCATCCCCCAATCTTCGAGACATGATGTTGATGTCGTCGGCGTACGCTACTAGTTGAGTCGACTTAATGAGTAGCGTTCCACTGCTGTCCAAATTCATGGCTCGAATTACATACTCCAGAGCAAGGTTGAAGAGCGTCGGCGCCAGCCCGTCGCCTTGCTTGAGTCCAGTACGAGTTTCAAATAGGTCAGTGAGTCTGTTCTGAACTCTGACCTGCGAGACGATATTAGTCATCGTCATCCTTATGAGTCGCACTAGCTTAGCCGGTATTCCAAAATGCAGTAAAATGTTGTACAGTACGCTTCGATCGATACGGTCGTATGCCTGCTTGAAGTCAACAAATATTTGGTATACGTCGATGTTGTATTCCCAGCACTTCTGGAGTAAAAGCTTCACTGTAAAAAGCTTATCTGTCGTCGAACGACCGGGTCTAAAGCCGCCTTGGTACTCGCCAATGATTTCTTCTGCGTACGGATTAATTCTATTTTCCAGAATCTTAGATAAAATCTTATAAGTCGTACAAACTAATGAGATGCCTCTGTAGTTCTCACATTTCAACTTATCCCCTTTTTTGTGGATTGGGCAAATGATACTTTTACGCCAATCTTCCGGGATTATTTCGTCGTTCCATACTTTAACGATAACTTCGTCTACTGTTAGGGGATGAACGGGAGCGCCTGTTTCAGCCATCAGCTCCAAAACTTCTTGTGTTGGGTTGTTTGGTTGAACATTGAGGAGCTCTTCAAAATGTGATGCCCAGCGTTTATCAACGCTATCGGTGTCGCTAATGATATTGCCATCCTTATCCTTACAGAGGCTGGTCCTGGGTTGGTATCCACTTTTAATCGAATTAATCAGCTTGTACGCTTGTCTACTGTTCCTACTAGCTAGTCTTTGGTTTATTTGCATCAACTGCTCGTCAAGATGCTTACGTTTCTTACGCCTAATTAACCTATTCGAAAATCGTCGAAGCTCGTCATATTTGTTTTTTTTGGCTCTAGTTGCGCCTTCGGTATATTGGCGATATGCTTGGTTTTTCGCATCTACCGAATTTTGACATTCCTCCTCAAACCAATAATTTCGGGCTCTCCGGGCTTTGAAGCCCACAACCTCCTCTGCAACCTCTTTGATGGCGTCTTTGAGTGTATCCCAGATCTCAAGGGCGCCTTCGTTGCTGATATTATTTAGCAAGGGCGTCAGTTTTTCCTCAAGGGCTGTCGTATAAGCAAACACCGTGGCATCATCCGACAATTTGTCAACCGCAAAAATTTTTGTCGGGTTGAATCTCGAATGATGCACCGAAAAAATTCTGCACCTATAGGTCGCCTTCACCATATAGTGGTCAGAATCAATATTTGCTCCACGATATGATCGAACATCCATGATGCTCGATGCCCATCTCTTACAGACGAGGACGTGGTCAATTTGGTTGACGGTATGTTGATCCGGAGATCTCCAGGTCTGCCTGTGAATGCGACGATGCGGAAAACACGTAAAGCTAATGACCATATTTCTGCTGGTCGCGAAGTCAATTAGTCGTTACAGTCTTCATGGAGGCTGTTCCCTCCAGAAATCCCCCTATGCCAACTTTCGTTTCCGACTTTGGAGTTAAAATCCACCAGCAGCAATTTGACATCGTTTGATTGAAGTAAATCGAAGAGATTTTCTAGGCGGTGATAGAACTCGGTGGGGGCATGCGCGTTTGTGAGCCAGAGATTGAAGAACCGGGTTTTAATGCGAATCGCACACAGCCGCTCGTTTATGGGTTTGAAGTCGATAACATGCGGCTTAAGTTGATTGTTTACAATGAACGCCACTCCAAACTCCCTGTGGCCCGAAGGTTTTCCACTTGTGAAAATTGTGTACGAATTTCGGTGATTAATCTCGCTACTAAGCCATTTTGTTTCCTGGAGTGCAACTATGCTCAGCTTATATTTTTCGACCTGATCCAAGGGCCCTTAAGGACTCTGGCCTATTCAGGGAGCGTACATTCCATGTTCCGAAAGAGTAATCAGTTGTTCGTTTGCGAAGTCATCGTTGGGTTGTATCCGTCCAATCCGAGGCTTTCATTCCAGGTTTCTGGACGTAGAATTTTTCCCAAGGATGGGTTGTCGGCCCATCGCTTAACCATGATAGTATTCGTAAAACGAAAGAGGTCCATCATGGAGAGGCCTCGGTGGTGCTGCTTCGGTGATTGACTATTTGTTTTTTGTCACCCTATTGCATTTACTAACCTGAGACGCTGAAGTTGTTAACACAGCACTCAGGCGCAGCAGTTACTCGGATAATGCGGGAAAGTAACGCCCCGTGGTGAAACATAGGAATTGGCCGGAGCCGTCCACCCTATGAAGCTCCTCCTGCATAGCTAAGGGTCCGCAGTTATGCCACAACTGAAAAGGATATAGGAATCGGCCGGAGCCTTTCAACCTTTTTCCTCCCCCTTACGGGGGACCATATGCAACGGGCAAAAGGACTATCAGACGGGCGAACATTCTTTATCATGTACTCAAATTTTTTTTGGCTGCATCACATGTCAATAATGAATCACTGGGATAAGAAAGGATTTTCAGAAAACAGACGTGTTGGTAATGTCGACGAAAAGGGTCGGACATTGAAGGTTGATAGCCTCCTCTGGCAGTGTTATCCTGTGTGCCGCTAATTGCACCTCCGTCTGCGCAAATCATACCGATTGGCGTCGCTGCTAAAATAGTGGAAGCTTGAAACTCTGCATGGCTTCGACACAAGGTGGCGGCTCCTGCAATGTTGCTTGTCTGAATCCTACTCTGAATTGAACAGCGCTCCGCGAAAATATGGTAAATAGTTTTTTTAAAAACGCTGGGCCTGCTCGTGGTCACCACTTGTAGCGTAACAAATCACATTCTAAATAAAACAATTGCGGTTATAACAATAACAACTTTTATTAAGAACTTAACAAGTACTGTTTGGCTACAATGATCGCAAACATATTTCAAATTGAAATTTCGAAATTCTGCTCCGGCGGTCATTGTGGGACCTATCGCAACTCCACAGCTAGTCAGAAATTCGACTCTGATCGATGTGGACGCTAAGCCGCAAACTAGCTAGATATGTGCGCATTGGCCATTCTCCCTAACTAGCTCCTTTGCGGCTCGGGTTATGCAAAGGCACCAATTCCGAGGCTTAGCACGTTCGCTTATAATGGCAAGGAAGCACTACTGAACCTACTCGGCTCAGTGCATATTAAGTGCATCCACGCTCGCAGGTCTTCCACTCCATGCCATGGCTCATCAACCATACTAGGACCCCCAGTGCGGCTCAGGTGTTTGGTGTCGCTACCCTCCAAAAGCATATGCTCCTTAGAGGCCCACCATAGGGGTATTTCGCTCAACAGCCCCTTTCGAGCTTTTCACATCACTCATTTAACATTTAGCATAGCCTGTTATATGAGACCCATTTTCAAAAACCACTATAAACTGTGACTCGTCTACAGTTAGTGTCAAACCAACGACGCTGTGCTTCGAAGACGAGTGGGCTAACCACTACTCCAATAACTTTCAATTTTTGTAACACAGAAATACAGTTAACAGTCACTCTTTTTGGTATTTTATCATTTTGTATCCTTTATTTAATAGGTACAGATCGACTTTTTAAAGAAATTGAGACATTCCTTAGGCGACCAATGAAATCGATCTTAAAACATAATTTAATTTCCATTCTTAACACGTGGCTCGTCAATAACAATGCTACGAACGGGTAAGTTTGTTATGTTCTTTATTTCGTTCTTTTTCATTTTCCAAATTATCTGCTGTTTTGTTATGTCCCAGAGAACTGCATCAACCACCGTGGGCTCCATTCGTTATCGACGAGATCGAATTTCTCAGCGATAATCGGAAAATGATTCAATTTTGTTCACTCTACTCTAGCTATGATATGGTTCGCAAAATATCGAATCGTCTAACGTCTAATTTGCAACAAGATCTCGAGGTAATTTCATCGGGGGAATAAGTTGATAATATTACTCGTAAATAAATTGTTTCATTTATTAAGGCATTACGTCCGATGTGTTTCGCCGTGTTAATGCCACATTTAACGGGCCACCCATCAAACACATTGATTTATGGCTGTGAAAGCAAACAATTAATTTCCAATATGAAAGCGTATAAACTCGATGCAGACTTGGCGTTACTTCCGAACAACTCAATATGGGAGGTATTGTACTATTTGGTGAAAAATGTATGGGACTCTGGCGAATTCCAGGAAATGTTTGGTTTCGAAATGTTGTGGCCTAAAACGAATGTGATTTGTTGCGAAATATTTTTTGCCTATATGGCACATTTGTTGGTAAGTGATCTAAATTTAAGCTTAATACGATTACTATAAATAAATGTGGATTTGATTTCATTTGTATTGTAGACGGCAAAATTAAAAGAACGACCACATAAATCACTGGACCCCCTCCTCAAACAGATGCCCTATCAAGTTGTCCTTCTATTAAATTCAATTCGAACGGATTTCGAAGAGGCCTACTATTTGGAGATAAAGCAATTCCGGTTGTTTCAGTATTGTCTAATCGTTAACTGTATAATGGAATCATTGCGAACAAATGTTTTAAAGGACAAACAAAGTCAAGCCCGAGGAGCTTATTTCATACGTGATTCTGTCTATTATCTATGCAACATTCTCAGAAACGAAAAAGGTAATTACTATGCATTTGTGACTTTAACGATTTTCGTTCTAAACATGCAATCTAACAATCCACAACACAGAAAATCCCACCATCATCCAGGCTACTGTAAATTTCCTCACGAATTTATGCAATACCCTATTGGATGTCCAACCCGATTTCGGTGAGAGAAATTTAAATTTAATTGTACGCACTCAAATGCACGTCATACGGCGAAATGTATCCGGGAAAATTACGCAGAAATGTCTTGATTTGCTAAATAAATTGGTGTGTGAGCATTACGTATTGCTGGCGAAACCAATTGCCATATTGGATGACTTTCCCGAGGACGAGCAATTCACCGAATTACGCTCAATACACGAAACAATCAAATACGAAAAACAATCCGAATCGCTGCTGGATGAAATTAATTATTTTTTACAAGTGGATGATCGTGGAATGGCCGGATTTCAGAATTTGCGAAGATGTGTAAGTTGATCAAAGGATAAGCGGATGTGAATGTGCTCATTTTCCTGATAAATTTATATAGTCAAATTGACAGACAGACTTGTGTAAATTTATTTCAATGGCAAATTTTCAGGATACAGAGCACATACGAATCTAATGCCGGCCTCACACTTTACGGAGTTTGCCAAAACTATCGCCATTGATCGGTACATTCGATTCCCCCAAACACACTGCTGCCAGTTAACCGAATACCGAACAAAATTGAACCCTCCCATCGCCTGGCTATTTTACTAATCTTTGGCGCGTGGTTTCGCAAACCTCGATCAGTGTGGTTGCGGCCTAAAGGGCGAAACAGATAGCGTACGTTACCTCTCCTTCCGGATGAATCACCAGAATGCTTCCGTGCCGTGCCATCTGTGCAGTTATATATAAACTTCGTTTGACCGGTGTTCGGCACGGTAGGATTCTGTGCATATGTTTCGAACGGGACGTAACGTTACGTGAGGTAACGCAAGATATCTGGTTCGCTTTTAAGGCGATGTGCAAAATGCAATTTAGCACGACCTGGCAGCGTAAATCACCGCAAGTCTGTAGAGTACAAATTTCGATTTTTAGCGGCAATTGTTTCATGCAAGGCAAAAAATAGGGTGGCGCGTACAGTTCTTTCCAATTCGCACTTATTTTGAAATTAACATTCAAACGACACGTGCGCAGGGCATTACACTCGCCGGCCGTGCTAAGTGTTGATTTGCGCCAAGCCCTAACTATTGTCATGGCGTTCTCAATAACTTTTCGAATTTTTTTTAGCTTGCTCATCAAAAAGCTGAATTGAATTCAGCTTGTGATTTCACAAATAAATCTCTGGAGGAAATTCGCAGTAGTCCACTGTTTATGCTTCTGAAGCTACTGGTGAGCTCGATGAAGAGTAGAAATGCAGAAATTGCCACGGAGGCGGCCAAATGTTTGGGCGAATTGGGCCCGATAAATTTAACGACAATTGCTTTGTTCTCCGATTTGAAGGACACTTGCTATGAGAAGGTAACCAATTGAAATATGTCACGTTGCTGTCTGATTCAAATTTTTTGTGTATTGTTTTTCAGTTTGAAAACTTTGAAGCTGCTTTTGAGTATTTCATATCGAAAGTTTTGAACGCTTTGGAGCACATTCTTTTGACTGGAAATAACGAGAAAGTCATTTTGGCCACGACGACATGTCAACAAGTGGTGAATAGTGCAGTCGGAAAGAAGTGTATAGGTAAGTGCAATGTTTTTAGTTTAGTTTAGGAAGGAAAGGAAGGAAAGGAAGGAAAGGAAAGAAAGGGAGGAAAGGGAGGAAAGGAAGGAAAGGAAGGAAAGGAAGGAAAGGAAAGAAAGGGAGGAAAGGGAGGAAAGGAAGGAAAGGAAGGAAAGGAAGGAAAGAAAGGGAAGGAAGGAAAGGAAGGAAAGGAAGGAAAGGAAGGAAAGGAAGGAAAGGAAGGAAAGGAAGGAAAGGAAGGAAAGGAAGGAAAGGAAGGAAAGGAAGGAAAGGAAGGAAAGGAAGGAAAGGAAGGAAAGGAAGGAAAGGAAGGAAAGGAAGGAAAGGAAGGAAAGGAAGGAAAGGAAGGAAAGGAAGGAAAGGAAGGAAAGGAAGGAAAGGAAGGAAAGGAAGGAAAGGAAGGAAAGGAAGGAAAGGAAGGAAAGGAAGGAAAGGAAGGAAAGGAAGGAAAGGAAGGAAAGGAAGGAAAGGTAGGAAAGGAAGGAAAGGAAGGAAAGGAAGGAAAGGAAGGAAAGGAAGGAAAGGAAGGAAAGGAAGGAAAGGAAGGAAAGGAAGGAAAGGAAGGAAAAGAAGGAAAGGAAGGAAAGGAAGGAAAGGAAGGAAAGGAACGGCTGTAACTTATGAACGCTGACAAACCCGTCACTACATGCTCTACATCGGCATCTTGATCCCCTGAAAAAAATGTTTTTTTTTGTCAAAAATTGACCCCGTTTGCGCTTTGTCCTACCTTTATAATATCTTTAGGGTTCGCATAAAAATTGACACCGTTTGCCCTTGGTCCCCACTTTGCGATTTTTTTTTTGTCTTCGGCCCGCATCTTTGAACGGCTGTAATGTTTTTCCTCTTATTTCTTGGAGAATATTGGACGGACAGCAACAATCCAAGTCAGTTTTCAAGAAGTGACTTGATGGCTGAACTCTATCTCTTGGCAGGTATTCCATAATTTGTTCTAGTAACTTGGGTCTTTGGTTAGCGCAGATGACACAATGCTGAACGACTGACCGTGTCGCCGTTTATTGGCCAATATTTTTGTCATGGCCAAGGGTCTTTGCTGTCCAATGTAATTCGCTGGATAATCAACTTGCTAAGGTTATGCTGAATAGTAACAACAGCCGTGGAACTACAAGATCTGGTTGAATATTTTCCGGGTTAGCTTCCGTAACTTAGATAGGTCCATGAGAGAGTTTTGTTACTCCTTTTCAATGGACACAAACATTTGAAAACTACTTCCATGTTTTTTTTTGCAACTCATCTCATCCTTGTCCAGTTCCTTCACGGATCTGATCTAGAGATTGGCGCCCTACAAACCTGCCTGAACATCTTCCAGTTTATCGTCTTAGGATTTGTGTAAGGTGAAATTATCGTCCGAAATGGATCTCAGCTCGGATACTCTCCACGGTTCCACCTTAAAATTTCCTTTATTCGAGCGTTAAGAGGCAGGACCCCTTCCCATCCCATCCCCGACAAAAAAGGTTGGATGGTGTCGCGTATGACACACTGTAAGGTTACTATTTTGGATGTTGTTGTAGTAGCGGTTAAAGAGTTTGTTTTTCCCTTGAAATCTCCTTCCGAATAGTCGCTAATTTTACTGACACAGACATCGACAAAGTCCTTGGAGAACTCGTCCTCGCACGCTATCATCTGGTAATCGGTTCATCCTGGTTATTGATCATGTACTTCACGGTCGTTTCCGACCACTTCACCTCGATCTAGACCCAGTGTTTCTCGCGATCTTTAAACTGGAAGAACACCTTTCCGCCAGTGCAACTTGTAGATGATCCCTGGCCACCTGTACAATTTTCTCGGCGTTGTAACGCAGCCGCATGGACCGAAGTGCTGTAGGGATACGAGGCTCGATTTGCCGTACAGGCCAGTCAAAATTATCAAAAGAAAGGGAGCTTCTCTGTGAGCTAAGCAGCAGCACGGGCTTCCTGTAGGTCAGCGACGGAGAAAATGGGCACATGTCAAGGGATATCACATGCCTAGGGATTAAGAGAAACACAACAAAAGGAAATTTTAAAAAATATGAAAATTGAAACGATGTTGGCCAGCTCAAGTGCCGTCGCTGCTCGAGGGTCCAGATGTTATTGGACCCTGGCCGTGTGTACCTACACGCTAAAATATAATAGCCACGAACATTTATATAAAAATGTTAAGGCCCCCCTATTGCTGAGAAATTATCGCCAAAACGGGCGATGTGCCTACACCGCAGGTCGAGCAACGCGGAACCATGGAGCGGTATAAAGAACGAGGCAAGGAAGAAGAAGAAAGAAGTTAAGGCCCCCCTATTGAATCACCCTATGCTTCTCGAACGAACAGGAGACATCACACACAACACGGCACAATCGGGTACTTTAGGTATGCGTAATCCAAGGTCGGTGCACCGGTCAACCGCCTGCAATTTTCCCCCGGGTGTGCTTCATCGGTTTGCGGTGGCGACTTCAAAATTATCAGCACATAACCTCACTTCCATTAAAAAAAAACTCTGAGACATCAAGAGAAAATTTCACTAAAATTAACTTGTAGACGGACGAAACACGTACACGTACGTACCAGACTCTGATCAATTGCCATTATCGTTTAACTGCCACCACGTGTTTTGGTGTGCGTAGAGTATCGTACGCACACCAAAACACGCGCCAGCGAATCAAAACCGGTCACATGCGATAGTTTCTTGATTACGTCCATGATCGAAACAAGTTTTCGCGTACAATATCATGCGCCTGTTCCAGTAAGGTCCCATCAAAGTTATCCTGTGTCGACGAGACACTTGGGTTCGTTGACACAGCAAGAAAAGCAACTTCGAACGATCGCAAGTGGTTCGTGGCCCTGGAATCTTCCTAGCGGTTTGCTAGTTTTTCTTACTAGCGGGGAAGCGCTGGTTGTAGTCATCAACCGCCAAGATTGCAATGCTCACGCTTTGTCTCGCGTGTGGTCCATCTTCTTTTAGCGATGCAGAAAGGTGTGGAACCGCTGTGCGTCTATACGGACTCCAACTATAGTTTGTCATTGTTCTCATCAGTGGTACACATAAATCGAATCCCCAAATATACACATATTAGCGATTCAGAGTTTTTTTTTGTAAATTAAGAGGAGTTTGGTAGATTATGACCGTTGTAGTAAAAACGGGTAGCTCCGGGAAGATTTTATCGTAGAATCGGCTGCCACAAGACGCATTTATTAATGACAACACGAACATCCATGTTCACATTGGGATTCGAATCCACGCTGCGGCTACTCAGAGATAGAGTGTCATCTATACCAATCCAAGTGTAAGGATGGCATCTCGAAAGAATCCGAAATACTCACTCGAATTACCATGTGTGTTCTTACCTGAAGAGAGGTCCAGTTGGAGCAATATGTCAGCATTTCGAAGCCTGGAATTCCCTTTATACATGGTGGCACACGGAGACCTGGCGATTTTTAAAAAGTCATACAAAATCAGTTTTTTTCTGACACTATAACACTCAGAAAACGCAACAATTTAGCTTGAACCACTGTAGAAAAAATATCATGCCAAGGAATGGTGTCCATTTCTCTCGGCAGGTTTATATCAAGATTTGTCAACGCTCGGTCCCTTCGGCTTAACCAGGTCTGACTTAATTTTCTTTGGGTTCTTGACATTTTTGTTGAGGAGCATGTTGCGTTTACGACTACCGTGTGGTAGGAATCTTGAAATTGCTCAGGAGTTGTAGCAGTGGAGAAAGAAAATAAAAATCGTTTAAATATGTAGTTGGGAAGCACACAAAAGTCAAGAGATTAAAAAGCCGCCATCATTAATTTTATTTAACTTTTTGCGTTTCTTTTGACTGGCTTGTAATTAATTCTATATTCAATTTTTCAGATTTCAATCCATTGCTTCAAGTTTTTGGCGAAACATTCTCCAGCAAGCTAAACACATGGAAACCTAATGCAGAAATCAAATTTCTCGAAATATTCGAATCGACCAATCAATTGTCATATACTGATTGGATACGAGCATTCACTGCGGCAATTTTCGGCCAAATTGATTGTTCGAGTTTCAAGAAATTGGCAAAAATTGATGTAATTCAGACCCGTTTAATCAATGCAATTCCAATTTGTATTTACAACTGAGATGGTCTCTTTTCAGGAATATTTATGCGAAGAAACGTTCACTGCGTATATTAAAGTCCTGTTGGCCACTAATAATGATCTTTTTATAAAATCAATTGGAAAAATGGTAATAAAATTGCAAGATACATGTATTTTAGGACTTTCGCTGATTGAGGCATCGTTTCAGGTGAACAGCTATTTTTCGGGAGTTTATACTGCATTGGATGGGGTGAGTTTAAATTTTAGTGGGTAGAGTTTGTACATCTATCTCAACTAATGAACATTACAGAACGGCAAAACACCACAGCCCAAGGCATACACTGACAAGTCAACGATAAAATATTTTCTTAACATTGTCGAGTGCATACGAATTCACAATCAGATGTAATATTTAGGATTTGATCACATAATTGCAGATTTATGTAATTACTTTTTTTTTTAATTAAAAATTTAGCTCAACTTCAATCATTGCCTTAAACTATCTGTATATTGCAAAGGCGTGCGTCTATTGCGAAGCGTACTTTATGGCCACTTTGTGCTTGGAATTGTGGGCGCTGTCGGGTGATGCACCCGAGAAACCATTGGAAAATGATGACTATCAGTCGATTGCACAAAAGGTAACGTAAAGCAATAATAATAATGTCAAAAGAAAATATTTTTCATGTTTTGTTGGTTTTAAATTTTCAACTCCAAGGCAGAAATTTGGTCATTCACCTTGGTCATTCACCTTGTGAAATAACGAATTGATGTTGTGTAAACTTATTCAATGTCTAAAATTTTGTTCTTGTCAAAATAACTAACTTGCCTAGTATTTACATAAACAAATAAATTTTTTAGGCCTTCACATCTATTGGATACGAAGACGCTCTTTCTGGTTTTCTAGATCCAATGAACTCACGATTAGACTACTTGTCGCTGCAAAATCGATGGGATGCTGTTTTACTTGAATTCGATGCAGGATCAAGCAATTCGTCTGTCTATGAATCTTACTTGCGACAGTATGTACAATTTATCATATTTCGTCTGAACTAACGGCTTAATGCAAATCAAATATATTTAAACAGATACGGCTTCTACTCTCTGGCTGCCAATGTAGATGAGAGCAAGCAAGATTTTGAAGTTCTATGGCGTCTTGGCAATTGGGATATATCACAAAATCAAACTTGCCTCTCGGATATACAGGATACGCAGGAGGATTTGGAGCGCGTCTTTGAGAGAAGTCACTACGCAGCTTTGCGATCGATCAAGAAAATGGAAGAAGAGAATGTCATGACCGCGGTGGATACAGCACGCAAAGCTATTGTTGATATTTTGAAAATGGTCAGTTGTGAATGTACTAAGAACATTTTCAAATATATTACATGGCTACAAATGTTGCAGCAGATTGTCGACTTTTGTGAGGTATGCATTAATTTCCATATCATCTCATTTTTAGCCTCTCTTAATTAGCCCAATTTAAGAAATAGCTCTTTTTTATTTTTTATTTATTACTGAAACAAATTTCCCACAAAAACTATCTGATTGTGGGTGATAAATGTTTTCAGATTCAATTTCCAAAACACATGCAAGCCATCACCATTTTCGAAAAATGGGATGCACTCGCCAATATGGAATACGGATTTTTCAATAATATGGAGTTGGCAGCTTCGCAACGAATTACTCTTTACAACGTTGCCGGGACGAGAGCGGAACGTAGAATCAAAGAGAATTATAAGGTGAACAAAACAGATTCATTTTGTCATCCCCTGGAGTTTTTTATACATTTTTTTTTCTTTTTCTACTCAGGATGATAATATTGTCGGGGAAAGTCTTCTGAAATTAGTGAAAGAATGTAAACTAGCCGGCAACAAGAACTTGGCTATACGAAATCTTGCAAAATTGAAAAATATGGATATATCCACCGAGTTGAAGGTAAGTGGCAAATAGTTTTAGTGCTGATTACGAATATGCTATTGAAAATTAGTGCAGTGTTTGTCTCAGATGGACATTAATGGTCAATCGTTGCACGTATTGATGTTGACTTGCATCGATAAACAAGACATTTTTTGGAGCCGTAGAAGCTACAAATTTGGTATAAATAAATGTGACCGCTGTAGAGATATTGATAAACTACCTTTTCTCATCGGTTAGAACTGTCGTAGCGTGCATACATAAATGATTAGTTTGGATAATTTCCTTAGCCTTGTACCAGCTACATATTTGTCATACTACTTTTTAGACAGGGCTTGCGAAATTTGTTTTCTGATGCAACAACCTTTTGAATTTTGGTGCGGATAGAAACTTGCATATCGATACCAACTATTATCAGTTAAATTACCACAAGCCACAAGTTTGTCATAGACTCCTTTCCAATGCACGTTCGGTTAGGTACAGGCGACCAGGTTTACATGTGGAAAGAGTATTGTTATGCCACCAAGAGGAATGTACCTTAACGCCTTGCTTAAAACAAGTGCTAGTGTATTTTTTGAGTAGTATGAAATCATCCATAGTCTAAAAATTATTTTCCGTCATCGCAACCTAGCCAATAGTCGGTATAAGGAATGCGAAGGTGTTCCATGATGATCCGTCTTACATATGGTGCTTCTACATACCTGGCAAGACCCAACTGCATTGGAGGATCGTTTTATTGAGAGCATTATATCTCTGCGCGGCTGCTCTCAGTTCTTATTGTATCTAATGCGCGCTCGCATTAAACAAAATCAGGGCCAAAGGTATTGATTTTCGTGTTAGTGGCAGATGAATATTCTTGAATGATAGGTTAATGAAGTGCTGCGAGAAGTGGATCCAATTTCGCTGCTCAGGCTTAGCGAGGATGGGTTAGTATGACAAGTCAGGCCGATCTCCGGCCATGACTGCCTCGTCATCCGCAAACATTTTTTTTTTTTGTTTATAGAGAGTGAGGGGAATCTTCATAAGATTCTCTGTTTATACGTCACTAGGACCCAGAGATATGTCGAGATTTTTACTGACTAAACCCCAAAACAGCTCTTCCGTGCCGTGGGCCCCTGCGGAACTACCTTTCGGCATTACTTCGCAGGGACGGCTGTGGCTAATTAGCCGACACTTTGCATGCTAGACTTGCGCCTCGCTTCCTCCTTGCGCAATTCCTTGTGGATTTTGCAGACCGCTCTGCTCACTGCCTCCCAATTTACGTTCGATTGCAGCATAAAACCTACCAAGTTTTGGGGACTAATGCTATCTCCCAGGTCGAACTCCAGTTGGTTGCGAGTCTCTGCGAACCTTGGGCAATTGAAAAGCACGTGCTTCGCATCCTCAACCACCCCCTTGCAGCTAGGGCACTCCGGCGAGTCGTCCAGCTTAAATCTGTGGAGGTACTGTCGATAACCTCCGTGGCCTGTAAGGAATTGGGTCAGGTAGTGATTTACCTGGCCATGTTTCCTGTTTAACCACAATGCTATATCGGGAATTAATGTGTACGTCCATCGACCTGTAGAAGCGTCGTCCCATCTGAGTTGCCACATTCTCAGGGACTCCAGTCTATTTAAATTTCTCCGTTCAACCGAATCGACCGTCGTTTCATCATTGCGCCCGCGGTACAGCCTGTTTGTCTCGTCCACAAGTATCTCCATTGGCATCATTCCAGAAACAACGTAGGCAGCTTCGTGTGAAGTAGTGCGATACGCAGAGCTTACTCTTAATGCGCACCTTCTATAAACCGAATTAATCTGTTTAGTATAACAGGCGTACTGTAGAGCACCGGCCCAAACTGGTGAAGCGTACAGCAATATGGATGTAACAACCCTAGACAATAAAAGTCTTCTACTGGGTCTAGGACCACCTATATTCGGCATAATTCTCGATAGTGCCGCTGTTGCAGACGCTGACTTCTCGTTCACGTGCTCGCCAAAGCTCAGCCTCGAGTCAATCATAACCCCCAAGTACCTAACGGCAGACTTGGATATTATGACTGTTTTTCCAACTCTGATTTTTAGAGTGGACTTTTTTCTACGTTTGCTTATCAGAGCGGCTTCCGTTTTTTGTTCCGCCAGTTCGAGCCCTACTGTTTCCAGCCACAGTTTAATGGTTGTTATGGCCTCGCCGGCGAACAATTCAACGTACTCCGGATCTTGGGCGATGGAAACCACCGCAATATCGTCCGCAAAGCCAACCACAGTAACTCCTCTTGGCATTGAGAGTTCCAGGATAGCATTGTACATTATGTTCCACAGAAGAGGACCAAGTACGGATCCCTGTAGAACACCCGCGGTAACCGTGTATTCCTTTGCTCCTTCGCTAGTGTTATATTTCAGAATGCGACATGAAAGATAACTATTAATTATACCGGTCAGGTAGTCGGGCACACCCATGTTCTGCAGCGCAGCGTGGATGCACTCCCAGCTCGCAGAGTTGAACGCATTTTTCACGTCAAGCGTAACCATACCGCAACATGTACCTTTGCGGAGGGAGTCGGTCGCTAGATCAGTTACTAGTGAAATTGCATCCACCGTGGAACGTGCTCGTCGAAAGCCATATGGTCGGTTTGACAGTTTCCCTTCTTCTGGGACTACAGATGACAGCCGATTGAAAATAATTCGCTCAAAAAGCTTTCCAGTGTTATCGAGCAGGCATATAGGGCGATAAGAGTTCGGCTCGCCTGCAGGCTTCCTAGTTTTCGGAATAAGCACAAGATTTTGCTTCTTCCACCGTTTCGGAAAGGTCTGCTCTGTTTTTACAGCTATTCGTAGAGCTTCGTTTGGAACACCGTCCGGACCTGGTGACTTGCCGTTTTCCAGCCTGGATAACGCCTGATTTATTTCGCTCTCTGTGATGGCAGGAATGTGAACTGGCGCTGATGCAGTGTTTCGTTCTACGGGCTCCGACGTGTGTGGTGGGAAAAGAGTCGAGACGATTTTTCCCAATAATACCGGGCATTTTAGCGGTGGCGCTTTCTGTCCCACCTTCTTCATCACCACCTTATACGCCATTCCCCACGGATTAGTGTCAGCATCATCACAGAGCTGCCTAAAACAAGTTCGCTTACTCTCCTTAATAGCGAACTTAAGCAGTTTACGCGCGGTTTTATAATCCTGAAGCCGATAAATGTGCGCCGGCGTATGCATTACCCGTTGGCTGATCCGCCGCGTTTTCAGGCACTGTCTCCGCAGACATGCGATTTCTTCGGTCCACCAGTAGTTCTCCCGCCGTCCCTTATTGAGTCCTTTCCTAGGCATAGAGGCATCGCAAGCTGTTTCTATCTGCTCTGCAATTTGCGCAGTTCTTTGTTCGGCCGAACCGTCAATGGAACCCGCCTGCAGCAAAACAGCTCTAAACGCTTCCTCATCAAAAAGTCTAGTGGACCACCCAGCGGACGGGAGTCTTGCCTCGGCTTGGCATGTTCTTTCGCCGACCGAAAAGAGAATCGCCTGGTGTGTATAGTGTTCACTTACACACCAGTCGACTACTGGCGCTAAGGAGCTACTGACGAATGTGAGGTCTATAATGGACCCCGATTTTCCTTTTCTGACCTGTGTTCATAAGAACAATGTCGAGGCGCGAAAAGGCGTCAAGGAGAGTTCGCCCACGCTTATTTGTTACCCGACAGCCCCATTCCTAAGCCCAGGCGTTGAAGTCCCCAGCGATTATCACGGGACTGTGTGAGCTCGCAGCGTGCACTAAGCCATCACCATATATTTCGAACTCAAAGTCGTTGCAACGTGGCGGAGCATAACAGCTGTAAATGTAAATGCCGTTAACCAAAGCTGTTGTCACTCCGCTTGGTCTCCCTGGCATTCCCTTTTGGAGTACATAGTCTCCGCAGGTCCAAATTGCGGCTAAGTTGTCCTTGTCTGCGAACCAAACCGTATCGCGCAAGTTTTTGTATTGATCGCAGATGATTGCGACATCGATGGCCTTTTCTTTAACGGTTTGTGATAACAAATCGTGTGCTGCCTGGCAGTGGTTTAGGTTTAACTGCAGAAATCTGATTTGATGATTTTTTTCAGCGCCTCACGATACAGTGGACACTTAGCACTCCCGGTTTGGTGCTTGGAATTTGCCGTCCCGGCTTCTTGGCAAAGTATGCAGTTGGGGTTCTTTTCGCATGTTGCGGCTTTGTGACTCTCGTCCCCACACTTAAAGCACATGTTTGACCTGTCGTGTTGACTAGTGCACTCCCGTGCAAAGAGTCCAAATGCAAAACATTTGAAGCACTTCTTAGGGGAAACCACTTGTCTAAGTCCACAGTTTGTTTATCCAACCTTGAGTTTACCAACCGATAGTGCTTTATTCGCCACCTCCATTGGCAAGTTGATGGTTGCGATTTGCGTGCCTCCATACGCCGTTCTCATTGATCTGATAGCATCGGGTTGTATTTGGACGTTCAACCGTTCCAAGAAAGATGCGAAGATTTCCTCCTTCGTTGTCACTTCGTCCAGATCAAGGCACTCGATTTTGGCTTCTTGGCGTAGGGTTTTCACATCTGCAGCCTTCAGTCCTAGCACGCTTGTTACAATGGACTTATACCCATCCATTGAGTCCCCGGCCGGCGTGGGGTTTCAACTGGAACAACAGTTCCCCCTTTTGCGTACGTCGTATCCGGGAAACGTTTTCGCCCATCTCCCTCAGTTTAGGCTCCGATTTTATTCTTTTGAGAATATCCGCGTATCCATTGCATCGGGCCTTGTTCGCATCTTAACATTTTTCTTTTTTTCCCGCTGAGCGCGTTTTTTCGGCACAACCCTTGTCCAAGTGCCCAGTTCCTGCGAAGCGGGATTACGTTTCGCAACCTCCTTCGCTTGGGTCTCAGAAGTCGCCTTTTTCGGAGACGGCTCCTTTTTCCTTTTTGGAACTTGCGGAGAGGCGGTCTCCTCCACGTCTCGCCTACGCTTGGATCTCTCAGCTGCCAACACTTTGGGGGCTTTAGGAGAGGTTTGAACCTCCTTGTCCTTCCGTTTCCCCTGCAGCTTTTTTGCGGCCAATTTTTCCCTGGCACCATTATACATAATGCGTATGTTTTTGACGCTCTCCTTAACAACACCATGTATATTGGGCTTTGACTCCATGTAGTCCATTAGATCCCTGATCATTTCCCCCAGTTTGCTGAACATATCTACTTGGACCGCTGGCTTCTCGTCGCTCACGCCGCCCTTTGATAACACGGACAGGGGTTGTTGTTGGGGAGACCTCTGTAGTTTGGAGCTCCTTCCGAATTGCTGTCGGAGTGCCTCCACTTCGCTCCTTCTCTTCTGCATCCGATTCAAAGGCTGCGTCTTTTGGATGGGTATTCACATTTATCTTATCTACACCTGTAGCTTTATATGCTACGGCAGCCAGTTGCGCCACTGCTGGAACACTGCGGCCGAGGGATATCGACGACGGGGAGCCCGCTTGCTCACACCCACAGCCGCCGGCACTGGGTTTCCGAGGCACTGCACCGTAAGTTTTGGTCAGTATTTCACCTTCCATTTTTGGTTTGTTGTTTAGGGTTTCCTTCCCATAGTCTAGATGAATCCGGGGGTTGACACTTCCCGGAGTCCGCATACTAGCGATCAAGCACCCTCTTGACCACGCATCCCTTGGCGTACGCTGTTCCACCGTGGATTAGGTGTTCGTCTAAATACCTCCCTATGCAGAGACATTCAAGTCGCTTAGCCTTTGAGCACGGAGACCAGAATATCTCCGCATAGGGGGGAACAATACAACTGGAGATCGACACTTTCCAGAGTGATTTTTTGTAATTAGCATCGCACCGACCTGACCATGTTTTCGTGAACGGGGGAGGGAGGGGAAAGGAGATCCGTTCGCAAATACATGGCCCAATCTGTACGATACCAGGAGAGTTTTCGTCTCTCCGTGATTACTCGGATCATGCGAGAAAGTGGAGAAAAACATAGGAATTGGCCGGAACCGTTCATTCTATGAGGCTCCTCCTGAATAGCTAAGGGTCCGCAGTTTTGCCACAACTGAAGAAGATATAGGAATCGGCCGAAGCCTTTCCACCTTTATCTACCCCCTCACGGGCATCCGTAAACATTGTGGTAAGGAATACTTCTTCTAGTCGCACTCGACACGAAACTACCCATAATCCTGAAGAAGGCCGCACGTTACTAATATGACAGTACGGCGGAAATGCAAGCCATTGCGTTAACTTTTGGTGACACCAATATTGAAAAGTTTATCTACGTACCTCTAATTACACTTTCAATATAGATCCACTCCACTCTGAATAGCACAGGATCCTGCATGGCAACTTGAATGCCCACCACCAACTCTGGCATTCTGGCGAATCTGTGCACTTAATGAAGATTCGGCTACTTGGCATAACTATTGTAATCTTATGTTCCTTGTGATCCTTATCACACGGCTATAGTTAATAAGATCAGCATTAACCTCTCATCTCATCCTGCTCAGGATATTCATCTTAGATTTAATTCTAGAACGACATATAAATATTTAGAAATTGAATCAAATCAATTGATATTTTACTTAATTGCGACAATATGCTCTCTATCTAAATATCACTAAAAATATTTGGAGATAGATTACAAAGAAGATCTATACCGTAACAACACTGAAGAGCTTCTGCAAGTGATTAGGGTAGCTTGGGACGAGATTAACTTAAATTAATTAAAACATGTAGAACTCTGGCTGCTATCAACGGGGACTCGCATGAAACTCAGGGTGGTTTTTGATGCATCCTTCAAAATCACGACAAATATTTCGCTCAATGACGTGCTTCTCACTGGCCCTACCATCCAAGAACACATCTTCTCTATATTCATACGGTTCAGGACGCCGAAATACGTCTTCACGGCTGACATAGAGAAGATGTACAGACAAATATTGGTACGTGAGGAAAATCGAAAGTTCCAAAGAATAGTAGGGAGAATCACCTTTTGGGTGTAGAGAATTAACTACCAGTCACTTATGGCACCATCTGCTCACTGTTTCTTGCTACGAGATGTTTAAAGATGCTGGCTGACAAGGGCGCGGAATCATTCCCACAGGTCGCCCACGTCTTAAATCACGACTTTTACGTGGATGATTGTCTTATCGGCAGTGACAGTCTCCCAGTACTGTTAAAAACACAAGTTGCGGAAGTGGTGTGCCAATCAGAAACGGCTACTCCCATTGGGAATCATAGCTCCGATCATCATAGTAGCCAAAATATTTAAAAAAAAGGCTGTGGGCACTTAAACTGGATTGGGACGCTGCCCTGCCCCAATTGTTGCACACTACGTGGTTAGAATACAGAGTCAGCCTTGCAAATCTTATAGACATCAGAATTCCTCGTTACGTTCTAACATGTCTATTGAGCATATTCTGCGACGCATCGAAAAAGGCCTACAGAGCTGCGTCGTATTTAAGGTCTATGGACAACTAAGGCATCATCACGGTCCGACTGCTCTGCTCTCAAAGAGTAAGGTTGCTCCATTGAAGCTCTGCGCAGCTAAACTTGACGCCAATAGCTAAACGTCTGCTTTACGACTTGAAACTCTCAGAAACTGGTATTTACATGTGGAGCGACTCCGAAATTGTACTCAACTGCATTAACTTCGACTCGTCGTCATTCCACACATTTGTGGCAAACCGCGTCGCTGCAATACAATGTGCAATACTCAATGGCATCACGTCGACTCCAAAAACAACCCTGCTGACGTACGTTCCAGAGTCTCGTCACCAACGAGACTTGTCTCATCAGGCATTTGGTTCAACGGTCGATCATTTTTTTACGATTCTCAATCAACGTGGCTTGGTCCTTTCATCAAAGGGGCAGAAGTGTTGGAAGAAAGAAGGAAGTCATCACTAGCAATATCTTCGTTGTCACCAAGCGAGCACGTGATCGAAAGAATCGACCACAGGAATTCATGGTACACGTTCTGCGGTTCATCAAAGGGCTTCCAGATGAATATAGTAACGCGAACCGATTACTTGATGTCAACGAATTGGATGCAGCCAAAACAGCCATCATAAGGTATCTGCAGCAGAAAGAGTTCAGCAGCGAACTCCGAGATCTATTTCGCGCCGGTGAAGTCGCACGAAAAAGTTGCAGCTAACCCCATTTCTAGACCCCCTAGGAATTATTCGTGTCGCGGTCGGCTGGAGGCCTCCAACTTATCATATGAGGCCAAATACCGTACTGCCATACAGATCCCAGATCACCAAAATCATCCTGTTGGACCTGCACAATGACACCAAACATGTCAATCCCGAAGCACTCCTGGCGATCACACGACAGCAGTTCTGGCCATTGAATGGAAAATTACTCGCTAAATCAATTGTTCACCAGTGCGTGCGATGCACTAGGGCTCGCCTCAAGCTCATCAATCAACTAATGGGCAAGCAGCGCCAGAAGTCTTACATTGCTGTGTTTTGCTGCTTTTCGACGAAGTCCGTGCATCTTGAGATTGTCACCGATTTGACTTCTGAATGCTTTTTGGGAGCACTTAAACGATTTATTGCGCGCTGAGGATACTGCCGCAATATCTAATGTGACAACGCAACCAACTTTGTAGGCACCAAGAACAAATTGGAAGAGATTCAGAAATGGTGGGATTTTTCAGCTGATCGAATCCAGCATCAATGCAGCATCAAGGGTATAGACTTCCACATGATACCTACTCGAGCTCCCCACTTCGGTGGTTTGTGGGAGGCCGCAGTTGAATTAGCAAAACAACTTTTAATTCGGACGCTCGGCAGCGCGTCACTGACGTACGAAGAAATAGAATCAGTCGTAGTCGAAATTAAGGCGGCCCTCAATTCGCGACCTCTGACTCCCATGTCTACAAATCCAAACGACTTGACGATTTCCTAATCGGTGAACCCCTCACTGCATCAATAGAAGCTACAGCCAGACCGTCATAAAAATCACTACTAACTCGATGGAAACTCGTAACTCAATTGATAAACGAATTCTGGGTTCTGTGGACGCAACAACATCTAAGCTCATTACAGCATCGAGCAAAATGGAACCGCAGATGCACAAACATTAAACCTGGCACCATAGTCATTATGAAGGAAGACAATCTGCCTCCTCTGCAGTGGCCCCTCGGCAGAATAGTCAACGCCATAGCCGGCAAAGACTTATCACATGAGGACACGAACCTAAAATCCTCATTTATACCATCAGTCAATCTAACCAACAACATCAATCGTACACAAGTATCGTCTACACTCCAACTGGCTCGCATATACTGCCGCACTTGAAGGACATCCAACACATCAAGGATCAATTCCACGATCTCCATCAAAGGCCAGTGACGTCACCACAACGTACATCATTATATCACAAGCTATCTGGGATTGGCATCATTATCTTCCTTATCTGCAAATACAGCCATCATCGCTGACAATATACTCCAACACCACTTCCCCGATCGACCTTAAGCATGACCAATCAGGACTTCAGCGTAAATTTTACCTCTTAAGTGCAATTATCAGTTTGCGAATAATTTTACTGCAGCTGAGCAGCGAACTGAAGACCACTTCATACAAAACACACGTAATCAAGTTCATTCATTGTCAAAATTCTAAGGGTATAGCTCATTAAAAATTTGAATCCAATGAGGAAGGATACGGAAATCAAGAAGCACAGGTCCGCTTAAACACATATTTACGGACGTATCACATGTCGCCTACGGAGTTGTGGTATGCATTCGCCCAATTGATATGATTTGTGTATGCGAAATCTCATGTCGCACCACCTAACCTGGAGCCAATCCTTCGACTCGAACTCGGTGCAGCTAAACAAGGGTCCAACAACAAAATTCAGTTACAATAGCTCCAACCATTTTTTCGTGGTGACAAAGCGAAAAATAAAATCGAAAACGAAGAGTAAAACCTATGCAGTAAATGATCCGTATTGAACAATTTTAGCGTTGTCCTACGGAAACTGCCTCTACTGGGCCAAAAGTTGCCAAAATACCTCCCTGGCAAGAGCCTTGAAGGTTCGATGCAGGAAGGTTGTGTTTGTCTGTGTATATGTGTGGATTCGAGTTATGTGTTTTTTCGTCATATTGGGAGCATTAAATCTCGGCGCGGCTGCTCTCAATTTTATTAATTCGCGCCGGCATTGAAACAAATCCAGGCCCAGAGGTATGGTTTTGTAGTGTTTGCGGCCAACGAATTGGTTCGAATGCCAGGTCAGTGCAGTGTAATTGCTGCCGGGAGTGGGTACATCTCAGGTGTTCTGGCTTGAGAAGGGTTGGTCAGCACTCCATATCATATGTTGCACCGGGATGCATAAACTCAGGGCGACCACGGGCTGCTCCAAGCCCTCCACCTCCTCCTCAGCCCCCAGCACCCCCAAACAATATGATCAGAAATGCTAGACCTAGTTTAACCCCTGCTCCTCCTCCAGCGGTTTTCACTCCACTGTCTTTATTGCAGTTTAACTGCAACGGCATTCACCAAAAAATTACCGAGATCACTAATTTCATGAGTGTAAACAGAATTCTGATTTCTGCCATTCAGGAGACTTTGCTCCATTCGAACTCGTCTCTTAACGTCCATGGCAATTACGTTATACTGCGCAAAGATAGACCAGCCGCCAGGACTGATTCTCACCCTGGAGGTGGACTTGCCTTTCTAATACACAAGTCCGTACATTAATGGGTATTAGATGTAGATGTCGACGGTACGGCGGAAATGCAAGCCATCTCAGTTTCATCAGGGAGTACTAATATCGAAATTTTTAATGTGTACGTTCCACCACACTCTAGTTGCCCTTCTGGCTATCGTTTCGATATTGGTCCTCTCCTATCTGGAGAGCACAGGATCATTCTTGGTGACTTTAACGCGCACCATGAGCTCTGGCATTCTGACCTCAACAACGATACCAGGGGTATAACTGTTGCCGAATCTCTAGACGCCTCAGATTTCTGTCCACTCAATGAAGACTCGCCGACTCGAGTCACAGGCACTTGCAGCAGCTCTCCTGACTTAACTATTGTAAGTGCCAGCCTAATCAGTGCTACTCGATGGGAGACGCATACTGCTCTCTCGTCCGATCACCTCCCAATCATAATAAGAATTGACAAACCAGCAAACCTGACTAAGTCTGAGAAGCGAACGTCAATCACAAGAAAGCCGATTGGGAGGGTTTCAAAGCATACTCGTCGGCGAAGTTCATCGAGCTACCAACACCAACGAGCGTTCATAAGGCCGAACGAAATATTAGGAACGTCATTGCCAAAGCAGCGGCACGTTATATTCCTGCAGGACGTATCCCGAAAGTTCGACCTAACTTCCCTATCAGTGCCGCCAGATTAGCCGATGAACGAGATAACATCAGACGCGCTCACCCAGGTGATCCCAGAATTCAGGAGCTTAACTCCGAAATCAATCGACAAGTGAAAGACTATCGGAAGGCGAAATGGAACGCCTTCCGATAGTCTTTCACTGACTGCAACCTCAATGAAGGTGTCAGTAAACTATGGTCTACTGTCCGCGCCCTATCCAATCCTAGGAAAGGAAAGGGCAATAATGCCATCAAATTTGCCCATAAGAGCACCCCTTCAGTGCGCAAGCCTGTCCAATAAGCAATTTATTGAACATCCCAAGTCCGATGGCTTAAAGCGTAAAATTAGAAGACGGATTCGCAGTAGAAATGTTGACACTATACCATCGTATACTGCGGACCAGGTCAAAAAAGTCATTGAGAATGCTAAAAACTCAAAGGCCCTCGGACCCGATGGCATTTCGATGGCCATGTTGAAACATCTCGACCTTCCAGCCATTGAGTATCTCACGGCGGCCTTTAACTTGTCGATCTCTAAGTTTGCCATCCCTGAAATCTGGAAAACAGGACGGATTGTTCCCTGTCTCAAGCCGGGAGAGAGCGCTGGTCTCGGTGAATCCTACCGACTCATAACAATTCTATCTCCTGTCGCAAAGACGCTGGAGGCCCTTATTCGCCCCACTCTTGTTAAGCATGCTAGGCTAGAACCTCACCAGCATGGCTTCAGGAAAATACATAGTACCACCACTGCCCTCGATGCGATCACTACACGCATCCGTGATGGGCTAAACCAGCGACGTCCTTGCCACAGATCGATTCTTGTGGCAATTGACCTAACGAGTGCATTTGACAATGTCAATCACTCGATGCTTCTCGCGAACTTGCTGAATATGCATATCCCTGCTCAAGAGATCCGTTGGATTGCCAACTATCTAGCTGGTCGGCATTCCTTCACTGAGTTTCGTGGCAAACGTTCTAAGCTGAGGAAAATCAAATTAGGAGTTCCACAGGGTGGGGTACTCTCCCCCACTCTGTTCAACATCTACATGTCCGGCCTTCCTACACCACCGGAAGGAATCGAGGTGATTTCCTACGCTGACGATTGCACCGTGCTCGCCACAGGGGAGGATAAGGATGAAATGCGCCTCCAAATTAATCGCTATCTTGGGCGATTACAGGCTTTCTTCCAAAGCCGAAACCTCACCATCTCTGCGTCTAAATCTTCTGCGACATTTCTTACCACCTGGTCGGGGGATTGTCGGTGGGAGGTTGATGTACATATTGGCAACAATCCAATTCCTACTGTTGCTAACCCTAAAATTCTCGGGCTCCATTTAGAGAGCATGATGACGTCAGCTCATCACGCAGCTTCCGTTTGCGAAAAGATGCGCAGTAGGAATACAATCCTAAAAGCACTGGCTGGTAGCACCTGGGGCAAGGATAAAGAAACCATGCTAGTCACATACAAAGCGGTGGGTCGAGCAGCTGCTGATTATGCAGCCCCAGTTTGGTCACATAGTCTATGTGATACAAACTGGACCAAAATTCAGGTCTGCCAAAATGCTGCTCTACGCACAGCCACAGGTTGCCTCTTGATGTCTGCCCAGGATCACTTACATCAAGAGACAAAATTGATACCAATACGTGACCACAATCTCCTACTGTCTAAACAATATCTTGTTGGCTGCTATCGTGAGGATCATCCCAACAACAGTCTCATGGACCGAATTCCTCCACCACGACATGTCAGGCGTGGTTTACGAGACCTAGAGAGAACTTAGAACATTCATCATACCAGAGATTTGGAAGAGAGGCCGCATTATTCCTATACCCAAACCTGGCAAACAACACTCCTTAGGAGAATCCTACCGCCCGATCACGCTCTTATCTCCTGTAGCAAAAATACTTGAAGCATTGATACACAAAACTCTTACGACGCACATACAACTCGCCAATCATCAACACGGCTTTAGGAAAATGCACAGCACAACCACTGCATTAGACCGAATCATGTCTAAGGTCTTAAATGGAATGAACCAACCAAAGCCGTTTAAGCGCACCATCCTAGTGGCTTTGGATCTGTCGAAAGCGTTCGATATGGTGAATCACTCGCTCCTACTGACAGACCTCAAAAACTTATCCACACCGTCGTATGTAGTTAAATGGATCGCAAACTACCTTGCCGGACGTCAATCCAGCACTGAGTTTAGAAATGGGAAATCTAAACTAAGAAGGATCAAACAAGGAGTACCACAGGGCGGAGTTCTTTCCCCCACTTTGTTCAACCTCTACATGTCAGGGCTTCCCACCCCACCTGAAGGAATCGACATAATATCCTACGCTGATGATTGTACCATCCTGACATCCGGCAACGATATCTCAGACATGTGTGACCGTATCAACGGCTACTTAGAAGAGCTCAACACCTTCTTCATTAGCAAGAACCTGAAGCTATCAGCACCCAAATCCTCGGCCACCCTCTTTACCACGTACAACCAGGAATACAACCTACGGCTAGACATTAGTGTAAACGACACCGAAGTCCCCACTGTCCGTCACCCCAAAATCCTCGGCGTCACAATTGACAATCACGGCATTTTCAATAGCCACGCCGACAATATATGTGACAAATTGAAGAGTAGAACAAGATCCTAAAATCTCTCGCTGGCAGCAAATGGGGAACTGATAAAGAGACATTACTCACCACTTACAAAGCCATCGGTCGTTCAGTGGTAAACTACGCCGCACCCATATGAACAAACAATCTCTGCAACACTCGATGGAAACGAATTCAAACGTGCCAGAATGCAGCAATGCGTACAATCACTGGATGTGTACGCATGACATCACGAGATCACCTCCACCAAGAAACTAAGCTGCTTAATCTAAAAACTCATAATGAGCTACTCGCAAAGCAATATCTTGTTGGTTGCTATCGTAGTCAACACCCGAATTTCGATCTTATGGACAAAACCCCACCTCCACGTCATGTTAGACGTACATTAAGGGACAAGGAAAGGGAAGTCCAAAGATTCAAAAGAGTTCCCCTCGATAACACCAACAACTACAAGGCGGCTCTAAAGCAGTTGCATACTAGCGAGGTAACAATAGCCACGAATGATCTGTCATTAAACCGTGTCCTTCGAGCTCGACCACCAGATATCTCCAATGACGAACTACAGCTACCTAGAGCCACACGTACCACCTTGGCTCAGCTTCGATCTGGATGGTGCTCCAGACTAAATTCATATTGGACCCGTATCGACAGCACCATTGCAGACACTTGTCCAGCATGTGGAGCCAGCCCGCACAACGTGGACCACCTTTTCAACTGTAATGCCGCACCAACGCATCTAACACCCATTGCGCTTTGGGAAAAACCAATTGAGGTGGCAACCTTCTTAGGCCTCGAACTTGAGGAGAGAATGCCAACCATTTACGAATGACACTAGTTTCCCCCCCCCCTTACTTGCGCCGCTACAACAACAACAACAACAACAACAGACCTAGAGAGAGAGGTACAGGGATACAAGAGGGATCCTTACGACGATGATACATACCGAGCTGCCATCGCTGAGATTCACACTACAGAAGTGTGTCGGTCTATTGCGAGATTAGGTGCGAATAGAGTCCTCTCAGTGCGCCCTCCACCCATTTCGCCTGAGGAGATTAGGCTCCCGAGAGCCACCAGAGTGACATTAGCTCAACTTCGGTCAGGCTTTTGTTCGCGCCTCAATTCGTACCTTTCTCGCATTAACCCGGACATTCAAAACATCTGTCCAAACTGCGCTGGCGCTCCACTCGATGTGGGTCACTTGTTTCAATGCCCAGCTGCGCCCACTGACTTAACCCCTATCTCACTGTGGGAAAACCCTATCGCAGCAGCTATGTTTTTGTCCTTTGACATCACGGACGAAAGCATCGACGAACCATAACTCGAATCCACATAGATGCACAGCGGTTCACACCTTTCTGCACCGCTAAAAGAAGAAGAACAACTATTTTTAGCGTTTCCATCATCCAATGTAGGTTCATTTCTATTTAAGAATTCGGAGGTAAGCGGCTTAGAAGCTATTTCAGAGAAGATGCAGCGGAGGACTTCAATTTTGTCTAGGAAGTGATTTAGGGAAACCTTTAAGCTCGGTTTAATATTTGGGGAAAAATAATACGAGTGCTTCCTCGGAAGCACAATTACAGATGGTAACGGGGCACTTAAAAGTGTTCATCCTCTACGAAAATGTTTTCGAAGAAACATAATTCTGGATGCAGAGGAAACGCTACGAGACCGCTTCCAGTGGTAGCGACAATTGTGAATGAAAAGGAAGCGTTGCAAAACATCTCCAATAGAACCGTCGAACTCCATTCAATATCTTTTATTGATTGGGACGGGAAACTCATGTGAAAATACACAAGACACTTGGCTTATCTAGTGGTTAGTTTGATCGTATAGAAAAGACGCACTCCATTTTCCGAAAGCTTGTACATTATATTGAATTGAATGTTTGTTTACTTTGCATAGTTACTCCATATGCTTGGTTACGCCATCATCTGAAATTGAAAAAAAAAATCAATTCAATATAAAATGTAAAAGCTTTCAGAACGTGGTGGCGCCTTGTCTATGCGATAAGACTAACCACTAGTGCGAGTCATCGGCCCTGTATGTTTTTGCGAAACTGGACTTGAAAAGCTTTTTAGATTTGAAGAACTTTTAGTATAATTTGTGTCCAACTGAAGTTGCACCATATTCACACTTTAAAATTGAAACGCGTTGAAATTTCTTTTCAGACAAAAGTACTGATTGAAGATGCCGACATCAATTGGAAACAGAACAACACAACAATGGCCAAATCAATTCTACATCATCTGGTTAAAACTGAAACCTATGCATTTTGCTTCAAAAAAGTCGATGCCTTACGGTAAATTCATATCCTATTTTTAATTTAACGTCATTCCTTCAAAATATATTCATCCACAGCCTCTACGGGGAGTACCACGCCGAATCAAATTCCGAATCATTCGAAACAATCTACAAAAAATTCTTCAATGCCTCAACCATCTTGTTGGAAAATTTCACCAAGCGTAAAGATGATATTGCTAAATCGCGACCAAACGTTTTGAAGGATTACGCAAAATACTACGACAGTAGTCGAAAGAATATTTATCGAAGCATTGCGAAGTATGCCGATCGGGAGTATACGCAGGTGAGTCGCGTGTACACATTTTTTTCCAAAAATTAGTCAATTCAAAAATCTATTATCTCATTCGACTACAGCTGAATGACTACAAAAATTCGGAAGATTTCCAGCAACGCATTCGAATAATGCAGGCCAATCAGAATGCCATGAAAGAGGCGAAACTGGGCAAAACGGATGATGAGAAGCGAACTTGTTATTTTTTGACGCGAAACGCCGGCATTGATGAGATTGAAATTAAGGCGCTGGACGAGCGGCGTATTGAGTATTTATCGCGTGCTATTGAGTAGGTTCAATAAGATTTGCACAATTTCCCCTTTTTATTTACATCGCAAAATTGGTGCTCGTGATTTCAGAAATTACATAAAATATTGTGTTCTCGACGATGCCATCAAGTGTATTGAAATTTTCCGAATAATCTCGTTGTGGTTCTCCAACGGTAGCGTAGAGCAAATGTTGAATATTATTGAGACTAATCTGAAAGATGTGCCAACATACAAGTTCCTATGTGTAATGACACAAATTACAGCCCGGCTGAATGGCAATGGATCGAAATTGGATAGTGTTCTGCAGGATTTGTTGTGTAAGGATTGTTTTATTTTAACCTTGTCAGTAATGGTTTGCCATTTTTCGATTTGATTTGATTTTTTAGTCAGATGTGCTCTTGAGCATCCGCATCATACGTTGCCATATCTTATGGCCGTGGCTCATGCAAATATGGATGTTAGCAGGTGAGTTGTAGCGAAATAATTTAAAATTAACTTTGAATGATTTTTTTTTTGGTTTTATTGATTTTTAGCTCATCAATTCAAAATCCGCGAATAGATGTAGCCAATAAATTGATGGATAAACTGTCCGATGAAAAGGCCGTCAAAGCGATTGTTTTTGAAATGCGAAAGTCATCTAAAGGTCTCTATGGTCACAAATTTTGCTATGGACATTTATTTTTAAATTATTTTCGTTTTAATATTTCAGCTCTTATCGAATTCGCCAATCGAGATGGAAAAGAGTACAAAAACAAAAGACTGATCCTAACTGAAACGCTACAAAAACTGAAAAATCTCAAAAATGTCCAGTGCCATACATTAGACATTCCGATTTCGGTTGATAGAAAATATAATATCGCAAGTACGTAATACACACATACACACACACTAACAAAAAAAATCCCGGTTTTCTGCAGTCCTTAATTCTTTCGGTTCTGTGTTTTCAGGCATCGTTAAATGGAACGAAAAATTCAGTTTTGTCGGTGGCATTAATGCTCCAAAGAAAATCACGTGTTTGTGTTCAGATGGCGTGGAACGCGTCCAATTACTAAAAGGCAAAGACGATTTACGTCAGGATGCAATTATGCAACAAATTTTCGGTATTGTCAACGATATGTTGCTGCAGGATAAGAATACGCGCAGGAGTCGACTGAAAATTCAAACGTATAAAGTTGTGCCGCTTTCCATGGTAATTTTATGGTGTTTTGATAGACAAAGCTCGTCACAATAAATCTCGATTTCAGCGAAGCGGTATTCTTGAGTGGTGTGAAAACACAATACCTCTAGGTGGATATTTGACCGGTTTCGACAAAAAAGGTGGTGCCCATAAGAAGTATCGGCCGAAAGATATGACATCGGATGAATGCGTCAAGAAGTTATGTGTAAGTATCATCTACACGTGAATAAAAATGCAAACGATCAACATAATGCCTGTATTACTCCAGGAAAAACACAAAGAATCTTATACACATAGGTACCGAGTTTACAAGGAAGTGTGTGAACGTTTCAAACCAGTATTTCATCATTTCTTCCTCGAGAAGTTCCTCAATCCGGAAATATGGTTTGAGAAGCGATTGGCCTACACAAATAGTGTTGCAACAACCTCAATTATTGGCTATATCCTTGGACTGGGCGATCGTCACATACAAAACATTCTGATTGATCAAATCACGGCTGAAGTTATTCATATTGATTTTGGTAGGTCTCCACATAATTTTTTTTATCTGATTGATTGATAAATTTCATTGATTATACTTAGGCATCGCATTCGAACAAGGCAAAATTATGCCCACCCCCGAGACGGTTCCATTCCGCTTAACCAGGGATATTGTTGCCCCATTTGGAGTTTGCGGTGTTGAAGGGATTTTCCGAAAATCGTGTGAACGTACCATGCAAGTACTGCGAGAAAATCAAATGATATTGATGACAGTATTGGAAGTGCTCCTGTACGATCCGCTGTACGTTTGGATTTTAAAGCCGCAGAAAGATAACGACGAGAAACATGAGTGTGAGACAAACATCAATGAAGGTAAGAGTGTGAGAGAGAGAGAGAGAGAGAGAGAAAGCTAAGCTGGAAAATTACAAACAGAATGAGCGACAAGCAAACACCACAGAGTGTATAATGCAACTCCCTTAGAATAATAACTCGTCCATGATGATGCCTTCCCGTTGGTACAAAGTAAAAAAGGCAAAGAAAAGGACCAAAAATATCCGCGAAACTCCAAGCTGAGTAAGGCGATAGGCAACAGACCACAGTCACTTTAATTTTGTGGGTATCGTCTAACGCTGAACTTGGCAAAATAATTAACCTGCAATTGCTATATTAAAGATAGTTAGATTAAAGGCGATACTAAGGAACACAATGCCAGCTCTAATCATTTATTCATTCATTTTCCACATTAACATTGATTATCAACCAGCCCCTGAAAATTGTATTAATTCCCGTTTATTTTTTTTACAGAAAAGAAAAATTCCATTGCACAACGCTCGCTAATGCGTGTCAAGGCGAAACTAATGGGAACCGAGGAGACCGGATGCGGAATGACATCGGTCGAGGGTCAAGTACAACGTCTGATCAAACAGGCGATTGATCCGCGCAATTTATGTTTGTTGTTTCCTGGATGGAATCCACATGTTTAGTATGTTTAAAAGCTTACTGTTACGTTATATTTATAAGTGTCGATACTGTTTCCAGTTGTTGGTTTTTTCTATGTTTTTTATTATAAAAAAAAATTGTGAACTAAATACGCCATGCTTTTATTCTTAAATTTCCACTAATTGTGAGTAATCGTTCCATTCTATACACCAACTGCGGTGCATGTCTGTAGTATTTATGGCATGGCAACTTACCAGCTCTATGGGAACTACGCGGAACTTTGTTTGTTTGGAGGAGAAGAGCCCCAGCGGGAGAAATATCGAGTTATTCAATTTCGGAAAGGTCACATTGGAATCTTTGCACTGAGACCTCTAAGCGTCTATAGCTCAGTAGGTAGAGTTGCTGACCTTGTGACTGAAGGTCGGAGGCTCGAATCCCGATTGGAACGAAACCTTTTTCCCTCAATTTCTTCAATTTTTGGTAGTTTTTCCCAAAGTTTTGTGATTTCGTACAGATAGACACACTCATCAGGTCTTGTGTCTGTTGTCTATCTGTGCACAAGACGACCACTATCTAACTATCATCACAACTCCCAAAGCAATGTGAGCATTCAACACCGGTACAGACCTGCACGATCGAGCGTCATGGTGGTAGCCTTGACGGCAAATCAAAAATCTCCATAGAATTCTCCCGCTATACATACATACAGTCGCTTCAAAATAATAAAGCGCGAGACGAGATCCCATAGCAGAACTGCTGAAGCATGGTGGAACGTGCCTGACCAACGCTATACATGTGCTACTGCTGAAAATATGGAACGACGAGGTAATCCCCGAAGATTGGCACAAAAGCATAATCTGCCCAATCCACAAAAAGGGTGACAAGCTGAAGTGTGAGAATTACAGGGGCATATCATTAGTTTGTACGGCCTATAAGATATTATCGAAAATTCTTGAAAAGAGAATTAATCCGTACGCAGAACGAATCGTTGACGAGTATCAAGGCGGCTCACACCTGGTCGCTCAACGACCGATCAGCTTTTCACAGTGAAGCTACTACTCAAAAAGTGCTGGGAATATAACATCGACGTATACCAAATCTTTGTCGACTTCAAGCAGGCATACGACAGTATCACAGTATCGACCGAAGTGTACTGTACAACATTATGCTGAATTTTGGTATATCGGCAAAGTTAGTGCGACTCACAAGGATGACGATGACTAATACCGTCTCGCAGGTCAGAGTGCAGAACCGACTCACTGGCCTATTTGAAACTCGTACTGGACTCAAGCAGGGCGACGGGATGGCGCCGACGCTCTTTAACCTTGCTTTGAAGTATGTAATTCGAGCCATGAATATGGACAGCAGCGGAACGCACATCAAGTCGACTCAATTAGTAGCGTACGCCGAAGATATCAACATCATGTCTCGAAGGTTGGGTGATGGAGAAAGCCTTCTGCATAACCTCAATAACACTGCAAAGGAAGTTGGACTACATATCAACGAAAGCAAAACAAAGGCCATGATGCAATCAAAAACAAGGACGCCAGCAAATTCAAGCATCACAGTGGGGGACCCTAATATCGAGTATGTAGACAACTTCAACTATCTGGGTTGTAACTTATCAAAGAACGCCAACGAAACCGACGAAATTAAGCGACGGATACAACTAACCAATAAGACATATTTCTCGGTCCTCCCTATAATTAATTCAAAACTTGCGCACATGAACACGAAGCTCCGCGTGTACAAAACGATCATCCGACCCGTGCTATGTTATGGCTGCGAAACATGGACCCTCACCCAAACCTCCGAAATTTTGCTAGACCGATTCGAACGAAAGGTCCTTCGGTGAATTTTCGGGGCCGTTCGCGAGCGAGATCAATGCCGTATCCGGTACAACCATGAGTTGTATCAATTGTACGATGAGCTGGAAGTATCGAAAATCGTGAAGCTTCAACGCTTGCAATGGTCGGGGCATGTACAACGGATGGACGATAATCGCATGCCAAAGAAAGTGATGAACGCACAACGAATTGACGGAGCGAGGTTGCGTGGACGACCGAGAGCCCGCTGGGAGAACTCAGTAGGTGAAGACGCCCACCAGCTGCTGGGCTTCCAAAACTGGAGAACAAGGTCACGTAACCGCGACAATTGGAGATCAACGATTCAGTCGGGCTATCGTGCCACATTGATGATGATTAGTACTTGTAGTTTCTGATTGTGCAACAGAAATTACAAGTTATTAGTAAATTCACTTTTAATTTTCACTTGTAGTTTTTTGTGCAACAGGCCCCTGGCCCCCTACTAATAAAGTTTTTAGATTAGGCATGTTCTAGTACGTTTTCGTCAAATATGTTATTTTCATCAGAAACTTTGACCTTTTTTTAGCATATACGTGCTCAGAACACTTTGATGACAAGTGATACTCGTGTATGTTACAGTTAGTTATAAAAGTCAATTTAGCAAAAAAATGGAATTAACACGTGAAAATTTTCGTGCAACGATTTTCTACGATTTTAAAGTTGGATTATCACAAAAACAGTGATTCGATCGGCTTCGGCTTCATTTTGCATTTGGGGATGAAGCACCTTCTCGTTCGACAATTTATAACTGGTTTAACGTGGGTGTAATTCGGTCAAGGGCGAGTTTCCTGAAGGTCGTCCAAAAACAGCCATTGTGCCGCAAAACGTGGATGCCGTGCGTGACATGATTACGCAAGACCGTCATGTGACATACCGTGAGGTAGAGGCATCCTTGGGCATTTCTCCCCCGGCCATACATTCGATCCTGCATGAACACTTGTCCGTAAAAAAGGTTTGTTCCCGTTGGATCCCGCATAATTTGACAATACATAGCTCAAAAAAAGGCTCGTGTCGATTGGTGCAGAAAAATGATAAAAAAAATCGAATAACGGTAAATCAAATGACGTGAATAAAATCGTAACCGATGACGAATCATAGATCTATGCCTATGAGCCGGAAATTAAACAGCAGTCGACCGTATGGGTGTTCCAAGACGAGCCCAATCCCGCAAAAGTTGTTCGCGCACGAAGCCCTGGGAGGCAAATGGTGTCCCGTTTCTTCGGCCGAATGGGCCCTGTGGCCATTGTTTCACTTGAGGAACGTAGTACGGTCAATTCCGAGTGGTACACGACTATTTGCTTTCCCGAAGTCTTCGGGGGAAATTCGCAAAAGGAACACGAGAAGGCGAATCATTCTTCATCATGGCAATGCGAGCTCTCTCACATCAGTTCAAATTAGCGGCTATTTAACCGGTCGAAACATTGAATTGACGGGTCAACCGCCTTACAGCCAAGACTTGGCACCGAATGATTTTTTTTTGTTCCCATTTATTAAAAATAAAGTACGTGGTTAACGGTTTCCTCCCGCGAAGCAGCTGTTGAAGCGTTCAGAAGCCGTTTTTTGGAGGTGTCTCTATCTAAGTGGAAAAATGCTTCGAAAATTGCTTTGAGCGCATGCTAAAGTGTATAGATGCTCATGGCGAATATTTTGAAAAACAATAAAGCCATTTTTGAAAATAAAAAAAAAATCGTTTTCATCTGTTTTCTAGAAACTTTTTTAGTAACCCTCGAATATGGGAAACAAAGCCACTTACAACGAGGAGTCTTTTTCTTAAATTAAACTCAATTGAATTGTCTTTCTTGACCTGATCGCCTTTCATCCATATGGATTAGTAATTAGTAGTAATTTTCTAATTTAAATTCTAGTTAGAACGGGTGTAGTAAAAATAAATAAATTGTGCATCGGTCTATTCCACAGGCAAAAAAGATTCATCAACTCCCATGCTTTAAAAAGGGTACCTTTTTCTCTACAGAAGATCTCAAAGATCTCCGGGCCTTGTCCGTCTGAATTATTGACCTTCAATTGTCGCGATCACGCGACCTTGACTCCAGTTTAGGAAGCCCAGCAGATGGAAGGCGTCCACACCTACTGTGCACATGCCTTGCCCGTTGCAACCGTCGAACCTTCACGATTTTCGATACTTCCAGCTCATGGTACAATTGATACTACTCGTCCATGTAGCGGATGCGCCATTGATCTCGCTCGACAACGGTGCCGAAAACTCGATGAAGGACGTCGAATCTGTCCTGCAAAGTTTCGGAGGATTGGGTGAGGGTCCATGTTTCGAAGCCATAGCATAACGCGGGTCGGATGATCGTTTTATTATAATTGATTGGGAGGACCGAGAAAAAAGTCTTATTTGCTAGTTGTATCCGTCACTTAATTCCGTCGGTTTTGTTGGCGTCCTTTTATAAATTACAACTCAGGTAGGTGAAGTTGTGTACATACTCTCCCCACTGTAATGGATGGATCCAGGCGTCCTTTGTTTGAATTGCATCATGGTCTTTGTCTTGGTTTCGTTGATATGTAGTCCAACTTCTGTTGCGGCGGTATTGAGATTATGAAGCAGGCTTTCTTTATCACCCAATCTTCGAGATATGATGTTGATATGGTCGGCGTGATGAGTAGCGTTCCGATGCTGTCCATATTAATGGCGCGAATCACAAACTCTAAAGCTAGGTTAAAGAGGGTTTATTACCCCAGTAGACTCGAATTTTTGCTCGTCAAAATCATAGATCCAGGTCCTCCGTGATCTTCTGCAGATTGATAAGCTTGGATAAGTTACTTCAATTCATCGCCGCGGCTTATCGGTGTGATCTAGCGTTGTCGAGGGTCCTTCCTCTATCCTGTTAAATTTTTTCCTGATAAGGCTCGATATTATAATCGTATCCCGAAGATGCAAAACGGTTTTCATAGACTGGAACGATACGGCCTTCTGTTGATAGGAATGGTCAGCTGTGTGTGCGTAGATTTAGGTGTACTAAAATCTCTTGACCACATATATATCTTACGGGATACCTACATAATCCCGAAAAACAAAATCCCGCCCGTTCATAATCCCGCTTTTTCCAAAAAATCCCGCTTTACGTTATTCCGACATTAC
Source organism: Microchrysa polita (assembly GCA_949715475.1). Classification (NCBI taxonomy): domain Eukaryota; kingdom Metazoa; phylum Arthropoda; class Insecta; order Diptera; family Stratiomyidae; genus Microchrysa; species Microchrysa polita. Next base: position 24,335,345 of record OX454419.1, on the reverse strand, counting down.
AAAATCCCGCCATTCCAAAATCCCGCCATATCAAAATCCCGCCACCTCAAAATCCTGCCATTTCAATATCCCGCTATTAAATAATAAAAAAATGTTTTTATTGTTAACAAAAAAATATACACTGAGCTTCAATGAAACCGGGCCACACGGTAAGCGCGAACTATAATCAAAACAGGCATTGTGTTTGTTGCGTTAGTTAACGCTACTTCAGATAAAAATCATAGTCATTTAAATTGCTATTAAATGCACTTTCTGTAGATATAACTTTCATAGTTGTAAGTTTCATACTTTTTGAGAAAATTCAATTTGATATCGAAAGTGGCGAGTGGCCCGGGAGGGGTACTAAAAGTCGACTTTTAAAATCTCGACAGCACAAGTCGAGATTTTTTCCTTTCCAAAATCTCGATTTTTTAAAATCTCGACTTTACAATATTTCGACAGTTGACAATATCGACAAATTATAACCTCGAAAAATCTCGACAATCTCGACTGAAAATAAATTTATATTTGAATTTTCTTAGTACATATTTATTAAATTTAAAGAATGTCCTTTCACCATTAGTTTTATTTTTATTTACGTCAATTCCAGTCAATGAAAAATAACATTAAATACGAATACAAGTGCAACAAAATTGTTGATAAAAAATTACAATACGAAGAACCGATGTGATTCTAATACCCAGCGCCTGATGGTATGAATGTAATACCTAACACCGTTATACAGAATGGCACACGGGAGCCCACCATTTTTTTCTGCCATTAAAATACTCAAGACATTTGCGGAATTTAGATGGCAAAGCTTACTAAAGAAAGCGCCTGAATTCCTCAACTGTCCTTAGTGTTTAAGCAGCAAAAAGAATTGTGAAGATAGATTTTTTATCACGTTTTTGAAATTGCTAAGCTCCCGTGTGCCACTTTGTGTATTTGTCGTTTCAATATTTAACCGTTAATAAGAAATATAAAACCGATATGGCTTTTCCTTGTGATAAAGTTTAATCGTCTATGCCAAGCCTCAACATTATTTGGTATTTTTCCCATGGATATAATTAATTCCAAACCAATCTGCTATTTTTTTTGGCCTCTGCATCCTCCAAACTTCGTGTCAATTCGGAAAAATACATAGGTATTTTAACGGCAAATGTGATGTAGTAAGAAGGTAAGTATTCTTTTTTGCTTTTTAATATCACGTTCCGCGCGCGCGATTTATGAAAGAATACTTCAATTTTAATTAGGATCATGAATCAAGGGCTTAAGTAAGAATCTATTCCACTGAAATTATAATGCCCTACCGGTTTTTCTAGCCAGTGGAAGCCGAGGAATAACTAGGTTTAACTTGAGTTTTTATGTGTGATGCCAATTTGAAGCTAATACAGTCGAGACTCGATAACTCCAACCTCAACAACTTGAATACCCCAATATTTCGAAGAACTCTTCCGGTCCCATGAATTTTCTATATTCGGATTCCAAACTCGAAGAGTCGATTGAATGTATACATAACTCAAGCGTAACGAAATTAGCGGCATATGCCTTAGTAGTTTCTCGTTTTACCGTTACCGTAACTCCTTGAGGAGTGGTCTTGTCAACTATGTGTCGTGTGAATTCGGTGTGTGTTGTCTGAATTGGGAGTATGATGCAGTTAGCAGACACACTTCATACTGGATAATAAACACGCGACGTTTTGTTTTGCAACGCGAGTTTTGAAAATTAAAATAACAACAAGAAAATTTACAAAATTTCGTTTTTATGCAAGTTTCAGCGAAAATTCCAATATCCAAAATTAGTTTATGTGAAATTCCTGTTTTTTATTTGCGAAATTTCCGTACTAATTATAATTTATAATAAATTTTTTGAGCGTTCATGTAAACATCGAAAAACACAAAGATAGAAACATGAAGGATGGTATGAATATAAAGAAATTTGATTCAACCAGCTAAGTTGTGACTCGCCGTAACTGAATTTTGGACCATCGCTTTTTAAAATTCGATGTAAATCCATTTTACCCAAATTATCCTTCGCAGAAAACATTAGCATCAAATTGTCTAAACGTTAGTCCCCCATTAACGTTCGTAAATGATTGATTTATTAATCTTAATTTATTAAATGATCCTTCGCTCGAAGCTGATGTCACTGGACATGCCAAAATAACCTGAATAATCTTGAAAGCTTTCGGTCCTTAGTTTGAAAGCCTCTCTCGCTATCTCCCCAAAATTTTGACACTCGGATCAATTATCAAGAAGAATTTGAATTCAGCATGAAGGCATTCAGGGATCTCCTTTGAAATACAAAAATTAAGTTTCGATCACCACAGCTACTGAGATTATCGTGCAATTTTTCCTATCGACCGGAACTTGAAATGGTTCGGCTATTTTCTCTGATTACTCTGTGGATTTTGAAATAAAAACGTCAAGAAGGATTTTGAACTCTTCTCGGTAAAATGTTGCAAAGTCTATTTCGGAGCACGATGAGTTCGATGTTGTTTTTTGTAGTCCGATTCATGGTCAATATCTAATTTTCTTGCGAAATTCATCGATATTTGCACTAACGCATTGATTTCGCGGTCGTTGCTAATGTCTTTAAAAGACTTTATTGTACTGCGAATGAGGGGCATGGCGTCAATAACTTTAAGGTTCTGAGCTTCCAAATTTTCAGTTAAATTTTTCAATTTAAACATTAGTTTTATGTTTATATGCTGATTAGCTCTGTTAATATGTAAGTAATTTCAATTACATAGGGACTTTTAATATTGCAACTTTCAAATCCATCGAAAGGCATTCTTTTGTAAATGTATTATTGCCGAAAATCGCAATCCTACATATTCCCATTGAGGTCAAATTTGCCGATTGCAGATGAAAATTGAGAATGTTAGGGGGGTGAGACACCTTAGCAGTGCATTTCAGAAACTTGCATTGAACTGAACTGGGCGCCAGCTACGCACACAAATGTATAGGAATATTCTCTGATAGTGAAGCGGCCATCAAGGCACTGACCAGCTATACCGTTACGTCAGGACTTGTTCAGTGTTGTCTCGAGGCGGTGAAAAAAACCAAGCTTCAGCAATAGGGTATATGGGCATCGCAGATAATAAAGGAGTATTTGCACTATTAGATGAAAGTTGGTTTGTTGACTAAACAGCAATGAAATTAATGTCAAATGAAAGGATATATTAAAGAGTAACGAATATACATATGAGTTTTAGGCCCAAAAACAATGATCGAATGATCCTTCCTGTAGGAAGACTTTTGTTTGTCCCTTTGATAATTCTTATTGTTTCTTAACTTTTGAATGAATAAACGTAGTTATTTTGTTCGCTTCATGTTTAATATAAATACAGTGGAACCAAGAAGTCACCTACTTAAGGCATAGCCAATGGGAGGCAGGGAGGGGCGCTTGCATTTCTATGGAAGCAACGAATAATAATTTGTAGTGTTTCATGGTAGGACGAGTAATACGATAGTCATGGGTTCAATGCTAGCTGCGAGCTGTTTTTGTTTTCATTAAATATCAGTGTTACTCTATAAGCCTCCTATAGTTGGCAACACTACTTATTCTTTTTACGTTGGTTATCGGAGCAAACGCGAGAAAATGATGATATAAGATACATGATGTATGCCTTTTTCGAAGCTTAATTTAGTGCTACAATACAAACTCTTTTTGGCAAACATTTGAAGATTTTGTAAATACACACTTAAAAATAACATATAAGCGATGTTGAAATGTCGAGGACTAAGCGAAAGTGTGTGCGGTTCTCCTAGCCCATTCCAGGGTCGATGATTGGTCGTCGTCCGCCCCCAAAGCTAGAAAATAAATATGCTTGGCGTTCAATAATTCTGTATTTACTTGCGCTCAGAACGCCACAGGATGGGTCATATATTATAAAGGGTTAACAGTCCACTGTCATCGCGGTCCGTCGGAACCGAAATATTTTCTTCGCGCTCGTGGTAGCAAGAGCGGAGGTTTTCCATCCGTTTTAACGTTTTCGCGACAATTTTTTATTTTATACTTTGCATAGTCGGCCCCTTCTCCCCGTGATGGACAAATTGCGTGGGGATGCACTTTGTCGACAAAGGTGGGTGCTGAATGGCCTTCGTATGACAGGACAGCTGGGGATGCGCAACAAAAAGTGGCCGCATGCCACTCGGCGTGTAAGTTGTATACCGGTCGCTCTCCAGCAAACGCCCAAGGGACGGCAGCGTACCCAATAATAGGAAGATGGGTTGTGCTATCCACTTTTTCCTTGGTTTTGGTTCAGATAATTTTTGCCATCGGTTTGGAGACATTTCGAAAAAGACATAAGCCTCGTCAATTATTTTAATCTTTAAGGTGCTCTTTGGGGAACTAAAGAATTACGTCCTTTTTCCATTCAATAGGGACAGTTTTGTAACACTGCTCCTCTTAACGTTCTTCGGGGATTGCATCAATTTCCGTAGCCATAAGCCTCGTGAGCTTTCAAGTTCGACCGTTAAAAGTTTACAGCGTTTTAAAACAACAATCTACACGGTTGAATTAGCCGTTTATTAAGTTTTTGATGGTAAACTGCCTATTTGCTCTTTTGTTTCAGATTGTACTCCTTTCGTTCCCTTCTTCCTATATATTCAACTCGAACTTCACCATTTACGAGGGTAGTCTGATAACTACCCAGCCTCCCCGCCTGATGGTGTCAGTATCGCAAGAGCAATTTACTATCGTGTAGTACATTCTTCTAGACGGCAACTGTCCAAAATTCAGCCGGATCAGACTCGTTGTTTTGCTTTGGCCACGTGGAGTGGAGTGTCCGCCGATTTTAGAAAAATGGAAAAAGAGCAATATCGGCCGGTGATTCGATTCTTGTTTTTGGAAGGGAAATCGCGCAGCGAAATCAAAGAGCGTTTGGATGCTGTGTACGGTGACTCTTCTCCTTCGATGGCGACCGTCAAAAATTGGTTTAACGAGTTTCAACGTGGTCGCACGTCGGTTTTTGATGAGCCTCGTCCAGGTGCCCCGAAAACGGTTAGCACGCAGGATAACGTGACAAAAATCCACGATCTCGTATTGACAGACCGCCGATTGAAGGTGCGAGAGATAGCTGAGACAGTAGGCATTTTAAAAGATCGCGTGGGTCATATCCTGCATCAAATTTTGGGCATAAGAAAGCTGTCGGCGCGATGTGTGCCTCGTTTGCTTACTCCGGACAACAAGCGCAATGGTGAGACCACTTCAAAGCAGTGTTTGACGCTATTTAAGCGCAATCCGAAGGAGTTTCTGCGTCGTTTCGTGACAGTCGAAGAAACTTGGATACACTGGTACATACCAGAGACCAAGGAACAGTCGAAACAGTGGACTTCAGCCGGCGAACGTGCTCCGAAGAAGGCGAAGACTGCTCCATCGGCCGGAAAGGTGGCCAGCGTTTTCTGGGATTCACAAGGTGTGATCCACATCGGCTACCTGCAGAAGGGCAACACGGTCACAGGGCTGTACTATGCCGAATTATTGGGCCGATTCGACGCCGAATTGAAGAAAAAACGGCCCCACTTGGCAAAGAGAAAAATTCTCTTCCACCATGATAACGCACCGGATCACACCTCCGCCCGCCAACGCCAAACTGGTCGAATTGGGCTACGAGATGCTGCCCCATCCACCGTATTCTCCAGATTTAGCCCCGAGTGACTTGTTTTTGTTTCCCAACTTGGAAAAGTCAATCGCCGGGCAGAAATTTCAGTCGGATGAGGAGGTCATCGCCGCCACGGCGGCCCACTTTGCAGGCCTCACTCAAACGACTGTCAACTAAAAACTGCGCGTCCAAAATGGCCGAAACTTTGGTGAGTAACTGTTAAAAGATGCACAACTACATTCACTAGCTTTTATTGACGAGTGGCGCCAGGCGCGCACAGAGGATTTACGGGGCCCGGGGCATGTAAATAAAAGTGGCCCCTTTGAGGAAAAGAACATTTGTCCTTGGAAACTCTATAAATGTTGTTCCTACCACAGGATGCCAGGATGCTGGTACCGGCATTAGGGTAGATACATAGGGCTCTCGTCTTCGAATCATAGTTTCGCGGGATCGAACCTCATTGTAGGCGCAGTTAATTTTCTATGCCTAAACATCACTAACACCTATAGAGGTCAATGCTGCGCTGCGTGAGCATTTTTATAAAAAAAAAAAACAATTGATGAAATCATTAATTTAATAAACGTTACAACTCAATGTAAGAATGCAAAGAGTCAAAGTAGCTCTTAGCAAAGTCATTTTAAGTACGATGTTCTTAATTTTAGTAGAAAAACTGACGTCAAAATCATGTTTCAAAATACTTGGTTTAAGATCGATCCACACTTTTTAGCCATCAGTCGCAGTCACAGTAATTTCTCATACAAATTCACAGATTGTCAGTCAATCAATTAACTTGTATGGAAAGTGACTGTTACTGATGACTGAAAAGTGTGGATCGACCTTCAAGAGTGTTTTCGATTGATTTCACTCTACTTTTTTTCTCAGTGTAGGGGGCCCACTCAAGAAGTTGGCGGGAGGGCCCAGGGTGAAGTTGTTCCGTCACTGCTGATGGCATTGCAAAAATCGAAATTCTTGCCTCTTCATAAACGTTACTAAGACCGAATGTGCACTGATCCATAGGAGAACAAAAGTCTAAAACCAAACCAGTGGAAAACGTTGAGAAATTTTGCTAGTTCGAGAGCATAGTTACAGATAAGACTACAATGAGTTAACAACAATCAGAGAGAGACTTGAATAAATATAAGTTTATGGAAACTAAATAAGAAATAGTCATTTAAAGGGGATCCATCGTTTTCAGTTTCTTGGTTAACACTTTCTCTATAAAACACACATAGTTCGAGGACACTCAGATTTTAAGAGAATACCGATTAATTAGATAAATTTCGGCAGAGTGTGCTGTTGATCTCAACACCTAAAATATATAAAGATCAGTGCCAATTTTAGATTTAGCAATTTTAATTAAAAAAAAGTAGGTGAAGGAAAATCCTATAAGGTCCTAGAAATGCTTTGAATAATGCAAAACAAGATAAATAGAGATTTAAATAAAATTTATCTGACATCAATTCGTGTAATAATTTTTTAGACGTATGCGCACTACGAGACCACTGTCCCTGCGGGGCCCTCTCCAACGCGGGGCCCGGGGCAAATTGCCCCTTTTGCCCCACCCTCTGTGCGCGCCTGAGTGGCGCCATCTTTGAGTTGAGGTCGGAAACTTTTCAGGCCACCCTCGTATTTCCTTACACATTCCCTCAAGCCTTTAATGAATTTATTGAAATCGTTATAATTGAATGCCTGATATTGGGTTAAAATTAAAAAAAAAGTTGTCCTCACCACCACTCACTACGATTTTATCAAGCCTTTACAAGACTAATGGTATACATGACTGTGCGCGAGTAATTTCGCCGCGAACTTGACTGCAAGAATTAAAATGGATTTCAATCGAACGTTTAACGGTTTAACCATACTTCCTCATCCTTGTACTCTTGTACACAGCACAGATGAACAGACATGAAGACGATGGTGGATGGTGCTGCAAGTGCACTTTGACTATAAATTTCAATAAAACTGAAAAATAATGGAATTCTGTTAAGTTCATTCCCACAACTTGGAGTTCCTTAAGCCACACAACACACTGTGCGAGTTAATGTTAGTATTATATTTAGAGCAGCACCACCTCTTCTGCTCAACTCGTGGAGAAAATTCGCTGAAAATTTATCTTCAACAATGCCAGGATGATGCGAATGAATTCATCTTATCGGCGACGAGATAGGATCTTCTTATTCAAGTCATGATACGGGGGATGGATGGCGGCGCGTAAGGATAAGAAAATGGACCAATTGTAATGGAAATTGAAGTTTTGAAATATAATTCTCTTACAAATTGGTATCGTCGGTGGTCGTGAGCGCACTTTGCACTTAATAAAGGTTAATGGAAATTTCTAGTTGGCAGAGTAATGAGAAAGTCAAAAGTTTTTGCGAGAGTTGTTTTGATGTGGTTTTTAAATAAAACTTGGTGATGATAGCTGCTAAGTTGATTTTAGTCCATTAGCATTGGTAAAAAATAAGTCTCTACAGTTTAAAAGACAATAAAATTGGCCGTGATCAGACTGCTCCTGGTGTAGACATCCTCGACTCTTTATTTTCATGGTGCTAGGTACATATACCTAGTTAGTATTTTGAATTTTTGCCCCCCAAAGAGGATATACAATTCATAATGTTGATTATCCCAATTATCGTTTCCTGCCAGAAGACAATACAATAACCTTCACTGAATAGCAGTACTATATTTAATCCTGTTTTTGTTTGGTCCTGTATTCCTGTACCCACCACGATAGCACTTTGAATCCTTCAGACCGTCGTACGCCACACTTTACTGCATCCGCATGTAGCTACGCTCGTACACACCTACTATGCATAAAGTTTTCCCTAACAAATTCACTCTACAATACATATTTGCGAATTCCACACAAAAAGGTATAGCCGAGTCCTTTTTTTACCATTTCTCTAAAAGTATAAAAGTTTATGCAGGGAGCATGCATGTATACCAACGTCCAACTTTGTTGTTGTTCTCGGTTAACATAAAAGGATTCTTCCATTTTTGTCCCGCGTCATATTTGTGTTACAGGATCGAACCGTACAGTACATCACGTACAGGTACTATGCGGGCACTCTATCGTACTCATCCTGCTGTTGTTCCTTTAGCAGGTCTATCGATTCATTAATGAATGAATTTTGTACGCAAGCTATGAGGAGGATTTTTAATTAGATCTGTCTGACGGTCTATTGAATTTGTCGCAATTGAGTTTGGCCGTTTTTTGTTGCTGCTGCATAGGACAACAGGTATGAAGGGTTGATATTTTTTTGTTTTTGGAATTTTGGCAGACACTACCGCACCGTGTCGGGCCGGCTGGGCTAAATGGAGTTTTGATGGAGAGTTAATAGAATTTAATAGATGGAGGTGTGGGTGTTTTTGATAACGGGAGGCTTTAGGTAAGCTTTTTGAAATCCTGGGACTGAATGCTTGAGTATGGAATGTTGAAAGGGTTTTTGTTTATACTGATTTGGGGAATTTTAGCTTTTACAATTATATTGAAAGTGTTAATGCGACGATATGTGTGGTATGGGAAAAGTTATTTATAAAGGAATGATTGTAACTTTATCCATAAACGTGGCCATTATGTCAAGCTCTACTACCAAAAGCAGCATCACAAAAAAATCTGGGCATCGAGAGATTCAAGAACCTACAGTGGCATCAACTAGCTTTGCGGGACCAGTTGTTACCACCCTTTAGATATCAGCCGCCGGAAGAAGCAGGAGTTCCTACTCACATCGTTTGTCCGATTCACCATTTAGATCTATCCTAGAGGTTTGCAGAAGCAGTGGCGTAGATAAGGGGGGGATCAAGGTGATCAATCCCCCCCCCCCTTCGGTCACACATTTTTCATTTTTACTAAAGGTACATAAAACAAAACAAAAGTAAACTTTTCGCTGAAATTACGAGTATTCAACGTGTGTAGTGTAGTGTATCATAAAAATTCATGAATTCATTTTCAAAACTGCAATTAAAAATTTAGCAATTCCTTAAATTTCTATTGTAGGTATGTAAAAGCGTGCCGATGGAATAGAAACACTACAGTACAGGGCTTTACTTTCATCTACTTTTTCACATTGGATCTGGAGTTTCGCACTGGCGGCTACTGAAGTAATCTACACTCTAAAAAATGTTCATGTAAATTTACCCTGATTATAAATGGCACATGAAAACCATCTATCTACAAGGTAAAGATACAACGAAGTGTATTTCAAACGTTTACATAGCTAATGTTGTAATATACTACTTCTGAATTGTTGTAATTTTGCGTACTTATAGAAGTATTTATTTTTCAAATCTGACTCAGAATCGTGCAACTCTGTGTAATTATTACAAAAAAAGAAGTGTAAAATAACACAAAAGGAGTAACTCTCGATATTTTTGGTATAAAAAAAACAGAATTTTCACTTACATATAAACTCATAAATGAGTTTTGTATAACTAGCATTTACCTCTCTATAGGTGTTGGCGACATTTCATTTATCATTTATCTTTACGTTCTAAAATGCATTATAAATTACCTGCCTACAGTGGGATTCGATCCCGCGACCCTATGATTTGAAGACTAACCCTACTCACTACACCACACAGACTATACGGGATGACGTTTCTAACTTACACCATATATTACCTGGCACATCGTGTGGAATTAACTTAGGATTTCCAGTGATTTTGGTGTAAAATTCGAAAATCATGATTATCTGTGTCTTTTTCAACAGAATGTTGTGTAAAAATACGATGTTCATATTTACCTTGATATTTACGTAAAATTACATTTGTATATAGCAAGTTTTACACAAATTTTAGTGCAGCGGCTGAATGTGAATATTTCGTCGGAAATTTTACACAGAATTTGATGGAAAAGTATATAATTTTATATAAACACTCATATTTGTGTATTTTTACTTTAAAACATGTAATAATGCTCAAAGATATTGCGATACACAAAGAATGTGTAATTTTTGCACTGTTGCTTAATTTTACAATGCTTTTACACACATTTTACACAGAATCTGCTATAAATTTACAATCTTTTTTAGAGTGTAGATTAGCTACTAGAAAATTTAAATGTAAGTACTGATTAAAAATTCGTTGCTGGAAAATCTTAATTTTCGGTTAGAAAATTTTAAAATATCGTGGAACACGGAGTGCTCTTCCAGAGAAGCAGAATTTCCAATGTGGAAATATACAGTATAAGATTATTAATTGCTAGCTCAATGAAAAGAAAACGCCGCCAATTTGCGCGTCCTTTATTGTTTGAGTTTATCAACACTTTTTCCTTTTTTCAGTTACAATTTGACGAAAGGTTTTAACGTATATGGCAGGGCAAAGCAAGTTTTAACCTTTTCTAGTTGTTCGCAATTTTATTCAATTTAATACAAATAATTCTCAAATATAGTCTTATGCCGGTAGTAATTCGAAGACAAATTAACAAGCAAACAAACTGAGTTCTGCGGTACACTAGGGTTTCATGAAGATTTTTCAGGGGTTCCGCGAAAATATCCAAAATAGAAAATAATGTAGAAAAAGGTTTTGACAACATAAAGTAAACAATCCACACGAAAAAAATGTTTGTAAGTTTTAAAATTCCGAAGTTTGATCTACTACACTGTTTCGAAAATCAACTTAACAATAAATTTGAACAGCATCAGTGACTTGACGGATTTTATTTTACAACTTTCTACTATATGAATTGGAAATAAAGTTGAGTGTACCAGATAATAAAAAATGAGAGGAGTTTTCTGAGATGTAAATTATGGCGCAAATAAATGAAAGGATTGCATTTGTGTTAAAAACCACTTTAGAAAATCAAAACTTTTCTACGATTTTTTTTTAACAAATGTTCAACAGTCCAAATTTTTAGTGCTGTTGACATTTTTGGTATCCTTTGCAAACAATCATAGGGCCTCGAAATTTTTAACAAATACCTACGAGTATATGCTGCGGTGCCCTACAAGTTTGCAAATTTTAGATATTTCTACTCACGAAGTTCCGATAGTTATCGGAAAATTTTGATTTAAAAACACAGAAGCTGTACTTTATCCACATATACTATGGACATTCCCAACCAGCGTTCGTCCTTAAAAATTATCTTTTCGGGACATATTTATTTATTAATATCAATAACTATCAATTTATTTTAATTCCAGTTTTGGGGTGTTACGTGAAGCAAAGCAGCGATGCTAGATGTTCCGTGACCCCAAAAAGTTGTGAAAACCACAGATCTAACGCAATCACAATCAAAAAATCAAACATTTTTACGAAAATTGGAATACTGTGGATTCATCACCGCAGTAAAAAAGCCAAATTATCCATGTAGTCTCACAATTTTTGCGGAGATTTCAATATTTTCAGGACGCAGTTTTTTCGTATGCAAAAATGGCTCTCTATTTAAAAAAAAATTGCACAAATCACTATGTACTAATTTGAAGTGTAATAAATGCAGAAATTATTCTGAAATTCAAAAATTGATAACCGTAAAAGTATAAGTAAACTTGTAAAATGATCCCCTCCCTCTCCGAAAAGCAGTGCCGGATTAAGCCAGCGCGAGGCCCGTGGCAAATTTTAAGTGCGGGGCCCCTTTGACATGTATTAAGTATTAATGTTTGAAACATTGGAACCTAGATTACCCCAATTAATAGTTCTTGTAATTCATCCAAATATTCTGAAATCAAATCTATCTTTACTAGAAATATATATATAATAGGAGTTTATTGCAAGTAACAAAAACAATTTAAATTTATTAAACTTAAAAAAATACATTACAATAATACATTTTGGTGTTTTTGAAAAATTATAAACTAAATCAAATCATTATCGTACATCTTACGATGAAAGCATTTGCGCAGCCATTGTTAGATAATTAAGAACGCTGCAGTTGATTACCGTCAGGCACAGGTAAATCCGTAAAACACATTCGAAAAGCATGACTCTGGCGCAGTGGCGTAGATAGCTTTTCGGAGAAGAGCGGATCATTTTGCAAAATTACTTATACTTTTATGGTTATCAAATGTTGAATTTCAGAATAACACATTCTGTATTTATTACACTTCAAATTAGTAGTTTCTTGAGTCCTAAAATATTGCATCGATAATTTTGGCTTTTTATTACTGTCAGTGAATCCACAGTATTCCAATTTTAGTACAAATTGTGATTGGAGTATCAGAGCTTTATATTATAACTTTTCAGAGTCACGAAACACCTAGCATCGCCGCTTTTCTGGCCGGAATACCTCAAAATATGAATTTAAATAAATCATGTTATACATATGTCTAAAAAAAGGGAAATCTTCAAGACGAGAGCTTGTTGGGAATGCCCAGTATATACGGATTAAGTACTTTGCTTTTGTGTTTTTAAATTTAAATTTTCCGATAACTCAGAAATTCGTGGGTAGATATTTCTAAAATGTTCAAACTTGTAGGACACCGTAGCAGCACACATTTGCTATAAATTTGGAAGTTATCAGCCAACTATTTGAAAAGGAAATGTGAGTAGAACTTAAAATTTGGACTGTTTAACATTAGTTTAAAAAAAAGGTAGATATGTTTTGATTACACAAATTTAATCCACTAATTTAGAACCTCGTCACAAACACTGTGGACATGCTTTATTTCTAGTACACACTACTTCTTTTTCCATTTCATATGGTATAGCAAGTTGTGAAAGAAAATCGGTTGAGTCTCTGATGCTGGTCAAATATTTTACAGTTAAGTTGATTTTCGGTACAGTGTAGCAGACTAAGCTTCGGAATTTTAAAACTTAGAAACATTTTTTCGTTTGAGTTGTTTGCTTCTTGTTGTCAAAAGCTCTTTCTATATCTTCGCCAAACCCCTCAGAGATCTCCACGGGACCCGGAGAACTTCGTTTGTTGGTTTTTTTTCGAACTACTGCCTGCATGAGACTATGTAGATCTTTCAATTTTGGAAATTTCCAAAAAAATGTTTTTAGAGAAGATTTAGCTAAAAAGAAATTATCTTGAAATGTTCGGTTTATCCATGGTTCTTGCAGTTGGTTCAGTCTTATTAAATAAAAACTAGGTTTTTTCCTTATACTGCAAGTGTTTTTTATTGTTCGGCATACGACCGTTTCGGAAGCAACGTACTTCCTTCTTCAGTGCTAGCCTAATCTGATTACGTTAGCGTTGAATAATTCCAGCAAAAAGTTTTTCCTTTGCTTTGTTTTACGTACCTAAAGTAATGATAAAATAAAGTGTGACCGAACGGGGCGATTGAACCTCTTAATCCCCCCCCTCTTATCTACGCCACTGCTCTGGCGAATTTTCTCCAGTTTATTTCCGAGGCTACCTGGAATTTTCGCCAGTTCTTATCTGGACGATATGTAGAGTCCAGATATGAACTGGCGAAAACTCCATCTTTTTCTAAGATATTTTCTGCCGATGAAATCATCAATTTCCAATTAAACTATTTAGTACTTCCCTTCAGTGGGTCAAACTCAGTGTTGACTGTTGAGGTGATGAATCATAATAACATAATATTATTACAACGACCATGAGCTGGTAAAATTCTTCAAATCATGAACAACATTTCTAAATCGCTGCAAACACAAAATATTAGCGAGGAGCCTCTGTCCGTAAAGTCTGTTTGATGATCGCTGAAATTGTTTTAGGAATAGACACCGAGGGAAACCAGGAGTGCAATACCTTCTAAACTTGAATGAAATTGAAATGATGTTTCATAAAATACATATAGTGACTCCCATGATTTCAATTTTGCAAAAATCAAGTTTTGGTCTAAAAACGGATCTTCAGACAACATTTTCAGTAACTGTCTTATGATCATGCGGCTTCAATTCTTCACCCAATGTAGGACGTAGGAGGGATGTAGGGCCAAATGTAGCTCTGGGGCAATATCCAATTCAGCTGTACGCTACGGCTGCTACGTTTTCTTCACTTCGTATCAGTCAAATTCAAACGTTGCCATGGTGTGACGAATCGCCCGCTCACTGAAGCGATTTTTTATAGTTTAAGTGTGGAATCAATTCAATGATCAAATAAGCTAAATGAAAGCTTTAGAACTGCTTATAAATTTAAATTGGAAAAATCTGATGTGATTAGTCCCAAATCTATGAGAGATTTTTCCAATGATAGCAAATTAGAAAAAAAATGAGCTGAAAAATGTTTCTTCCGTTCTGGAGCGAAATGTTCGTTGGGGCCGCCAGATTCCACTAACCTTGCAAGGGGAGCATGCACTGAAAAAGGTTGGGAACCCCTGATTTAGTTGATGATAAGCTTCCATGTGTTTAGTTAGTGCAGAAAGTATATTTATCAGTTGGGACAATAAACACATCACTGTCCCTATTACGAACACCCTAATTTCTGCGTTTCATTCTAAAAAGTCCCACTTATTTCTATAAATATACTCTATTTGAATTGAGCCCGACTAGTATTGTAATATTTAACCATTTTCCAATTAATGTACATCACTTGAAAATTTCTTAAGGTTTGTGTTCGTAAAGACGACTCATGTGATGATCGCTCAGCGAGCGATGTTAGTTAAACCAACATTTCTGAGCACTATATGCTGATATTTTCTATACAGAAATGTTCCTTTGGGTCATAGTTGACACAAGGAAAGTACCACCATTCAAAAAATATTCAAATACGGCTCGGAATTGGATGCAAAACTACGATCGCTGAGCGATCCTCACGTGGGTCGTCTCTACGAACACGTACCTTTAAAATGCAAAAAAGTGGTTTGAAAAAAAGTACATAAATGGTTGGGTGGGGTTCCCAGAGCAGATTCAAACTGCTATAATTTTTTAACTAATTCACGAATTCAAACATATGCATGCTTAAAAGTTTCTATGTGACACATACTCAAATTACATATGCATGAAAATATAATGCAAAAAGTTTTTCTGTAAAAATGTTGAGATTTAATTTTCTTTGAAGTCTGTCAGACCTAACCCAACCATTCGAGGAAAATTTTCCCAAAAAAAAACCTAAAAATTAAAACTTTCTCTTCCTTTATTTATTTTTTTTTCTGGCAAGCGCGGGGCCCCCATAAGCGCGGGGCCTGTGGCATTTGCCACCTTCTGCCACGTGGTTAATCCGGCACTGCCGAAAAGCTATCTACGCCACTGTGCAGAAGGCATTCATCCCGTCACGCACAGCCTTATCGCACTTTGGACACGACCTCTCTGACCGGACTTCATGTTGTGGTAGAGAGTGACAATGAGCAGAGCCGTGCAAATACCTAGGGCGAAGCTCGCAGAGTTGCCACTTCTCCTATTGGTTTCCAAAGTCTCTCATTTATAAAAGCACAAATATGAATTTTAGTGATCAGCGAATCCATCGGCTTTATGGGTATTTTTTAGCTTACAGATTCAGTTCAGTTAGTTAGAGTAAAATATTCCTGACGAAGAGATACCGATTATTTATTTTACATTGCTTTTGCCAATTGATTTAGGGAGTACGATTTGTCGGTTATTTATTACACGTTGCTCGAATTTTTTAGTAATGTGTATTTTTGAATTAAAGAGAAAAACTAGGAAAAAACTTTAATTTAAAATTTAAAGTTTGACTTTTGTACGCATGATGAAAGACTCTTCAGGCGCCGAGTGAGTCGAAACAAGCCTATCCGTTTTTACACAAACTTGGACAGAAGAAGTTTCTTATGAAAGAAATACGCTAAAGGACGAAAAGATTTAAGTCCTAATACAGTCTCAAACTAGCTGCCTACTGGAAAATTTGTAGAGGATCGATGACATTATCGAAAATGCTTTTACTTATGTGGATATAATTCGAAACGTAAGAAAACATAGTGCGATATGACACTAACACGAGTGCTTAATTTAGCATTATTGGATGTGTCAGCAATAAAAATAAAATGTATAAGATACCATGCATAGAGACGACAGCAGTCTTATAGATAATAAATCTATCACACAATCATTCATTCAAAAGAGGGTACAAATTAGTTCTCTATTCAAACATTGGTGACCCCGACGTGATCCTGCCCTAAGGGTCACAGATCCCAATTCCAGAGGATACATTGTTTCGTGACGAGTGGTTAGTAAACTGGCTTGTGGACTTTGATTTCAGCCTTTCTACGATTGTGCGCTCTACTCTAACATCCCACGTTAACTATGGAGGATCTACACTTACGGTCAAAAGTATCGACTCAACCAAATAGCACGTGTATTTGTACGTGTTTTTTGGAAAGTATGATAGTTATTCATAAAAGTCGTATGTCGTTTAAAAGTTCGAAACCTTAGCTACCTGTTGGTACCCTTTTTATCAACATTTGCTTTGCACTTTTTAAATTATTGCCACTTGTAACAAAAAACCCAGAAAAATTGAAGTTTCAGGTAAAGGTCAGGTCAGGTAAACTACCCCTATAAAAGCGCCCGTAATCGGTTTCTCATTATCAGTTGCATCAGGAAAGTTAGGTAACTTACATCTGAAGTAATTTCAGTCACTGTTTGGTCATCAATGGATACGACGCCAGAACAGGCGGCACAAGTTATAGTTGTAAATCATAGTCAGCGAACCGTCGCTCGCCGTCTTGGAATGAGTCAGTCTGCTGTGTCGAGAGTTAGCAGGAGATTTCGAGAGACTGGTAGCTTTAATTCGAGACCAAGAACGGGCCGCCCTCGATCCACTTCAGAGAGAGACGACCGTTTCATTGTAACAAGTACGTTACGAAATCGTTTCCTCACGGGTGTTGCTGCGCAGCGGAACCTGAGGCGTGTTCGCGGAGTAGCTGTCAGTGACCGCACGGTAAGGAGACGATTAAGGGAAGCGAATATCACTCCAAGACGGCCTGCCAGGGGCCCCAAATTGACTGCACGACACCGACAAGCGCGCCTCTTATTTGCTCGTAATCATCTTACTTGGAGCGATACGGAATGGAGCTCAGTATTGTTCACTGACGAGTCTAGAATGTGTCTGCATGGCAGTGACAGAAGATGTCGAGTCTACAGGCGTCCAACTGACCGATTTGCGCAGTGCTGTTTCACTGAAACGGTTGCATACGGCGGCGGTTCCTGTATGTTGTGGGCTGGCATTTCATTGGAGGGAAAAACGGATCTCGTATTCGTGCCCACAGGAGGCCGAGGAGGAGGGCTGACAGCTGAGCGATACGTTACCGATGTTCTCCGTGTCCACGTTGTGCCCTATGCAGCATTTATTGGCGAGAACTTTACTTTGATGCACGACAATGCCCGGTGTCATGCGTCGCGCCTCACTCGGCAGTTCTTGAATGAAGCCAATATGTCGTCACTTAACTGGCCTGCGCGCAGTCCCGACATCAATCCCATTGAACACTTATGGGACGAACTCAAGAGAAGAGTCCGATCCAGAAATCCAGTCCCTTCGTCCACTGAAGAATTGAAGGCAGCCCTATTAGAGGAGTGGAACGGTATTCCTCAAGATACCATCAGCAACTTGATCAAATCAATGCAGAATCGACTGGAAGCTGTCATTAGAGCAAGAGGAGGAAATACCAAATACTAAAATAATAAATACTTAACTAATTTTCCAACAGTTTTTGTTTTATTTGCAAAAAACCTAACCAAAATCCATTTTCATATTTGCTCATTTTCGCTACGGTTTCGTTCAAAGAGCATCAATTTTAAAAGTGCTCACCAAATATTGGTTAAAATGGTACCAACGTAAAGCTGAGGCCTTAAGCTTTTCAATGACATACGATTTTTATGGATAACTGCTATACTTTTCGAAAAACACGTACAAATACACGCGCTTTTAGGTTGAGTCGATACTTTTGACCGTAAGTGTATATACAGGAAATAGCTGTTGACTGGCAAGGAGCTTCAACATGAAGTGAACAGCTACAGGAAGCACCCGACCGGAAAAAATTTGCGTACCTGAAAACCAAACGGTATGTTCTGGACACACTGTGGGACTGCTTCTATTATGTTGACAATGACATCAGGACAACTTTTGGACCTCAGCCGGAGCATCCGTATTTTAAAATGGACTATACTACAATGCCATACAAACTACTGGCAAACTACACTTACGGACAAAAGTATCGACTCAACCTATAATCGCGTATATTTGCATGTGTTTTTTGAAAAGTACGATTGTTATCCTTAAAAATCGTTAGTGATTTAAAAATTTGAAACCTTAGCTACCTGTTGGTACCCTTTTTATCCATATTTGCTGCGCACTTTTTAAATTAATGCCAGTTCTAACAAAAAACTCAGAAAAATTAAAATTTATGGTGGCTAACCTACATATAAATTATCCCGACAAAAGCGCTCGTAATCGGTTTCTCATTATCAGTAGCATCTGGAAAGTTAGCTTACTTACATCTAAGGTAATTTCAATCACTGTTTGTCATCCATGGATACGGCGCCTGATCGAGCGGCTCAAGTTGTCTGAAGGTCTTAGTCTGCGAAACGTCGCTCGCCGTCTTGGAAAGAGTCAGTCTGCTGTCACGAGAGTTAGCAGGAGATTTTGAGAGACTGGTAGCTTTAATTCGAGACCAAGAACGGACCGCCCTCGATCCACTTCAGAGAGAGACGACGGTTTCATTGTTACAAGTACGTTACGAAATCGATTCCTTACGGGTGTTGCTGCTCAGCAGAACCTGAGGCCTGTTTGCGGAGTAGCCGTCAGTGCTCGGACATCCGTCTTACGTCTACCATACGTACTTGGCATTAGGAGTACCTGAGCCAGGTGGCCATAACCTCCCTCCCTTGTGTGACGACAAAGTTTATTCGGCTTAAAGCCGGAAGGGTTTTCTCCGCCGGGAAGCAGACTCGTAGCGCTGAACCGTTCATTTTTGGGAAGCCCCATCCGCTTACTAGGCAGCAATCAATCCACAAAATAGCTAGGTATAGGCGCATAGGCCATTCTCCCTAACTAGCCCCATCGTGGCTTGGGTTATGCGAAGCCGCCATTTCCGAGACAGGAAACGTACGCTTATGATGTGTTTCTCCCCTACGAAGAAGCACTGCGTTGTGTGAGCTTGTATGGCTGACTTTTCGAAGGAATAGGGAAGAAGTCAGCCATGCTGTGTCACCCATACATGACTCGAGAACGTCATCGCTCGAGGGTCTTTGTACAGATCCACGCCATGGCGTATGATGTGTTTCTCCCCTACGAAGAAGCACTGCGTCGTGTGAGCTTGTATGGCTGACTTTTCGAAGGAATAGGGAAAAAGTCAGCCATGCTGTGTCACCCATACATGACTCGAGAACGTCATCGCTCGAGGGTCTTTGAACAGATCCACGCCATGGCGTATCAACCATACCAGGTGCCTCCCTGCGCTGCTCAGGTACGTGGTGACGCAACTCACTAAAGGCCAGTGTCACGAGGACACCGACCCCCTTGCGGGACGTCAGTGCCCGGACAGTGAGGAGAAGATTAAGAGAAGCGAATATCACTCCAAGACGGCCTGCCACGGGCCCCAAATTGACTGCACGACACCGACAAGCGCGCCTCTTATTTGCTCAATCATCTGAATTGGAGAGTTACGGAATGGACCTCAGTATTGTTCACTGCCGAGTCGAGAATTTGTGTGCATGGCAGCGATAGAAAATGCAGTCTACAGGCGTCCGGGTGAGCGATTTGCGCTGTGCTGTCTTCACGGTTGCATACAGCGGCGGTTCCTGTATGATGTGGGCTGGCATTTCCTTGGGGGAAAAATGGAGGTCGTATTCGGTCCCGGAGGAGGCCGAGGAGGAGGGCTGACAGCTGATCTATACGTAAACGATATTGTCCGTGCCCACGTTGTGCCCTATGCAGCATTTATTGACGAGAACTTCACTTTGATGCACGACAATGCCCGGTTTCGCGCATCGCGTCTCAGTCGGAGTTCCTGAATGAAGCGAATATGTCGACACTTAACTGGCCTACACGCAGTCCAGACATCAATCCCATTGAATACTTATGGGACGAGCTCAAGAGAAGAATCCGAGCCAAAAATCCAGTCCCTACGTCCACTGAAGCATTGAAGGCAGCCCTATTAAAAGGAGTGGAGCGGTATTCCTCAATAAACCATCAGAAACTTGATCAGATTAATGAAGAATCGACTGGAAGCTGTCATTAGAGCAAGAGGAGGCAATACCAAATACTGAAATAATAAATACTTAGGTTATTTTTCAACAGTTTTTGTTTTATTTTCAAAAAAAAAAAACTTAAAAAATGGTACCATAATAAAGCCGAGGTCTCAGGCTTTTGAATGACATACGATTTTTATGGATAACTACCGTACTTTTCAAAAAACACGTACAAATACATGCGATTATAGGTTGAGTCGATACTTTTGTCCGTAAGTGTAGCTATTTGGACGCTAGAAGTAGGATATCGACAATCATCGAATCAGTGGAAAGGCCTGCGGAATCAGGAGAGCCAATCAACAATCCTCAGATTACGCTTCCCGATAAATCTACTACTGCGGCACTTCCGCGAGCAGCTAGTGCCCCGTGATCCTCAATTTCTCAGGTCGCAGCAGGATAGGATAACCGACGCATTGATTTGCATACAGGAACCTATCACTACTGTGGTACCACCTTGATCTGGAGCAACACAAGCTCCCGTTAAACTTCCCTGGGTAACTCTCCCTAAGTTTGATGGCGATTACTCGTAGTGGAGACAGTTCCGGGATCTATTCCATGAGCTGGCGCACAACACCCTTTAGCAGAATGCGAGAGCTTTGGTATCTAAAAGGCAGCGTAACCGGCGAAGCTGAACGTTTGTTACGACACTACACAGCAACTGACGATAATTACATCGCTGCATGGGAAACACTCAACCAGCGATAAGAAAATACCCGTTGGTTGGTATCGGCATTCCTTAATAAATTTCTTGGTTAGCCGTCAGCAACATCAGATTGCGTCTCAAGTATTAAGACGCTATACGACACCACTCAAGAAAGCCTACTTGAGTTAAAAAAAAAACATAATGTTTAACATGGACTATTGGAATCCACAACTCGTCCATCTGCTAACCCGTAAACTTGACCGGCCAACCCAAACGCTTTGGGGATCCTCACGCCTTACCCTAGATTGAGGAGTTCCTCAAGTTGCTCGAATTGCGCTTAATCATTAGAAGCACTAGGAAGCAAACTACGGCAAAGCACTGATGGAGAGAAGATTAAGGCCCGTATTTATGAACATTCCTTAACTCAAGGAGACCTTTAGTCAAGGATGCCGGAATTCAATAAATTAAATGTCATTTCCCATACTTTTTCATAGAAATCATTTATATTCAGTAGTCAATGCACCCTCGATTTAAGGCGAAACTCAAGGAGACCTTAAGTTTTCAATAGACTTGAAATATAATATTTCAAGGTAGGTGGGTAGCTACCTTGAGTTCAAGTGAGGTTGCCTATAGAAAATTTCAAGGTCTCCTTGAGTTTTTCCATAAATCAAGGATGCATTGACTCGTGAATATAAGTGATTTCTATGAAAAAGTATGGGAAATGATATTTAATTTATTGAATTTCGGCATCCTTTACCCCAAATCTCCTTGAGTTAAGGAATGTTCATAAATACGGGCCTAAGTCGTAAGCATGGTAAACTTTTACCGCTATTAACGAGGACTGGCATTGCGCTCACTGTAAGGGCTCTCATCGAATAAATAATTGCAAAAAAATCTCAAGGATGTCAATTGCAAGACGTTACAATTTCATAAGGGAGAATCGTCATCGGCCAATGTCGCCAAAAAGCCCAGCGACGAGCACAACTGGTTTGTCGACTCAATTCGAAGCATATGTTCTCAAAAACATTATTGCACAACAATCAACTCCAACAGCCGATCCAAACGTCAACGTCTCGCTGCAAATCGATCTACTCATCGGTGCCGACACATTTTACGCGATACTTGCAATTGGACAGATCAACTTAAAACATAGCGACATCGTCCCGATTCTCCAAATAATGATCTTTGGCTGGCTGGATCAACACATCGACATCAGCTATATAATTATGCGGCGTGGGAATCCAAACGGAATATGCTCTCGCTTAACAAATGGAACGTTTCTGGAAATTGGAATACTTCAGCCAAAGCCAAAAATCGATATACTGCTAGCGAAAAACGTTGCGAAGAACATTTTGTAACCACATGCACCAGAAGTCAATCAGGTCGCTATATAGTAGACTTGCCATTCAACACTAGCCGTAGCGAACTGAGAGACTCGGAACAAATGGCTATCGAGCGATTCACGGCCCTTGAGCGTTGGCTGGATCGCAATCCAACACTTAACCCATTAACGACGAAACCCTAAAATCTTACCGATTGAGCTGAAATTTTCCACGTCGGCTTAAAATGGCTAAAAACACATTTTGTAGAAAAAAATTTTTCCCCGGATGCCGGGTTCAGGCTCCCGGCACTGTTACATATATGTAACATCAGGCACTCGAAGTACTCGAGGGTGTTACATATATGTAACATCAGGCATGATACGGGGAAAGTGTATTCAAAGTATATTTTTGATTTTTTTTCAAAAAGAAAACATTTCAGTAAATTTTTTTTTAATAAAGCGAAAAATATATAAAAGCCAATATTTTACATGAAGTTTGGAAGGTAGATAATGCAACAATAACGTAGAAATAATACGAAATGTGTGCGAAAATTAAGCAGCCCTACAAAAATATTATGTCAAATATTGTATTATTTTATTTTATTATATATGTGTTTTTGCATGTGGAGTTGTTGTTGTTTTATTGAGAAGTTTCTTGAACACCCACAGAACTAATAGATTTGACAGTTTGTGAATAGAAAAAAAGTTTATAGAACTACAGTAGTTAACAATACAGATTTTGAGGATTATGGAAGATTTGCCAGTAAATTATAAAATTATTGTTTAATTTTTTTTGTCAATTTGTCCATCCGCCCAATTTGTCTAAAAAGGACTAAATAAAGAGCCTATAATTCCTCCTTGTCTATAATTTGGTATACATTAGAAACCATTTCTTCTTTTGTAGCTCAAAATATATCCTTTTAAATATTATATTAGCAGAATTAAATAGAATAACTAATCCTTGGCCTCATGAAAATAAAGCCTTGACTCCTTGCTTCGGATACTTGACTCCGGCTATCATTTTAATCCACATAGGACAGCTATTGTATCCATATTCCGGATTTCTAGAGCAATTCTAATTCCGACTCTCAATATTTTTGGTATGTTATGCCAAATATGGCCGCTCAATTTGCCAGTCAAGAGGACACAAGGGTCTAGAAAATCATGTGACATGACTAATTTTAAGGAAAAACCTAAATAATAGCATTTTTTCTTTTAAATTTTAACATTTATGAAGACTATTTATGCTATTTTCTTAGATAAAAATGTTTTGTTAAAATCCGGAATTTTTGTTAATCCGGATTTTTTGAGAATCCGGACCTTTTTTTTTATAATTTATCCGGACTATCGCGTCAATAGTGTAAAAATTCCATAAAATAAAAAAAAACACTAAAAAAGTACATACTCACCCAACTAACAAACTCTTGAGAGCTTGGCTCTTGGGAAGTGGAATAAGCTCTCATAAGACTCTAGTAAGGCTCTTACAACTCTTATAATGTAGATCTAGTAGCAAGTTTCAAATAAACTCTTTAAGTACATTTATTATAAGATTATTACTCTTGGAGAGTCGTATTCTTGTTACAAGTTCATATTTTGTTGCCTTGGACTCTCATAGAGTCTTTGTAGTGAGAGATTAACTCTTCAGGACTTAAACTCTTATAAAAATGTTCTTACAAGAGGTTTATTCTTATGAGTCTTATAATGAGAGCTTTATAAATGCTTTAGTCTTTAACATCTTCTTACAATACTTTTATAAGAACACCTATAAGAAGAGTGTTGTGAGTGCACGATTGATTTCATAGAAGCTAAGCAATCTGTCACTATAATCACACAAGAAATTTAACACAGCATAACCGACCCGGATTATATATAGCAATTTTTTTTCGACGAAGAAAATGGACGGAATAATATAGTCGACTCAATGAGCGTAACAAAATTCACTGGAAAAACACTAAAAATGCTATAAGAATTACCTGCCACCGAATCCTTCTCCGCTGGATATCGTAATTACCATTTTCTGTTAGTTTTGTTAAATATGGAACACATACTTATGCGATGCACAGAAATAATAAATAAACGTCAAATTTACGCTCATACTGAAACTCATGCTCTCTTATGGAGAATAGAATCCTTATTGTGAGACTTTAAGTTTCATAAGGAGAGTTTAATTTTATTGAATAGAGCTTAATTCTCATAGTGAGACTTTAGTTATTATAAAAAGAGCCATCCTCTTGAAATAAGAGATTTAGACTAATATGAAGAATTTAGTTATAGTAAAAAGAGCCGCCCTCCTGTTATCAGAGTTCTGGCTTTGTATGAAGATTTAATGGATAGATGCCATCTTTTTTCAGACAAAATTGCATTAGGGGAAAATTAAATTTGAATTTATGAGTGATTATGTGTCATTGCATATTCCAAATTGAAAGGATTGTGATTTTTTAAACTGACGAATGTTATTCATTTAAGTTTTATGCAAGATATCATCGTTAGATAATAATTATATTTCCAGAAAATCTTATAAAAAAATTAAAAATAGATTATTTTCAGAGGGCTTTGTCATTTTTCGAAGCAAAATAGTTATATTCAACAATAAAATTTTGATCACATTAAAATGTTGACTCATATTTGTGGGAAAATCATCGTTTGACAAGTTAATATATCCCTCATTCAAAAATGTTGTCTATGTTGTTGTCGAAATAATAACACACGAAAACAGAAGTTCTCGTAAGGTCGTATATTTACATTTGACAAACAAAGACAGCGTATGTTTCAATATCACATTCACTCTTTCTAGCTTCACTTATAATGAGAGCTTGTAACCCTTTATGAGACTCTTACAAGAGTAGACTCTTACTCTGATAAGAAGCCTTAAAATCTTCTTATAAGACATGTGTAATTCTTATAAACAGAGTTGAAGTTTAGCTATAAGATCAATTTAACTCTTGTAAAGTGGTTCATTTAATACTTATAAGACTCTTATAAGATTCTTATAGTACTCTTCAAGAGTTAAATTTCAAGAGTTGATGTCTTGATGTTGGCTCTTATAAGAGTCTTGTAGACTGTTATAAGAGCAAAATTGTTAGTTGGGCATACACCTCGTATACGAAAATAACTAACAATTTTGCTCTTATAACAGTCTACAAGACTCTTATAAGAGCCAACATCAAGACATCAACTCTTGAAATTTAACTCTTGAAGAGTACTATAAGAATCTTATAAGATTCTTATAAGTATTAAATGAACCACTTTACAAGAGTTAAATTGATCTTATAGCTAAACTTCAACTCTGTTTATAAGAATTACACATGTCTTATAAGAAGATTTTAAGGCTTCTTATCAGAGTAAGAGTCTTCTCTTGTAAGAGTCTCATAAAGGGTTACAAGCTCTCATTATAAGTGAAGCTAGAAAGAGTGAATGTGATATTGAAACATACGCTGTATTTGTTTGTCAAATGTAAATATACGACCTTACGAGAACTTCTGTTTTCGTGTGTTATTATTTCGACAACAACTTAGACAACATTTTTGAATGAGGGATATATTAACTTGTCAAACGATGATTTTCCCACAAATATGAGTGAACATTTTAATGCGATCAAAATTTTATTGTTGAATATAACTATTTTGCTTCGAAAAATGACAAAGCCCTCTGAAAATAATCTATTTTTAATTTTTTTATAAGTTTTTCTGGAAATATAATTATTATCTAACGATGATATCTTGTATAAAACTTAATTGAATAACATTCGTCAGTTTAAAAAATCACAATCCTTTCAATTTGGTATATGCAATAACACATAATCACTCACAAATTCAAATTTAATTTTCCCCTAATGCAATTTTGTCTGAAAAAAAGATGGCATCTATCCATTAAATCTTCATACAAAGCCAGAACTCTGATAACAGGAGGGCGGCTCTTTTTACTATAACTAAATTCTTCATATTAGTCTAAATCTCTTATTTCAAGAGGATGGCTCTTTTTATAATAACTAAAGTCTCACTATGAGAATTAAGCTCTATTCAATAAAATTAAACTCTCCTTATGAAACTTAAAGTCTCACAATAAGGATTCTATTCTCCATAAGAGAGCATAAGTTTCAGTATGAGCGTAAATTTGACGTTTATTTATTATTTCTGTGCGTCGCATAAGTGCGTGTTCCATATTTAACAAAACTAACAGAAAGTGGTAATTACTATATCCAGCGGAGAAGGATTCGGTGGCAGGTAATTCTTATAGCATTTTTAGTGTTTTTCCATGGTTTTTCCAGTGAATTTTGTTACGCTCATTGAGTCGACTATATTATTCCGTCCATTTTCTTCGTCGGAAAAAAGTTGCTATATATGTATAATCCGGGTCGGTTATGCTGCGTTAAATTTCTTGTGTGATTATAGTGACAGATTGCTTAGCTTCTATGAAATCAATCGTGCACTCACAACACTCTTCTTATAGGTGTTCTTACAAAAGTATTGTAATAAGATGTTAAAGACTAAAGCATTTATAAAGCTCTCATTATAAGACTCATAAGAATAAACCTCTTGTAAGAACATTTTTATAAGAGTTTAAGTCCTGAAGAGGTAAACTCTCACTACAAAGACTCTATGAGAGTCCAAGGCAACAAAATATGAACTTGTAACAAGAATACGACTCTCCAAGAGTAATAATCTTATAATAAATGTACTTAAAGAGTTTATTTGAAACTTGCTACTAGATCTACATTATAAGAGTTGTAAGAGCCTTACTAGAGTCTTATGAGAGCTTATTCCACTTCCCAAGAGCCAAGCTCTCAAGAGTTTGTTAGTTGGGTAAGTGCACTTTCCCCATATCAGGACGGATGTTACATATCATGTAACAGTGTTAAAAAAGTACTTATAAAACGTAAACTATGGACAATATTTATTTCATTTATTTTTTGTATTGTTTCAAAAAGACCATGTAATGCCATACGATTATTTTTTTCCCAATTTTTTTCATACAATTAAATATAAAAATAAAATTCCTCTACTACTTTTGCCATCGTGACGATTTTCGTCAACATCGAAAAAACCATCAGAAAGAAACCTCTATAACTTCCACAATAGTGAATCAAATTCAGCTAAATTGATTTCTACGCATTGCTAATAGTGTCCAGTACAGGATAAAACACTTTTTAGTGCCGAATTGATATCCTATTCCTTTAGCAGCCGTTTGAAACGAAGGATGTCTTACTGTTACATATATGTAACATCAGGCATTAATGGGTTAAGACCCAATACACCGAATTCATGCGAGAATACAAGGCACTTGGATACATGACGGAACTCAAGAACTGATCTTTGGAGCACCAAATTACTACCTTCCGCATCACGCTGTCATCAAACCTGACAGCAGCTCCACGAAACTCAAGGTGGTTTTGATGCATCCTTGAAAACCACGAAAAATCTTGCGCTTGACGACGTTCTTCTCACTGGCCCTACCATCCAGGAAGACATCTACTTTATATTCATGCGTTTCAACGTATGACGCTGACGTAGAGAAGATGTACAGACAAATCTTGATCCGTGAGGAAAATCGGAAGTTGCAAGTGGGTGTACAAGAATACCTTGTACACCCACTTAAACATTACGAAGTACGGATCAGGAACTTCGGCTTGGTTACAGCAGTAGAACTGAGGACGTCATCAAAACCAAGGGACTCATCTGGCTGACCAAGACAGATCTATTCACGATCAAGGCCAGCCAATTAACGAGCACTAAAATAAAAAAACGTACGGCTCTATCGGATATAGTTTGGTACACTACGTGGTCAGTGGCGTATTTAGAAAATTCTCAAAGGGCGGGGGGGGGGGCACAGAGTACGGGGCTAATTTGTTACATAAAGTTTTGTTGTGGGGATACCCGAGAGCAGCTACATAGGAAAAACATTGGCAAGACTGAGGGATCGTTGATTCTTGATTTAAGGCGAAACTCAAGGAGACCTTAAGTTTTCATTAGACTTGAAATATAATATTTCAAGGTAGGTGGGTAGCTACCTTCACTTCAAGTGAAGTTGACTATAGAAAATTTCAAGGTCTCCTTGAGTTTCTCCTTAAATCAAGCATGCATTGACTCGTGAAGTGATTTCTATGAAAAAGTATGGAAAATTACACTTATTTTAATTTCGGCATCCTTGAGTTAAGGTATGTGTAGTTCGAAGGAGCCTGAAGCCGAAAAGGAATTTTACGAATATGTACTTAATTGGCTATGGAATTAATGACGTCTGTCAAGTTAGCACTACCACTTTAAAATTTCGACAAACGCTATAGTGCATTAAATGTCGCGATTTTGTCGTAATTCAATGGAAAAAGAAAAAAATTTGTCGCGCCCCTCCTTCCCCTTAAAAACTACCCTTAAGTGCATTTGAGCCTCAGTTATCCAAATTCGAGTTCCAAGAATCTCCCCAACGCTAAAGGTGTCCAGTAAGATATAACAGGGGCTGCTTAGAAGATTTCTACCCTGAAAAAATTTGTCGCGCTCCTCCTTCCCTTAAAAACTACCCCCGTCAAGTTAGCACTACCACCCCGGTAGCGGCCAATTCACGCATTTCCGTAAAACAAAAAGTATCCAATTAATTGTCGCAGGAACCGAAAGGCATATTGCAACCTTCAAAAAATTTGTCGCGCCACTTCTGCCACTTAAAAACTACCCCTAAGTGCATTTGAGCCTCAGTTCGCCAAACTCGAGTTCCAAGAATCGCCCCAATACTAAAAGTATCCAGCCAATTCTCACAACGGCCGCTTAAGAGATTTCCACCCTGAAAAAAATTTGTCGCGCCCCTCCTTCCCTTAAAAACTACCCCCGTCAAGTTAGCACTACCACCCGGGTAGCGGCCAATCCAAGCATTTCCGTAAAACAAAAAGTATCCAATTAATTGTCGCAGGAACCGAAAGGCATATTGCACCCTTCAAAAAATTTGTCGCACTTAGGGGTAGTTTTTAAGTGGTAGAAAGGGCGCGACAAATTTTTTGAAGGGTGCAATATGCCTTTCGGTTCCTGCTACAATTAATTGGATACTTTTTGTTTTACGGAAATTCGTGAATTGGCCGCTACCGGGGTGGTAGTGCTAACTTGACGGGGGTAGTTTTTAAGGGAAGGAGGAGCGCGACAAATTTTTTCAGGGTAGAAATCTTCTAAGCAGCCCCTGTTATATCTTACTGGACACCTTTAGCGTTGGGGAGATTCTTGGAACTCGAATTTGGATAACTGAGGCTCAAATGCACTTAAGGGTAGTTTTTAAGGGGAAGGAGGGGCGCGACAAATTTTTTTCTTTTTCTATTGAATTACGACAAAATCGCGACATTTAATGCACTATAGCGTTTGTCGAAATTTTAAAGTGGTAGTGCTAACTTGACAGACGTGCGACATAATCTGCGTCGCCCAATTCATTTTAGATGAAAAAGTTTTTTTCGAAAATTTTTGAACTTTTCCATAGGGGGACCCTATGAATCTTTTTTTTCTCAAATTTTCAGCAAAATGTGTTTTGCGACATAATCTACATCCCCAACTCATTTTAGAAAAAAAAAATTTTTTTTTTAATTTTTCAAAATTTCCATAGGGAGGACCATATGGAATTTTGTTTGACTTCGACATCTTTGAACGGCTGTAACTTCTGAACGGAGACAGCTGGAACTCTCAAATTTTCAGCAAAATGTGATCCGCGACATAATCTGCGTCGCCCAATTCATTTTAGATGAAAAAGTTTTTTTCGAAAATTTTTGAACTTTTCCATAGGGGGGACCCTATGAATCTTTTTTTTCTCAAATTTTCAGCAAAATGTGTTTTGCGACATAATCTACATCCCCAACTCATTTTAGAAAAATAAATTTTTTTTTGAAAATTTTTCAAAATTTCCATAGGGGGGACCATATGGAATTTTGTTTGACTTCGACATCTTTGAACGGCTGTAACTTCTGAACGGAGACAGCTGGAACTCTCAAATTTTCAGCAAAATGTGATCCGCGACATAATCTGCGTCGCCCAATTCATTTTAGAAGAAAAATTTTTTTCTGAAAATTTTTCAAAATTTCCATAGGGGGGACCATATGGAATTTTGTTTGACTTCGACATCTTTGAACAGCTGTAACTTCTGAACGGAGACAGCTGGAACTCTCAAATTTTCAGCAAAATGTGATCCGCGACATAATCTGCGTCGCCCAATTCATTTTAGAAGAAACATTTTTTTTTGAAAATTTTTCAAAATTTCCATAGGGGGGACCATATGGAATTTTGTTTGACTGCGACATCTTTGAACTAGGGATGTAACGGATGTGGTTTAGCGGATGCGGATGCGGATGCGGATCAATGAAAATGTAAATTTGCGGATGCGGATGCGAATGCGGATGCGGATGTCATAAAATTTGCAAATGCGGATGCGGATGCGGATTAGTTAAAAAAATATATGAAATTAATTTTACTAATACCGCAAATCAGATACTATTCAGTTTTCAGAAATATTCGACATGTTAAAAGTAAAAGTACAAGGAAGGGCTAGCTTAGCAAATTGTGCAATCCTTTTGAGTGCTGGACAAAGTCATTAGCTTCATTAAAATGCAGTGTCATAGTCGAAAGCCTTTCTTTTCCATTAATTTTTTTTCATTTTGAACCTTTTTTAAATAAGCTCCATAACTTTTTAAAGAATGCTATTCCAGCCGTAAAATTTTGTATACGTATTCACAATAAGTTCAAGATCATTTTAAGGTAAACATTGAGTCTCTCCGGTCAAGAACACCCATTATCCCCCCCCCCATTTGTATTTATCAAAACGGCATGTCCATAACTCCCCCAAAATTGGAGCAGAGTGCTAAATTTTGGTTTGTTGCGATTGGTGGTCATAGTCACCCCACCCACCAAAAATCAGCTCATTCGGATAAAAACTGAGGGTATCTCCCATACAAAGTGACCCATCAGCAGTTTGTTCTACGTACTACTCATTTTATAATCTGTAGACTAATAATTTGATGTAGTTTTTTTCGTCCTCAGACCATTTTTCTGTATCTCTTGCCGTTTTTGAAATAATCGCAAAAAAACCGAAAAAATGCCCACCTTTCACCTCTTTTTTTTAAGGTCACGGACCACCAATCGGTTGGGACTTTTAATGCCATAATATGGGGACCATCCCCAACCATAATCAAAAAGAAATTTCAGATGTAGGATTTTTGCCATTCGATGGCCATATTTTGGCCCAATTTTCTTAGACTAATATCTACATGCATTAGATTTGGTTTCTTACAATCACTATCAATTCTCTATTCTATGACTGGTTTAGAATGTAGATGATTAGATGGGAAATTTGTTTTTTATTGATATCCGCATCATATCCGCATCCAAAAATGCGGATTGCGGATGCGGATGAGGATGTCAACATGAGGATGCGGATGCGGATGTAGAATTTGATGCGGATTATCCGCAGTTGCGGTGCGGATGCGGATATCCGCAACATCCCTACTTTGAACGGCTGTAAACTTCTGAACAGAGACAGCTGGAACTCTCAAATTTTCAGCAAAATGTGATCCGCGACATAATCTGCGTCGCCCAATTCATTTTAGATGAAAAAGTTTTTTTCGAAAATTTTTGAACTTTTCCATAGGGGGGACCCTATGAATCTTTTTTTCTCAAATTTTCAGCAAAATGTGTTTTGCGACATAATCTACATCCCCAACTCATTTTAGAAAAAAAAAATTTTTTTTGAAAATTTTTCAAAATTTCCATAGGGGGGACCATATGGAATTTTGTTTGACTTCGACATCTTTGAACGGCTGTAACTTCTGAACGGAGACAGCTGGAACTCTCAAATTTTCGGCAAAATGTGATGCGCGACATAATCTGCGTCGCCCAATTCATTTTAGAAGAAAATTTTTTTTTTTGAAAATTTTTCAAAATTTCCATAGGGGGGACCATATGGAATTTTGTTTGACTTCGACATCTTTGAACGGCTGTAACTTCTGAACAGAGACAGCTGGAACTCTCAAATTTTCAGCAAAATGTGATCCGCGACATAATCTGCGTCGCCCAATTCATTTTAGATGAAAAAGTTTTTTTCGAAAATTTTTGAACTTTTCCATAGGGGGGACCCTATGAATCTTTTTTTTCTCAAATTTTCAGCAAAATGTGTTTTGCGACATAATCTACATCCCCAACTCATTTTAGAAAAAAAAATTTTTTTTTGAAAATTTTTCAAAATTTCCATAGGGGGGACCATATGGAATTTTTTTTGACTTCGACATCTTTGAACGGCTGTAACTTCTGAACGGAGACAGCTGGAACTCTCAAATTTTCAGCAAAATGTGATCCGCGACATAATCTGCGTCGCCCAATTCATTTTAGATGAAAAAGTTTTTTTCGAAAATTTTTGAACTTTTCCATAGGGGGGACCCTATGAATCTTTTTTTTCTCAAATTTTCATTTTAGAAAAAAAAATTTTTTTTGAAAATTTTTCAAAATTTTTATAGGGGGGACCATATGGAATTTTGTTTGACTTCGACATCTTTGAACGGCTGTAACTTCTGAACGGAGACAGCTGGAACTCTCAAATTTTCAGCAAAATGTGATCCGCGACATAATCTGCGTCGCCCAATTAATTTTAGAAGAAAATTTTTTTTTTTTAAATTTTTCAAAATTTCCATAGGGGGGACCATATGGAATTTTGTTTGACTTCGACATCTTTGAACGGCTGTAACTTCTGAACAGAGACAGCTCGAACTCTCAAATTTTCAGCAAAATGTGATCCGCGACATAATCTGCGTCGCCCAATTCATTTTAGATGAAAAAGTTTTTTTTCGAAAATTTTTGAACTTTTCCATAGGGGGGACCCTATGAATCTTTTTTTTCTCAAATTTTCAGCAAAATGTGTTTTGCGACATAATCTACATCCCCAACTCATTTTAGAAAAAAAAATTTTTTTTTGAAAATTTTTCAAAATTTCCATAGGGGGGACCATATGGAATTTTTTTTGACTTCGACATCTTTGAACGGCTGTAACTTCTGAACGGAGACAGCTGGAACTCTCAAATTTTCAGCAAAATGTGATCCGCGACATAATCTGCGTCGCCCAATTCATTTTAGATGAAAAAGTTTTTTTCCAAAATTTTTGAACTTTTCCATAGGGGGGACCCTATGAATCTTTTTTTTCTCAAATTTTCAGCAAAATGTGTTTTGCGACATAATCTACATCCCCAACTCATTTTAGAAAAAAAAATTTTTTTTTGAAAATTTTTCAAAATTTCCATAGGGGGGACCATATGGAATTTTTTTTGACTTCGACATCTTTGAACGGCTGTAACTTCTGAACGGAGACAGCTGGAACTCTCAAATTTTCAGCAAAATGTGATCCGCGACATAATCTGCGTCGCCCAATTCATTTTAGATGAAAAAGTTTTTTTCCAAAATTTTTGAACTTTTCCATAGGGGGGACCCTATGAATCTTTTTTTTCTCAAATTTTCAGCAAAATGTGTTTTGCGACATAATCTACATCCCCAACTCATTTTAGAAAAAAAAATTTTTTTTTGAAAATTTTTCAAAATTTCCATAGGGGGGACCATATGGAATTTTGTTTGACTTCGACATCTTTGAACGGCTGTAACTTCTGAACGGAGACAGCTGGAACTCTCAAATTTTCAGCAAAATGTGAATCGCGACATAATCTGCGTCGCCCAATTTATTTTAGATGAAAAAGTTTTTTTCGAAAATTTTTGAACTTTTCCATAGGGGGGACCCTATGAATCTTTTTTTTCTCAAATTTTCAGCAAAATGTGTTTTGCGACATAATCTACATCCCCAACTCATTTTAGAAAAAAAAATTTTTTTTTGAAAATTTTTCAAAATTTCCATAGGGGGGACCATATGGAATTTTGTTTGACTTCGACATCTTTGAACGGCTGTAACTTCTGAACGGAGACAGCTGGAACTCTCAAATTTTCAGCAAAATGTGAATCGCGACATAATCTGCGTCGCCCAATTCATTTTAGATGAAAAAGTTTTTTTCGAAAATTTTTGAACTTTTCCATAGGGGGGACCCTATGAATCTTTTTTTTCTCAAATTTTCAGCAAAATGTGTTTTGCGACATAATCTACATCCCCAACTCATTTTAGAAAAAAAATTTTTTTTTGCAAATTTTTCAAAATTTCCATAGGGGGGACCATATGGAATTTTGTTTGACTTCGACATCTTTGAACGGCTGTAACTTCTGAACGGAGACAGCTGGAACTTTCAAATTTTCAGCAAAATGTGATCCGCGACATAATCTGCGTCGCCCAATTCATTTTAGAAGAAACATTTTTTTTTTTAAATTTTTCAAAATTTCCATAGGGGGGACCATATGGAATTTTGTTTGACTTCGACATCTTTGAACGGCTGTAACTTCTGAACAGAGACAGCTGGAACTCTCAAATTTTCAGCAAAATGTGATCCGCGACATAATCTGCGTCGCCCAATTCATTTTAGATGAAAAAGTTTTTTTCGAAAATTTTTGAACTTTTCCATAGGGGGGACCCTATGAATCTTTTTTTTCTCAAATTTTCAGCAAAATGTGTTTTGCGACATAATCTACATCCCCAACTCATTTTAGAAAAAAAAATTTTTTTTTGAAAATTTTTCAAAATTTCCATAGGGGGGACCATATGGAATTTTGTTTGACTTCGACATCTTTGAACGGCTGTAACTTCTGAACGGAGACAGCTGGAACTCTCAAATTTTCAGCAAAATGTGAATCGCGACATAATCTGCGTCGCCCAATTCATTTTAGATGAAAAAGTTTTTTTCGAAAATTTTTGAACTTTTCCATAGGGGGGACCCTATGAATCTTTTTTTTCTCAAATTTTCAGCAAAATGTGTTTTGCGACATAATCTACATCCCCAACTCATTTTAGAAAAAAAATTTTTTTTTGCAAATTTTTCAAAATTTCCATAGGGGGGACCATATGGAATTTTGTTTGACTTCGACATCTTTGAACGGCTGTAACTTCTGAACGGAGACAGCTGGAACTTTCAAATTTTCAGCAAAATGTGATCCGCGACATAATCTGCGTCGCCCAATTCATTTTAGAAGAAACATTTTTTTTTTTAAATTTTTCAAAATTTCCATAGGGGGGACCATATGGAATTTTGTTTGACTTCGACATCTTTGAACGGCTGTAACTTCTGAACAGAGACAGCTGGAACTCTCAAATTTTCAGCAAAATGTGAATCGCGACATAATCTGCGTCGCCCAATTCATTTTAGATGAAAAAGTTTTTTTCGAAAATTTTTGAACTTTTCCATAGGGGGGACCCTATGAATCTTTTTTTTCTCAAATTTTCAGCAAAATGTGTTTTGCGACATAATCTACATCCCCAACTCATTTTAGAAAAAAAATTTTTTTTTGCAAATTTTTCAAAATTTCCATAGGGGGGACCATATGGAATTTTGTTTGACTTCGACATCTTTGAACGGCTGTAACTTCTGAACGGAGACAGCTGGAACTTTCAAATTTTCAGCAAAATGTGATCCGCGACATAATCTGCGTCGCCCAATTCATTTTAGAAGAAACATTTTTTTTTTTAAATTTTTCAAAATTTCCATAGGGGGGACCATATGGAATTTTGTTTGACTTCGACATCTTTGAACGGCTGTAACTTCTGAACAGAGACAGCTGGAACTCTCAAATTTTCAGCAAAATGTGATCCGCGACATAATCTGCGTCGCCCAATTCATTTTAGATGAAAGTTTTTTTCGAAAATTTTTGATCTTTTCCATAGGGGGGACCCTATGAATCTTTTTTTCTCAAATTTTCAGCAAAATGTGTTTTGCGACACAATCTACATCCCCAACTCATTTTAGAAAAAAAAAATTTTTTTTGAAAATTTTTCAAAATTTCCATAGGGGGGACCATATGGAATTTTGTTGGACTTCGACATCTTTGAACGGCTGTAACTTCTGAACGGAGACAGCTGGAACTCTCAAATTTTCGGCAAAATGTGATGCGCGACATAATCTGCGTCGCCCAATTCATTTTAGAAGAAAATTTTTTTTTTTGAAAATTTTTCAAAATTTCAATAGGGGGGACCATATGGAATTTTTTTTGACTTCGACATCTTTGAACGGCTGTAACTTCTGAACGGAGACAGCTGGAACTCTCAAATTTTCAGCAAAATGTGATCCGCGACATAATCTGCGTCGCCCAATTCATTTTAGATGAAAAAGTTTTTTTCGAAAATTTTTGAACTTTTCCATAGGGGGGACCCTATGAATCTTTTTTTTCTCAAATTTTCAGCAAAATGTGTTTTGCGACATAATCTACATCCCCAACTCATTTTAGAAAAAAAAATTTTTTTTTGAAAATTTTTCAAAATTTCCATAGGGGGGACCATATGGAATTTTTTTTGACTTCGACATCTTTGAACGGCTGTAACTTCTGAACGGAGACAGCTGGAACTCTCAAATTTTCAGCAAAATGTGATCCGCGACATAATCTGCGTCGCCCAATTCATTTTAGATGAAAAAGTTTTTTTCGAAAATTTTTGAACTTTTCCATAGGGGGGACCCTATGAATCTTTTTTTTCTCAAATTTTCAGCAAAATGTGTTTTGCGACATAATCTACATCCCCAACTCATTTTAGAAAAAAAAATTTTTTTTTGAAAATTTTTCAAAATTTCCATAGGGGGGACCATATGGAATTTTTTTTGACTTCGACATCTTTGAACGGCTGTAACTTCTGAACGGAGACAGCTGGAACTCTCAAATTTTCAGCAAAATGTGATCCGCGACATAATCTGCGTCGCCCAATTCATTTTAGATGAAAAAGTTTTTTTCCAAAATTTTTGAACTTTTCCATAGGGGGGACCCTATGAATCTTTTTTTTCTCAAATTTTCAGCAAAATGTGTTTTGCGACATAATCTACATCCCCAACTCATTTTAGAAAAAAAAATTTTTTTTTGAAAATTTTTCAAAATTTCCATAGGGGGGACCATATGGAATTTTGTTTGACTTCGACATCTTTGAACGGCTGTAACTTCTGAACGGAGACAGCTGGAACTCTCAAATTTTCAGCAAAATGTGAATCGCGACATAATCTGCGTCGCCCAATTCATTTTAGATGAAAAAGTTTTTTTCGAAAATTTTTGAACTTTTCCATAGGGGGGACCCTATGAATCTTTTTTTTCTCAAATTTTCAGCAAAATGTGTTTTGCGACATAATCTACATCCCCAACTCATTTTAGAAAAAAAAATTTTTTTTTGAAAATTTTTCAAAATTTCCATAGGGGGGACCATATGGAATTTTGTTTGACTTCGACATCTTTGAACGGCTGTAACTTCTGAACGGAGACAGCTGGAACTCTCAAATTTTCAGCAAAATGTGAATCGCGACATAATCTGCGTCGCCCAATTCATTTTAGATGAAAAAGTTTTTTTCGAAAATTTTTGAACTTTTCCATAGGGGGGACCCTATGAATCTTTTTTTTCTCAAATTTTCAGCAAAATGTGTTTTGCGACATAATCTACATCCCCAACTCATTTTAGAAAAAAAATTTTTTTTTGCAAATTTTTCAAAATTTCCATAGGGGGGACCATATGGAATTTTGTTTGACTTCGACATCTTTGAACGGCTGTAACTTCTGAACGGAGACAGCTGGAACTTTCAAATTTTCAGCAAAATGTGATCCGCGACATAATCTGCGTCGCCCAATTCATTTTAGAAGAAACATTTTTTTTTTTAAATTTTTCAAAATTTCCATAGGGGGGACCATATGGAATTTTGTTTGACTTCGACATCTTTGAACGGCTGTAACTTCTGAACAGAGACAGCTGGAACTCTCAAATTTTCAGCAAAATGTGATCCGCGACATAATCTGCGTCGCCCAATTCATTTTAGATGAAAGTTTTTTTCGAAAATTTTTGATCTTTTCCATAGGGGGGACCCTATGAATCTTTTTTTCTCAAATTTTCAGCAAAATGTGTTTTGCGACACAATCTACATCCCCAACTCATTTTAGAAAAAAAAAATTTTTTTTGAAAATTTTTCAAAATTTCCATAGGGGGGACCATATGGAATTTTGTTGGACTTCGACATCTTTGAACGGCTGTAACTTCTGAACGGAGACAGCTGGAACTCTCAAATTTTCGGCAAAATGTGATGCGCGACATAATCTGCGTCGCCCAATTCATTTTAGAAGAAAATTTTTTTTTTTGAAAATTTTTCAAAATTTCAATAGGGGGGACCATATGGAATTTTTTTTGACTTCGACATCTTTGAACGGCTGTAACTTCTGAACGGAGACAGCTGGAACTCTCAAATTTTCAGCAAAATGTGATCCGCGACATAATCTGCGTCGCCCAATTCATTTTAGATGAAAAAGTTTTTTTCGAAAATTTTTGAACTTTTCCATAGGGGGGACCCTATGAATCTTTTTTTTCTCAAATTTTCAGCAAAATGTGTTTTGCGACATAATCTACATCCCCAACTCATTTTAGAAAAAAAAATTTTTTTTTGAAAATTTTTCAAAATTTCCATAGGGGGGACCATATGGAATTTTTTTTGACTTCGACATCTTTGAACGGCTGTAACTTCTGAACGGAGACAGCTGGAACTCTCAAATTTTCAGCAAAATGTGATCCGCGACATAATCTGCGTCGCCCAATTCATTTTAGATGAAAAAGTTTTTTTCGAAAATTTTTGAACTTTTCCATAGGGGGGACCCTATGAATCTTTTTTTTCTCAAATTTTCAGCAAAATGTGTTTTGCGACATAATCTACATCCCCAACTCATTTTAGAAAAAAAAAATTTTTTTTGAAAATTTTTCAAAATTTCCATAGGGGGGACCATATGGAATTTTTTTTGACTTCGACATCTTTGAACGGCTGTAACTTCTGAACGGAGACAGCTGGAACTCTCAAATTTTCAGCAAAATGTGATCCGCGACATAATCTGCGTCGCCCAATTCATTTTAGATGAAAAAGTTTTTTTCGAAAATTTTTGAACTTTTCCATAGGGGGGACCCTATGAATCTTTTTTTTCTCAAATTTTCAGCAAAATGTGTTTTGCGACATAATCTACATCCCCAACTCATTTTAGAAAAAAAAATTTTTTTTTGAAAATTTTTCAAAATTTCCATAGGGGGGACCATATGGAATTTTGTTTGACTTCGACATCTTTGAACGGCTGTAACTTCTGAACGGAGACTGCTGGAACTCTCAAATTTTCAGCAAAATGTGATCCGCGACATAATCTGCGTCGCCCAATTCATTTTAGATGAAAAAGTTTTTTTCGAAAATTTTTGAACTTTTCCATAGGGGGGACCCTATGAATCTTTTTTTTCTCAAATTTTCAGCAAAATGTGTTTTGCGACATAATCTACATCCCCAACTCATTTTAGAAAAAAATTTTTTTTTTGAAAATTTTTCAAAATTTCCATAGGGGGGACCATATGGAATCATCTTTGAACGGCTGTAACTTCTGAACAGAGACAGCTGGAACTCTCAAATTTTCAGCAAAATGTGAATCGCGACATAATCTGCGTCGCCCAATTCATTTTAGATGAAAAAGTTTTTTTCGAAAATTTTTGAACTTTTCCATAGGGGGGACCCTATGAATCTTTTTTTTCTCAAATTTTCAGCAAAATGTGTTTTGCGACATAATCTACATCCCCAACTCATTTTAGAAAAAAAAAATTTTTTTTGCAAATTTTTCAAAATTTCCATAGGGGGGACCATATGGAATTTTGTTTGACTTCGACATCTTTGAACGGCTGTAACTTCTGAACGGAGACAGCTGGAACTTTCAAATTTTCAGCAAAATGTGATCCGCGACATAATCTGCGTCGCCCAATTCATTTTAGAAGAAAAATTTTTTTTTTTAAATTTTTCAAAATTTCCATAGGGGGGACCATATGGAATTTTGTTTGACTTCGACATCTTTGAACGGCTGTAACTTCTGAACGGAGACAGCTGGAACTTTCAAATTTTCAGCAAAATGTGATCCGCGACATAATCTGCGTCGCCCAATTCATTTTAGAAGAAAATTTTTTTTTTTTAAATTTTTCAAAATTTCCATAGGGGGGACCATATGGAATTTTGTTTGACTTCGACATCTTTGAACGGCTGTAACTTCTGAACAGAGACAGCTGGAACTCTCAAATTTTCAGCAAAATGTGATCCGCGACATAATCTGCGTCGCCCAATTCATTTTAGATGAAAAAGTTTTTTTCGAAAATTTTTGAACTTTTCCATAGGGGGGACCCTATGAATCTTTTTTTTCTCAAATTTTCAGCAAAATGTGTTTTGCGACATAATCTACATCCCCAACTCATTTTAGAAAAAAAAATTTTTTTTTTAAATTTTTCAAAATTTCCATAGGGGGGACCATATGGAATTTTTTTTGACTTCGACATCTTTGAACGGCTGTAACTTCTGAACGGAGACAGCTGGAACTCTCAAATTTTCAGCAAAATGTGATCCGCGACATAATCTGCGTCGCCCAATTCATTTTAGATGAAAAAGTTTTTTTCGAAAATTTTTGAACTTTTCCATAGGGGGGACCCTATGAATCTTTTTTTTCTCAAATTTTCAGCAAAATGTGTTTTGCGACATAATCTACATCCCCAACTCATTTTAGAAAAAAAAAATTTTTTTTGCAAATTTTTCAAAATTTCCATAGGGGGGACCATATGGAATTTTGTTTGACTTCGACATCTTTGAACGGCTGTAACTTCTGAACGGAGACAGCTGGAACTTTCAAATTTTCAGCAAAATGTGATCCGCGACATAATCTGCGTCGCCCAATTCATTTTAGAAGAAAAATTTTTTTTTTTAAATTTTTCAAAATTTCCATAGGGGGGACCATATGGAATTTTGTTTGACTTCGACATCTTTGAACGGCTGTAACTTCTGAACGGAGACAGCTGGAACTTTCAAATTTTCAGCAAAATGTGATCCGCGACATAATCTGCGTCGCCCAATTCATTTTAGAAGAAAATTTTTTTTTTTTAAATTTTTCAAAATTTCCATAGGGGGGACCATATGGAATTTTGTTTGACTTCGACATCTTTGAACGGCTGTAACTTCTGAACAGAGACAGCTGGAACTCTCAAATTTTCAGCAAAATGTGATCCGCGACATAATCTGCGTCGCCCAATTCATTTTAGATGAAAAAGTTTTTTTCGAAAATTTTTGAACTTTTCCATAGGGGGGACCCTATGAATCTTTTTTTTCTCAAATTTTCAGCAAAATGTGTTTTGCGACATAATCTACATCCCCAACTCATTTTAGAAAAAAAAATTTTTTTTTTAAATTTTTCAAAATTTCCATAGGGGGGACCATATGGAATTTTTTTTGACTTCGACATCTTTGAACGGCTGTAACTTCTGAACGGAGACAGCTGGAACTCTCAAATTTTCAGCAAAATGTGATCCGCGACATAATCTGCGTCGCCCAATTCATTTTAGATGAAAAAGTTTTTTTCGAAAATTTTTGAACTTTTCCATAGGGGGGACCCTATGAATCTTTTTTTTCTCAAATTTTCAGCAAAATGTGTTTTGCGACATAATCTACATCCCCAACTCATTTTAGAAAAAAAAATTTTTTTTTTAAATTTTTCAAAATTTCCATAGGGGGGACCATATGGAATTTTTTTTGACTTCGACATCTTTGAACGGCTGTAACTTCTGAACGGAGACAGCTGGAACTCTCAAATTTTCAGCAAAATGTGATCCGCGACATAATCTGCGTCGCCCAATTCATTTTAGATGAAAAAGTTTTTTTCGAAAATTTTTGAACTTTTCCATAGGGGGGACCCTATGAATCTTTTTTTTCTCAAATTTTCAGCAAAATGTGTTTTGCGACATAATCTACATCCCCAACTCATTTTAGAAAAAAAAATTTTTTTTTTAAATTTTTCAAAATTTCCATAGGGGGGACCATATGGAATTTTTTTTGACTTCGACATCTTTGAACGGCTGTAACTTCTGAACGGAGACAGCTGGAACTCTCAAATTTTCAGCAAAATGTGATCCGCGACATAATCTGCGTCGCCCAATTCATTTTAGATGAAAAAGTTTTTTTCGAAAATTTTTGAACTTTTCCATAGGGGGGACCCTATGAATCTTTTTTTTCTCAAATTTTCAGCAAAATGTGTTTTGCGACATAATCTACATCCCCAACTCATTTTAGAAAAAAAAATTTTTTTTTTAAATTTTTCAAAATTTCCATAGGGGGGACCATATGGAATTTTTTTTGACTTCGACATCTTTGAACGGCTGTAACTTCTGAACGGAGACAGCTGGAACTCTCAAATTTTCAGCAAAATGTGATCCGCGACATAATCTGCGTCGCCCAATTCATTTTAGATGAAAAAGTTTTTTTCGAAAATTTTTGAACTTTTCCATAGGGGGGACCCTATGAATCTTTTTTTTCTCAAATTTTCAGCAAAATGTGTTTTGCGACATAATCTACATCCCCAACTCATTTTAGAAAAAAAAATTTTTTTTTTAAATTTTTCAAAATTTCCATAGGGGGGACCATATGGAATTTTTTTTGACTTCGACATCTTTGAACGGCTGTAACTTCTGAACGGAGACAGCTGGAACTCTCAAATTTTCAGCAAAATGTGATCCGCGACATAATCTGCGTCGCCCAATTCATTTTAGATGAAAAAGTTTTTTTCGAAAATTTTTGAACTTTTCCATAGGGGGGACCCTATGAATCTTTTTTTTCTCAAATTTTCAGCAAAATGTGTTTTGCGACATAATCTACATCCCCAACTCATTTTAGAAAAAAAAATTTTTTTTTTAAATTTTTCAAAATTTCCATAGGGGGGACCATATGGAATTTTTTTTGACTTCGACATCTTTGAACGGCTGTAACTTCTGAACGGAGACAGCTGGAACTCTCAAATTTTCAGCAAAATGTGATCCGCGACATAATCTGCGTCGCCCAATTCATTTTAGATGAAAAAGTTTTTTTCGAAAATTTTTGAACTTTTCCATAGGGGGGACCCTATGAATCTTTTTTTTCTCAAATTTTCAGCAAAATGTGTTTTGCGACATAATCTACATCCCCAACTCATTTTAGAAAAAAAAATTTTTTTTTTAAATTTTTCAAAATTTCCATAGGGGGGACCATATGGAATTTTTTTTGACTTCGACATCTTTGAACGGCTGTAACTTCTGAACGGAGACAGCTGGAACTCTCAAATTTTCAGCAAAATGTGATCCGCGACATAATCTGCGTCGCCCAATTCATTTTAGATGAAAAAGTTTTTTTCGAAAATTTTTGAACTTTTCCATAGGGGGGACCCTATGAATCTTTTTTTTCTCAAATTTTCAGCAAAATGTGTTTTGCGACATAATCTACATCCCCAACTCATTTTAGAAAAAAGAAATTTTTTTTTTAAATTTTTCAAAATTTCCATAGGGGGGACCATATGGAATTTTTTTTGACTTCGACATCTTTGAACGGCTGTAACTTCTGAACGGAGACAGCTGGAACTCTCAAATTTTCAGCAAAATGTGATCCGCGACATAATCTGCGTCGCCCAATTCATTTTAGATGAAAAAGTTTTTTTCGAAAATTTTTGAACTTTTCCATAGGGGGGACCCTATGAATCTTTTTTTTCTCAAATTTTCAGCAAAATGTGTTTTGCGACATAATCTACATCCCCAACTCATTTTAGAAAAAAATTTTTTTTTTGAAAATTTTTCAAAATTTCCATAGGGGGGACCATATGGAATTTTGTTTGACTTCGACATCTTTGAACGGCTGTAACTTCTGAACGGAGACAGCTGGAACTTTCAAATTTTCAGCAAAATGTGATCCGCGAC
The DNA here is from genome assembly GCA_949715475.1 of Microchrysa polita. Taxonomy (NCBI): domain Eukaryota; kingdom Metazoa; phylum Arthropoda; class Insecta; order Diptera; family Stratiomyidae; genus Microchrysa; species Microchrysa polita. The sequence continues at coordinate 24,290,954 of OX454419.1, read as the reverse complement.
ATAATCTGCGTCGCCCAATTCATTTTAGAAGAAAAATTTTTTTTTTTAAATTTTTCAAAATTTCCATAGGGGGGACCATATGGAATTTTGTTTGACTTCGACATCTTTGAACGGCTGTAACTTCTGAACGGAGACAGCTGGAACTTTCAAATTTTCAGCAAAATGTGATCCGCGACATAATCTGCGTCGCCCAATTCATTTTAGAAGAAAATTTTTTTTTTTTAAATTTTTCAAAATTTCCATAGGGGGGACCATATGGAATTTTGTTTGACTTCGACATCTTTGAACGGCTGTAACTTCTGAACAGAGACAGCTGGAACTCTCAAATTTTCAGCAAAATGTGATCCGCGACATAATCTGCGTCGCCCAATTCATTTTAGAAGAAAATTTTTTTTTTGAAAATTTTTCAAAATTTCCATATGGAATTTTGTTTGACTTCGACATCTTTGAACGGCTGTAACTTCTGAACGGAGACAGCTGGAACTCTCAAATTTTCAGCAAAATGTGATCCGCGACATAATCTGCGTCGCCCAATTCATTTTAGATGAAAAAGTTTTTTTCGAAAATTTTTGAACTTTTCCATAGGGGGGACCATATGGAATTTTGTTTGACTTCGACGTCTTTGAACGGCTGTAACTTCTGAACGGAGACAGCTGGAACTCTCAAATTTTCAGCAAAATGTGATCCGCGACATAATCTGCGTCGCCCAATTCATTTTAGATGAAAAAGTTTTTTTCGAAAATTTTTGAACTTTTCCATAGGGGGGACCATATGGAATTTTGTTTGACTTCGACGTCTTTGAACGGCTGTAACTTCTGAACGGAGACAGCTGGAACTCTCAAATTTTCAGCAAAATGTGATCCGCGACATAATCTGCGTCGCCCAATTCATTTTAGAAGAACATTTTTTTTTTTTAAATTTTTCAAAATTTCCATAGGGGGGACCATATGGAATTTTGTTTGACTTCGACATCTTTGAACGACTGTAACTTCTGAACGGAGACAGCTGGAACTTTCAAATTTTCAGCAAAATGTGATCCGCGACATAATCTGCGTCGCCCAATTCATTTTAGAAGAAAATTTTTTTTTTTTAAATTTTTCAAAATTTCCATAGGGGGGACCATATGGAATTTTGTTTGACTTCGACATCTTTGAACGGCTGTAACTTCTGAACAGAGACAGCTGGAACTCTCAAATTTTCAGCAAAATGTGATCCGCGACATAATCTGCGTCGCCCAATTCATTTTAGATGAAAAAGTTTTTTTCGAAAATTTTTGAACTTTTCCATAGGGGGGACCCTATGAATCTTTTTTTTCTCAAATTTTCAGCAAAATGTGTTTTGCGACATAATCTACATCCCCAACTCATTTTAGAAAAAAAAATGTTTTTTTGAAAATTTTTCAAAATTTCCATAGGGGGGACCATATGGAATTTTGTTTGACTTCGACATCTTTGAACGGCTGTAACTTCTGAACGGAGACAGCTGGAACTCTCAAATTTTCGGCAAAATGTGATGCGCGACATAATCTGCGTCGCCCAATTCATTTTAGAAGAAAATTTTTTTTTTGAAAATTTTTCAAAATTTCCATAGGGGGGACCATATGGAATTTTGTTTGACTTCGACGTCTTTGAACGGCTGTAACTTCTGAACGGAGACAGCTGGAACTCTCAAATTTTCAGCAAAATGTGATCCGCGACATAATCTGCGTCGCCCAATTCATTTTAGAAGAAAAATTTTTTTTTGAAAATTTTTCAAAATTTCCATAGGGGGGACCATATGGAATTTTGTTTGACTTCGACATCTTTGAACGGCTGTAACTTCTGAACGGAGACAGCTGGAACTCTCAAATTTTCAGCAAAATGTGATCCGCGACATAATCTGCGTCGCCCAATTCATTTTAGATGAAAAAGTTTTTTTCGAAAATTTTTGAACTTTTCCATAGGGGGGACCCTATGAATCTTTTTATTCTCAAATTATCAGCAAAATGTGTTTTGCGACATAATCTACATCCCCAACTCATTTTAGAAAAAAAAAATTTTTTTTTGAAAATTTTTCAAAATTTCCATAGGGGGGACCATATGGAATTTTGTTTGACTTCAACATCTTTGAACGGCTGTAACTTGTGAACGGAGACAGCTGGAACTCTCAAATTTTCAGCAAAATGTCATCCGCGACATAATCTGCGTCGCCCAATTCATTTTAGATGAAAAAGTTTTTTTCGAAAATTTTTGAACTTTTCCATAGGGGGGACCCTATGAATCTTTTTTTTTCTCAAATTTTCAGTAAAATGTGTTTTGCGACATAATCTACATCCCCAACTCATTTTAGAAAAAAAAACTTTTTTTTGAAAATTTTTCAAAATTTCCATAGGGACACTATGGAATTTTGTTTGACTTCGACATCTTTGAACGGCTGTATTTTCTGAACGGAGACAGCTGGAACTCTCAAATTTTCAGCAAAATGTGATCCGCGACATAATCTGCGTCGCCCAATTCATTTTAGAAGAAAAATTTTTTTTTGAAAATTTTTCAAAATTTCCATAGGGGGGACCATATGGAATTTTGTTTGACTTCGACATCTTTGAACGGCTGTAACTTCTGAACGGAGACAGCTGGAACTCTCAAATTTTCAGCAAAATGTGATCCGCGACATAATCTGCGTCGCCCAATTCATTTTAGATGAAAAAGTTTTTTTCGAAAATTTTTGAACTTTTCCATAGGGGGGACCCTATGAATCTTTTTATTCTCAAATTATCAGCAAAATGTGTTTTGCGACATAATCTACATCCCCAACTCATTTTAGAAAAAAAAAATTTTTTTTTGAAAATTTTTCAAAATTTCCATAGGGGGGACCATATGGAATTTTGTTTGACTTCGACATCTTTGAACGGCTGTAACTTCTGAACGGAGACAGCTGGAACTCTCAAATTTTCAGCAAAATGTGATCCGCGACAAAATCTGCGTCGCCCAATTCATTTTAGAAGAAAAATTTTTTTTTGAAAATTTTTCAAAATTTCCATAGGGGGGACCATATGGAATTTTGTTTGACTTCGACATCTTTGAACGGCTGTAACTTCTGAACGGAGACAGCTGGAACTCTCAAATTTTCAGCAAAATGTGATCCGCGACATAATCTGCGTCGCCCAAATCATTTTAGATGAAAAAGTTTTTTTCGAAAATTTTTGAACTTTTCCATAGGGGGGACCCTATGAATCTTTTTTTTCTCAAATTTTCAGTAAAATGTGTTTTGCGACATAATCTACATCCCCAACTCATTTTAGAAAAAAAAACTTTTTTTTGAAAATTTTTCAAAATTTCCATAGGGGGGACACTATGGAATTTTGTTTGACTTCGACATCTTTGAACGGCTGTATTTTCTGAACGGAGACAGCTGGAACTCTCAAATTTTCAGCAAAATGTGATCCGCGACATAATCTGCGTCGCCCAATTCATTTTAGAAGAAAAATTTTTTTTTGAAAATTTTTCAAAATTTCCATAGGGGGGACCATATGGAATTTTGTTTGACTTCGACATCTTTGAACGGCTGTAACTTCTGAACGGAGACAGCTGGAACTCTCAAATTTTCAGCAAAATGTGATCCGCGACATAATCTGCGTCGCCCAATTCATTTTAGAAGAAAAATTTTTTTTTGAAAATTTTTCAAAATTTCCATAGGGGGGACCATATGGAATTTTGTTTGACTTCGACATCTTTGAACGGCTGTAACTTCTGAACGGAGACAGCTGGAACTCTCAAATTTTCAGCAAAATGTGATCCGCGACAAAATCTGCGTCGCCCAATTCATTTTAGAAGAAAAATTTTTTTTTGAAAATTTTTCAAAATTTCCATAGGGGGGACCATATGGAATTTTGTTTGACTTCGACATCTTTGAACGGCTGTAACTTCTGAACGGAGACAGCTGGAACTCTCAAATTTTCAGCAAAATGTGATCCGCGACATAATCTGCGTCGCCCAATTCATTTTAGAAGAAAAATTTTTTTTTGAAAATTTTTCAAAATTTCCATAGGGGGGACCATATGGAATTTTGTTTGACTTCGACATCTTTGAACGGCTGTAACTTCTGAACGGAGACAGCTGGAACTCTCAAATTTTCAGCAAAATGTGATCCGCGACAAAATCTGCGTCGCCCAATTCATTTTAGAAGAAAAATTTTTTTTTGAAAATTTTTCAAAATTTCCATAGGGGGGACCATATGGAATTTTGTTTGACTTCGACATCTTTGAACGGCTGTAACTTCTGAACGGAGACAGCTGGAACTCTCAAATTTTCAGCAAAATGTGATCCGCGACATAATCTGCGTCGCCCAATTCATTTTAGAAGAAAAATTTTTTTTTGAAAATTTTTCAAAATTTCCATAGGGGGGACCATATGGAATTTTGTTTGACTTCGACATCTTTGAACGGCTGTAACTTGTGAACGGAGACAGCTGGAACTCTCAAATTTTCAGCAAAATGTCATCCGCGACATAATCTGCGTCGCCCAATTCATTTTAGATGAAAAAGTTTTTTTCGAAAATTTTTGAACTTTTCCATAGGGGGGACCCTATGAATCTTTTTCTTCTCAAATTTTCAGTAAAATGTGTTTTGCGACATAATCTACATCCCCAACTCATTTTAGAAAAAAAAAACTTTTTTTTGAAAATTTTTCAAAATTTCCATAGGGGGGACACTATGGAATTTTGTTTGACTTCGACATCTTTGAACGGCTGTATTTTCTGAACGGAGACAGCTGGAACTCTCAAATTTTCAGCAAAATGTGATCCGCGACATAATCTGCGTCGCCCAATTCATTTTAGAAGAAAAATTTTTTTTTGAAAATTTTTCAAAATTTCCATAGGGGGGACCATATGGAATTTTGTTTGACTTCGACATCTTTGAACGGCTGTAACTTCTGAACGGAGACAGCTGGAACTCTCAAATTTTCAGCAAAATGTGATCCGCGACATAATCTGCGTCGCCCAATTCATTTTAGATGAAAAAGTTTTTTTCGAAAATTTTTGAACTTTTCCATAGGGGGGACCCTATGAATCTTTTTATTCTCAAATTATCAGCAAAATGTGTTTTGCGACATAATCTACATCCCCAACTCATTTTAGAAAAAAAAAATTTTTTTTTGAAAATTTTTCAAAATTTCCATAGGGGGGACCATATGGAATTTTGTTTGACTTCGACATCTTTGAACGGCTGTAACTTCTGAACGGAGACAGCTGGAACTCTCAAATTTTCAGCAAAATGTGATCCGCGACAAAATCTGCGTCGCCCAATTCATTTTAGAAGAAAAATTTTTTTTTGAAAATTTTTCAAAATTTCCATAGGGGGGACCATATGGAATTTTGTTTGACTTCGACATCTTTGAACGGCTGTAACTTCTGAACGGAGACAGCTGGAACTCTCAAATTTTCAGCAAAATGTGATCCGCGACATAATCTGCGTCGCCCAATTCATTTTAGAAGAAAAAATTTTGTTTGAAAATTTTTCAAAATTTCCATAGGGGGGACCATATGGAATTTTGTTTGACTTCGACATCTTTGAACGGCTGTAACTTCTGAACGGAGACAGCTGGAACTCTCAAATTTTCAGCAAAATGTGATCCGCGACATAATCTGCGTCGCCCAATTCATTTTAGAAGAAAAATTTTTTTTTGAAAATTTTTCAAAATTTCCATAGGGGGGACCATATGGAATTTTGTTTGACTTCGACATTTTTGAACGGCTGTAACTTCTGAACGGAGACAGCTGGAACTCTCAAATTTTCAGCAAAATGTGATCCGCGACATAATCTGCGTCGCCCAATTCATTTTAGAAGAAAAATTTTTTTTTTAATTTTTCAAAATTTCCATAGGGGGGACCATATGGAATTTTGTTTGACTTCGACATCTTTGAACGGCTGTAACTTCTGAACGGAGACAGCTGGAACTCTCAAATTTTCAGCAAAATGTGATCCGCGACATAATCTGCGTCGCCCAATTCATTTTAGAAGAAAAATTTTTTTTTAAATTTTTCAAAATTTCCATAGGGGGGACCATATGGAATTTTGTTTGACTTCGACATCTTTGAACGGCTGTAACTTCTGAACGGAGACAGCTGGAACTCTCAAATTTTCAGCAAAATGTGATCCGCGACGCCCAATTCATTTTAGAAGAAAAATTTTTTTTTGAAAATTTTTCAAAATTTCCATAGGGGGGACCATATGGAATTTTGTTTGACTTCGACATCTTTGAACGGCTGTAACTTCTGAACGGAGACAGCTGGAACTCTCAAATTTTCAGCAAAATGTGATCCGCGACGCCCAATTCATTTTAGAAGAAAAATTTTTCAAAATTTCCATAGGGGGGACCATATGGAATTTTGTTTGACTTCGACATCTTTGAACGGCTGTAACTTCTGAACGGAGACAGCTGGAACTCTCAAATTTTCAGCAAAATGTGATCCGCGACATAATCTGCGTCGCCCAATTCATTTTAGAAGAAACATTTTTTTTTGAAAATTTTTCAAAATTTCCATAGGGGGGACCATATGGAATTTTGTTTGACTTCGACATCTTTGAACGGCTGTAACTTCTGAACGGAGACAGCTGGAACTCTCAAATTTTCAGCAAAATGTGATCCGCGACATAATCTGTGTCGCCCAATTCATTTTAGATGAAAAAGTTTTTTTCGAAAATTTTTGAACTTTTCCATAGGGGGGACCCTATGAATCTTTTTTTTCTCAAATTTTCAGCAAAATGTGTTTTGCGACATAATCTACATCCCCAACTCATTTTAGAAAAATTTTTGAAAATTTTTCAAAATTTCCATAGGGGGGACCATATGGAATTTTGTTTGACTTCGACATCTTTGAACGGCTGTAACTTCTGAACGGAGACAGCTGGAACTCTCAAATTTTCAGCGAAATGTGATCCGCGACATAATCTGCGTCGCCCAATTCATTTTAGAAGAAAAATTTTTTTTTAAATTTTTCAAAATTTCCATAGGGGGGACCATATGGAATTTTGTTTGACTTCGACATCTTTGAACGGCTGTAACTTCTGAACGGAGACAGCTGGAACTCTCAAATTTTCAGCAAAATGTGATCCGCGACGCCCAATTCATTTTAGAAGAAAAATTTTTTTTTGAAAATTTTTCAAAATTTCCATAGGGGGGACCATATGGAATTTTGTTTGACTTCGACATCTTTGAACGGCTGTAACTTCTGAACGGAGACAGCTGGAACTCTCAAATTTTCAGCAAAATGTGATCCGCGACGCCCAATTCATTTTAGAAGAAAAATTTTTCAAAATTTCCATAGGGGGGACCATATGGAATTTTGTTTGACTTCGACATCTTTGAACGGCTGTAACTTCTGAACGGAGACAGCTGGAACTCTCAAATTTTCAGCAAAATGTGATCCGCGACATAATCTGCGTCGCCCAATTCATTTTAGAAGAAACATTTTTTTTTGAAAATTTTTCAAAATTTCCATAGGGGGGACCATATGGAATTTTGTTTGACTTCGACATCTTTGAACGGCTGTAACTTCTGAACGGAGACAGCTGGAACTCTCAAATTTTCAGCAAAATGTGATCCGCGACATAATCTGTGTCGCCCAATTCATTTTAGATGAAAAAGTTTTTTTCGAAAATTTTTGAACTTTTCCATAGGGGGGACCCTATGAATCTTTTTTTTCTCAAATTTTCAGCAAAATGTGTTTTGCGACATAATCTACATCCCCAACTCATTTTAGAAAAATTTTTGAAAATTTTTCAAAATTTCCATAGGGGGGACCATATGGAATTTTGTTTGACTTCGACATCTTTGAACGGCTGTAACTTTTGAACGGAGACAGCTGGAACTCTCAAATTTTCAGCAAAATGTGATCCGCGACATAATCTGCGTCGCCCAATTCATTTTAGAAGAAAATTTTTTTTTTGAAAATTTTTCAAAATTTCCATAGGGGGGACCATATGGAATTTTGTTTGACTTCGACATCTTTGAACGGCTGTAACTTCTGAACGGAGACAGCTGGAACTCTCAAATTTTCAGCAAAATGTGATCCGCGACATAATCTGCGTCGCCCAATTCATTTTAGATGAAAAAGTTTTTGTCGAAAATTTTTGAACTTTTCCATAGGGGGGACCCTATGAATCTTTTTTTTCTCAAATTTTCAGCAAAATGTGTTTTGCGACATAATCTACATCCCCAACTCATTTTAGAAAAAGAAATTTTTTTTGAAAATTTTTTTAAAATTTCCATAGGGGGGACCATATGGAATTTGGTTTGACTTCGACATCTTTGAACGGCTGTAACTTCTGGACGGAGACAGCTGGAACTCTCAAATTTTCAGCAAAATGTGATCCGCGACATAATCTGCGTCGCCCAATTCATTTTAGATGAAAAAGTTTTTTTCGAAAATTTTTGAACTTTTCCATAGGGGGGACCCTATGAATCTTTTTTTTCTCAAATTTTCAGCAAAATGTGTTTTGCGACATAATCTACATCCCCAACTCATTTTAGAAAAAAAAATTTTTTTTTGAAAATTTTTCAAAATTTCCATAGGGGGGACCATATGGAATTTTTTTTGACTTCGACATCTTTGAACGGCTGTAACTTCTGAACGGAGACAGCTGGAACTCTCAAATTTTCAGCAAAATGTGATCCGCGACGCCCAATTCATTTTAGAAGAAAAATTTTTTTTTGAAAATTTTTCAAAATTTCCATAGGGGGGACCATATGGAATTTTGTTTGACTTCGACATCTTTGAACGGCTGTAACTTCTGAACGGAGACAGCTGGAACTCTCAAATTTTCAGCAAAATGTGATCCGCGACGCCCAATTCATTTTAGAAGAAAAATTTTTTTTTGAAAATTTTTCAAAATTTCCATAGGGGGGACCATATGGAATTTTGTTTGACTTCGACATCTTTGAACGGCTGTAACTTCTGAACGGAGACAGCTGGAACTCTCAAATTTTCAGCAAAATGTGATCCGCGACGCCCAATTCATTTTAGAAGAAAAATTTTTTTTTGAAAATTTTTCAAAATTTCCATAGGGGGGACCATATGGAATTTTGTTTGACTTCGACATCTTTGAACGGCTGTAACTTCTGAACGGAGACAGCTGGAACTCTCAAATTTTCAGCAAAATGTGATCTGCGACATAATCTGCGTCGCCCAATTCATTTTAGAAGAAAAATTTTTTTTTGAAAATTTTTCAAAATTTCCATAGGGGGGACCATATGGAATTTTGTTTGACTTCGACATCTTTGAACGGCTGTAACTTCTGAACGGAGACAGCTGGAACTCTCAAATTTTCAGCAAAATGTGATCCGCGACGCCCAATTCATTTTAGAAGAAAAATTTTTCAAAATTTCCATAGGGGGGACCATATGGAATTTTGTTTGACTTCGACATCTTTGAACGGCTGTAACTTCTGAACGGAGACAGCTGGAACTCTCAAATTTTCAGCAAAATGTGATCCGCGACATAATCTGCGTCGCCCAATTCATTTTAGAAGAAACATTTTTTTTTAAAATTTTTCAAAATTTCCATAGGGGGGACCATATGGAATTTTGTTTGACTTCGACATCTTTGAACGGCTGTAACTTCTGAACGGAGACAGCTGGAACTCTCAAATTTTCAGCAAAATGTGATCCGCGACATAATCTGCGTCGCCCAATTCATTTTAGATGAAAAAGTTTTTTTCGAAAATTTTTGAACTTTTCCATAGGGGGGACCCTATGAATCTTTTTTTTCTCAAATTTTCAGCAAAATGTGTTTTGCGACATAATCTACATCCCCAACTCATTTTAGAAAAAAAAATTTTTTTTTGAAAATTTTTTTAAAATTTCCATAGGGGGGACCATATGGAATTTTGTTTGACTTCGACATCTTTGAACGGCTGTAACTTCTGGACGGAGACAGCTGGAACTCTCAAATTTTCAGCAAAATGTGATCTGCGACATAATCTGCGTCGCCCAATTCATTTTAGAAGAAAAATTTTTTTTTGAAAATTTTTCAAAATTTCCATAGGGGGGACCATATGGAATTTTGTTTGACTTCGACATCTTTGAACGGCTGTAACTTCTGAACGGAGACAGCTGGAACTCTCAAATTTTCAGCAAAATGTGATCCGCGACATAATCTGCGTCGCCCAATTCATTTTAGATGAAAAAGTTTTTTTTCGAAAATTTTTGAACTTTTCCATAGGGGGGACCCTATGAATCTTTTTTTTCTCAAATTTTCAGCAAAATGTGTTTTGCGACATAATCTACATCCCCAACTCATTTTAGAAAAAAAAATTTTTTTTTGAAAATTTTTCAAAATTTCCATAGGGGGGACCATATGGAATTTTTTTTGACTTCGACATCTTTGAACGGCTGTAACTTCTGAACGGAGACAGCTGGAACTCTCAAATTTTCAGCAAAATGTGATCCGCGACATAATCTGCGTCGCCCAATTCATTTTAGATGAAAAAGTTTTTTTCGAAAATTTTTGAACTTTTCCATAGGGGGGACCCTATGAATCTTTTTTTTCTCAAATTTTCAGCAAAATGTGTTTTGCGACATAATTTACATCCCCAACTCATTTTAGAAAAAAAAATTTTTTTTTGAAAATTTTTCAAAATTTCCATAGGGGGGACCATATGGAATTTTTTTTGACTTCGACATCTTTGAACGGCTGTAACTTCTGAACGGAGACAGCTGGAACTCTCAAATTTTCAGCAAAATGTGATCCGCGACATAATCTGCGTCGCCCAATTCATTTTAGATGAAAAAGTTTTTTTCGAAAATTTTTGAACTTTTCCATAGGGGGGACCCTATGAATCTTTTTTTTCTCAAATTTTCAGCAAAATGTGTTTTGCGACATAATCTACATCCCCAACTCATTTTAGAAAAAAAAATTTTTTTTTGAAAATTTTTCAAAATTTCCATAGGGGGGACCATATGGAATTTTTTTTGACTTCGACATCTTTGAACGGCTGTAACTTCTGAACGGAGACAGCTGGAACTCTCAAATTTTCAGCAAAATGTGATCCGCGACATAATCTGCGTCGCCCAATTCATTTTAGATGAAAAAGTTTTTTTCGAAAATTTTTGAACTTTTCCATAGGGGGGACCCTATGAATCTTTTTTTTCTCAAATTTTCAGCAAAATGTGTTTTGCGACATAATCTACATCCCCAACTCATTTTAGAAAAAAAAATTTTTTTTTGAAAATTTTTCAAAATTTCCATAGGGGGGACCATATGGAATTTTTTTTGACTTCGACATCTTTGAACGGCTGTAACTTCTGAACGGAGACAGCTGGAACTCTCAAATTTTCAGCAAAATGTGATCCGCGACATAATCTGCGTCGCCCAATTCATTTTAGAAGAAAATTTTTTTTTTTAAATTTTTCAAAATTTCCATAGAGGGGACCATATGGAATTTTGTTTGACTTCGACATCTTTGAACGGCTGTAACTTCTGAACGGAGACAGCTGGAACTCTCAAATTTTCAGCAAAATGTAATCCGCGACGCCCAATTCATTTTAGAAGAAAAATTTTTTTTTGAAAATTTTTCAAAATTTCCATAGGGGGGACCATATGGAATTTTGTTTGACTTCGACATCTTTGAACGGCTGTAACTTCTGAACGGAGACAGCTGGAACTCTCAAATTTTCAGCAAAATGTGATCTGCGACATAATCTGCGTCGCCCAATTCATTCTAGAAGAAAAATTTTTTTTTGAAAATTTTTCAAAATTTCCATAGGGGGGACCATATGGAATTTTGTTTGACTTCGACATCTTTGAACGGCTGTAACTTCTGAACGGAGACAGCTGGAACTCTCAAATTTTCAGCAAAATGTGATCCGCGACGCCCAATTCATTTTAGAAGAAAAATTTTTCAAAATTTCCATAGGGGGGACCATATGGAATTTTTTTTGACTTCGACATCTTTGAACGGCTGTAACTTCTGAACGGAGACAGCTGGAACTCTCAAATTTTCAGCAAAATGTGATCCGCGACATAATCTGCGTCGCCCAATTCATTTTAGAAGAAACATTTTTTTTTGAAAATTTTTCAAAATTTCCATAGGGGGGACCCTATGAATCTTTTTTTTCTCAAATTTTCAGCAAAATGTGTTTTGCGACATAATCTACATCCCCAACTCATTTTAGAAAAAAAATTTTTTTTTGAAAATGTTTTCAAAATTTCCATAGGGGGGACCATATGGAATCATCTTTGAACGGCTGTAACTTCTGAACAGAGACAGCTGGAACTCTCAAATTTTCAGCAAAATGTGAATCGCGACATAATCTGCGTCGCCCAATTCATTTTAGATGAAAAAGTTTTTTTCGAAAATTTTTGAACTTTTCCATAGGGGGGACCCTATGAATCTTTTTTTTCTCAAATTTTCAGCAAAATGTGTTTTGCGACATAATCTACATCCCCAACTCATTTTAGAAAAAAAAATTTTTTTTGCAAATTTTTCAAAATTTCCATAGGGGGGACCATATGGAATTTTGTTTGACTTCGACATCTTTGAACGGCTGTAACTTCTGAACGGAGACAGCTGGAACTTTCAAATTTTCAGCAAAATGTGATCCGCGACATAATCTGCGTCGCCCAATTCATTTTAGAAGAAAAATTTTTTTTTTTTAATTTTTCAAAATTTCCATAGGGGGGACCATATGGAATTTTGTTTGACTTCGACATCTTTGAACGGCTGTAACTTCTGAACAGAGACAGCTGGAACTCTCAAATTTTCAGCAAAATGTGATCCGCGACATAATCTGCGTCGCCCAATTCATTTTAGAAGAAAATTTTTTTTTTTTAAATTTTTCAAAATTTCCATAGGGGGGACCATATGGAATTTTGTTTGACTTCGACATCTTTGAACGGCTGTAACTTCTGAACGGAGACAGCTGGAACTTTCAAATTTTCAGCAAAATGTGATCCGCGACATAATCTGCGTCGCCCAATTCATTTTAGAAGAAAAATTTTTTTTTTAAATTTTTCAAAATTTCCATAGGGGGGACCATATGGAATTTTGTTTGACTTCGACATCTTTGAACGGCTGTAACTTCTGAACAGAGACAGCTGGAACTCTCAAATTTTCAGCAAAATGTGATCCGCGACATAATCTGCGTCGCCCAATTCATTTTAGATGAAAAAGTTTTTTTCGAAAATTTTTGAAGTTTTCCATAGGGGGGACCCTATGAATCTTTTTTTTCTCAAATTTTCAGCAAAATGTGTTTTGCGACATAATCTACATCCCCAACTCATTTTAGAAAAAAAAAATTTTTTTTGGAAATTTTTCAAAATTTCCATAGGGGGGACCATATGGAATTTTGTTTGACTTCGACATCTTTGAACGGCTGTAACTTCTGAACGGAGACAGCTGGAACTCTCAAATTTTCAGCAAAATGTGATCCGCGACATAATCTGCGTCGCCCAATTCATTTTAGATGAAAAAGTTTTTTTCGAAAATTTTTGAACTTTTCCATAGGGGGGACCCTATGAATCTTTTTTTTCTCAAATTTTCAGCAAAATGTGTTTTGCGATATAATCTACATCCCCAACTCATTTTAGAAAAAAAAATTTTTTTTTGAAAATTTTTTAAAATTTCCATAGGGGGGACCATATGGAATTTTGTTTGACTTCGACATCTTTGAACGGCTGTAACTTCTGAACGGAGACAGCTGGAACTCTCAAATTTTCAGCAAAATGTGATCCGCGACATAATCTGCGTCGCCCAATTCATTTTAGATGAAAAAGTTTTTTTCGAAAATTTTTGAACTTTTCCATAGGGGGGACCCTATGAATCTTTTTTTTCTCAAATTTTCAGCAAAATGTGTTTTGCGATATAATCTACATCCCCAACTCATTTTAGAAAAAAAAATTTTTTTTTGAAAATTTTTTAAAATTTCCATAGGGGGGACCATATGGAATTTTGTTTGACTTCGACATCTTTGAACGGCTGTAACTTCTGAACGGAGACAGCTGGAACTCTCAAATTTTCAGCAAAATGTGAATCGCGACATAATCTGCGTCGCCCAATTCATTTTAGAAGAAAAATTTTTTTTTCAAAATTTTTCAAAATTTCCATAGGGGGGACCATATGGAATTTTGTTTGACTTCGACATCTTTGAACGGCTGTAACTTCTGAACAGAGACAGCTGGAACTCTCAAATTTTCAGCAAAATGTGATCCGCGACATAATCTGCGTCGCCCAATTCATTTTAGATGAAAAAGTTTTTTTCGAAAATTTTTGAACTTTTCCATAGGGGGGACCCTATGAATCTTTTTTTTCTCAAATTTTCAGCAAAATGTGTTTTGCGATATAATCTACATCCCCAACTCATTTTAGAAAAAAAAAATTTTTTTTGAAAATTTTTTAAAATTTCCATAGGGGGGACCATATGGAATTTTGTTTGACTTCGACATCTTTGAACGGCTGTAACTTCTGAACGGAGACAGCTGGAACTCTCAAATTTTCAGCAAAATGTGAATCGCGACATAATCTGCGTCGCCCAATTCATTTTAGAAGAAAAATTTTTTTTTGAAAATTTTTCAAAATTTCCATAGGGGGGACCATATGGAATTTTGTTTGACTTCGACATTTTTGAACGGCTGTAACTTCTGAACGGAGACAGCTGGAACTCTCAAATTTTCAGCAAAATGTGATCCGCGACATAATCTGCGTCGCCCAATTCATTTTAGAAGAAAAATTTTTTTTTGAAAATTTTTCAAAATTTCCATAGGGGGGACCATATGGAATTTTGTTTGACTTCGACATCTTTGAACGGCTGTAACTTCTGAACGGAGACAGCTGGAACTCTCAAATTTTCAGCAAAATGTGATCCGCGACATAATCTGCGTCGCCGAATTCATTTTAGATGAAAAAGTTTTTTTCGAAAATTTTTGAACTTTTCCATAGGGGGGACCCTATGAATCTTTTTTTTCTCAAATTTTCAGCAAAATGTGTTTTGCGACATAATCTACATCCCCAACTCATTTTAGAAAAAAAATTTTTTTTTGAAAATTTTTCAAAATTTCCATAGGGGGGACCATATGGAATTTTGTTTGACTTCGACATCTTTGAACGGCTGTAACTTCTGAACGGAGACAGCTGGAACTCTCAAATTTTCAGCAAAATGTGATCCGCGACATAATCTGCGTCGCCCAATTCATTTTAGAAGAAACATTTTTTTTTGAAAATTTTTCAAAATTTCCATAGGGGGGACCATATGGAATTTTGTTTGACTTCGACATCTTTGAACGGCTGTAACTTCTGAACGGAGACAGCTGGAACTCTCAAATTTTCAGCAAAATGTGATCCGCGACATAATCTGCGTCGCCCAATTCATTTTAGATGAAAAAGTTTTTTTCGAAAATTTTTCAAAATTTCCATAGGGGGGACCATATGGAATTTTGTTTGACTTCGACATCTTTGAACGGCTGTAACTTGTGAACGGAGACAGCTGGAACTCTCAAATTTTCAGCAAAATGTCATCCGCGACATAATCTGCGTCGCCCACGGAGACAGCTGGAACTCTCAAATTTTCAGCAAAATGTGATCCGCGACATAATCTGCGTCGCCCAATTCATTTTAGAAGAAAAATTTTTTTTTGAAAATTTTTCAAAATTTCCATAGGGGGGACCATATGGAATTTTGTTTGACTTCGACATCTTTGAACGGCTGTAACTGCTGAACGGAGACAGCTGGAACTCTCAAATTTTCAGCAAAATGTGATCCGCGACATAATCTGCGTCGCCCAATTCATTTTAGAAGAAAAAATTTTTTTTTGAAAATTTTTCAAAATTTCCATAGGGGGGACCATATGGAATTTTGTTTGACTTCGACATCTTTGAACGGCTGTAACTGCTGAACGGAGACAGCTGGAACTCTCAAATTTTCAGCAAAATGTGATCCGCGACATAATCTGCGTCGCCCAATTCATTTTAGAAGAAACATTTTTTTTTGAAAATTTTTCAAAATTTCCATAGGGGGGACCATATGGAATTTTGTTTGACTTCGACATCTTTGAACGGCTGTAACTTCTGAACGGAGACAGCTGGAACTCTCAAATTTTCAGCAAAATGTGATCCGCGACATAATCTGCGTCGCCCAATTCATTTTAGAAGAAACATTTTTTTTTGAAAATTTTTCAAAATTTCCATAGGGGGGACCATATGGAATTTTGTTTGACTTCGACATCTTTGAACGGCTGTAACTTCTGAACGGAGACAGCTGGAACTCTCAAATTTTCAGCAAAATGTGATCCGCGACATAATCTGCGTCGCCCAATTCATTTTAGAAGAAAAAATTTTTTTTTTTAAATTTTTCAAAATTTCCATAGGGGGGACCATATGGAATTTTGTTTGACTTCGACATCTTTGAACGGCTGTAACTTCTGAACGGAGACAGCTGGAACTCTCAAATTTTCAGCAAAATGTGATCCGCGACATAATCTGCGTCGCCCAATTCATTTTAGAAGAAAAATTTTTTTTTGAAAATTTTTCAAAATTTCCATAGGGGGGACCATATGGAATTTTGTTTGACTTCGACATCTTTGAACGGCTGTAACTGCTGAACGGAGACAGCTGGAACTCTCAAATTTTCAGCAAAATGTGATCCGCGACATAATCTGCGTCGCCCAATTCATTTTAGAAGAAAATTTTTTTTTTTAAATTTTTCAAAATTTCCATAGAGGGGACCATATGGAATTTTGTTTGACTTCGACATCTTTGAACGGCTGTAACTTCTGAACGGAGACAGCTGGAACTCTCAAATTTTCAGCAAAATGTGATCCGCGACATAATCTGCGTCGCCCAATTCATTTTAGAAGAAAATTTTTTTTTTTAAATTTTTCAAAATTTCCATAGAGGGGACCATATGGAATTTTGTTTGACTTCGACATCTTTGAACGGCTGTAACTTCTGAACGGAGACAGCTGGAACTCTCAAATTTTCAGCAAAATGTGATCCGCGACATAATCTGCGTCGCCCAATTCATTTTAGAAGAAAAATTTTTTTTTGAAAATTTTTCAAAATTTCCATAGGGGGGACCATATGGAATTTTGTTTGACTTCGACATTTTTGAACGGCTGTAACTTCTGAACGGAGACAGCTGGAACTCTCAAATTTTCAGCAAAATGTGATCCGCGACATAATCTGCGTCGCCCAATTCATTTTAGAAGAAAATTTTTTTTTTTAAATTTTTCAAAATTTCCATAGAGGGGACCATATGGAATTTTGTTTGACATCGACATCTTTGAACGGCTGTAACTTCTGAACGGAGACAGCTGGAACTCTCAAATTTTCAGCAAAATGTGATCCGCGACATAATCTGCGTCGCCCAATTCATTTTAGAAGAAAAATTTTTTTTTAAATTTTTCAAAATTTCCATAGGGGGGACCATATGGAATTTTGTTTGACTTCGACATCTTTGAACGGCTGTAACTTCTGAACGGAGACAGCTGGAACTCTCAAATTTTCAGCAAAATGTGGTCCGCGACGCCCAATTCATTTTAGAAGAAAAATTTTTTTTTGAAAATTTTTCAAAATTTCCATAGGGGGGACCATATGGAATTTTGTTTGACTTCGACATCTTTGAACGGCTGTAACTTCTGAACGGAGACAGCTGGAACTCTCAAATTTTCAGCAAAATGTGATCTGCGACATAATCTGCGTCGCCCAATTCATTTTAGAAGAAAAATTTTTTTTTGAAAATTTTTCAAAATTTCCATAGGGGGGACCATATGGAATTTTGTTTGACTTCGACATCTTTGAACGGCTGTAACTTCTGAACGGAGACAGCTGGAACTCTCAAATTTTCAGCAAAATGTGATCCGCGACGCCCAATTCATTTTAGAAGAAAAATTTTTCAAAATTTCCATAGGGGGGACCATATGGAATTTTGTTTGACTTCGACATCTTTGAACGGCTGTAACTTCTGGACGGAGACAGCTGGAACTCTCAAATTTTCAGCAAAATGTGATCTGCGACATAATCTGCGTCGCCCAATTCATTTTAGAAGAAAAATTTTTTTTTGAAAATTTTTCAAAATTTCCATAGGGGGGACCATATGGAATTTTGTTTGACTTCGACATCTTTGAACGGCTGTAACTTCTGAACGGAGACAGCTGGAACTCTCAAATTTTCAGCAAAATGTGATCCGCGACGCCCAATTCATTTTAGAAGAAAAATTTTTTTTTGAAAATTTTTCAAAATTTCCATAGGGGGGACCATATGGAATTTTGTTTGACTTCGACATCTTTGAACGGCTGTAATTTCTGAACGGAGGCAGCTGGAACTCTCAAATTTTCAGCAAAATGTGATCCGCGACATAATCTGCGTCGCCCAATTCATTTTAGAAGAAAAATTTTTTTTTTAAATTTTTCAAAATTTCCATAGGGGGGACCATATGGAATTTTGTTTGACTTCGACATTTTTGAACGGCTGTAACTTCTGAACGGAGACAGCTGGAACTCTCAAATTTTCAGCAAAATGTGATCCGCGACATAATCTGCGTCGCCCAATTCATTATAGAAGAAAAATTTTTTTTTGAAAATTTTTCAAAATTTCCATAGGGGGGACCATATGGAATTTTGTTTGACTTCGACATCTTTGAACGGCTGTAACTTCTGAACGGAGACAGCTGGAACTCTCAAATTTTCAGCGAAATGTGATCCGCGATCCATAGGACCATATGGAATTTTGTTTGACTTCGACATCTTTGAACGGCTGTAACTTTTGAACGGAGACAGCTGGAACTCTCAAATTTTCAGCAAAATGTGATCCGCGACATAATCTGCGTCGCCCAATTCATTTTAGAAGAAAAATTTTTTTTTGAAAATTTTTCAAAATTTCCATAGGGGGGACCATATGGAATTTTGTTTGACTTCGACATCTTTGAACGGCTGTAACTTCTGAACGGAGACAGCTGGAACTCTCAAATTTTCAGCAAAATGTGATCCGCGACGCCCAATTCATTTTAGAAGAAAAATTTTTTTTTGAAAATTTTTCAAAATTTCCATAGGGGGGACCATATGGAATTTTGTTTGACTTCGACATCTTTGAACGGCTGTAACTTCTGAACGGAGACAGCTGGAACTCTCAAATTTTCAGCAAAATGTGATCCGCGACATAATCTGCGTCGCCCAATTCATTTTAGATGAAAAAGTTTTTTTCGAAAATTTTTGAACTTTTCCATAGGGGGGACCCTATGAATCTTTTTTTTCTCAAATTTTCAGCAAAATGTGTTTTGCGACATAATCTACATCCCCAACTCATTTTAGAAAAATTTTTGAAAATTTTTCAAAATTTCCATAGGGGGGACCATATGGAATTTTGTTTGACTTCGACATCTTTGAACGGCTGTAACTTCTGAACGGAGACAGCTGGAACTCTCAAATTTTCAGCGAAATGTGATCCGCGATCCAGGACCATATGGAATTTTGTTTGACTTCGACATCTTTGAACGGCTGTAACTTCTGAACGGAGACAGCTGGAACTCTCAAATTTTCAGCAAAATGTGATCCGCGACATAATCTGCGTCGCCCAATTCATTTTAGAAGAAATTTTTTTTTTTGAAAATTTTTCAAAATTTCCATAGGGGGGACCATATGGAATTTTGTTTGACTTCGACATCTTTGAACGGCTGTAACTTCTGAACGGAGACAGCTGGAACTCTCAAATTTTCAGCAAAATGTGATCCGCGACATAATCTGCGTCGCCCAATTCATTTTAGATGAAAAAGTTTTTTTCGAAAATTTTTGAACTTTTCCATAGGGGGGACCCTATGAATCTTTTTTTTCTCAAATTTTCAGCAAAATGTGTTTTGCGACATAATCTACATCCCCAACTCATTTTAGAAAAAAAAATTTTTTTTTGAAAATTTTTTTAAAATTTCCATAGGGGGGACCATATGGAATTTTGTTTGACTTCGACATCTTTGAACGGCTGTAACTTCTGGACGGAGACAGCTGGAACTCTCAAATTTTCAGCAAAATGTGATCCGCGACATAATCTGCGTCGCCCAATTCATTTTAGATGAAAAAGTTTTTTTCGAAAATTTTTGAACTTTTCCATAGGGGGGACCCTATGAATCTTTTTTTTCTCAAATTTTCAGCAAAATGTGTTTTGCGACATAATCTACATCCCCAACTCATTTTAGAAAAAAAAATTTTTTTTTGAAAATTTTTTTAAAATTTCCATAGGGGGGACCATATGGAATTTTGTTTGACTTCGACATCTTTGAACGGCTGTAACTTCTGGACGGAGACAGCTGGAACTCTCAAATTTTCAGCAAAATGTGATCTGCGACATAATCTGCGTCGCCCAATTCATTTTAGAAGAATAATTTTTTTTTGAAAATTTTTCAAAATTTCCATAGGGGGGACCATATGGAATTTTGTTTGACTTCGACATCTTTGAACGGCTGTAACTTCTGAACGGAGGCAGCTGGAACTCTCAAATTTTCAGCAAAATGTGATCCGCGACATAATCTGCGTCGCCCAATTCATTTTAGAAGAAAATTTTTTTTTTGAAAATTTTTCAAAATTTCCATATGGAATTTTGTTTGACTTCGACATCTTTGAACGGCTGTAACTTCTGAACGGAGACAGCTGGAACTCTCAAATTTTCAGCAAAATGTGATCCGCGACATAATCTGCGTCGCCCAATTCATTTTAGATGAAAAAGTTTTTTTCGAAAATTTTTGAACTTTTCCATAGGGGGGACCCTATGAATCTTTTTTTTCTCAAATTTTCAGCAAAATGTGTTTTGCGACATAATCTACATCCCCAACTCATTTTAGAAAAAAAATTTTTTTTTTGAAAATTTTTTTAAAATTTCCATAGGGGGGACCATATGGAATTTTGTTTGACTTCGACATCTTTGAACGGCTGTAACTTCTGGACGGAGACAGCTGGAACTCTCAAATTTTCAGCAAAATGTGATCTGCGACATAATCTGCGTCGCCCAATTCATTTTAGAAGAAAAATTTTTTTTTGAAAATTTTTCAAAATTTCCATAGGGGGGACCATATGGAATTTTGTTTGACTTCGACATCTTTGAACGGCTGTAACTTCTGAACGGAGACAGCTGGAACTCTCAAATTTTCAGCAAAATGTGATCCGCGACATAATCTGCGTCGCCCAATTCATTTTAGATGAAAAAGTTTTTTTCGAAAATTTTTGAACTTTTCCATAGGGGGGACCCTATGAATCTTTTTTTTCTCAAATTTTCAGCAAAATGTGTTTTGCGACATAATCTACATCCCCAACTCATTTTAGAAAAAAAAATTTTTTTTTGAAAATTTTTTTAAAATTTCCATAGGGGGGACCATATGGAATTTTGTTTGACTTCGACATCTTTGAACGGCTGTAACTTCTGGACGGAGACAGCTGGAACTCTCAAATTTGCAGCAAAATGTGATCTGCGACATAATCTGCGTCGCCCAATTCATTTTAGAAGAAAAATTTTTTTTTGAAAATTTTTCAAAATTTCCATAGGGGGGACCATATGGAATTTTGTTTGACTTCGACATCTTTGAACGGCTGTAACTTCTGAACGGAGGCAGCTGGAACTCTCAAATTTTCAGCAAAATGTGATCCGCGACATAATCTGCGTCGCCCAATTCATTTTAGAAGAAAAAATTTTTTTTTTAAATTTTTCAAAATTTCCATAGGGGGGACCATATGGAATTTTGTTTGACTTCGACATTTTTGAACGGCTGTAACTTCTGAACGGAGATAGCTGGAACTCTCAAATTTTCAGCAAAATGTGATCCGCGACATAATCTGCGTCGCCCAATTCATTTTAGATAAAAAAGTTTTTTTCGAAAATTTTTGAACTTTTCCATAGGGGGGACCCTATGTATCTTTTTTTTCTCAAATTTTCAGCAAAATGTGTTTTGCGACATAATCTACATCCCCAACTCATTTTCGAAAAGTTTTTGAAAATTTTTCAAAATTTCCATAGGGGGGACCATATGGAATTTTGTTTGACTTCGACATCTTTGAACGGCTGTAACTTCTGAACGGAGACAGCTGGAACTCTCAAATTTTCAGCAAAATGTGATCCGCGACATAATCTGCGTCGCCCAATTCATTTTAGATGAAAAAGTTTTTTTCGAAAATTTTTGAACTTTTCCATAGGGGGGACCCTATGAATCTTTTTTTTCTCAAATTTTCAGCAAAATGTGTTTTGCGACATAATCTACATCCCCAACTCATTTTAGAAAAAAAAAATTTTTTTTTTAAATTTTTCAAAATTTCCATAGGGGGGACCATATGGAATTTTGTTTGACTTCGACATATTTGAACGGCTGTAACTTCTGAACGGAGACAGCTGGAACTCTCAAATTTTCAGCAAAATGTGATCCGCGACATAATCTGCGTCGCCCAATTCATTTTAGATGAAAAAGTTTTTTTCGAAAATTTTTGAACTTTTCCATAGGGGGGACCCTATGAATCTTTTTTTTCTCAAATTTTCAGCAAAATGTGTTTTGCGACATAATCTACATCCCCAACTCATTTTAGAAAAAAAAAATTTTTTTTTTAAATTTTTCAAAATTTCCATAGGGGGGACCATATGGAATTTTGTGTGACTTCGACATCTTTGAACGGCTGTAACTTCTGAACGGAGACAGCTGGAACTCTCAAATTTTCAGCAAAATGTGATCCGCGACATAATCTGCGTCGCCCAATTCATTTTAGATGAAAAAGTTTTTTTCGAAAATTTTTGAACTTTTCCATAGGGGGGACCCTATGAATCTTTTTTTTCTCAAATTTTCAGCAAAATGTGTTTTGCGACATAATCTACATCCCCAACTCATTTTAGAAAAAAAAAATTTTTTTTTTAAATTTTTCAAAATTTCCATAGGGGGGACCATATGGAATTTTGTGTGACTTCGACATCTTTGAACGGCTGTAACTTCTGAACGGAGACAGCTGGAACTCTCAAATTTTCAGCAAAATGTGATCCGCGACATAATCTGCGTCGCCCAATTCATTTTAGATGAAAAAGTTTTTTTCGAAAATTTTTGAACTTTTCCATAGGGGGGACCCTATGAATCTTTTTTTTCTCAAATTTTCAGCAAAATGTGTTTTGCGACATAATCTACATCCCCAACTCATTTTAGAAAAAAAAAATTTTTTTTTTAAATTTTTCAAAATTTCCATAGGGGGGACCATATGGAATTTTGTGTGACTTCGACATCTTTGAACGGCTGTAACTTCTGAACGGAGACAGCTGGAACTCTCAAATTTTCAGCAAAATGTGATCCGCGACATAATCTGCGTCGCCCAATTCATTTTAGATGAAAAAGTTTTTTTCGAAAATTTTTGAACTTTTCCATAGGGGGGACCCTATGAATCTTTTTTTTCTCAAATTTTCAGCAAAATGTGTTTTGCGACATAATCTACATCCCCAACTCATTTTAGAAAAAAAAAATTTTTTTTTTAAATTTTTCAAAATTTCCATAGGGGGGACCATATGGAATTTTGTTTGACTTCGACATATTTGAACGGCTGTAACTTCTGAACGGAGACAGCTGGAACTCTCAAATTTTCAGCAAAATGTGATCCGCGACATAATCTGCGTCGCCCAATTCATTTTAGATGAAAAAGTTTTTTTCGAAAATTTTTGAACTTTTCCATAGGGGGGACCCTATGAATCTTTTTTTTCTCAAATTTTCAGCAAAATGTGTTTTGCGACATAATCTACATCCCCAACTCATTTTAGAAAAAAAAATTTTTTTTTGAAAATTTTTTTAAAATTTCCATAGGGGGACCATATGGAATTTTGTTTGACTTCGACATCTTTGAACGGCTGTAACTTCTGAACGGAGACAGCTGGAACTCTCAAATTTGCAGCAAAATGTGATCTGCGACATAATCTGCGTCGCCCAATTCATTTTAGAAGAAAAATTTTTTTTTGAAAATTTTTCAAAATTTCCATAGGGGGGACCATATGGAATTTTGTTTGACTTCGACATCTTTGAACGGCTGTAACTTCTGAACGGAGGCAGCTGGAACTCTCAAATTTTCAGCAAAATGTGATCCGCGACATAATCTGCGTCGCCCAATTCATTTTAGAAGAAAAATTTTTTTTTTAAATTTTTCAAAATTTCCATAGGGGGGACCATATGGAATTTTGTTTGACTTCGACATTTTTGAACGGCTGTAACTTCTGAACGGAGACAGCTGGAACTCTCAAATTTTCAGCAAAATGTGATCCGCGACATAATCTGCGTTGCCCAATTCATTTTAGAAGAAAAATTTTTTTTTGAAAATTTTTCAAAATTTCCATAGGGGGGACCATATGGAATTTTGTTTGACTTCGACATTTTTGAACGGCTGTAACTTCTGAACGGAGACAGCTGGAACTCTCAAATTTTCAGCAAAATGTGATCCGCGACATAATCTGCGTCGCCCAATTCATTTTTAGATAAAAAAGTTTTTTTCGAAAATTTTTGAACTTTTCCATAGGGGGGACCCTATGTATCTTTTTTTTCTCAAATTTTCAGCAAAATGTGTTTTGCGACATAATCTACATCCCCAACTCATTTTCGAAAAATTTTTGAAAATTTTTCAAAATTTCCATAGGGGGGACCATATGGAATTTTGTTTGACTTCGACATCTTTGAACGGCTGTAACTTCTGAACGGAGACAGCTGGAACTCTCAAATTTTCAGCAAAATGTGATCCGCGACATAATCTGCGTCGCCCAATTCATTTTAGATGAAAAAGTTTTTTTCGAAAATTTTTGAACTTTTCCATAGGGGGGACCCTATGAATCTTTTTTTTCTCAAATTTTCAGCAAAATGTGTTTTGCGACATAATCTACATCCCCAACTCATTTTAGAAAAAAAAAATTTTTTTTTTAAATTTTTCAAAATTTCCATAGGGGGGACCATATGGAATTTTGTTTGACTTCGACATCTTTGAACGGCTGTAACTTCTGAACGGAGACAGCTGGAACTCTCAAATTTTCAGCAAAATGTGATCCGCGACATAATCTGCGTCGCCCAATTCATTTTAGATGAAAAAGTTTTTTTCGAAAATTTTTGAACTTTTCCATAGGGGGGACCCTATGAATCTTTTTTTTCTCAAATTTTCAGCAAAATGTGTTTTGCGACATAATCTACATCCCCAACTCATTTTAGAAAAATTTTTGAAAATTTTTCAAAATTTCCATAGGGGGGACCATATGGAATTTTGTTTGACTTCGACATCTTTGAACGGCTGTAACTTCTGAACGGAGACAGCTGGAACTCTCAAATTTTCAGCAAAATGTGATCCGCGACATAATCTGCGTCGCCCAATTCATTTTAGATGAAAAAGTTTTTTTCGAAAATTTTTGAACTTTTCCATAGGGGGGACCCTATGAATCTTTTTTTTCTCAAATTTTCAGCAAAATGTGTTTTGCGACATAATCTACATCCCCAACTCATTTTAGAAAAAAAAATTTTTTTTTGAAAATTTTTCAAAATTTCCATAGGGGGAACCATATGGAATTTTGTTTGACTTCGACATCTTTGAACGGCTGTAACTTCTGAACGGAGGCAGCTGGAACTCTCAAATTTTCAGCAAAATGTGATCCGCGACATAATCTGCGTCGCCCAATTCATTTTAGAAGAAAATTTTTTTTTTAAAATTTTTCAAAATTTCCATAGGGGGGACCATATGGAATTTTGTTTGACTTCGACATCTTTGAACGGCTGTAACTTCTGAACGGAGACAGCTGGAACTCTCAAATTTTCAGCAAAATGTGATCCGCGACATAATCTGCGTCGCCCAATTCATTTTAGATGAAAAAGTTTTTTTCGAAAATTTTTGAACTTTTCCATAGGGGGGGGGGACCCTATGAATCTTTTTTTTCTCAAATTTTCAGCAAAATGTGTTTTGCGACATAATCTACATCCCCAACTCATTTTAGAAAAAAAAATTTTTTTTTGAAAATTTTTCAAAATTTCCATAGGGGGAACCATATGGAATTTTGTTTGACTTCGACATCTTTGAACGGCTGTAACTTCTGAACGGAGGCAGCTGGAACTCTCAAATTTTCAGCAAAATGTGATCCGCGACATAATCTGCGTCGCCCAATTCATTTTAGAAGAAAAATTTTTTTTTTAATTTTTCAAAATTTCCATAGGGGGGACCATATGGAATTTTGTTTGACTTCGACATCTTTGAACGGCTGTAACTTCTGAACGGAGACAGCTGGAACTCTCAAATTTTCAGCAAAATGTGATCCGCGACATAATCTGCGTCGCCCAATTCATTTTAGATGAAAAAGTTTTTTTCGAAAATTTTTGAACTTTTCCATAGGGGGGACCCTATGAATCTTTTTTTTCTCAAATTTTCAGCAAAATGTGTTTTGCGACATAATCTACATCCCCAACTCATTTTAGAAAAAAAAATTTTTTTTTGAAAATTTTTCAAAATTTCCATAGGGGGAACCATATGGAATTTTGTTTGACTTCGACATCTTTGAACGGCTGTAACTTCTGAACGGAGGCAGCTGGAACTCTCAAATTTTCAGCAAAATGTGATCCGCGACATAATCTGCGTCGCCCAATTCATTTTAGAAGAAAATTTTTTTTTTAAAATTTTTCAAAATTTCCATAGGGGGGACCATATGGAATTTTGTTTGACTTCGACATCTTTGAACGGCTGTAACTTCTGAACGGAGACAGCTGGAACTCTCAAATTTTCAGCAAAATGTGATCCGCGACATAATCTGCGTCGCCCAATTCATTTTAGATGAAAAAGTTTTTTTCGAAAATTTTTGAACTTTTCCATAGGGGGGACCCTATGAATCTTTTTTTTCTCAAATTTTCAGCAAAATGTGTTTTGCGACATAATCTACATCCCCAACTCATTTTAGAAAAAAAAAATTTTTTTTTTAAATTTTTCAAAATTTCCATAGGGGGGACCATATGGAATTTTGTTTGACTTCGACATATTTGAACGGCTGTAACTTCTGAACGGAGACAGCTGGAACTCTCAAATTTTCAGCAAAATGTGATCCGCGACATAATCTGCGTCGCCCAATTCATTTTAGATGAAAAAGTTTTTTTCGAAAATTTTTGAACTTTTCCATAGGGGGGACCCTATGAATCTTTTTTTTCTCAAATTTTCAGCAAAATGTGTTTTGCGACATAATCTACATCCCCAACTCATTTTAGAAAAAAAAAATTTTTTTTTTAAATTTTTCAAAATTTCCATAGGGGGGACCATATGGAATTTTGTTTGACTTCGACATATTTGAACGGCTGTAACTTCTGAACGGAGACAGCTGGAACTCTCAAATTTTCAGCAAAATGTGATCCGCGACATAATCTGCGTCGCCCAATTCATTTTAGATGAAAAAGTTTTTTTCGAAAATTTTTGAACTTTTCCATAGGGGGGACCCTATGAATCTTTTTTTTCTCAAATTTTCAGCAAAATGTGTTTTGCGACATAATCTACATCCCCAACTCATTTTAGAAAAAAAAATTTTTTTTTGAAAATTTTTTTAAAATTTCCATAGGGGGACCATATGGAATTTTGTTTGACTTCGACATCTTTGAACGGCTGTAACTTCTGAACGGAGACAGCTGGAACTCTCAAATTTGCAGCAAAATGTGATCTGCGACATAATCTGCGTCGCCCAATTCATTTTAGAAGAAAAATTTTTTTTTGAAAATTTTTCAAAATTTCCATAGGGGGGACCATATGGAATTTTGTTTGACTTCGACATCTTTGAACGGCTGTAACTTCTGAACGGAGGCAGCTGGAACTCTCAAATTTTCAGCAAAATGTGATCCGCGACATAATCTGCGTCGCCCAATTCATTTTAGAAGAAAAATTTTTTTTTTAAATTTTTCAAAATTTCCATAGGGGGGACCATATGGAATTTTGTTTGACTTCGACATTTTTGAACGGCTGTAACTTCTGAACGGAGACAGCTGGAACTCTCAAATTTTCAGCAAAATGTGATCCGCGACATAATCTGCGTCGCCCAATTCATTTTAGAAGAAAAATTTTTTTTTGATAATTTTTCAAAATTTCCATAGGGGGGACCATATGGAATTTTGTTTGACTTCGACATCTTTGAACGGCTGTAACTTCTGAACGGAGGCAGCTGGAACTCTCAAATTTTCAGCAAAATGTGATCCGCGACATAATCTGCGTCGCCCAATTCATTTTAGATAAAAAAGTTTTTTTCGAAAATTTTTGAACTTTTCCATAGGGGGGACCCTATGTATCTTTTTTTTCTCAAATTTTCAGCAAAATGTGT
This sequence comes from Microchrysa polita, assembly GCA_949715475.1. NCBI lineage: Eukaryota > Metazoa > Arthropoda > Insecta > Diptera > Stratiomyidae > Microchrysa > Microchrysa polita. The sequence goes on along the minus strand of OX454419.1, from coordinate 24,262,685 downwards.
TTTGCGACATAATCTACATCCCCAACTCATTTTCGAAAAGTTTTTGAAAATTTTTCAAAATTTCCATAGGGGGGACCATATGGAATTTTGTTTGACTTCAACATCTTTGAACGGCTGTAACTTCTGAACGGAGACAGCTGGAACTCTCAAATTTTCAGCAAAATGTGATCCGCGACATAATCTGCGTTGCCCAATTCATTTTAGAAGAAAAATTTTTTTTTGAAAATTTTTCAAAATTTCCATAGGGGGGACCATATGGAATTTTGTTTGACTTCGACATTTTTGAACGGCTGTAACTTCTGAACGGAGACAGCTGGAACTCTCAAATTTTCAGCAAAATGTGATCCGCGACATAATCTGCGTCGCCCAATTCATTTTTAGATAAAAAAGTTTTTTTCGAAAATTTTTGAACTTTTCCATAGGGGGGACCCTATGTATCTTTTTTTTCTCAAATTTTCAGCAAAATGTGTTTTGCGACATAATCTACATCCCCAACTCATTTTCGAAAAATTTTTGAAAATTTTTCAAAATTTCCATAGGGGGGACCATATGGAATTTTGTTTGACTTCGACATCTTTGAACGGCTGTAACTTCTGAACGGAGACAGCTGGAACTCTCAAATTTTCAGCAAAATGTGATCCGCGACATAATCTGCGTCGCCCAATTCATTTTAGATGAAAAAGTTTTTTTCGAAAATTTTTGAACTTTTCCATAGGGGGGACCCTATGAATCTTTTTTTTCTCAAATTTTCAGCAAAATGTGTTTTGCGACATAATCTACATCCCCAACTCATTTTAGAAAAAAAAAATTTTTTTTTTAAATTTTTCAAAATTTCCATAGGGGGGACCATATGGAATTTTGTTTGACTTCGACATCTTTGAACGGCTGTAACTTCTGAACGGAGACAGCTGGAACTCTCAAATTTTCAGCAAAATGTGATCCGCGACATAATCTGCGTCGCCCAATTCATTTTAGATGAAAAAGTTTTTTTCGAAAATTTTTGAACTTTTCCATAGGGGGGACCCTATGAATCTTTTTTTTCTCAAATTTTCAGCAAAATGTGTTTTGCGACATAATCTACATCCCCAACTCATTTTAGAAAAAAAAATTTTTTTTTGAAAATTTTTCAAAATTTCCATAGGGGGAACCATATGGAATTTTGTTTGACTTCGACATCTTTGAACGGCTGTAACTTCTGAACGGAGGCAGCTGGAACTCTCAAATTTTCAGCAAAATGTGATCCGCGACATAATCTGCGTCGCCCAATTCATTTTAGAAGAAAAATTTTTTTTTTAATTTTTCAAAATTTCCATAGGGGGGACCATATGGAATTTTGTTTGACTTCGACATCTTTGAACGGCTGTAACTTCTGAACGGAGACAGCTGGAACTCTCAAATTTTCAGCAAAATGTGATCCGCGACATAATCTGCGTCGCCCAATTCATTTTAGATGAAAAAGTTTTTTTCGAAAATTTTTGAACTTTTCCATAGGGGGGACCCTATGAATCTTTTTTTTCTCAAATTTTCAGCAAAATGTGTTTTGCGACATAATCTACATCCCCAACTCATTTTAGAAAAAAAAATTTTTTTTTGAAAATTTTTCAAAATTTCCATAGGGGGAACCATATGGAATTTTGTTTGACTTCGACATCTTTGAACGGCTGTAACTTCTGAACGGAGGCAGCTGGAACTCTCAAATTTTCAGCAAAATGTGATCCGCGACATAATCTGCGTCGCCCAATTCATTTTAGAAGAAAATTTTTTTTTTTAAATTTTTCAAAATTTCCATAGGGGGGACCATATGGAATTTTGTTTGACTTCGACATCTTTGAACGGCTGTAACTTCTGAACGGAGACAGCTGGAACTCTCAAATTTTCAGCAAAATGTGATCCGCGACATAATCTGCGTCGCCCAATTCATTTTAGATGAAAAAGTTTTTTTCGAAAATTTTTGAACTTTTCCATAGGGGGGGGACCCTATGAATCTTTTTTTTCTCAAATTTTCAGCAAAATGTGTTTTGCGACATAATCTACATCCCCAACTCATTTTAGAAAAAAAAATTTTTTTTTGAAAATTTTTCAAAATTTCCATAGGGGGAACCATATGGAATTTTGTTTGACTTCGACATCTTTGAACGGCTGTAACTTCTGAACGGAGGCAGCTGGAACTCTCAAATTTTCAGCAAAATGTGATCCGCGACATAATCTGCGTCGCCCAATTCATTTTAGAAGAAAAATTTTTTTTTTAATTTTTCAAAATTTCCATAGGGGGGACCATATGGAATTTTGTTTGACTTCGACATCTTTGAACGGCTGTAACTTCTGAACGGAGACAGCTGGAACTCTCAAATTTTTAGCAAAATGTGATCCGCGACATAATCTGCGTCGCCCAATTCATTTTAGAAGAAAAATTTTTTTTTGAAAATTTTTCAAAATTTCCATAGGGGGGACCATATGGAATTTTGTTTGACTTCGACATCTTTGAACGGCTGTAACTGCTGAACGGAGACAGCTGGAACTCTCAAATTTTCAGCAAAATGTGATCCGCGACATAATCTGCGTCGCCCAATTCATTTTAGAAGAAAATTTTTTTTTTGAAAATTTTTCAAAATTTCCATAGGGGGGACCATATGGAATTTTGTTTGACTTCGACATTTTTGAACGGCTGTAACTTCTGAACGGAGACAGCTGGAACTCTCAAATTTTCAGCAAAATGTGATCCGCGACATAATCTGCGTCGCCCAATTCATTTTAGAAGAAAATTTTTTTTTTGAAAATTTTTCAAAATTTCCATAGGGGGGACCATATGGAATTTTGTTTGACTTCGACATTTTTGAACGGCTGTAACTTCTGAACGGAGACAGCTGGAACTCTCAAATTTTCAGCAAAATGTGATCCGCGACATAATCTGCGTCGCCCAATTCATTTTAGAAGAAAAATTTTTTTTTGAAAATTTTTAAAAATTTCCATAGGGGGGACCATATGGAATTTTGTTTGACTTCGACATCTTTGAACGGCTGTAACTGCTGAACGGAGACAGCTGGAACTCTCAAATTTTCAGCAAAATGTGATCCGCGACATAATCTGCGTCGCCCAATTCATTTTAGATGAAAAAGTTTTTTTCGAAAATTTTTGAACTTTTCCATAGGGGGGACCCTATGAATCTTTTTTTTCTCAAATTTTCAGCAAAATGTGTTTTGCGACATAATCTACATCCCCAACTCATTTTAGAAAAAAAAATTTTTTTTTGAAAATTTTTCAAAATTTCCATAGGGGGAACCATATGGAATTTTGTTTGACTTCGACATCTTTGAACGGCTGTAACTTCTGAACGGAGGCAGCTGGAACTCTCAAATTTTCAGCAAAATGTGATCCGCGACATAATCTGCGTCGCCCAATTCATTTTAGAAGAAAAATTTTTTTTTAAAATTTTTCAAAATTTCCATAGGGGGGACCATATGGAATTTTGTTTGACTTCGACATCTTTGAACGGCTGTAACTTCTGAACGGAGGCAGCTGGAACTCTCAAATTTTCAGCAAAATGTGATCCGCGACATAATCTGCGTCGCCCAATTCATTTTAGAAGAAAATTTTTTTTTTAAATTTTTCAAAATTTCCATAGGGGGGACCATATGGAATTTTGTTTGACTTCGACATCTTTGAACGGCTGTAACTTCTGAACGGAGACAGCTGGAACTCTCAAATTTTCAGCAAAATGTGATCCGCGACATAATCTGCGTCGCCCAATTCATTTTAGATGAAAAAGTTTTTTTCGAAAATTTTTGAACTTTTCCATAGGGGGGACCCTATGAATCTTTTTTTTCTCAAATTTTCAGCAAAATGTGTTTTGCGACATAATCTACATCCCCAACTCATTTTAGAAAAAAAAAATTTTTTTTGAAAATTTTTAAAAATTTCCATAGGGGGGACCATATGGAATTTTGTTTGACTTCGACATCTTTGAACGGCTGTAACTTCTGAACGGAGACAGCTGGAACTCTCAAATTTTCAGCAAAATGTGATCCGCGACATAATCTGCGTCGCCCAATTCATTTTAGAAGAAAAATTTTTTTTTTAAATTTTTCAAAATTTCCATAGGGGGGACCATATGGAATTTTGTTTGACTTCGACATCTTTGAACGGCTGTAACTTCTGAACGGAGACAGCTGGAACTCTCAAATTTTCAGCAAAATGTGATCCGCGACATAATCTGCGTCGCCCAATTCATTTTAGATGAAAAAGTTTTTTTCGAAAATTTTTGAACTTTTCCATAGGGGGGACCCTATGAATCTTTTTTTTCTCAAATTTTCAGCAAAATGTGTTTTGCGACATAATCTACATCCCCAACTCATTTTAGAAAAAAAAAATTTTTTTTTTAAATTTTTCAAAATTTCCATAGGGGGGACCATATGGAATTTTGTTTGACTTCGACATTTTTGAACGGCTGTAACTTCTGAACGGAGACAGCTGGAACTCTCAAATTTTCAGCAAAATGTGATCCGCGACATAATCTGCGTCGCCCAATTCATTTTAGATAAAAAAGTTTTATTCGAAAATTTTTGAACTTTTCCATAGGGGGGACCCTATGTATCTTTTTTTTCTCAAATTTTCAGCAAAATGTGTTTTGCGACATAATCTACATCCCCAACTCATTTTAGAAAAAAAAAAAATTTTTTTTAAATTTTTCAAAATTTCCATAGGGGGGACCATATGGAATTTTGTTTGACTTCGACATATTTGAACGGCTGTAACTTCTGAACGGAGACAGCTGGAACTCTCAAATTTTCAGCAAAATGTGATCCGCGACATAATCTGCGTCGCCCAATTCATTTTAGATGAAAAAGTTTTTTTCGAAAATTTTTGAACTTTTCCATAGGGGGGACCCTATGAATTTTTTTTTCTCAAATTTTCAGCAAAATGTGTTTTGCGACATAATCTACATCCCCAACTCATTTTAGAAAAATTTTTGAAAATTTTTCAAAATTTCCATAGGGGGGACCATATGGAATTTTGTTTGACTTCGACATCTTTGAACGGCTGTAACTTCTGAACGGAGACAGCTGGAACTCTCAAATTTTCAGCAAAATGTGATCCGCGACATAATCTGCGTCGCCCAATTCATTTTAGATGAAAAAGTTTTTTTCGAAAATTTTTGAACTTTTCCATAGGGGGGACCCTATGAATCTTTTTTTTCTCAAATTTTCAGCAAAATGTGTTTTGCGACATAATCTACATCCCCAACTCATTTTAGAAAAATTTTTGAAAATTTTTAAAAATTTCCATAGGGGGGACCATATGGAATTTTGTTTGACTTCGACATCTTTGAACGGCTGTAACTTCTGAACGGAGACAGCTGGAACTCTCAAATTTTCAGCAAAATGTGATCCGCGCCATAATCTGCGTCGCCCAATTCATTTTAGAAGAAAAATTTTTTTTTTTAATTTTTCAAAATTTCCATAGGGGGACCATATGGAATTTTGTTTGACTTCGACATCTTTGAACGGCTGTAACTTCTGAACGGAGACAGCTGGAACTCTCAAATTTTCAGCAAAATGTGATCCGCGACATAATCTGCGTCGCCCAATTCATTTTAGATGAAAAAGTTTTTTTCGAAAATTTTTGAACTTTTCCATAGGGGGGACCCTATGAATCTTTTTTTTCTCAAATTTTCAGCAAAATGTGTTTTGCGACATAATCTACATCCCCAACTCATTTTAGAAAAATTTTTGAAAATTTTTAAAAATTTCCATAGGGGGGACCATATGGAATTTTGTTTGACTTCGACATCTTTGAACGGCTGTAACTTCTGAACGGAGACAGCTGGAACTCTCAAATTTTCAGCAAAATGTGATCCGCGACATAATCTGCGTCGCCCAATTCAATTTAGAAGAAAAATTTTTTTTTTAAATTTTTCAAAATTTCCATAGGGGGGACCATATGGAATTTTGTTTGACTTCGACATTTTTGAACGGCTGTAACTTCTGAACGGAGACAGCTGGAACTCTCAAATTTTCAGCAAAATGTGATCCGCGACATAATCTGCGTCGCCCAATTCATTTTAGATAAAAAAGTTTTTTTCGAAAATTTTTGAACTTTTCCATAGGGGGGACCCTATGTATCTTTTTTTTCTCAAATTTTCAGCAAAATGTGTTTTGCGACATAATCTACATCCCCAACTCATTTTCGAAAAATTTTTGAAAATTTTTCAAAATTTCCATAGGGGGGACCATATGGAATTTTGTTTGACTTCGACATCTTTGAACGGCTGTAACTTCTGAACGGAGACAGCTGGAACTCTCAAATTTTCAGCAAAATGTGATCCGCGACATAATCTGCGTCGCCCAATTCATTTTAGATGAAAAAGTTTTTTTCGAAAATTTTTGAACTTTTCCATAGGGGGGACCCTATGAATCTTTTTTTTCTCAAATTTTCAGCAAAATGTGTTTTGCGACATAATCTACATCCCCAACTCATTTTAGAAAAATTTTTGAAAATTTTTAAAAATTTCCATAGGGGGGACCATATGGAATTTTGTTTGACTTCGACATCTTTGAACGGCTGTAACTTCTGAACGGAGACAGCTGGAACTCTCAAATTTTCAGCAAAATGTGATCCGCGACATAATCTGCGTCGCCCAATTCATTTTAGAAGAAAAATTTTTTTTTTAAATTTTTCAAAATTTCCATAGGGGGGACCATATGGAATTTTGTTTGACTTCGACATCTTTGAACGGCTGTAACTTCTGAACGGAGACAGCTGGAACTCTCAAATTTTCAGCAAAATGTGATCCGCGACATAATCTGCGTCGCCCAATTCATTTTAGATGAAAAAGTTTTTTTCGAAAATTTTTGAACTTTTCCATAGGGGGGACCCTATGAATCTTTTTTTTCTCAAATTTTCAGCAAAATGTGTTTTGCGACATAATCTACATCCCCAACTCATTTTAGAAAAATTTTTGAAAATTTTTAAAAATTTCCATAGGGGGGACCATATGGAATTTTGTTTGACTTCGACATCTTTGAACGGCTGTAACTTCTGAACGGAGACAGCTGGAACTCTCAAATTTTCAGCAAAATGTGATCCGCGACATAATCTGCGTCGCCCAATTCATTTTAGAAGAAAAATTTTTTTTTTAAATTTTTCAAAATTTCCATAGGGGGGACCATATGGAATTTTGTTTGACTTCGACATCTTTGAACGGCTGTAACTTCTGAACGGAGACAGCTGGAACTCTCAAATTTTCAGCAAAATGTGATCCGCGACATAGTCTGCGTCGCCCAATTCATTTTAGATGAAAAAGTTTTTTTCGAAAATTTTTGAACTTTTCCATAGGGGGGACCCTATGAATCTTTTTTTTCTCAAATTTTCAGCAAAATGTGTTTTGCGACATAATCTACATCCCCAACTCATTTTAGAAAAATTTTTGAAAATTTTTAAAAATTTCCATAGGGGGGACCATATGGAATTTTGTTTGACTTCGACATCTTTGAACGGCTGTAACTTCTGAACGGAGACAGCTGGAACTCTCAAATTTTCAGCAAAATGTGATCCGCGACATAATCTGCGTCGCCCAATTCAATTTAGAAGAAAAATTTTTTTTTTAAATTTTTCAAAATTTCCATAGGGGGGACCATATGGAATTTTGTTTGACTTCGACATCTTTGAACGGCTGTAACTTCTGAACGGAGACAGCTGGAACTCTCAAATTTTCAGCAAAATGTGATCCGCGACATAATCTGCGTCGCCCAATTCATTTTAGATGAAAAAGTTTTTTTCGAAAATTTTTGAACTTTTCCATAGGGGGACCCTATGAATCTTTTTTTTCTCAAATTTTCAGCAAAATGTGTTTTGCGACATAATCTACATCCCCAACTCATTTTCGAAAAATTTTTGAAAATTTTTCAAAATTTCCATAGGGGGGACCATATGGAATTTTGTTTGACTTCGACATCTTTGAACGGCTGTAACTTCTGAACGGAGACAGCTGGAACTCTCAAATTTTCAGCAAAATGTGATCCGCGACATAATCTGCGTCGCCCAATTCATTTTAGAAGAAAAATTTTTTTTTGAAAATTTTTCAAAATTTCCATAGGGGGGGGGGGACCATATGGAATTTTGTTTGACTTCGACATTTTTGAACGGCTGTAACTTCTGAACGGAGACAGCTGGAACTCTCAAATTTTCAGCAAAATGTGATCCGCGACATAATCTGCGTCGCCCAATTCATTTTAGATAAAAAAGTTTTATTCGAAAATTTTTGAACTTTTCCATAGGGGGGACCCTATGTATCTTTTTTTTCTCAAATTTTCAGCAAAATGTGTTTTGCGACATAATCTACATCCCCAACTCATTTTAGAAAAATTTTTGAAAATTTTTAAAAATTTCCATAGGGGGGACCATATGGAATTTTGTTTGACTTCGACATCTTTGAACGGCTGTAACTTCTGAACGGAGACAGCTGGAACTCTCAAATTTTCAGCAAAATGTGATCCGCGACATAATCTGCGTCGCCCAATTCATTTTAGAAGAAAAATTTTTTTTTTAAATTTTTCAAAATTTCCATAGGGGGGACCATATGGAATTTTGTTTGACTTCGACATCTTTGAACGGCTGTAACTTCTGAACGGAGACAGCTGGAACTCTCAAATTTTCAGCAAAATGTGATCCGCGACATAGTCTGCGTCGCCCAATTCATTTTAGATGAAAAAGTTTTTTTCGAAAATTTTTGAACTTTTCCATAGGGGGGACCCTATGAATCTTTTTTTTCTCAAATTTTCAGCAAAATGTGTTTTGCGACATAATCTACATCCCCAACTCATTTTAGAAAAATTTTTGAAAATTTTTAAAAATTTCCATAGGGGGGACCATATGGAATTTTGTTTGACTTCGACATCTTTGAACGGCTGTAACTTCTGAACGGAGACAGCTGGAACTCTCAAATTTTCAGCAAAATGTGATCCGCGACATAATCTGCGTCGCCCAATTCAATTTAGAAGAAAAATTTTTTTTTTAAATTTTTCAAAATTTCCATAGGGGGGACCATATGGAATTTTGTTTGACTTCGACATCTTTGAACGGCTGTAACTTCTGAACGGAGACAGCTGGAACTCTCAAATTTTCAGCAAAATGTGATCCGCGACATAATCTGCGTCGCCCAATTCATTTTAGATGAAAAAGTTTTTTTCGAAAATTTTTGAACTTTTCCATAGGGGGACCCTATGAATCTTTTTTTTCTCAAATTTTCAGCAAAATGTGTTTTGCGACATAATCTACATCCCCAACTCATTTTCGAAAAATTTTTGAAAATTTTTCAAAATTTCCATAGGGGGGACCATATGGAATTTTGTTTGACTTCGACATCTTTGAACGGCTGTAACTTCTGAACGGAGACAGCTGGAACTCTCAAATTTTCAGCAAAATGTGATCCGCGACATAATCTGCGTCGCCCAATTCATTTTAGAAGAAAAATTTTTTTTTGAAAATTTTTCAAAATTTCCATAGGGGGGGGGGGGACCATATGGAATTTTGTTTGACTTCGACATTTTTGAACGGCTGTAACTTCTGAACGGAGACAGCTGGAACTCTCAAATTTTCAGCAAAATGTGATCCGCGACATAATCTGCGTCGCCCAATTCATTTTAGATAAAAAAGTTTTTTTCGAAAATTTTTGAACTTTTCCATAGGGGGGACCCTATGTATCTTTTTTTTCTCAAATTTGCAGCAAAATGTGTTTTGCGACATAATCTACATCCCCAACTCATTTTCGAAAAATTTTTGAAAATTTTTCAAAATTTCCATAGGGGGGACCATATGGAATTTTGTTTGACTTCGACATCTTTGAACGGCTGTAACTTCTGAACGGAGACAGCTGGAACTCTCAAATTTTCAGCAAAATGTGATCCGCGACATAATCTGCGTCGCCCAATTCATTTTAGATGAAAAATTTTTTTTCGAAAATTTTTGAACTTTTCCATAGGGGGGACCCTATGAATCTTTTTTTCCTCAAATTTTCAGCAAAATGTGTTTTGCGACATAATCTACATCCCCAACTCATTTTAGAAAAAAAATTTTTTTTTTTTAAATTTTTCAAAATTTCCATAGGGGGGACCATATGGAATTTTGTTTGACTTCGACATATTTGAACGGCTGTAACTTCTGAACGGAGACAGCTGGAACTCTCAAATTTTCAGCAAAATGTGATCCGCGACATAATCTGCGTCGCCCAATTCATTTTAGAAGAAAAATTTTTTTTTGAAAATTTTTCAAAATTTCCATAGGGGGGACCATATGGAATTTTGTTTGACTTCGACATCTTTGAACGGCTGTAACTTCTGAACGGAGACAGCTGGAACTCTCAAATTTTCAGCAAAATGTGATCCGCGACATAATCTGCGTCGCCCAATTCATTTTAGATGAAAAAGTTTTTTTCGAAAATTTTTGAACTTTTCCATAGGGGGGACCCTATGAATCTTTTTTTTCTCAAATTTTCAGCAAAATGTGTTTTGCGACATAATCTACATCCCCAACTCATTTTAGAAAAAAAAATTTTTTTTTGAAAATTTTTCAAAATTTCCATAGGGGGAACCATATGGAATTTTGTTTGACTTCGACATCTTTGAACGGCTGTAACTTCTGAACGGAGGCAGCTGGAACTCTCAAATTTTCAGCAAAATGTGATCCGCGACATAATCTGCGTCGCCCAATTCATTTTAGAAGAAAATTTTTTTTTTTAAATTTTTCAAAATTTCCATAGGGGGGACCATATGGAATTTTGTTTGACTTCGACATCTTTGAACGGCTGTAACTTCTGAACGGAGACAGCTGGAACTCTCAAATTTTCAGCAAAATGTGATCCGCGACATAATCTGCGTCGCCCAATTCATTTTAGATGAAAAAGTTTTTTTCGAAAATTTTTGAACTTTTCCATAGGGGGGACCCTATGAATCTTTTTTTTCTCAAATTTTCAGCAAAATGTGTTTTGCGACATAATCTACATCCCCAACTCATTTTAGAAAAAAAAATTTTTTTTTGAAAATTTTTCAAAATTTCCATAGGGGGAACCATATGGAATTTTGTTTGACTTCGACATCTTTGAACGGCTGTAACTGCTGAACGGAGACAGCTGGAACTCTCAAATTTTCAGCAAAATGTGATCCGCGACATAATCTGCGTCGCCCAATTCATTTTAGAAGAAAAATTTTTTTTTGAAAATTTTTCAAAATTTCCATAGGGGGGACCATATGGAATTTTGTTTGACTTCGACATTTTTGAACGGCTGTAACTTCTGAACGGAGACAGCTGGAACTCTCAAATTTTCAGCAAAATGTGATCCGCGACATAATCTGCGTCGCCCAATTCATTTTAGAAGAAAAATTTTTTTTTGAAAATTTTTCAAAATTTCCATAGGGGGGACCATATGGAATTTTGTTTGACTTCGACATTTTTGAACGGCTGTAACTTCTGAACGGAGACAGCTGGAACTCTCAAATTTTCAGCAAAATGTGATCCGCGACATAATCTGCGTCGCCCAATTCATTTTAGAAGAAAAATTTTTTTTTGAAAATTTTTAAAAATTTCCATAGGGGGGACCATATGGAATTTTGTTTGACTTCGACATCTTTGAACGGCTGTAACTGCTGAACGGAGACAGCTGGAACTCTCAAATTTTCAGCAAAATGTGATCCGCGACATAATCTGCGTCGCCCAATTCATTTTAGAAGAAAAATTTTTTTTTTAAATTTTTCAAAATTTCCATAGGGGGGACCATATGGAATTTTGTTTGACTTCGACATCTTTGAACGGCTGTAACTTCTGAACGGAGACAGCTGGAACTCTCAAATTTTCAGCAAAATGTGATCCGCGACATAATCTGCGTCGCCCAATTCATTTTAGAAGAAACATTTTTTTTTGAAAATTTTTCAAAATTTCCATAGGGGGGACCATATGGAATTTTGTTTGACTTCGACATCTTTGAACGGCTGTAACTGCTGAACGGAGACAGCTGGAACTCTCAAATTTTCAGCAAAATGTGATCCGCGACATAATCTGCGTCGCCCAATTCATTTTAGAAGAAAAATTTTTTTTTGAAAATTTTTAAAAATTTCCATAGGGGGGACCATATGGAATTTTGTTTGACTTCGACATCTTTGAACGGCTGTAACTTCTGAACGGAGACAGCTGGAACTCTCAAATTTTCAGCAAAATGTGATCCGCGACATAATCTGCGTCGCCCAATTCATTTTAGAAGAAAAATTTTTTTTTTAAATTTTTCAAAATTTCCATAGGGGGGACCATATGGAATTTTGTTTGACTTCGACATCTTTGAACGGCTGTAACTTCTGAACGGAGACAGCTGGAACTCTCAAATTTTCAGCAAAATGTGATCCGCGACATAATCTGCGTCGCCCAATTCATTTTAGAAGAAAAATTTTTTTTTGAAAATTTTTCAAAATTTCCATAGGGGGGACCATATGGAATTTTGTTTGACTTCGACATCTTTGAACGGCTGTAACTGCTGAACGGAGACAGCTGGAACTCTCAAATTTTCAGCAAAATGTGATCCGCGACATAATCTGCGTCGCCCAATTCATTTTAGAAGAAAAATTTTTTTTTGAAAATTTTTCAAAATTTCCATAGGGGGGACCATATGGAATTTTGTTTGACTTCGACATCTTTGAACGGCTGTAACTTCTGAACGGAGACAGCTGGAACTCTCAAATTTTCAGCAAAATGTGATCCGCGACATAATCTGCGTCGCCCAATTCATTTTAGAAGAAAATTTTTTTTTTGAAAATTTTTCAAAATTTCCATAGGGGGGACCATATGGAATTTTGTTTGACTTCGACATTTTTGAACGGCTGTAACTTCTGAACGGAGACAGCTGGAACTCTCAAATTTTCAGCAAAATGTGATCCGCGACATAATCTGCGTCGCCCAATTCATTTTAGATAAAAAAGTTTTTTTCGAAAATTTTTGAACTTTTCCATAGGGGGGACCCTATGTATCTTTTTTTTCTCAAATTTTCAGCAAAATGTGTTTTGCGACATAATCTACATCCCCAACTCATTTTCGAAAAATTTTTGAAAATTTTTCAAAATTTCCATAGGGGGGACCATATGGAATTTTGTTTGACTTCGACATCTTTGAACGGCTGTAACTTCTGAACGGAGACAGCTGGAACTCTCAAATTTTCAGCAAAATGTGATCCGCGACATAATCTGCGTCGCCCAATTCATTTTAGATGAAAAAGTTTTTTTCGAAAATTTTTGAACTTTTCCATAGGGGGGACCCTATGAATCTTTTTTTTCTCAAATTTTCAGCAAAATGTGTTTTGCGACATAATCTACATCCCCAACTCATTTTAGAAAAAAAAATTTTTTTTTGAAAATTTTTCAAAATTTCCATAGGGGGAACCATATGGAATTTTGTTTGACTTCGACATCTTTGAACGGCTGTAACTTCTGAACGGAGGCAGCTGGAACTCTCAAATTTTCAGCAAAATGTGATCCGCGACATAATCTGCGTCGCCCAATTCATTTTAGAAGAAAAATTTTTTTTTTAAATTTTTCAAAATTTCCATAGGGGGGACCATATGGAATTTTGTTTGACTTCGACATCTTTGAACGGCTGTAACTTCTGAACGGAGACAGCTGGAACTCTCAAATTTTCAGCAAAATGTGATCCGCGACATAATCTGCGTCGCCCAATTCATTTTAGATGAAAAAGTTTTTTTCGAAAATTTTTGAACTTTTCCATAGGGGGGACCCTATGAATCTTTTTTTTCTCAAATTTTCAGCAAAATGTGTTTTGCGACATAATCTACATCCCCAACTCATTTTAGAAAAAAAAATTTTTTTTTGAAAATTTTTCAAAATTTCCATAGGGGGAACCATATGGAATTTTGTTTGACTTCGACATCTTTGAACGGCTGTAACTTCTGAACGGAGGCAGCTGGAACTCTCAAATTTTCAGCAAAATGTGATCCGCGACATAATCTGCGTCGCCCAATTCATTTTAAAAGAAAAATTTTTTTTTTTAATTTTTCAAAATTTCCATAGGGGGGACCATATGGAATTTTGTTTGACTTCGACATCTTTGAACGGCTGTAACTTCTGAACGGAGACAGCTGGAACTCTCAAATTTTCAGCAAAATGTGATCCGCGACATAATCTGCGTCGCCCAATTCATTTTAGAAGAAAAATTTTTTTTTGAAAATTTTTCAAAATTTCCATAGGGGGGACCATATGGAATTTTGTTTGACTTCGACATCTTTGAACGGCTGTAACTGCTGAACGGAGACAGCTGGAACTCTCAAATTTTCAGCAAAATGTGATCCGCGACATAATCTGCGTCGCCCAATTCATTTTAGAAGAAAAATTTTTTTTTTAAATTTTTCAAAATTTCCATAGGGGGGACCATATGGAATTTTGTTTGACTTCGACATCTTTGAACGGCTGTAACTTCTGAACGGAGGCAGCTGGAACTCTCAAATTTTCAGCAAAATGTGATCCGCGACATAATCTGCGTCGCCCAATTCATTTTAAAAGAAAAATTTTTTTTTTTAATTTTTCAAAATTTCCATAGGGGGGACCATATGGAATTTTGTTTGACTTCGACATCTTTGAACGGCTGTGACTTCTGAACGGAGACAGCTGGAACTCTCAAATTTTCAGCAAAATGTGATCCGCGACTTCCCTACATCCCCAACTCATTTTAGAAAAAAAAATTTATTTTTGAAATTTTTTCAAAATTTCCATAGGGGGGACCATATGGAATTTTGTTTGACTTCGACATCTTTGAACGGCTGTAACTTCTGAACGGAGACAGCTGGAACTCTCAAATTTTCAGCAAAATGTGATCCGCGACATAATCTGCGTCGCCCAATTCATTTTAGAAGAAAAAATCTTTTTTTGAAAATTTTTCAAAATTTCCATAGGGGGGACCATATGGAATTTTGTTTGACTTCGACATCTTTGAACGGCTGTAACTTCTGAACGGAGACAGCTGGAACTCTCAAATTTTCAGCAAAATGTGATCCGCGACATAATCTGCGTCGCCCAATTCATTTTAGAAGAAAAAATCTTTTTTTGAAAATTTTTCAAAATTTCCATAGGGGGGACCATATGGAATTTTGTTTGACTTCGACATCTTTGAACGGCTGTAACTTCTGAACGGAGACAGCTGGAACTCTCAAATTTTCAGCAAAATGTGATCCGCGACATAATCTGCGTCGCCCAATTCATTTTAGAAGAAAATTTTTTTTTGAAAATTTTTCAAAATTTCCATAGGGGGGACCATACGGAATTTTGTTTGACTTCGACATCTTTGAACGGCTGTAACTTCTGAACGGAGACAGCTGGAACTCACAAATTTTCAGCAAAATGTGATCCGCGACATAATCTGCGTCGCCCAATTCATTTTAGATGAAAAAGTTTTTTTCGAAAACTTTTGAACTTTTCCATAGGGGGGACCCTATGAATCTTTTTTTTTCTCAAATTTTCAGCTAAATGTGTTTTGCGACATAATCTACATCCCCAACTCATTTTAGAAAAAAAAAAAATTTTTTTGAAAATTTTTCAAAATTTCCATAGGGGGGACCATATGGAATTTTGTTTGACTTCGACATCTTTGAACGGCTGTAACTTCTGAACGGAGACAGCTGGAACTCTCAAATTTTCAGCAAAATGTGATCCGCGACATAATCTGCGTCGCCCAATTCATTTTAGAAGAAAATTTTTTTTTGAAAATTTTTCAAAATTTCCATAGGGGGGACCATACGGAATTTTGTTTGACTTCGACATCTTTGAACGGCTGTAACTTCTGAACGGAGACAGCTGGAACTCACAAATTTTCAGCAAAATGTGATCCGCGACATAATCTGCGTCGCCCAATTCATTTTAGATGAAAAAGTTTTTTTCGAAAATTTTTGAACTTTTCCATAGGGGGGACCCTATGAATCTTTGTTTTCTCAAATTTTCAGCAAAATGTGTTTTGCGACATAATCTACATCCAAAACTCATTTTAGAAAAAAACAATTTTTTTTGAAAATTTTTCAAAATTTCCATAGGGGGGACCATATGGAATTTTGTTTGACTTCGACATCTTTGAACGGCTGTAACTTCTGAACGGAGACAGCTGGAACTCTCAAATTTTCAGCAAAATGTGATCCGCGACATAAACGTCTGTCAAGTTAGCACTACCACTTTAAAATTTCGACAAACGCTATAGTGCATTAAATGTCGCGATTTTGTCGTAATTCAATGGAAAAAGAAAAAAAATTGTCGCGCCCCTCCTTCCCCTTAAAAACTACCCTTAAGTGCATTTGAGCCTCAGTTATCCAAATTCGAGTTCCAAGAATCTCCCCAACGCTAAAGGTGTCCAGTAAGATATAACAGGGGCTGCTTAGAAGATTTCCACCCTGAAAAAAATTTGTCGCGCCCCTCCTTCCCTTAAAAACTACCCGCGTCAAGTTAGCACTACCACCCCGGTAGCGGCCAATCCAAGCATTTCCTTAAAACAAAAAGTATCCAATTAATTGTCGCAGGAACCGAAAGGCATATTGCACCCTTCAAAAAATTTGAAGGGTGCAATATGCCTTTCGGTTCCTGCTACAATTAATTGGATACTTTTTGTTTTACGGAAATTCGTGAATTGGCCGCTACCGGGGTGGTAGTGCTAACTTGACGGGGGTTGTTTTTAAGGGAAGGAGGGGCGCGACAAATTTTTTCATGGTGGAAATCTCTTAAGCAGCCGTTGTGAGAATTTACTGCACACTTTTAGTATTGGGGCGATTCTTGGAACTCGAGTTTGGCGAACTGAGGCTGAAATGCACTTAGGGGTAGTTTTTAAGTGGTAGAAGGGGCGCGACAAATTTTTTGAAGGTTGCAACATGCCTTTCGGTTCCTGCGACAATTAATTGGATAGTTTTTGTTTTACGGAAATGCGTGAATTGGCCGCTACCAGGGTGGTAGTGCTAACTTGACGGGGGTAGTTTTTAAGGGAAGGAGGAGCGCGACAAATTTTTTCAGGGTAGAAATCTTCTAAGCAGCCCCTGTTATATCTTACTGGACACCTTTAGCGTTGGGGAGATTCTTGGAACTCGAATTTGGATAACTGAGGCTCAAATGCACTTAAGGGTAGTTTTTAAGGGGAAGGAGGGGCGCGACAAATTTTTTTCTTTTTCTATTGAATTACGACAAAATCGCGACATTTAATGCACTATAGCGTTTGTCGAAATTTTAAAGTGGTAGTGCTAACTTGAGAGACGTGAATTAATGCAATGACCAAAGAGACTGTTTCCATATGACAAAACGGATTCCAAACGGAACACTTTTCTTTGGAAGAGAAATTTCATACATCGTCCGAAATTCTGTCAAATTTCGGCCAAATTCCGCCAAAAAGTGGTTCTGCTTACTTTCGAAAGAAACACAGATGAAAAGCTGATACAACAAATTTTGGCTGACATTGTGGTCTTGAATTCCATGGCGAGTTTAAGCGAATTTAAATGCAAAATTAGGACTTACTGAAAAAGAGGCATTTGTATGTTTTGTCAAAAATCTAGTAACAGATTCCGTAAAATCGTAACAAGTGCCGAATAATGTTTTACAAGTACAATCCAGAATACTACACGGTTGTAAACTTTGGTGTAAACCGGGAGTAAATTTTATAAATAAAATAGTAAACTCCTATCTATTCCAAAACTTGAATCAAATTTGATCCTTTTCATCTTATAATTTTAGTTTATTCAAAAATTATATTAATTATAACCGCTACAGAATAAAACTATCAAAATATCCTTTTAATATTATACATTTTACACCGTTCGGGATAGAATAAATTGCATTGGATGTTGGTATAACATAAAAGGGTAGAATCAATCCTACTATGTCATCAAATCTACACTAGAAACCCATTCAACCTAGAAATCTATTGATTTGTAGTCTGTCTGGTTCAGTGAGCAGCGCGCTTGCCTAAAATCACAGAATTGTGGATTCGAAGCCGACTGCACTCATATTACAATTTTTAGGGTTTTTTAGAATTTTTTTTTTCAAAAAACCCTTATGAAATCGATTTTGTCCGTCCATCCGTCTGTCCGTCTGTTCAGTAAATAACTCGCGAACGGCTCAACCGATTTTCATGAAATTTGGTAGGAATGTGTAGAATGGTTACAGTCTTTGGCACATATACCTTAGAAGTTAGTAAGAAGAAGACAGCAGGGTGTCCCGAACGTTTGAAAACTTTTTTAGTTTTTATCGGAGATTGACGTATGGGTATTTAAATCAAAGATCTCAGCGAGTACACCTCATATCAGTTAAAATTTTCCAGTTTCGGGTAACGGTAAAAAAGTTATTGGCGTTTAAAGTTAAACTTCATTTTCGAGCTCCGTTTTTCTAAACCGTTATAGGGATCGATATGAAACTTTGCACAAAGATTGGTCAGTAGGGCCTTATATACGTTAAATATTAAGACTGTTGACTTTTGCAAAGGAAAAGTAAATAACAATAATTTGTAAAATTTCAATTTGTTCGAGTGTAGCCCCTCTTAGGTTTCCAATTTTAAAAACTTTGCTAAGGGTCTTCAGCAAATTACATATAGAATGTGTCTACGAATTTTTATTCGAATAACTGTATCCAAACCGGAAATATAGCTAAATAAGTATTTAGTAAGGGCCTTTCGCAATGCAAGCCTCTTCTCTTAAGCATTTCTTCAATGCATATCTTTTAACTCAGTTTATTATCAAAATGTTGGTGGTCTTCGTTCAAGAACAAATGACTTTTACCTTGCAGTTTCACTAGAAGATTATGCTGCCATTTGCTTAACCGAAACTTGGCTCCACACAGACATTTCAAATGAGGAACTTTTCATAAGAAACTATGATGTCTATCGCCGCGATCGTTATGAGACTTCAACAAAGAGAGGAGGTGGTGTTTTGGTAGCTATCAAAACAACATTCCCATCTCATGAAGTTGAGCTTTTTCATAAGGACGTAGAACAGATATGTGTTTCTATTAATGTTTCTAGTAGCGAAAAAATATACATTTTTAATAGCTATTTACCACCTTTGAGTTCAGTTGATGTTTATAAAAAACATTTAGATAATATCTCCAGATTATCCTTTGAGGAAAAAGACAAATTGATCGTCGTTGGGGATTTCAATCTTGGTAATATAAGTTGGTACTGGAACGACGACGAGAAAAAAATTCTGCCGCGTAATTTACATCTCGAGTGTGAATTTGTTCTAACAGATTGTTTATTTGCCATGGATTTGATGCAAATGAACTTTGTTAAAAATTCAATTGGTAGAATTTTAGATTTGATTTTTGTTAGTACTGATTTCAATGCTTCTGTAATTAAAGTAGATAAACCATTTTTGCCCAATTCAATGCATCATAGTGCTCTTCTTCTTGAGTTTGTTTTTTATGATTACATTGAAGAAGAGGCAGAAGTTACTCTTACTAGAAATTTTCAAAAAGCTGACTTTACAAAATTAAATTCAATATTTCGTAATATGGACTGGGCTTCAGTTATATCAAATATAAATCTTGCTGAAAGTTATACAAATTTTAAATCAATTTTATTGGAAGCTATTCATAAGTACGTTCCTTTACAAAAGAAAAAAATAAAAGCAAAAAATCCTTGGGGTAGTAAAGAATTGTTGAAACTTAAAAGAGCTAAAAATAAAGCTCATAAGTTGTATAAGAAGTCATCCTCTCTTGCCAATAAAGAACATTTCTTCAGATTGAGAAGAGAGTATGAATTAATGAATAAAAATCTTTACAAACAGTATATCGCGAGAGCTGAAAATAATATAAAAAATGACAGTAAGACATTTTGGAGTTTTATAAACAGCAAGCGCAAGAATACAGGAATACCCAAAAATTTAGAGTTCAATGGCAATTTTTACAACGATGTTCAATCGGTTTGTGATGGATTTGCTAGATTTTTCAATTCAGTTTACGAAGTGCCAGACTCCGTTTCACCAGAAATGAATACTAACACCAGGCCAAGCCACAGTGCATTGGTCCCTCGGATAGCTCAGGAGGACCTTACGAGTGCTCTTGAGATTTCTGAGGATGACCTATTGAATGCTTTCCGTGATCTTGATGTTAGTATTCAGGCCGGACCTGATGGCATTCCTAATATATTTTTGAAGAATTGCATGCAATCGTTATGTCGTCCTTTAGCCCTTATTTTTAATTTGTCCTTGTCTTCAGGTGTTTTTCTTGATGAATGGAAAGTTTCGTACATAACCCCTGTTCACAAAAAGGGTCCGAAACATCTTATTGATAACTATAGACCCATAGCCAAACTATCAGCAATACCGAAGTTGTTTGAAATGCTTATTAAAAATAAAATAGATGTTTTAATTAGCCGTTTAATATCACCATGTCAACATGGATTCCTTAAAGGAAAATCAACTACAACAAATTTGGTATCATTCACTAAATTTGTTGCAGATGGTATTGAGCAGGGAATGCAGGTTGATGTGGTTTATACCGATTTCTCGAAGGCTTTCGATAGAGTAGATCATAATATCTTACTTAAGAAACTAGAAAATTTAGGTATACAGTCGGTTTTTCTTAGCTGGGTGAAATCCTATCTAACGGATAGGACGCAGTTGGTAAAGTTGAATGGCTGTACATCGCGCTCTATCATAAAGTGTTCGTCAGGAGTTCCGCAAGGAAGCCATTTAGGACCACTTTTCTTTTTAGTTTTCGTAAACGATATCATACAAAATTTTCAATTCGTGCGTGTATGGCAGTATGCCGATGATATGAAAATCGCAATGAGAATACGCAATATAGGTGATTGTCTTAACTTGCAATCCGATTTAGAAAAACTGCAAATTTGGTGCCTTAATAATAATTTAAATTTAAATGTTAGTAAATGTAAAGTACTTAGCATATATAAATTGAAAACTCCGATCTTCTTTGAGTACTCCTTAACAGGTAGTGTTCTTCTAAGGGTTGCCGAAATATCAGATCTTGGTGTAATTTTCGACCATGATCTTTCATTTCGACAACACATTGATTACATTATTTCAAAAGCGAATAGTATGTTAGGATTTGTTAAACGTAACGCTCGTGAATTTAATGATCCTTTTACCTTAAAAATATTGTTTACAGCTTTCGTTCGCTCGCATTTGGAATATTGTTCTATTGTGTGGAATCCGTTCTATAAGGTTCATATCGAGCGTATAGAAAGAATTCAACACAATTTTACACGGTTTGCTATTTATCAAATTGGCTGGCGTTTCAAGCCAGAATATAAAACTCGCTGTTCCTTATTGGGTTTACAAGCTTTAGATTATAGAAGAACGTTTTTAAACGCTATGTTCATTAGAGATCTGTTTTGCTCTCATATTGTTTGTGAAGATATATTAAATAACTTTGAAGTCAGAACTATTCCTCACAATTTACGGCGGAACAACCTTCTTGTTCAGCCTTATCATAGAGTAAATTATGGTCTAAGGCAGCTATTACACAGTCATATATTGGTAATATATATTATAATAGATATTATCATATCCCTAAGCCTACTTGATTTCGCTTCCTGCACGTCTAAAAATTTATACTGAATGAATCGAGTAGGCTTAGGGATATGACATACATATTATAATATAAATATGACTGTGTAATGGAGCCCTTAACGAACCAATTACAAGGTCAATAATTCTTTATAACAGTTTGAAGGACTTAGTTAATTTTAATTGCATTAACAAATTAATTTTTAAAAGAAATTATTTTGATAAATTTCCTTATTAATTTATTTTTTGTTTTAGATTTTATTTTATCGATCTGCTAGAGTTTACACTCGATTGATTGATTAGTCACTTACGTACGCATAGTAAGTAAAGTGATGCCGAGAAGCCCTGTCCCGGGGCAGAAGCTTCTGTGAGGCAAAAAAAAAAAAAAAAAAAACTTGATGAATCAATCATCAGAAACATCAGAAATCTTAAATCGAAAAATTTCTGTAGATTTGCGTTGGAGTACTTTTATACACACTGGGTAAATAGCAAATAGATTTACAGGAAGCATTACATTAATGTTGTGCACAATACTTATTTATTGTTTATGTTTTATTTATCCCTTTATGGATCACAGAAAAAAACCAAGTTTATTAAAACAAAATCTTTTATTTTAATTAACTTTTATTAGAATGCATTTCGGGTCGATATCGACTCATCATCAGCAAACGCGTTTAAAAAACTGAAGAGAAAGTTTTTTTTTCAAGTTGACAAAATTATTTTATAAAAACCTAAATGAACATTTTTAACTGTTGGCTGATTTGTTAGCATTAACATATGTATAAAGGACTAATTGCATTTTTTGAAAATAGATAACTGTTAATGTAATTAACGTAATTGATGCATATGATGCGATTGAAAAATGAATTATGTATTGTACTGATTTAAATTATTTTACAAAATTGAAAAAGTGTAGATGATATATTTCCGTGGTCGGTGTTCATTCGATTTCTACATTTTGAAATTAGCATCGCCTCATATGCATCGAGTGTCCTATGGTCGGTGATGTGCTTTAATAATTTGATTCCGCCGATTTGATGGGGTGGCTCATCGCTGTTAGCAAATTTGTGTAAGGCCACTGCAGATTTTTCTGTTGCAAAATTCTTCACCGCATTTAGATGTTCAGTATATCTTGTTTTGATTTTTCGCTTTGTTTGTCCTATGTACTCGTACTTGGCATCGCAACTGTTGCATTGGATTTCGTAAATGCCACTCTTTTCCTCGTTTGGTGTTTTGTCCTTTGATGATCCGAGCAAACTTTTCAATTTCATACTATTCTTGTATATTACTTGCATTCCTTCTTTTTTGTATGTGTTTTTGAGGGATCCTAATATTTTTGGCGCATATGTTAGAGAAACACGATGTACGTTTTTTGCCAATTCATTTTTGTTTTGAGCATACAATGTAGTGAGTTGGTTTCTGTATGCTAGTCTTGAGTGTTTTTTCACTAAACGCTCTATCAAGGATTTCTTGTAACCATTAACGTTGGCTAAGTGCAGGATGTGATTATATTCCTTCATATAATCTGCGGCGGATAGTGGGAGATTGCACATACGATGAATGAATGAATGGAAGGCGGCTATCTTATGTTGATGTGCGCAGTATGAGTCATTCGGGATAAGTCTGTCGGATGTTGTAGATTTCCGATAAATTGAGACTTGTAAAGGACCTTGGTTGCCTCTAGTGAGAGTGAGATCGAGGAAATTTAACTTGCCAGACTGTTCAACCTCATGAGTGAATTGTATTGAGGGATGTTTATTGTTCAATGCATCTAAAATCGGTGCTATACATTCTTCCTTGACTATTGTAAAAACATCATCGACATATCGATACCAAACTCGTGGTAAAATGCCGATTTTTTGCATCTCCATTTCAAAGTTTGCCATGAAAGCCTCTGCAATTAGGGGAGATAGCGGATTCCCCATGCTAGCACCTTGGTCGCATTTGAAATATTCATTTCTGAATTGGAAAGAATTGTGTGACAACTCCCAAAAATGCAAAATGATGCACGATCCCTAATATCAGATATCAACAAAACGTTTGGTGTACCTCTATACAAACTACGCGTCCCAAATCCAGAAGTACCAAAAATGTACGGTTTGTGCAAAATACATAAACAAGGGGAGAAAATGAGGAAGATCGTTTCAAATGTGAATTCTCCACTAGTGAATATTGCAAAATGGCTCGTCAACGAAATGTGCAAATTCGGAGATTTCGAAAGTTTTGCAGTAAAAAATTCGTTTGAGTTTGTGAAGAAAATCGAAAACATAAATATCGAGCCAGGAGAAAGAATGGTATCCTTTGACGTCACATCCTTATTTCCAAGTGTACCGATTGAAAATGCTATTGCTGCATTGAAAAAACATTTAACGAAATTCGATCTAAGGGCTGATCAATTGAATGTCTACGTTAACGCAGCGAATATATGCATGTCACACAATTCTTTCCAATTCAGAAATGAATATTTCAAATGCGACCAAGGTGCTAGCATGGGGAATCCGCTATCTCCCCTAATTGCAGAGGCTTTCATGGCAAACTTTGAAATGGAGATGCAAAAAATCGGCATTTTACCACGAGTTTGGTATCGATATGTCGATGATGTTTTTACAATAGTCAAGGAAGAATGTATAGCACCGATTTTAGATGCATTGAACAATAAACATCCCTCAATACAATTCACTCATGAGGTTGAACAGTCTGGCAAGTTAAATTTCCTCGATCTCACTCTCACTAGAGGCAACCAAGGTCCTTTACAAGTCTCAATTTATCGGAAATCTACAACATCCGACAGACTTATCCCGAATGACTCATACTGCGCACATCAACATAAGATAGCCGCCTTCCATTCATTCATTCATCGTATGTGCAATCTCCCACTATCCGCCGCAGATTATATGAAGGAATATAATCACATCCTGCACTTAGCCAACGTTAATGGTTACAAGAAATCCTTGATAGAGCGTTTAGTGAAAAAACACTCAAGACTAGCATACAGAAACCAACTCACTACATTGTATGCTCAAAACAAAAATGAATTGGCAAAAAACGTACATCGTGTTTCTCTAACATATGCGCCAAAAATATTAGGATCCCTCAAAAACACATACAAAAAAGAAGGAATGCAAGTAATATACAAGAATAGTATGAAATTGAAAAGTTTGCTCGGATCATCAAAGGACAAAACACCAAACGAGGAAAAGAGTGGCATTTACGAAATCCAATGCAACAGTTGCGATGCCAAGTACATAGGACAAACAAAGCGAAAAATCAAAACAAGATATACTGAACATCTAAATGCGGTGAAGAATTTTGCAACAGAAAAATCTGCAGTGGCCTTACACAAATTTGCTAACAGCGATGAGCCACCCCATCAAATCGGCGGAATCAAATTATTAAAGCACATCACCGACCATAGGACACTCGATGCATATGAGGCGATGCTAATTTCAAAATGTAGAAATCGAATGAACACCGACCACGGAAATATATCATCTACACTTTTTCAATTTTGTAAAATAATTTAAATCAGTACAATACATAATGCATTTTTCAATCGCATCATATGCATCAATTACGTTAATTACATTAACAGTTATCTATTTTCAAAAAATGCAATTAGTCCTTTATACATATGTTAATGCTAACAAATCAGCCAACAGTTAAAAATGTTCATTTAGGTTTTTATAAAATAATTTTGTCAACTTGAAAAAAAAACTTTCTCTTCAGTTTTTTAAACGCGTTTGCTGATGATGAGTCGATATCGACCCGAAATGCATTCTAATAAAAGTTAATTAAAATAAAAGATTTTGTTTTAATAAACTTGGTTTTTTTCTGTGATCCATAAAGGGATAAATAAAACATAAACATTATCATGATCGCAGACGTGGTTCTACCGTGTGAAATAAACACACATTATTACTTATTTATTGCTTATAAAATATTTGTACAAAAAATATTCACTATGCATTAAAATTCTAAAAAACCCTCGTATTGCGGGCGCAGCCCTCTGTACGCCGGTATTTTTATTTGTTCGAGCGGTTTGTATAAATTTGCTTATCAATTTTATATACTTTTAATATAGTTCAATTATACTTTTCGTAAAGTTTTTATATGGAAATGATTGAATATATATATTTTTTTTTAATTACACAAAAATTTTCAGCCGTGTAGGAACTATCCGTGGCATAGAGCCGGGAAGTGATCAATCGATTAATTAAAATGAAGCAACAAAAGTAAGCAGGAAGGTATGGTTGTTTGTTATTTCCATATGTACTACACTCGCTTCAAATCTATAGTATCTGCAATACATTTTAAAACGAGTCCTAGATGGTAAGCTGAAGCAACATGCTTTAACAAATCAATTGCGAAATAGAAATGAGAAGGAATGGCTACGATGATGTTTACTTCGTGAAAATTGAAGCATTGAAGAAAGTACCCCAGGCAGGGCACCACAGACACCGAACCGTAGGAATTCGAAAATGTATGCTAAAAATGCTTTCCCACCAAAAAACTTCAATTTTTAGCATTTTAACAGAAAGCAGCTGGTTTTAAGACCATTACAGCAGCCCAACACGAATTTACGGCCAAATTAAAATACACAAATAAAAATAAATAACAGGCGCGACAATCCAGCATTGGACTAAGGCCGCAGGATGTGTTAGTGACATCCTATTTCCAAGATCTTATCTGCTTTTTGTTGAGGTAATGAGATCAGCATCACGCTCAGCAGTGTTATTTATCCCCATAAATGGGTACTCGTTTAACATCTGAGTGAGATCATAGTCCGTCACAAGCTCGTGAGTTCGAAAAACACCATGGAACACGGTGAGATTCGAACTCATGAGCCTGTGCACCGAAGGTGCGCGCACTAACCGCTAGACCAGCCAGACTACTAAAAAAAAAATACACAAGCCCGATCGAAAAATCAGACCGATTGTTTAAAATATTTATCAATTCAGCGGCTTCCAAGACATCGATACCGCAACAACAACTCCTCAACTTTTATCTACATACATTTATCTTCACACATGACGAGACTTTCAACAGCAGTCCTTGTTTCCGAACAGATTCATGTCGAGATTGGGCAACGTTTCATGACCACCTCGTTGCCTCAACATAATCATAGCTTGTACTTATTCTCTGAGAGTTCTTGTTCTTGAAACCACGCGTCTATGAAAATAAGCTCAACCCGTTCAAAAAACGGAAAGGGTTCATCAGCGAGGAGATCTGGCGAATTGAGAAGATGATGTGATGATAATGTTTCGAAAAAGATTTACAAAGTTTAGTAATAGAAACGCTCAAAATAAAAAGGGAACATTTGGTACTGCAATTTTTAGTATGGTGTGAAAAAAGTTTGATGTGCTCACAGGGGGGCGGGGGGCACGTGCCCCCTGTGCCCCCTGTAAATACGCCACTGTACGTGGTTAGAATACAGAGAGAGTCTTGCAAATCTTATTGTCGTCAGGACTCTCCGTCATGTTCTCACATGTCGTCAACCGAAGTCTATTGAACTCCACATATTCTATGACGCATCGGAAAAGGCCTACGGAGTATTTAAGTTCTATGGGCAGCGAAAGCACCATCACGGTCCGACTACTCTGCTCAAAGAGCAAGGTTGCTTGAAGCAAATTACACTTCCACGTCTTGAACTCTGCGCAGCTAAACTGGCGGCTAATTTACCTAAACGTCTGCTTTCCAACTTAAAACTCTCACCAACGAGACTTGTTTCATCAGGCGTTTGGTTCAAAGCGGTCCATCATTTTTGTACGATTCTCAATGAACGTGGCCTGGTCCTTTCATCAAAAGGGCAGTAGTATTGGAAGAAGGAAGACATCATTAGCAATATCTTCATCGGCACGAAGCGAGTACATTATCAAACGAATCGAACCCCATTCGCCATTTACAACGTGCAATGGCATACGTTCTGCGTTTCATCAAAAGATTTCAAGGCGGATATAATAACGCGAACCTACCACTTGATGTCAACGAATTGAATGCAGCCAAAACAGCAATCATAAGGTATCTGCATCAGAAAGATTTCAGCAGCGAACTGCGAGATCTATCTCGCACCGGTTAAGTCGCACCAAAAAGTCCCATACTGCAGCTAACCCTATTCCTAGAACCCCCAGGAATAATTCCTGTAGGCGGTCGGCTGGAGGCTTCCAATTTACCATATGAGGCTAAACATCCTATTGTACTGCCATACAGATCCCAGATCACCGAAATCATTGTGGTGGACCTGCACAATGAGAACAAACATGTCAATCCCGAAGCACTCCTGGCGATTAATCGACAGCAGTTCCGACGTAGATTTACAGGAGACTGTATAAAAATAAATAACAGGCGCGACAGTTCAACATTGAACTAAGGCCTTAGATGTGTTTAGTAGTGACATACAATTTCTAATATCTTAATTGATCTTAACTGCTTTTTTGTTGAGGTGTTGAGATCAACAGCACGCTCAGCATTGTTATTTATCACCATAAATGGAAACTCGTTTAACATTTGAGTGAGATCATAGTCCGTCATATCGATGGTGAGTTCGAAAAAACCATAAACGGAATTCGTTCACGGTGAGTTTCGAACGCATGACCCTGTACACCGAAGGTGCGCGCACTAACCACTACACCAGCCAGACTATTACAGGAGACTGTATAATAAATCATAATTATTTTCTTCATTTTTATAGCATAGATTGAAATACAACTACAGTAGAGCGTCGATTATCCGAACTAATGTCGACAAGGGTGGTTCGCATAAACGAAAGTTCGGTTAATCGAGCTTCCATAGAAAAATTAGAAAATAGTCCAAATGGGAAATTAAGCGACAAACTGAAAACGTGTATAACGACTAGAACTGAACAAAAATACAAAATTCGAGGTAATTGAGCGATGGAGATTAGAGGTTGATTCCTTCAGACACTTTATTTTTCATTTGATTCGATGCCTTTCACAAGAAAAGAAACTGAGTGCCAGTTCGGTTAAGCGAATGTTCGGATAATCGACGTTCGGATAATCGACGCTCTACTGTACCTTAAAGAAATTGTCTTGTGCAATTTTACAATTTCCTTCGTTCTTTATCAACCCGATAATCTAGTCTAGTCCTGTGTCCTGCCTTCTCGACTATTCGAGCATCCATTAATTTTCATTTCAACCAAATGTTCTGGCCGTTGATTACTCTCAACTTTAAACGAGTTTTTGTATGTCTGTAGTATTCAAGAAACGTCTCTCGATCTCTGTCGTCCAAAATTGGTTTTATTAAAATCCCACCGAACAATTGTGCTCAATTGTGTTGACTTGAGCTTAACTATCAGCAGCACCTTTATAGGAGTATAGACTGACAGCAATTTCCGTTCCCACTTAAAGCATGCGGACCAGGACGTCAACGACGACGGGACAACGTCGAGACAAACTACATACAATTCACGAAAAGTTCTTCACTTTTCAACCGCACAATGAAAAGGATTAAGGCACCGCTGAACGCTCGGTATTTCGTCTCTGGGACGCTAGCAGGCGAGCGCAGCTCTAACAAATCACCAACACAAATGACGAATAATTCCACTCGAAAGACTTACACTAGGATCTGGGATTCGTCGACTCGACAGTGTGTATATCCTGCTAGAAGCTGCAAATACGTATAGGGATATACTCTCTGTCTCTCCACTCGACTATCCCAACTAATTGCAAAGATACTTGAACTTTCGTCGGAGAAAAAAAAATATTCTTATTTTCAGCCAGGACGAATAAAAATGTGACCGGGAGAAGCACATTTATGCGCGCCTTGGTTGGACCCATTATTCGCATTTCTGGCAAGAACCGATAACAATATTCGCTCGCCTATACATATATCGAAAGTACTTATATGCATAGAGAAAATGTATACAGGGTGTCCGGAAACTGCCGCATAAACGCACCGGATTGTGTTTCCTCATGTGATTTCCAGCAAAAACCCTTAAGCTGACACAGGCATTTGAAGATTTTTGAAAAAATCATTTTCTTGCACGACTTAAAGCTTAATATCTCCAAAGCTAGACCAGCTAGAATAGTGAAACAAAATAATTATTACAGCCAACAAATTTACCTATAAAATAAAACTAAACACACTAAAATCCGATAAGAGGTTTTGTTTTTACAGAGCTTCAAAATCAAATTTGTGTGATTTGACCCAAAAACAGTCAATTTTTTCATCTCAATTTCCTCCAACTTCTGCCAAGCACAGGTGCTTGTACGATTCTTTTAAAAATTGGCGAATTGGCGCATAGTCTATCGATCATTTCTTTCTTACATCCTTTTATTCCAGCTCCATTATTTCTAACAGTTTTTATACGTTAAGAGTAGAAAACTAGGGTTAAATTTAGCTCAAATTCAATACATTTCAATTCACACTGCCCCTGAAGATCTGCAATTGGTAAAATCTATTCAAAGTATGTCAAAATCGAACTAAAATTAACCCTAATTTTTTGCACTTAAGGCATTAAAACTGTTAGAAATAACGAAGCTAGAATAAATTAATGTAAGAAAGAAATTATCGTTTGTATATACGCCAATTTTTAAAAGAATCGTACGAGCACCTCACCTTGGCAGAAGTTGGAGAAAATTGAGATGAAAAAACATATTGGTTTTGCGTCAAATCACAAAAATTTTACTTTGAAGTTCTGTAAAAACCAAAACTCTTATCGGATTTTATTTTTTAGGTAAATTTGTTGGCTGTAAAAATTATTTCATTTTGCTTTTTCTAGCTAGTCTAAGTTTTGAAATATTGAAGTTTTAGTCGTACAAGAAAAAGATTTTTTCAAAAATCTTCAAATGCCTGTGGCAGCTTAAGGGTTAAGCTAAGGGGTATGTTCCGTAAAACTTTTTTTGCTGGAAATCACATGAGGAATCACAATCCGGTGCGTTTATGCGGCACTTTCCGGACACCCTGTATAGAGGATGTGCGGTTATAAGACGAAAAGGACGCGACAGTCGTCCTGGTGTGCTCTCATCATACCAACGATCGTCCTCGCGCGACCCTTTTCAATTGGTTGAATGCCAGTGACATAAGTTCGGTCGGAGATTTAATCCGCTTTTCCGACTAAGTTCCGATTGAATTGAATAGGAAGCGAGCGGCGAACATGGTATTTGCATTACGCGATTCCGTTCGTTTTTTCTTTATTTTAATGTTGATCCTGGGAATCACAACGACGAGTTGCGAAAATGAGTTTGAAATGGAAATTTCGGTCTGCTTGGTGGTACTCTAGTCTTCGCTGTCTTGCAGAGCACTTGAACAGATTTTGAGAAAAGATAACATTCGCGTTGAACGGAAACGTAAGTAAGTTTAGGGATTTTGGGGAAAGAAATTGAGAACTTTGGAGGATATTCACTCGTGTAAGTGGTCATTGAAGTTGGAAACTGTGTTTTCGAGAAATTAAGATTTGGAAGGAAATATCTAAATTGGAAGGAGAGTATAAAGTAATAATTAGAGTTCGTATTTCATGTTTAAATTAAAATCGACACTATGATCAAACTTCATAAGCCCCATGAAAAACTCCTTTTGCACTTCGCTAAGATTAAATAAGAAATATTCACCCTTCGACTATAAATGCGAAAAGATGCAACAAATGACTTTGAATATCAATAATTCTGATGTAAGCATCTACTATAAAGGACGACGACGACGCAACAAAGGACTTCCATATCGACAAAAGGGCAACTGTACACACAGTACAAAAGCATATTGAACGAAGCCGAAGAAAGAGCGGTAGCGGCTCGATGCACCCTTCTTCTATTTTATAATGCATTCACGAGAACAGGGCTCTTTGTTGCAAATGTGGTAGGTTGTATACACACTTGGAATTCTTAAGCAGCAATTCACTCACCGATATGAAAATATATCCAGGATCTACGGTTGAAACTGGCTCAAATTCGCAGGATGAACGTATAAAACCTCTTTGGAATTATGCGGGTCGATTGAAAAGATTCCTTACGGGAAAAGGACGAGAAGAAGCGTATAGAACTAGATGATTACGTTTGGTATTGAAACGAAGAGAATGCAATCTCTGAAATTATGCGCTCTGAATATTTTTATTGTAGTGAAATGCGAACAATGCCGGATCGTGAGAAAGAGTCATAAAAGCTAACTCAATCGCACAACGGAAATGAAAGGATGAGGTCGGACTCTGAGGAGCCTATAAAATTCTGTGGCTATGCATCTAGATCTGAATACAGATACAGAATGGAGTACTTCGGTCCCAATACAATTGGAGTGCAATCAGCCGAGTCATTTAGACGGTTCATAGAGCTGCAAAAGTTGGAAAGTAAAAGCAGGTCTGCAGCTCGTACTGCTAACTGATTAGCTAGAACCGTTTCAGAGAAACAATACTGAAATGTATGATCCTGCAGTGTAATACAGAAAAAGAAGCACTCGTGTTAAAGGCGACATTGCCCTCTCTTTATCTTTACAGCTGCAGGACGGTAGTGACTAGGGACGTACAGTCAGGGGAGAGGTCTATGACCAAGGGGTCGGGCCCCCCTCAGTTTTTAATGGGCTTAAGAATTTATGTAATGATAACATGACAGGGACATTGCCAGATTTTTTTCCGGGATGGGTCCAACGTCCCAGTATCACGAGGGCGGCTCAAATATAACCCGAAATTGTTAAACTCGTGAAAATTTATTGTCAAAAAGTGGTTGCTTGATGAATGGATGGATGGATGTATTAGGCGCTATGATGGGTAGGGCTGGTTACGCCCAATACTGCAGACTATTGGCTTATTGTATTTCCCATTAAAGCGAAAGAGTTTCAGGTTATTAGCTCTGTCCTTCGTAAAAAGATTAGAAGAAAGTTAACCTGGAGGCAACACAAAAGTTGCATATAAAAAATTCAAACCCGGCAAAACAACACGATATCACGCAAAAGTTACCCAGGTTTACTTTGGGTGCGCCCATTCCATTGGTATAGGCCCCAACAAAGGTTTGTCTCCAGCTCATAAGAGCGAGGTTGTTTCCTCGTCTTCGCTACAGAGGCGGCATAGTGGATCTTGTGTGTAGATTAGGGATGTCAAAAACCGGGCCATAACCCGGTTTTCGTTTTTTCTCGGTTTTTTTTTGCAAAGACGGTTAGACCGTCCGGTTTTAACTGGGCTCAAAGTACCGGTTTTTCGGTTAACCGAGTCTTTTCATTGATTTGCATAGAATTGTAGTAAACACACTCGTAATGGTGGTGTTGCAAAATCAAATCAAAATGCATGCACAGGGTCCGCCAGAGAAACTTACTTATTTGAAAAAAACTTCTGAGCGGTGAGTTGGGCGGGTAGATAGGTGAGAGAAGCACATCTGGAGGGGGAAGTTCCCAAGTTTGTTTCCCAATCTAGTCAGTCGTCATCATGCTCTGGTGTAGAGAGCAGCGGCCCATCGCTGTCGAGATCTTCTTTTCTAACGGTCGCTCACTAGTGACATGATCGCGGATTTTTTTTAACGAACGTTAAGGACGAGTGGTTTCAGTCAAACACTGCACGAGGCTGAATAAATTTGTTGCGACAACTCTTCCTCATCTCCCAGAGAGGCGATTTCCCATGGCACGCTCTCGAGATTTGCTGGTTATTTGAAATCGCTTATGTCGATCGACCACGGACCATAGCTCACCTAAAACCCTTTCATTCGCGACGCCATTACTAACATACCGATTGATATGCTGCAAAGAGTGGACACGAACTTCAAAAATCAACTTAATCAGTGTATGCACAAAGGGGGTCGCCATTTAACCGATATCATTTTCATGACTGTATGAAAAAAAACTTGGAATATTGTATTCTCTAATAGAAAGAATTAAAACAATAACTATGAAGTACCTAATTTTGTTTTAATTGACCCTTCAAATAAGTAAGTTTCTCTGGCGCCCCTATAGTCATAAGGAGAGTGTTCGAAAATATGTTTAAGGGCTGAAATTTGAAAAAGCTGTTTTTTATAGGGGACAAGTTATAGAATTGCTGACTGAAAAATCAAGAAAATATGAAAAATGTATGAATTTGAAAGAATATTTTTTTTGGTTTTAACCGGATGAACAAACAACCGTCCGGGTTAAAACCGGAAGAGGAAAAAACCGAAAATAAACCGTCCGGTTTTTGACATCCCTAGTGTAGATCCCTTTTGTATGCATATGTTTTCGTAGGGTACAGTGACCGGTTATGAGACCTGTCGCTGCCCTGTGGTTTATTTTGCTGAGTTACGTTGTTTCGGGTAGCTAGGTTTTGAGGTTCTGTTGGCATTCCCAAACCAATTTGGAGGTTGTTTTGGGACTTGCAATAGCCTTTATGGCAGTTTGACTGTCGGAGAGAATATAGATGGTCTTGTTTGTATATCCCCTTCGAGTACTCTCTCTCGATGCAAGGTTTATGGCCATAAGTTCTGCCTGGAAGACAGTTGTATAGTAACCTAGGGGTTTGGAGATACTATAGTTGTTGGTTTTAGTATAAACTCCTGCCCCTGTTCCTTCGTCTGTCTTCGACCCATCTGTGTACCACACAATGTGATTTGATAGATGGTCGTCGTTCCATTTACTCCAGTCTTCCCTAACTGAACTGTAGAGGTTTGAATGTTGGAGTCGAAGGTATACATGACCGGGGTATAATCGCTGCCCATATCTAGGATTGGGTTTGCAATGTTTTCTGTAATCCTACAATGTCCTACGTTTAGAGGTGTCCTCTTCAGTGATTGTAAGATCTAGTGGTGGCAGGTCAAGTAGTTTCTCTAGAGTTAAAGTTGGTGCACTGCGCATGGCGCCGGTTAAGCTTGCGCAGGCTAGTCTTGGTACTGATGCCAACTCCGCTGCAGCTGTTTTCTGTTTGATTTTAGTCCACCAGACAATCGAGCCATAGGTCAGACGGGGTTTAACCACGGCTTTGTAAATCCAGTGGTTTTAACCCCCACGTCTTCCCTATTGCTCTTTTAGTTGCATATAGTGTCTGTTTCCCTTTTGTGATCGTGTTTTGCAGCTGTTTGTTCCACGTGAGTCTATTGGCAAGGGTGACTCCCAGATAATTTACCTCAGCGGTAAACTGCAGTCGTTGATTAAATAAGGTTGGAGCATTTAGCCCTTCCAGATTGTGTTTGCGACTGAAGGTTATTAGTGTTGTTTTGGCGGGATTGATCGATAGGCCTACCCTCATGCACCAATCCTCCACTTGAGTTAGAGCTTGTAGCATGAGTTCTGAAAGAACTCCTGGAAATTTTCCCCTTATCAGGATGCTGATGTCATCGGCATATCCTTGGGTATAGAAGCCCGTGTTATTTAGCTGGACCAGTAAGCTGTCGACAACGAGGTTCCATAGGAGGGGTGATAGGATTCCTCCTTCTATCTCTTTGCTTTCTAGTGTGGTCTCAATGTAGAGCCAGAGTCGTAAGCCCTTGCTGAAACAGGGCTGGGTAGACACCGTCTTGCCCTGGTGATTTGCAAGGTTCGAAAGAGTTGACTGCCCATTCCACCTTATTGTATGTTACTATTTGGTTCGCAAGCGACCAGTCGTTTTTATTTGCCCTGAAATGCAGGGATTTGTCATCCAACTTGTCTGTGCGTCCCGAAATAATGGCCGATCCAGAAAAGTGAGTCCCTAGAAGGATTTCCAGGGTCTCCCTACCTGTTTTTGTTTGGTTTCCGTCGGAGTTTTTAAGCGTTCCGATTGGGTTACTTGGATCCCTTGGATTCAGCAATTAGTTGGTTTTACCAATCAATCCATTTTTTGACTTTTGTAATCGTTTATTATACCTTGAACCGGCCGGGAACCAATTATTTTCAAAAATAGTTTCAAAATTTAAAATTCAATGAATTTGTTTTTTTTTTTTCTCATTAGGTTAACATAACTTTTACCCTCGTTACGTTTCAATACGAAACGACTGCTCTATACTCCCTTGCTTATATAGTTACTGAGGGCGGTAATTTGACTATTGCCCAGTGGCGCCATAAAAGGTTAATCCGGCCCTGAACTCGACATCCCGTTTGATATGAGACTCCGCATGACTACCCCCGATCAAGGGTTAAATAGTGTATTTTTTGGTCCTTTTTGGGACCTTTCCGATTTTAGCACAATTAGTTTTAAGCTCCTGGGGCTGGGACCCTACTGATTCCAAAAGAACAAAAAAAATAGTTTTATTCTTTTTTTCTATTTGGCACCCTGAATTGGGGTATTTTGACTAATCTAATATATTTTGTAATAATCTACGAGTATTAATCAGTAAAGGCGCCGTACTGAGTGAATCTCCCTCCGCGTTTGATCAACAATTTCATGAGATATAACCGAAAAACACCAAGATTGAAGTTCACCTCAGTTTCAATGCCACTTCACGTTTAGTGCCTAGGGACATTCCGATACCACAAAAGTATCGATACCAATGAAATGAGTACTACTCATAACCAAAGTATCGATACTACTCATATGAGTACCCCAAAAGTATCGATACCAAAAAAGTACTCATTTGAGTACTCGGCATTTTTCTCCAAGTTCGGTAATTTGGTATGTCTATTAAAAGATTGGCGTCGGCTCAAACTGCAAATCTGCAATGCATTGCATAACCACCCACACCACAAGATACACAACGATGCAAGAATGCAACCCAAACAACGTGTGTATATGCATCCGCAGCCGCAACCCACCTGAAGATATACAGTGTGCATTTCAACCTCGCCGCTGCGGAAAACAACAAAACCTTTCATTCATGAGTCACACCACGCACCTTCTCCATCGCGTACCGTAGGGGTATTCAGCATTAGTACGACTTGTAATTAGGGATGTCAAAAACCGGCCCATAACCCGGTTGTCGGTTTTTTCGGTTTTTTTGTAAAGCCGGTTAGACCGTCCGGTTTTAACCGGGCTCCAAGTACCGGTTTTCCGGTTAACCGGGTGTTTTCATTGATTTGCCTAGAATTTTAGTAAAAAAATGCCTACACAATCGTATTGCTGGTGTTCGTATCGTATGCAAAATCAACTTAAAATGCACGTACATGATGTAGTAAGACAGCTAATTTAAAAGAGAAACATGTTGAACAAAAAAGACAATCAAATCAAATTGTCAGATGTGATTAAATTATTTTATTAGTTTTTGAAAAAAAAAATTCCAATCATTTACAACAGGGGCCACCCTAATTTCTCTTGCGGAGTAAGAACTGTTTTAGCGACACGATGATATGCGAAATGCACTGATATACTATACACGAATATTAATTCACATTCACGTTGTACAACCAAGATACATGTGAAACGCAATGTAAACATAAACAATGCCTTAACGGAGGTCATAGGAGGATCCTTAATATTGTTCGTGATAATGTCAGGGAGACTCATACCTTTGGATGGTATGAGAAGATGTAGGGTAGTCGAAAGACATCACATCACTCTCATAGAGGATGGCAGGATACACGAGGAGTATCCACGTGATGTTGCTATTTTTACTGATGGGTCTCTCATGGACGGAAGAGCGGGGGCTGGAATATATTCCGAGGAGCTAAACCTTGCATGCTCACTTCGTCTAGGAGAGTATGTATCGGTATATCAGGCGGAGATGCTTGGATTGCTGCACGCGCTGGATCATATTCTGGAAGGCGGGATACTGGGGAAGAAAATTCTGATAGCACTCGACAACCAATCGGTGATCAAGCGCATGCAGCAATCCAACATCAATTCAAAATTGGTACTAGAGTGTGTCCAGAAGCTCAATGAGTGTGCTTCAATCAACGAAGTTACGCTAATGTGGGTTAAAGGACACGTAGGTACATTGGGGAGCGAAATTGCCGATACCTTAGCAAAAGAGGGATCAGCAGGAAAGTTTCAAGGGCCAGAACCCAAAATTGCTTTGGGAAACGGCATGATTGAAGCCAGGATACTTGGCTGGATTGATTCCATCCATCGGCAACGATGGCGAAGCCTATCTACTTGTAGACAGGCTCGTAACGCAATTACCATTCCACTAGGGAGGAAAGCCAGACAAGTACTCAGTTACACACGGAGTAGCTTAAGTTGGATAACTGCCTTAGTAACAGGGCATGGTAATTTTAAAGTTGATGATGTATGCAGACTATGTCTGGAAGAGGCTGAGACGGCAGCACACATTGTATGTGGATGCCCAGCACTAGGTAGTAGGAGGCTAAGGATACTAGGTAAATCCACAATAAGTGTGGAATCCATGAGGGAACTTAGTTTCAAGGATATGCTACGCATCACACGGGACTCAGTGATGAAGGAAGAAGTCGATAATTATCAGTCGACTTCTGGAAATCACTGAGGACTGTAAGGGGACGAAAATGGACCCAAATAGTAGTGGTCTGCTTCGGTAAATCCCCAAATCAGAAGAAGAAGAGATTAGATACAAGCAGAGGTAATTTGAAGAAGCGATTGTTCTACGAGTAATAGCAAAATGAAGAGTGTTCGGCAATTGTTAAAGGGCTGAAATTTTAAAACGAAATTTTGCATAGAGGATAAGAGTAATAGAATTGCATACTGCAAAACCAATAAAACAGAAAAAATTTTATGAATTTTGAAAGAATTTTTCTCCGGTTTTAACCGGATGGACCAACAACCGTCCGGGTTAAAACCGGGAGGAGGAAAAAACCGAAAAAAACCGGTTAACCGTTTTGAAAGTACCGGTTTTCGGACTAACCGTCCGGTTTTTGACATCCCTACTTGTAATACTTCCGTCGTGCGCTACGAAGTTTTGCGAAGACAGTGTTCGTATAGGCGTATTCAGCACCTGTGATTTCCCATCGGGAAAGAAACGCTTCTACTAGAAGTAGTTTGTCAGCGGCTTATTTACATTTTCAATTTTACTTCTTTTAGAAAGTGTTACCACTACAGGCAGCAAAATTCGAAAAAGTACTCAGTAGTTACTTGAATCAAAATCGTTTCGATACTGAGTAGTATCGAAAGAAAAGTATTCGATACGAAAGTAGTTGGTATCAAAACAAAAGTATCGATACTTTACTTGTATTTACTAGTATCGGAACGTCCCTATTAGTGCCAATTTTTTTTAAATTATTCAAAAGACACCAATCGTTAATTGGTTGCAACTTTACTGGCTTAACTGGCTTTTACAGTCTGGTGAAAATCGCGTGAAACTTAATTCAAAGGGAAAGGATATTCAAAAAAAGTCGACCACGGCTAATACTCAAACTCAAAGTAGGCATCATCTCCACAAAATCTCTTTGAACGATTTGCCCATTGCCCAGTCATTAACACTCATCGTGCCTGCTGTCTGTCTGACTGTTCACCATACACGCAATGTATACGTACGGAACGAAATGCAGGTGGAAATTTACAATAATCATTAAGCAAGCGACCGATGCGGCTGTCCCTCAAACGCAAACCTATATAAAGGCGCAAACCATGCAAATTTGCCATTTTGTACAACATTCTGGCAATTTAATTAATGGCTTCTGGAGGAGGGTTTGCTTGGTACACATATATAGGTAGACCTACTAAAAAAATCCACGCCGTCGGTTGCAAATACGGCAGACAGTACTGTAGTGCTAACTACAGAAGTGGAATTACGAGGATTTTCGTGTCCTTTAATGGGCAGACACTAACATTGAATGGCAGGAAAAGCTTATCTGTGTTCATCTGACAATTTTTCTTTTTTCATTTTTTTTTAAATTGCAGTTTGTGCTTTTTGAGTACTCGTACCTATGTATATCTCTGTAAGCACAATGTGTAAGTACAGGTGATCCCCTACATACATCGTCAGTCCGTACTAAAGAATTGCGACGTAAATCGAAATCAACGTAAGTTGAATCAAAGCAAAAGAAACCCATAAGTGTATAGGCTATGTACTTCAAACAAATATATTTCCATCTTCGTTTACATAATATGTAACATTACATACTAAACATAAAGCAAATTTCCTTATTGCAAACAAAAATTAAAAATTCACTTCGAACTTAAACTGTATTTTGCTGAGTTCATAATATGTAGGTACTACCCAAGTAACAATTTCATCCCTATAATACTTCGTAAAATATTCTCTTCTAACTACAATAGGGGCACTTTACAGGGTATAAACACTGAATAATAGTCCAATAATGGCATCTGGCGCCGTTTTTTGATCCAATAGAACCTCATTGTAGCACTGAATTACGCTTCGAGAAAGACATACATCATGTGTTATGTCATCATTCTCATTTTCTCGCGATTGCAAAAAAAAGAGGAAAAAAAAATAATTCCCGCAGCCAGCGTCGAACCAGCGACTGTCGTACGCCAGTCCGACGCCCTAACCACTCGGCCAACCTCACATATAGATAACATTGCTCGTAAACACTACAAGTGCTCGACACTTCTTTATCGACCCTTCTCCTATGCATCTTCTTCTTTATATGTCAATCAGTTGAAGCTAATTAAATTCACACATTCCTCAATAAAATACAGACATTTTCTGCGCTGAGATTATCTTAATTGATTCATAAGCTAACAAGGAGTGAGGAAATGTTGGTTTCAAGCAATATTTCAATGAATTCAATTCAAGAAACGTGGTATTCCAGAGCACTTCATAAGTGTCAATTCAGTAAATCACAAAGTCCATCCTTCTATAAAACTACGGTGAACAATTTATTGGTGACCATACGAATGTCACACAATAAAAATGACACTGACTGTGCTATAGAAGAATATAATATGCATGTGTGTGAGTTAACTTAGAGAGACCATTGCATGTGTGTGCTGTATCATCCAATAAACACAAGAGTGGAGTATTTAAAGGAGTACGTTTTTAGGTTAACGTTTAGAGACAGTTTTATCGAAGTTTTATACCACCATCTTTAAATTTATTCCATAATGATGATATAAGCTTTCCGGAAAATACTTTAAGGATGTTTTATCGGATCAAAATATTACTTTAAGCGATGTCACACGATAAATGAATTTCGTGGTACTATATGATTGCTACAGTATGGAGTGCTTCTTTAAAGCAAACGAATTGTTGCTTGGGTACTCCTCCTCGGACGAACTGATGGACTGAGGATCGGATACAGTAAAGGATGGGTTAGTCTTGAAAAAAGATTCAATTCTAGGCTGACATAACGCGGATGACTTTTTTTCAATGTATAATTCTTTATAGCACGAAACAGTGCTTGAAAGAGCGTTAGTTACCTCTTCGCTCCTTCTGCGATCTGGATCATTATTTTTAAAGATTTCTATTGCATTTTCAAGATGATGAAAAGCTTCTGACAGCTTCTTTAATGTTAAAGATGGTTGTTTCTCTTCTTCTTTGCTTTCAGGGTTTTCCTTAGGCTCATTCAATTGTTCAATGAGTTCTTCAGTCGTGAGAGGCTCGTCATTCGAATTTATAAAAGCATGCACTTCAACTCTGTCCATATCAGGGAAACCAATACGATCAACGAAAGTCATAATTTCACTTTCAACTTCATCCCGTTCCACCATCTCCTCCGGTACATTTTCTTTCTGAGTAATATCTGGCCAAAGTTTTTTCCCAGATTTTTTCATATAGGAGCCTGTTACTTCATTCCACGAGGCGCTTATATCGTCCACAGTTATTTTAATATCGTAGGAATTCCAGAAAGATTTAATAAGGTTTTCTTTTTCTGCATTTGATCCTTACTTGGAATCAATAGAAAAACGCTTCAATGTTCTCCGCAAATAATACGCCTTAAATGCCGAAATCAGCGCCCGCTCCAGCAAGACTACAAATTGCCGCCCCTAACATTTTTTTGATTTTGAGTTTGATTGATTCCTCTGTCTGTCGGCATCATTCGATCGACCAGGATGGATACATTTTAAATTTAAATCTAATAGTAATACCCTACTGTACCAAATTGGTTAATTTAGTTTGTCGAATAAATTTGACCCCGGTCTGGCTACTACTCGTTAGTGGAAATATTCTGCCGACGAAATACTGCATTGCTGGAATAATCTTTAACAGTGGCGTAACGTTTTTAAATTGTCATGTGTTCAAGCTTTAAGTAGGTCCTTTTACAGTCGAATTTTTCATTTCATATATTCATATTCCACTGGTTTTAATTGCTTTTTTTCTGTTACTTAATCGTTATTTTGATTTAAATATCTGTCGAAACGAAATTTCATTTCTGCGATCAAATTTTAATAAGCAATTCTTACAGCTACAATACAACGAATTACCAGATCAAATTTGCGGATTTCCATTTCAAATTTGTCTCGATTACTCGGTTTAATTAAAATACATATATTAAAATACGAATGGAAAAATTCGAATTCGAGAGATTTTTCTCTTGCATTGCGATGACGCAGGTAAACTCTTTTCAAAGAACTGACAAACAAATACAGTTTACAACGAATGATTTAAAAAATTGGTAATTTGATATGGAATCTCGTAAGTTTAAAATAAGGAAATTTCGTCAACGTGATTGGGAATTTAATTTGAAATGGAAATTTAATTTTAATTTGAAATGAAAATTCCCCAATATCTTTTGAAAATTCATAGTTTTGACGTGGAAATTTGAGGTAAGATAAATTTGTCAACATGATTCTAAAATTTCTCTATTTTAAGTGAAAATTCGTCAATTTTGACATTGCATTTTGTCAACGTGAAATGCGGTAACATATGATCTTGATATTCATCAATTTGATGTGGAAATTCGTCAATTAGACATGGAAGTTCGCAATCATGTTCTTGAAATTCGTCCATTTTTTCTGGAATTTCGGAGAATTCGATTTTGGCAAAATGATTTTGAAATAAATTAATTTGACATGGAATTTCGTTAATTAAAAATAGAAATTCATTAACATATGATATGATTGATATTAATCAATTTGTAATGGAAATTCGTCATCATGATTCAAAAATTCCCTAATTTGTGTCAATATTTTAAAATCGTAACTTAAAGCATAAATTGGCGGTAGTACATAATTGAGTACTTGATTAAGTTTTTGCCTAATTAGCATAAAACAAATATGGCCTGTGGCCCTATGGGGGTAATTCTAGCTTGGGGCCCGTGTTCCACTGCATACAAGGAATACCATACGTTACGCCACTGCTTCAAGATTAACTAGGAACCGTAAATATCCATAGAATTTAAAAATGCTAATCGAGGTACACACTATACTACCCAAATATTGTTACCCTTACGAGTCACTACTGAGTGAGATAAACTGATAAACTTCTGAGACTTATGTGAAATTAGCCCACACACATTCTCAAATTACGCTCGTAACCGTTATGAACCCATACCAAGCAGACTGGCAGTTAACCAACCTTATTGGCGTATTGTCAGCAATTGTTCAGTTCAGGCTCTGACTTCTTGAAAATTCGTCTAGTTTCCTGTGAGGTTCTTTTGGATTAGTTACGGTTATTATACAATAACACATTGTCTTCCTTGGGGTGTGATTTGCTTTACTAAAAATTAAATGGCGAATATATAAATTTTATATAAATTCGAAACAACTATTTTTTCCATCAGCTGAATTTAAATTTTTGAAAAATTGTAGAAATTGGTAGAAATTTTTTTGCGAGTTATAATTTTATTTCTTACGTTTATGTTTTCTACGTTAGCATTTATAGAGTTGCTGTCCGTTACCAGTAGCATTTAAAACTCCGCCCACGAGTTTGTTATTAATTTATTTAATTCTTTTAC
The DNA here is from genome assembly GCA_949715475.1 of Microchrysa polita. Lineage (NCBI taxonomy): Eukaryota > Metazoa > Arthropoda > Insecta > Diptera > Stratiomyidae > Microchrysa > Microchrysa polita. Next base: position 24,219,580 of record OX454419.1, on the reverse strand, counting down.
TGAACATTAGTTTCTTCTATAGTTTTCTTTCTATAAAGTGCTAAATGCCGCCCAAAAATTTGGCGCCCCGGGCGGCCGCCCGGCTTGCCCCTCCCTAGTGCGGGCGCTGGCCGAAATAGTAGTAGTCTGGCTGGTCTAGCGGTTAGTGCGCGCACCTTCGGTGCACAGGGTCATGAGTTCGAATCTCACCGTGGATCATGGTGTTTTTCGAACTCACGAGCTTGTGACGGACTATGATCTCACTCAGATGTTAAACGAGTACCCATTTATGGGGATGAATAACACTGCTGAGCGTGATGCTGATCTCATTACCTCAACAAAAAGCAGATAAGATCTTGGAAATAGGATGTCACTAACACATCCTGCGGCCTTAGTCCAATGCTGGATTGTCGCGCCTGTTATTTATTTAAATGCCGAAATGACACCCTGGTCCATTGGCTGAAGCAAACTTGTTGTATTTGGCGGTAAAAAGACGACTTTTTTATTTTCATAATTTTCATCCAGCTCTACTGGATGACCGGGTGCATTGTCAAGAATAAGCAAAGCTCTGAATGATAAATTATTTTTCTCCATGTATTCCTTCACCGTCGTACGAAAGTAGGATTGGAACCAATCTTTAAACAAGGTGGCCGTCATCCAAGCCTTTCTGTTCGAACGCCAAATGACTGGTAACCGGTTCTTTGTAATATTCTTGAAAGCTCTTGGATTCTCCGATGTAGAAATCAAAAGAGGTATCAGCTTAAAGTCACCCGAAGCATTTCCGCCTAGAAGTAAAGTAAGTCTTTGCTTTGCTTTTTTGATTCCAGATATCGTTGCGTTGTCAGACGAAGTATAGGTCCTCTCAGGCATTCTTTTTATAAGGAGAGCCGTTTCATCTACATTAAAAATTTGTTGTGCCGAGTATCCTGAAGCCTTAATTGATTTAACAAGTCTGCATCTGCGCTTTCCCCGCTCAATTTAAGGTTGTGTAGTTTAGCCCTCTTTTTGAAACGGTCGAACCAACCGCGGCTTGCTACAAATACATGAAAGTTATGAAAAGCTTTTCCACCGTTTCCACCGTAGACGATCTTTTCTTCGTCATAATTGTAATATTTTTCGTGGCACATGAAGTCACATACTCACGGATCTTGGACTCGTTGGCGCGTACAGTCCGCACTGCTGTTGGCTGCAACCCCAAGGCGCGTGCGATATCAACCGCTTTTCTTCCGCAGAAAACTCTTCTAAGATTTTTAATTTCAGTTTCAACGTCAAAGTTTTTCTTGTTTTCTTTTTCGTGGCCTCATCACGTCGTTCAGGCATTTTATAGCTTTTCCTAGAAACAATCTTCATTAATTATCACTAACAAAATACTAAAATAAATAAAATAACAGGCGCGACAATCCAACATTGGACTTAGGCCGCAGGATGTGTTAGTGACATCCTATTTCCAAGATCTTATCTGCTTTTTGATGAGGTAATGAGATCAGCATCACGCTCAGCAGTGTTATTTATCCCCATAAATGGGTACTCGTTTAACATCTGAGTGAGATCATAGTCTGTCACAAGCTCGTGAGTTCGAAAAACACCATGGAACACGGTGAGATTCGAACTCATGAGCCTGTGCACCGAAGGCAAGCGCACTAACCGCTAGACCAGCCAGACCAGACCAAAATACTAGGGCACTATTTTTCCATCCACTTTGTTTTAACAAAATTTTAATGAATTATTCTGCTGCAGCAAATCGAAACAACATAAACATAACTGACGCCCGGGCTATACTGTTCTCCTGCAAATTATTTCACATAATCAGAAAAAAGCTACCAGACAGATAGAGAAATAACGGTCGTCAGTAAACTTTCGACGATGCGCTTCCGCACCAAAATCTTCAATGATTGGTTGTGTCGCGGGTATGCATTGTCACTTGTTTGCGCTTTCAATGGACGACACATCGGGAACGTAAGTCGAATATTAAAGGGACGTATGTCGGAGCGCCTGATTTAATTTGAAAACGACGTAAATGCCAAACAACTTAAAACGGAGAGACGTAGGTCGGGGATTACCTGTACTCACATTTATGTGGTTACTGCACAGTAATTAATTTATTTTATCATTTTATATTTCAGTGCATTCAAATTTAAATGAATACGTGAAAACTGCATACAATTCTTCTGCTTACTTTCAAAAGAGTCGACAATTATATTTAATGCAATCATTTTAAAATATTAAATTGTCTGGAAAATTTTATTGTTTGAAATGGTTTAATATGCAGGAGTTCAATGAATAAGTACAATAAAAGCTAGTAGAAAGCTCTGTCTATATTCCTACACATACAATTGTCACGAACGAGTTCGTCATGGTGCATCGCAAGAACAACGGGACGACAAGGAGGATAAATCAAGTTTTAGCGATACCGAAACCTCGAAGTAAATAAACGCATAAGCTCTGTCCACAAATCACTTACTAAAGATTGTGTAATGCACAGGTTATAGAGCATTTTTCCTATGAACATTAGTTTTTTAATTTTGTGAATCTGTGTGAAACAAATAGAAAATGAGCATGGAAATCTATGCAAGTGATTGTAATCAAATTTAATTCTCAAGTTAAGAGTCGGCATACATTATCCAATCGATTGAACAATCAAAGCTCATTTCTGTGGACAAAGCTCATTTTTTAGATTCCACTAACGTATTCACTGGGGAAAATGAGCTTTCTCTACAGAAAATGTGCTTTCTCCACAGAAATAAGCTTTGTTGTTCAATCGATAAATTTTGTGCCCGCCATTCATTTTGTCCACACCTTGCCTTTCCCTGACCTTTGCCAGAGGAGGATTTGCTTGAAAGCCGAATTCCGCTAGTATCTGTACAGCATTGAGCCTTCGGGAGTCTGGTCACCTTAAGCTAGGCAGGGTGCAAACTGCAAAGCTGTAGACAAACACTGAATAACATTGGAGGAAGGCACACAGTCACCCTACTTTGGCTATCGGGACACAGGAATATACAGGAAAATGAGGGTGCAGATGAGTTGGCCAAACTGGGGGAGCTCTGGACAGCTCTCATGCGAAGCGCGTGGTCATTTCGATGGGAGCTGTCAGAAGAAAAATCTCTTGTCATTATCTCGCGTACGATTAGTAATCGTAATTGGCTGATCATTAGTATATCACGCAGTGGCGCAACCACGGGAGGGGCTAAGGGGGCTAAAGCCCCTCCCAGACCCTGAAATTAGGAAAGGAAAAATTGCATGTTGCTTTGCAAATTTTATACAAAATATGAAACGCGTGGTTTTCGAGCATAAGTTCCTCGCCAGTGTCGATGATCTGTGTAGGTTGCAATATCCTTACCACAATTTTAGAAACATCGTTGTGCAAAAAAAAAAGAAGACACACTGGTCTGAAAAAAAAAATTCTTCAAAATGAATGCTCACAAAAAATTGAACTGGATTCAATTGTTGCATCCTTCGATTTCAATCAATTGGTTCTTTGCAGTCCTCTAGGAGCTTCCATTGTTGTTTTGCCTGAGAAGAGGGTTCCCTGTAGCCATTAGCCCAACTTCGATCCGGTTTTTGTTTGTCACTAAAGTCCCATTTTTTTGTTGTACATTTACTAAATTTGCTCTGATTGCGGTGGACCATGACCAATGAATCAGTAACTTGGCAAAGTGTTATTGATGTACACTACTGCACTACTGCATAATGCTACGAAAAAAAACACCATCCCCAACTTGCGGCAGCTACATCAAAAATACAGTAATGTGGATGAACTTAGCCCCCTCCAGGACAAAATCCTAGTTGCGCCACTGATATCACGTATCACAATTTTAAATGTTTATAAATTAAAAGATGTCTTATTTGTTCTGTGATTTATTTCATTATTTTCGGACCACAAGTATAGTGGCGTATACACGATTAGCGATCAACTGCAAAGTACAATGACAAAGTTAGTGTCTTTAATAGCAGCATTGCCAACCTTACAATTAGAACTTGTGTAATATTAAGGAAGTTATGGCCATCCTTTGACCGGAAAAGAACGTCTGAGATTCTGACGAGACCGCGTAAAGATATTGCTAGACCTACAGCGGTTATTACTGGACATTGGGCAATAGGGAACCATGCAGCCAGGCAGCGTATTACCCACAACTTGCACTGTCGCAGTTGCGATACCTAATGCAAATGTGTGGGAAACTTTATTTTGTGGTCTCACAACGGCGCTTTTCGTGTTAATTTTGCTCTTGGCCCAGTGGCGTAACGTTTCCAAAATTTATTGTGTTCAAAATTGGATTGGGGGCCCCTTATCTTTGATTTTATAACCAGCAAATATTGACAAAACCCGCATGTAAAGCAGTGCACCAATAAACAAGCGCAACAAAAATTTCTTGTTCGAGCAGCGTTTTCCATTTTTTTCTACTTAGACTTATCTACTCATCACTTCAATTAAGAGCAGCGACAAAAGAACCATACCTTGACGAACTCTTCTTTATACCAGTATCGTAACAGTCATTGATTTTAGAGTAGAAGTGTTATCTGAGATTCATATATGGAGAGCTCCCCTACGGGCAAGTTAAACGAAAACCAGTGTTTGACGTATCCATACGTCCACTTGATAAAAATCGGCTGAAATCGAATTCGTGGAGCTCCACCGAAGATAAATGCGTCATGCAGGGGAAATGCTGAATCCATTATGTGAACGGGAGGGTATATCGGCAGGCATTTGTTTCTTCATTTCATGAGTCCTAGTTACACAAAGTTCTTCTGGCTTGGACCTTATTGAACGATCTTTGGGTCGAAAGATCCAAAGTTATCCTGTTATATAAACGTCGCGGACATATTTTTCTTGATGTAGCAGTCATTTTCTTTTCAAGAGTCAAATATTCAGAGAACTAAATCACAATGGCTCAATTTTACGCAAAAACCTTCAAGAGAGGCCAGAGCCGTGCAAAGGAATTTTGGTGCCCGGAGCAGAACCTCGCAAAAGCACCCGTCTATATGTCAAACATGTAAACATGTAAATATGAATTTTTCAGAATTTGCGAACGCGTCATTTTGGGGCTTAACGATTGTTACTTAACTTAACTAACTAACTTAACGATAGAAAGCCGAAGACATTTTAAGCCTAAACCTAACTATAAAAATTGGCGGACGCTTGGACGTTTTGTTATATTCTCTGGATGAGTGAAAGTTTCAAGAAGGACTTGCAGAGCTGGGGTGTCCAACAGAGGAACTGACATGAGCCAAATATCCAAAATTTGTATGTTCAAGCGAGCCGGAAAATTGAAAACTTCGAAATGCTGCTGAGGAGTCCCTTTGCTAACAAAATTAGATGTACCGTTGGTCTTTTGTAAATTTTACCCAAAAATGTAAATCATTGGAAATAAAAAATCAGTGTGAAGCTTGGAAGGTTTGAGCATAGAAGGGATGAATGTTAGGAAATGCACACCACACCCGTTGAAAATCGCGATGATTAAATTTGTAAAAAAAGGATTTGAAGCCTATCTCACAAGGCATAGCAGCTAAAACAAAGTCACATTTGAACTAGCACGGGCGCACATGGCAACACTTTAAGTGCCAATAATTTAGGCATTAGACCTCTAAAACACATTGAAGCGATTCTCGATTGGAAAGCTGTATCTAAAAAATAAAGATAAATAAAGAGCCACTACCCTTGCATATCTTTCGTTCAGTTTTGATTATGATTATTTTGATTTACTACAGCATTATAGCACTATAGACAATTAGCATTTACTAAGGTTTGGATTTAATTCTGTGGTAGGCACGCGTTTTACCAGAAACCTGATATAGTACCTACCCCAAAACGCTGAGTCCGGGACAACACAACACAACACAACTATGGCCAAGTGTAGCCTCTCATAGGAGACACCCAAATATTTGTTTGCAGCATATAGGGCCGAATGTCCCTTCCAGATAGAGAGCTGGTTGGCCGTATACAGTACGAACACAAAGTCTTTATTGTTTGCGGACTAATAAAAATTAAATTAACCTTTAAAAGAATAGTTAGCCAAAAAATTTGTCAAAGAAAAAACATCTCTATATTCGCGACTTGGGGGCCCCGTGTGGCTTGGGGGCCCGTGTTCCACTGCACACATGGAACACCGTCCGTTACGCCACTGTCTTGGCCAGGCGCGCACAGAGGGTGGGGCAAAAGGGGCAATTTGCCCCGGGCCCCGCGTTGGAGAGGGCCCCGCAGGGACAGTGGTCTCCTAGTGCGCATACGTCTGCAAAATTATTACACGAATTGATGTCAGATAAATTTTATTTAAATCTCTATTTATCTTGTTTTGCGTTATTCAAAGCATTTCTAGGACCTTATAGGATTTCTCTTCACCTACTTTTTGCAATTAAAATTGCTAAATCTAAAATTGGCACTGATCTTGATATATTTTAGGTGTTGAAATCAACAGCACACTCTGCCGAAATTTATCTAATTAATCTGTATGCTCTTAAAATCTGAGTGTCCTCCAAGTATGTGTGTTTTATAGAGTAGAGTGAAATCAATCGAAAACACTCTTGAAGGACGATCCACACTTTTCAGTCATCAGTCTCAGTCACTTCAAGTTAATTGATTGACTGACAATCTGTCAATTTGAATGAGAAATTACTGTGACTGCGACTGATGACTAAAAAGTGTGGATCGATCTTAAACCAAGTATTTTGAAACATGATTTTGACGTTACAGTTTTTCTACTAAAATTAAGAACATCGTACTTAAAATAACTTTGCTAAGAGCTACTTTGACTCTTTGCATTCTTACATTGAGAATAGCGTTCTTGTTGTAAAGTTTATTAAATTAATGATTTCATCAATTGTTTTTTTTTTTTTTTATAAAAATGCTCACGCAGCTCAGCATTGACCTCTATAGGTGTTAGTGATATTTAAGCATAGAAAATTACCTGCGCCTACAATGAGATTCGATCGCGCGAACCTATGATTCGAAGACGAGCGCCCTATCTATCTACCCTAATGCCGCTCTCTCAGGTACCAGCATCCTGTAGTAGGAACAACATTTATAGAGTTTCCAAGGACAAATGTTCTTTTTCTCAAAGGGGCCACTTTTATTTATATGCCCCGGGCCCCGTAAATCCTCTGTGCGCGCCTGGTCTTGGCCTATCTTGCCTTTAGCCACCACTTTTATCAACCAACCAACCGTGTAAGTAATTTATCGGTTGAAGGTCACCGACACCGTCGCTGTCGTGCATTATTCCCACATAAAACAATCATTTTAAATATGCCACCATAAAGGACCTTCGCCACATATAAATATTACAAATTCCAGATTCTCTCCTTCTCTATATTTTCCTAACAACTATTCACACTTTCGGCCTATTGAATTGACCAATGCCATTGTGTCGCACAAATTGTTTCCAACAAAAGACCAGTCAAGGTAATAAACCTGACCATTGTCCGTCTCGTCAGGAATATATGTGATGTGTGGCGTATTTGTCGCCAGCATCGGCCGTCGGTTGGTCTGTTTAACTATGGGCATGCATATCAAAGTCACCCCAAACAGTCCCAACTCCTCCGGCTAGTTTTTTGATAAGAGCTATCATCATATGGCACGCACGGTTGAGACGAGAGCAAGTTTATTGAGACCATAATCATTATGATGTGCGTACTGCATCATATCGAATATGTGGCCACTTTTGTCAATCAACATGGGGCAAGTAAATTGTCATTAAGGACTTAATCAAATTTGCGTTGATCCATAAAGCATGAATCTGAGACTTGGGTCTCATTATTGATATAATGTGTGTACCCGCATACAAGAAAGTTGCTAAGATAATTTCGAATCTTTACGTTATCTGCTTGAATGAACCGCAGATATCACGGGCTATGTGATCCCAATTGGTAATTGTACATACGAAAGAAGTTTCTTGTTTAAGTTTAGGAAATTCCGGAAAAGTTTTCCAATAAAAAGGACACGATAGACGAACAAATTTCTAAGTTACCCAGAAAGAATACATCATAGGGAGGAAGAGGAATAGGTTATCGATTACGAATTGAGGATTAAGGAAATTTCAACATAGCCTACTTCAAATTTCTTCTCAGACTTCGATTTTTTAATTTTACCATTTAAAATAGCAGTCTTACGTTACCATCAAAGGGGTCGCAGAGGAGGTTGTGGGCTACAAAGCCCGGAGAGCCCGAAACGATTGGTTTGACGAGGAATGTCAAAATTCGGTAGATGCGAAAAACGAAGCATATCGCCAATGAACCGAACGCGCAACTAGAGCCAAAAAAAAAAACAAATAAAGGGTGTTTTTTTAAGAATGAACTTCGAATTGAAAAAAAATACAAAATATTACATTTGAATCAAATTTTTTTTTAAATTCATTTCAGTATACTTTCACAAATTATAATGTTTAGACTCACGCCTGAAGAACGCTTCCAAATTATCAAAATTTACTTCGAAAATCAGTCGTCGATTCGCGCAACTTATAAACCACTTTTTATGGTATACATAATCGTCCATCTGAGCAAGCCATCTGTCGAATGTTGAATAGATTTCGTACCACGTACACTCTAAATGATGCAATAACACCAACAAGTCGAAGAAACCATCATTAAAATCAAAATTTGGCGATAAGTTGATTTAGAAATGGGCCTGTCAATTGGCCTTCAAGGTCGTGCAATTTATCACCTCTCGATTATTTCCTGTGGGGTTACGTTAAACCACAGGTTTATTCTGATAAACGAGCAACAATTGACGCCTTGGAGGCCAACATTGTTCGCGTTATTGGTGATATACGGCCAAATGTACTCGAAAAAGTGGTGCAGAATTGGATGTCAAGAATGCGCTTCGTTAAGAACAGCTGCGGTGGCCATATGCCTGAAATCGTTTCTAAATGTTAGGTGTATGACATTTATCATTCCAATAAAAACAAATTTGATTAAAAGTTAATGTTTTGTGTCTTTTTTTTCAATTTGAAGTTCTATCATTCTTAAAAAAACACCCTCTATGACGAGCTTCGACGATTTTCGAATAGGTTAATTAGGCGTAAGAAACGTAAGCATCTTGACGAGCAGTTGATGCAAATGAACCAAAGACTAGCTAGTATAGGAACAGTAGACAAGCGTACAAGCTAATTAATTCAATTAAAAGTGGATACTAACCCAGGAGCAGCCTCTTGTAAAGATAAGGATGGCAATATCATTAGCGACGCCGATAGCGTTGATAAACGCTGGGCCATACATTTTGAAGAGCTCCTCAATGTTCAACCGAACAACACACAACACACCGAGAAGAAGCACCGGAGCTGATGGCTGAAACAGGCCCTCCCGTTGAACCCCCAACAGTAGAAGAAGTTGATCTCGCCATGCAAGCACTAAAACAGAATAAGGGCCCGGGTGCTAACGAGATTCCAGCTGAACTGCTGAAGCATGGTGGGGAGAGCCTTGTTAAGGGTATACACACACTTATCGTTAAAGTATGGAACGACGAAATAATCCCGGAAGATTGGCGGAAAATTATCAATTGCCCAATCCACAAAAAAAAGGGATAAGTTGAAATGTGGGAACTACAGAGGCATCTCATTAGTTTGTACGACTTATAAGATTTTATCTAAGATTCTGGAAAATAGAATTAATCCGTACGCAGAAGAAATCATTGGCGAGTACCAAGGCGCCTGGTCGTTCGACGACAGATAAGCCTTTTACAGTGAAGCTTTTACTCCAGAAGTGCTGGGAATACAACATCGACGTATACCAAATATTTGTCGACTTCAAGCAGGCATACGACAATATCGATCGAAGCTTACTGTACAACATTTTGCTGCATTTTGGAATACCGGATAAGCTAGTGCGACTCATAAGGATGACGATGACTAATACCGTCTCGCAGGTCAGAGTTCAGAACAGACTCACTGACCTATTTGAAACTCGTACTGGACTCAAGCAAGGCGACGGGCTGGCGCCGACGCTCTTCGAGCCATGAATTTGGACAGCAGCGGAACGCTACTCATTAAATCGACTCAACTATGTAGTAGCCTACGCCGACGATATCAACATCATGTCTCGAAGATTCAGTGGCGTAGATAAGGGGGGGGGGGTCAAGGGGATCACCCCCCCCCGTGTGGTCGCACATTTTTTATTATTACTTTAGGTACGTAAAACAAGGCAAAAGTAACCTTTTTGCTGGAGTTATTCAATGTATGTAGTGTTTTATAAAAACGTGAAATCATTTTCAGAACTGCAATAGAAAATTTAGCACTTCCACAAAATTCAATTGTTATAATAAAAGCCTATCGACAGAATAGAAATTCTACAGCACATGGCTTTACCTTCATCTACTTTTTCACATTGGATCTGGAGTTTTGCTCAGACAAGCCCTACTGAAGTAATCTAGAAGTGCTGCTAAAAATAAAATGTAAGCATTGATTGAAAATATTCGGTTCAAAAATTTAAAAATAATGTGGAACACGGAATGCTCTTCCAAAGAAGCGTAACTTATAATGGGGAAATGTACAGTACATAAGATCATAAAAATATCTTCAGGAGAGTAGAAAGCTAATGCGTATGAAGAGAAAACGCTGCAAAATTGCTTCCAGTTCTTCAGCATAATTTATTCTTTAAGTTGTAAGATTCTTTTTTTGAGTTAAAATTTGACGAATGGTTTTATCGTATATAGCAGGGCAAAGCATGTCCTTCAAGGAAAGAACCTATACATGCCTGTCCCGGAACAGTCATTGATTTCAGACGCTAGATCTGAGGATCACACTTCACACCAGGTAACTCACATATAAACTCCCAGTCACTTGAATAGGGACAAACTTTTCGAGAGTTGTTTATCTCAAAATATAATTTTCCTTGCAGCGGAGAGAAGAACTCAGTATTTGTTTACAAAGGCTATTATGTTGCTCATAGTTTGCGAGAAAAAAAATGAAACATTTAATAACAACAGTTATGTTTCATCAACATTATGCTGATGCACTCATAAATTCTATGTTCAAAATTGGGTCACTTGAATAGGGACAGTTACGATTCGGTCGTTATTTCGAAAGTGCTAGTATCGTATCCTAACTGTTTTTGTTTTAATCCACTCAGATTGTGTTTTGACTTTAATTTTTGTAAATTTCAGTAATCATGGGTAGAGGAAAAAGCATTAAATACCACGCAAATGACTCAAATCGATGTTTTGAGAAATGAACAACACAGATTACGCGAAATTTCGAAAATAGTGAAAAAAGTAAATCGGTTGTGCTTAACTATTTAAAAAATAAAAGTGGATATGGACGAACCATAAAAGGGCGTACGCGAGGTGCCCAAACCGCCAAAGAGGAAGGGGCCATTCTGCGAACCGCCTCTAATTTTGCACTATCAGCGGCTAGAATTGGAGCTAAAGTCGGCGTTACAGCTAGTTTATCAACAGTACAACGTGTAATAAGGAATTCCTCCCCCCTAATACGAAAGAAAACTCAGAAAAAAATCAGAGACAGCTCCCCAAACCATGACATTACCTTCTCTGCTATGATGCCTTGACAGAAACCGTTCGTTTTTACGTAGATCTTGGAAATACAAATGGAACCCATCTCGGTCATCCAGGTTGATTTTCACTTTTATTTTTTAAATAGTTAAACACAACCGATTTACTTATTTTCACTATTTTCGAAATTTCGGGTAACCTGTGTTGTTCATTTCTCAAAACATCGATTTGAGCCATTTGCGTGGTATTTAATGCTTTTTCCTCTACCCATGATTACCGAAACTTACAAAAATTAAAGTCAAAACACAATCTGAGTGGATTAAAACAAGAACAGTTAGGATACGATACTAGCACTTTCGAAATAACGACCGAATCGCAACTGTCCCTATTCAAGTGACCCAATTTTGAACATAGAATTTATGAGTGCATCAGCATAATGTTGATGAAACATAACTGTTGTTATTAAATGTTTCATTTTTTTTCTCGCAAGCTATGAGCAACATAATAGCCTTTGTAAACAAATACTGAGTTATTCTCTCCGCTGCAAGGAAAAGGATATTTTGAGATAAACAACTATCGAAACGTTTGTCCCTATTCAAGTGACTGGGAGTGTAGAGCTTTGACGACCGAGCACCCACTACTAGTTGGCGTCGCGTATTCATGCTCAAGGTGAATTAAATCAATTGAAATCAAATTCAAGTTTGAGCTCCCACAAACAAGGTCATGCAGAGGAAACTGCGGATTAATGATCTGGACAGAATGCTTTATAGGCAAACACTTGCTTGCTAAAACAAATAAACTGTCTAATTTCGACTTTATTGATCGATTTTTTGGTCAAGATTCAAACACTCAACACTCCTCCTAGCAACTTTAAAGTTTAAACTTCTTTTTAATATTCTTGTGACCAAAATCCACAAACAAATTATATTCACACAAATCCCCACTCAACATGCGTGGGAGACGATTTGCTTGTGATTTGTTGCAAGTTTAAGCCGGCTTCCCGGTATTTAAGTTAAGGCTTCTCCGTACACATAAATAGTAGTTTCGGAATGATTTGTCTCTACCTTAAATTTTCCGGCTAACCTGCATTTTTTCTTGTCGATCAATAAATTAAGGATGTATCAAAATCTTTATACTTTCGTGTTTAGGGTCCCCTGTGGCTTGGGGATCCGTGGTCCACTGAATACATGGAACACCGTACGTTACGCCACTGGGAACCACTGATCTAACCCAATATAGAGCTCTAAAACTCCAATCACAGTAGCGAAAATTTGTAGGAAAATTGGAATATTGTGGATTCACTCACCGTAGTAAAAAACAAAAAAAAAAAACAAAATATCGATGCAATATTATCAGGACTCAGTCTTTTTCGTATGGCAAATATGCTATCTACTGTGCTTCAAAAAACTGCTTATTTTAAATGTAATAAATACAGAAATTGTTATTTCGAAATTCAGCATTTGATAACCGTAAAAGTATAAGTAATGATCCCCCCTCTCCGAAAAGCTATCTACGCCACTGCGACGATTGGGTGATGCAGAAAGCCTTCTGCATAATCTCAATAACGCCACCAAAGAAGTTGGGCTACATATCAACGAATCTAAAACCAAGGTCATAATGCAATCAAAAACTAGAACGCCAGTAAATTCAAGCATCACAGTTGGGGACCTCAATATAGGGTATGTAGACAGCTTCACTTACCTGGGTTGCAATTTTTCAAAGGACGCCAACGAAACAGATGAGATAAAGCGACGGATACATCTAGCTAATAAGTGTTATTTTGCGGTCCTCCAAACTATGAATTCGAAGCTGGTGCACAGGAACACGAAGCTCCGCGTGTATAAAACCGTAATCCGACCTGTGCTATGCTATGGCTGCGAGGCATGGACCCTAACCCAAAACTCTGAACACCTGTTCGACACATTCGAGCGAAAGGTTCTCCGAAGAATCTTCGGGCCGTTCGTGAACGAGGTGAATGGCACATCCGGTATGACCTTGAGTTGTATCAGCTATATGATGAGCTACAGGTGTCGAAGATCGTGAAATTGCAGCGACTGCAATGGGCGGGACATGTACAAAGGATGAACGACGATCGCATGCCCAAAAAGGTGATGAATGCGCAACGAGTGGACGGAGCCAGATTGCGTGGACGACCGAGAGCCCGATGGGAGCATTCTGTATGTGAGGACGCCCACCAGATGCTAGGTTTTTGGAACTGGAACTAATTGGAGGTTTTCAAACCAGGCGGGCTATCATGCGATAAAGAAGAAGAAGAATCCTTATGTTGCAGTTAGGATCTTTTGCGAATTGCTTAAACTGCTTGGTATTTCGGTTGAGCTTAAAAGTTCATCAAAAACGTAAACATAATTTCTAAGCTATTCGTAATTCGTAGAATATTCTCACCGCAGCCTTAGGCTTGAACTCCATATCTGATTTGATCAATCTTCGAGTTTGAAACCTGCAAACGAAAGCTAACACAACTCCCTAATTACACCAGCATTTTTCATAGTTCAATACGTAATGCAATCGTATTCCGTGACGACATAAAAATCCAACGGTCATACTCCTTAAATAAACTTTGCCAATCCACTATTGGTTCCATTTCATTTGAAGTGAATTGCTTTTAATTAGCATAATGGCTTAAAGTTTTTCCGAAAATTTACTACAAATACGTTGAATGAACTTTTCTGGTCTCCCTCTCAAAAACATACCGAAGAACTTGCAAATCTGGCAGTCCAGATTTCTCTCGACCCGTAGTCCTTAATGCGACAAACTATATCCATCCGGACCTGTTTCAATCTCAATCAGTTCGAAATTCCTATCGACGAAATCTACTGGAAAACGCCACCATATACACGACTGTGCAGCAACAACAACCGCTTTGCGATAATAACAGTGCAAAGTCCTTCCAAACCATTAAACTTTGGCAAGAGCACTTCTTTAATTGAACTAATGCAATTCCGACAAATCCATAGCGTCTCAGTCGCTCGTTTACGTCGTTCTCTTTGCATTCGTTGCATCCTCATTTCTGAGTTCTAACAAAAAAAACAACATCCTTTCAGCGAAAGTGGTAAAGTTTTCGACTACGTATTTTCGTCGGCTGGTCTCCACAGAGGTTGTCAAAAATAAATCTCTCTCTATACACATATACCTATATAGGACGGAGTCAAAAGCGTGCATAAGCCGGCTGCCCTTTAGTATGATTTTCAACCTCGTTTTCGTCCTTCATAATACGAGACTGAGGCTAATTTCGGGCGCGGCCGAAATTTGGATACCCTTCGCTCTCGTCCGGGCTAAAAGTTTTTTCGGGCGTACCTACGACTTGTATTTAACCCCTCCCCCCAATTCTTTTCCTTCTGTCTTCACAAAAGTTCCGTTGCGTCGATAAAACAATATTGTGTGGGATTTGGTTGGAATAAGTGGGCAAATAAAAATATTTACTCAGAAAATGTTATTGGGAGTTGCGGGAGCATGGCCCCATTGTTCGATCCCATTTGTTTTGAACTTTTTTTTGTTGCTTTGACACATTAATTCAAGGTTTTGTGAAATTGGTGGAAAAAATGTTTCTCAGAAGAACCAAAATGGGGGGTTGAGTTTGTATGGCAGCGCCATGATCCCATGGTCCGATTTGATCAATTCTCACATATGTTGTGTGTCATCAATAGAAATACATTTGTGTGGAGTTTAGTTGAAATCGGTGCTCCAACAAAAAAGTTTTTCTCAGAAGAACCTAATTTGGGGGGTTGGGTTTGTATGGCAGCAATATGACCCTATGGTCTGATTTGATCCATTCTCACATATGTTGTGTGTCGGCAATAGAAATACATTTGTGTGAAATTTGGTTGAAATCGGTGCAAAAATAAAAAAAGTTTTTCTTAGAAGAACCTAATTTGAGGGGTTAGGTTTGTATGGTAGCCCCATGACCCCTTGGTCCGATTTTACCGATTCAAACATACAAACTGCCTGCAGCAAAAAGAAGCATATGTGCAAAATTTTAGTTTCATAGCTTTTAAATTGGCCGAGTAAAACGCGTAGCAACAGACGGCCAGACAGACAGACGGACATCGCCCAATCGACTCCCCAAGTCATGCTGATCACATATGTATACTTTTTATATGGTCGGAGATACTTCCTTCAATGCGTTACAAACTTCATGACGAAAGTTAATATACCCTTCGTTGATTCATCGAGCGAAGGGTATAATAAAAAGCGAAAATACGCGCGTAAAAGGAGCACAGACGGGAGTTGGTCTCAATGTCGGCATTTTGGTTGAGACTGTGTGACTGCAAACTTATATGCATGAAGCGCATGGGAAAACGAAAGGAGCACACACAAAACTTCAGGTCGACTTCAAAGGGAATCGGATACGCCTTTTAAACACCTGACTGGATGCCATTAGAGGGAAGAAAAAATGCTTTTGGTCGGCTAAAGTTCAAAATTGCTTTAGGGTGCAGTGCAGTGGTATTTGGCTCGGTTTTGATTCGGCCTGGATTTGTTTATGATACTATGAGACCGAAATACTCGACCTATTGAGATTTTTGTCAAAGGGTGAATACTGAATACACATGCAATATATCGTTTGGTTTTGATATTGGGTTAAATAAATAAATTAAATCAGTACAAGGACATTGGTAGGACTATGGTGGCGTTTTGGAGAACGAGAAGCGTTAGATGATCCTTAATTGAAATTATTGCATAAATAAAAAAAACAATTGTAATTGTGAGCTGAAAATACCCTGCAATGGCTTCTTGCTCCTATAGGGAGTGGCGTCGTTTCAGAGTTTAACACGTTCACTGTCTATGAGTCACATGTGCACAAGGCGTTCTTCCCCGTTTTCTTTTTTCCGGATGCCAGACGTGGTGCGGTAATGTCGGCGAAAATCGGTCAGACAGTGAACGTGTTAATGTTGCGAAGAGAATGCAACTGTAAGAGTAGGTACTAACATCGCCATTTTACGTGAAATCCATGCAAATACTTTCAAAATTTCGATGGTCGTGAAATCGAATTCGCTTGGTGGTACTCACTTCATACGAAAGTCTCCACAGCGGTTTTTGGCATTTCGCTGGCGAAAACAAAGCAGTTGCACTTTATTTCACGGGAAAAAGTGTCATCGGCAATCAGTCAGTCTGCGAGTGCAAATTTCTCTTAAATTGATTGAATAAAAGGCAAGTCTCCATACGGCACATTTTTCACGGGGAACATAAATGCAAGTTTTTCGCTCGGTGAACATACATAGTACTCACCTTTAGTCCTTAATCTATAACTAGAACCTATGGTCCAATTTTCTAGACTCATCGAATCAACTAAATAGTTTACTTTCCGCCGCCCGCTAAGGAAATTTCCAAAAGCAACTCCAACGGCATTTAAAATAAAATTTAAAAATCCAACAGTTATTTCCAAAGGAAAGCGCATGAACTTTCCGAGACAATCTTATCATGCATGCCTGATCCATATACCATAAGCTACAGCGGAATACCCGCTGGACGACTAATCGACTAGACTAACTAGTCGCTCCAATGGTATTTTCGGAAGGGAGAAAGTCTAACGGGTTATACTATCTTTTTACCCTGGTGCTGTACAAAGACATTCGGGCGTCGACGCTGCAGATGCATAAAAGTCATGTAAGGGTGCTTTGGGCATGAATGACTCTCCTCGCCGGATGTCTGTCGATATTTAAACTGGGCACATTTCACAGTGCTTTCTCGAAGGTTGAGAAAGTTTCGCAGTAAGCTAAATATGAACCTCGGGGATGGGCTAGCCCAAAGATTTTTAAGACATCAAAGTGAAATAGGAATATGCATCAATAGTAAATTTACCCTGAAGTCGTGGGTTCTATTGAGAAGTTTCTTTATGGCAAATAAATTGATTTGAACATTGAGGGTTATTTCGACAATCCTGTGTTGCCATAGACCCAAACATGAGAGGTTTCGTCTTGGAGCAACCTATACTTACAAGGATTGCCCAGCGTCAATACCACTCTCTTCGACGCTAGAGGGGAAAGAATACCATTTAAGTTTCTTAACTTTTCTACGAGTATATTCTCTTGGAGCAGGCCTGTCGGCTCGGAATTCTACCTATGTGCTAGCCATGGTGTTATTTGGATTCCATCGGGCGAATACTTATAGCTATGACACCAGAGCTAATCATATCGCTAACCAATTGGATGAATCAGATTTCTGTCCTTTAAAAGACGACACCCAAACTCCGAGTTATAGTCATCAGCCAAGGGCTCATTCAATCTCCGGAAAATTAAACAAGTCGTTCCACAGTGGGGAATATTATCTCCTACCTATTCTTCAGTCTCTATATCAGGACTTCACCACTCACATGACTGGAAATCATATCATTCGCCGACGAATGCACCGTCATGGCAACTGGCAATGACATCCGTGGTTTAAGAGAAGGAATAAGCTCCACAAACTCTGGGGGGCAGCAGGTACGTAGGATACTGAGTACATGAAACACTGCTTGCAACCTGTAAAGCCGTTGGCGCTCCTTGGTGAATTATGTAGTATCCGTCTGGAAAAGCGACAGCTTTCTTCCTAAATTTCACATTCTCTACTTGTGAAACACATTCTCCGCTAAGTCAATAACAAAAAAAGAGAAGGGTATGTTCTCATCAGCCATTAGGAGAGTTGACAGCGTGTTGACTGATCAGGCTTGGAGAGCATAGTTGGACTGTTGTTAAAACTTTTACGACAATACTTGAAGGTGTCTCTCTTGCCCCATTACGGACTAAAATGTACTCTATTGCTGCCTTTAACCTTGTTTTGGAGGCTTTCGGTGGAATGACACTAATGCATATCTTCATACTATGCATGCAGCCTTAAGCGCTCTATTCTTGAAAAATTGGCTCTAAATTTATCACGCCGTAGATGTCCATGTGAGTCTGTGGACCTAATGCCAAAATTTCAGTTGCCTTTTGCCCTGGTGTCGAAATTTGTCTAATGGTACTTTAACCTAGTTTAAGACCTTCCCTCAAACCTGTACATATCTGTGTATTGGAGATGTGTTCAGACAGATATGTAGGGAAAAAATAAGAGCAAGAGAATGATAATTAACTCGCTCTATTCAATGGCTTCATTGAGCACTAAGTTGAAGAGCTGCCAGGACGTGATTTTCGAAAATGGGTTTTGACCTATTATATTTGCTAGAAAGTCATTGAAACGTCAAGTATCTGCGAGAGAGCGTGAGGTGTCATCTACAACGATCACCGTCTAGAAAGTTTGTAAGCGTTTTCGTCAGCCAGAGAATTAGCTCTCCTTCAGAAACCCGACTCTGGCATTGGAATTCCAGCTGGTTAACTAATGCATAGCAATATAGATCCATCTCGAATCCAACGCCATCCCCGAGGTTTCACGTTTCGCTATTGACTTCTCCATACCAGGTGTCATCCTCCGTTGGTCCTCTCAAACGCTAGGCCCAAAGGATTGCAACGTGCATGTAGCAAGTTCCTTTGATTTGTGAATACCTTCCAGCCGATTAGCGCTGCTTTCCACTTCCGTGTGGATATCAATCACCAAACTAGCTAGATATAGGCGCATTCTCACTAACTTAGCCCTTCTTCTTGCAACTCAGCCGCTGCTTCCTTCTCAACTAGGAAAGCACTGGGAAACATTTACTCAACTTGATAATAGTTAACGATCTAGAGGGGGAATGGGTCTTAATTTGAGGGCATCATTCTCGAAGGTTTTTTTACAGGGAAAACTGTGAATATTAACGATCATATTGTGCTATCACCCTAGGAGGGCAGGGATATGCCTGGCTATCAAAGTCCATGGCATGTGCTTAGAAAATGGTTGAATTGGCTGTTTGAATCGAAGCGATATCTGGATAGGCCTCTTCGGTGTATTTAGCGTCGTTGGGCTAGATAATCACATTCGCAGAGGACGTCATCTTCTTCGCAGAATCGACAGTTGGTGTCTTGCCTAAGTCCTATAGCCCGAAGGTGGAATTTCAGGCAAGAATGGCATGCAGGAAGTCCACAAATGGTTTATTCTTTGTTGCAACTTACTTGAAGGAATTCAACCGATCTTTTATGGGAGAAGACGGCTATAAATAGTTACGATTGCCTAAGCCCATGATTGTTTGATTTGCCTCTTTACTATCCACGTACACCCAGAGAAAAACATCCCATAACCTGTTAATGGGACTCCTATTAACTTTTCGCCTCGGCTATTTTAAACAAGTTAATAGTTTTATCCTATTAGTTTAATGAGATTATAAACCATTGAATTTCTAATTGATTGATTCAGATTTACAGTGTTAGTTGCCAATATTTTAAAACGTATGCTTATGTATTTTGATTAAAGGTACGGATATTTCGCAAAAAAATTAAATTTCGCATAAAAAATTTCTGAATATTGGAAATTTTGCAAAAATTCAATTCAATTGCAAAAATCAATCTGAGATGGAAAAATATTTTCTCTTAACTGATTTTAGAAAGAAAATTAACTTTTTCGTGGAAAAAGTACAAATGGGTGGATTTCGCATTTATTTTTTAAAACAGCAATCAATTTTCGCTGAATTCGCTATTTTGTAAATTTGAAATAGATGCGAATTCGGGACTTAATTATGATTTTCATTTTCATACTCCCGTGTATTTATATACAATTTTATATGTACAGTGATGGAAAAAAATATTGTTCACCTAAATTTTATTTCAAAAGACACTGAAATGAATAATCAACATCTCTCCTGTCGTGTTATTGAGGTAACGGTATTTTCAAAGGGACATCCTATAAAATTTATATGAAATAACTATTGTCCTAATAAGAAAAAAATTTTGTTTTAATAGGGTGCCCCATTATCCATATTATAGGATAAACTATAATTTCAATGGGAAAATCATATTAATTTAATGGGATGTCCTTTAATTGAGGCAATAGGATAACATGATTGCATTAATAGGATATCGTTTAACATTAATAGTATAATATCATATTGATTTAATAATTCGATCTAATTATTTTAATGATGTTCCATCCCATTGAATTAATGGTATCCTATTAACCCAATAATGGGATTTTCCCATTGACTAAATCTAATGGGATAAAATGGCTAATTCCTATTGGTTTAATGGGATTTTTTTTCTCAGTGTAGACGTAGAGATACCGGAAAGGGGTTCCTGTCCACAAATGAAGCTGCGACTAGGCGTGCTAACTTATAAACATCGTTTTGACGTAGCGGTGAAATGATTATGTGACTTGAGAGCTACTTTGCTATTCGCCATTTGTTTGTCTGCGTATAGTTGGCACCCAAACAGGGCTCGACGCAAGTTTATATTGTAGCCCCCAATGTGCATCCCATATAATTCTGGTTTGCACAGATATCTCACCGCCTTCCCCGCATTGCATTCCCCGGGGTGCGGAAGAATGCGTTGCCGCCAAAGTTCGGTTTGATTCGGTTTACGCTCTCAGCAAGCGCCATCGTCAACAGCACGTTCTGAATCAGCGTCTTTTGCTCTGAGGTTTTGTCGGTTTGGTGGAGATTATGACCACCCATTAGGCAACTTTGGCATAGTAAGGCTTAAGGTACATTTTCCTCGACACGACTGCACGACAGCGACTCGCTCATTCCATATAAAAACTCGTTTTTAAAATGAGAGAAAAACGACGTTTTATATGGAATGAGCGAGTCGCTGTCGTGCGGCCGCGTCGAGGACAACGTACCTTTAGATTTTCGCTTGCGTTAAGTGGAACAGAAAAGCGGCTTCTTTCGGCCGTTTCAGCGGTCGCCTTGCTCGTCGAGGGATTCGCGTTGTTGTTGCTGTAGCGATTCAAGAGATTTTGGTTTTCTCTCTTGAATTGAAGGGGGTTTTGGTACACAGCAAAAAATGCCTGGTATTCGAGCAAGAAAATCCGATAGGATAAAAAAGGAAAATTATTTCGGAGTAAACATGCTCAAAAGAACACCGCCATCAGAGATTTTATTAGAAAAGAATCCGAATCAAGTTATTGTGCTGGGGCTAATTTCATCCGATTTTGCTATTTTGAATCCACCGATCGGAGTGAATTTTGTGGTAGAGCGACGTCACATGTTGTATAAATTACAAACTCCATCAGTTAGTCTGGTTGGCTTAGTAGGTAGGGTGTTCGTCTACAAATCATAGGATCCCGAGATCGAATCCCACTGTAGGTAGGTAAATTTTTTATGCATTTTAGAGCGTAAAGAGGTAAATGATCACCTATAGAGGGGCTATACAAATCTCATTTATGAGTTACATGTTCCTTCCCTGTGAAAATTGTGTTTTTTTATTCGAAAAATATGGAGAATCACTCCTTTTGGTGTAAATGAAAGTATTCTTTCGGGTTCAAATTATTACACCAAAAGGATAAAATCATTACATTCGTTTGGAGTCTTTAGCAATACCTTGCTTCGAGTTTTATGCCAATATTATCCGATTCGGATGGACTCTATTTGACTGTGTCTCTTCATTATTTGTCACTCGAAGACAACCAACTCACTTGCAAGCCAAACCCTAGCGCAGGCGACATGTCTTTACAATGTACAATCCAACAAATGACGCGAACTGAGGAGCACATCTAAGCACGGAACCTCCTGTTTGGCTGGACAAGATCAGATGGGGTCCTCCGATTTATATCTAAATTAAGCTCATCATACTTGATGCTCTGCCGTGGTGTGATATAGCCTTTGACTGTTGTAACGCTAGCTCCAGGACGATTTACATCGAAGAACCAACTGCCGTAGGAGCATTTTTATAGACAAGATTAGAAGTCAAAGCACCTCGCGCCATTGTTCATTGCGACTCCACCGAGTGAAACGTACCATAATGGTAACACCTAAGCTAAAACCAGTCTATGCTGGCAGTATATTTGTAGGTCATCCGTATCGTGAAAATACCTTGAGACAAAAAAAACGTCTTCGTTTGGCGACCAGTACCTACTTGAGAATGGCAGAGAAAATTATGTACACTTTCTTCCTCTTCTTCGTCATCGCAACTCCAACAGAAATCGTTATGAGGAATACGGAGCCTGGCATGCTCTCCGATAGGCCAGTGCCCCAACCTATTGATAGTTGAATGGTTGATTTAACCGCGTCCAGTCGGGGACAAATTAATCTTGTTTTAGGGCATGCGCTACCGTTAGACGATCTTGCACTAGCCCCGTATATTACAGTCGTTTCTCTTACCTGTTCACAAGAAGCAAACGGCACTTTTTGACGATCGCCCTCTAAGGGCGCATTACCAGCGATACTACAGGACACTAGGTAGACGGAGTGCCGAGTTAATACCTAGTCCCTCCGAGTGAACTTTAATACTAACTCTCATCTGTCTTTGAGCAATCTGTGTTGAATACCAAAGATCCCGTGCCAGGGTGTACTGTTATCCCAGTAACCTTTTCCTGGAATCAAGCTTTTGTTATGTTGCCGTAAAATGAAACTCGATGTGATATATTTTTTCAAATGTGGTTTATTGATACGGCCGGCGCACAGTGCGTCGAATGTATGGAGAGGGTGGTCAAAAATCAATATCTTAAGAACGCGTTTACCGATTTTTATGAAATTTGGTGGATGTGTTTAGCTAGTTAGGTTCTCAATTCTGTATAAAATTCAAGATGAATAAATGATGGATTTTCGAGATATTGATAAAAATGTGAGGAAGATAAATGGTATAAAGATAGGCTATAATATAAAAAATCGTAACCTGGTAACCGGATAACCAATTTTCTTGAAACTTGGCTATTATCTGAAGCAAAGAATAAACATTAGTTGATGAAAAAATTATTATCCGGGAACAACTGAGCTCTGAGATATTTAAGAGAGAAATCTATGAATTTTATCCACTTTTGGGGGCTTTATAAAATGCCTAATATCTTTCAAGAAGCCAAATTTAAACTTAATATTTTTTCACTCTGACATTGCTCAAGTGTCACTATTTAAAATATATAAATTTCAAAGAAACGGAGTTTTGCGATTTGGAGATATAGTGGTTCAAAAAATTAAATAATTCATTGATATGCATCCTCCGAAGTCGTGTTTCGATAAAACATTTTTTTCCGTTTTTTATTTTTTTTTTATTTTATAGAATAACAATAATATTAACAAAATACATACTTATAATTTATTCTAACTCATCGTCGCATCGGGAAGTAGAATCTAATTGGTTTATTATATGAATTGACTTCTGCGTCTATATGATGTTGTTTCTTAATTTTTGGAGCCCGCAGGGTCCAAGTTTAAGAGGAGCATTCGCATTAAATCCCTATTGGAACTGGTTCTGGAAAACTTACAAGTGTGAGACAATCGATTCCTTCTAACTTCCTTATGCAGTGCCTCCTAGGCATCCTCAGATAAATTTCCAATTGGCAAATGGATGGAATCAATTACCTCAACTCCGTGCACTAGAACCTTGTGCAAACTATTAAACATGTAATACCACGGGTATAACTCTAAATATAACCCTTTGGTGTGATCTAGAAGGTCCCCAATTTTTTCTTTATTGATGCTTTGACCACTCCCCAGTACCCTTAAAATTATCGAAAATTTGAATAAATTTGGCTGAATAAAAATACAAATTACATTAAAAAAGTAAAAATAATTGTAGCTACTCTAAATCTTTCGATGCGTATTTTTTAAATCTCACTTTGAAAGTTTTTTTCGTATTTTATAGATTTTTAACCATTTTTTCAATTAATAACAATTTATTATTATATTATTATAAATATTTTTTACATGATATGGCTTACACTGGACTACAGAAATTAAATTCCATAGAAAACCATATGCATTATGTATTTATATTTATTTTTTAGGTATTTTTGAATTAATCGAATTTTTAATTTAATTAATTAATTAAAATTATTTATAATATTTTTTTTGTTCGTGCTTGAAATTTATTGTCTCCTCTATCGCAAAAGTGTGTAAAAGCTTAATATTTGCTAAAATTATTACTTTTAGTGACTTTAGAAATAGCCCAGTTGCCATTTTCCAAGGAACTAGTTCAGTAAAAATGCCAATTGCATAAAAAAAGGCAAAAAAAGGCAAACCAATACTAGTTTAAATTAAAGTAGACACTTGTATCTTTCGGAAAATATCAACCACCCAAAACGTTTTGTGACGTTTTTTTTTAATCTCAATTTAAAGTTTTTTTTTCATATTTTAATGATTTTTTCACATTTTTTATTCAATTAAAAGATTTTTAGAAAAAAAAATTATCTTAAGAGTTTTAGTGGAACATACTTATTCTAAAAAATATTATTATGGTTGCTAAAAAATGGCGGAAAGATCGGAAATCCAAGTTAAAGTACAACCTATTTTTTTGAATTTTTTATATTTTTCAACTTTAGTCCATAAAATTACTAAAAAAAACGAAACAATAAAAAATTTTTTTTTACATATTCGGATACTCCAACATGTTCTCTTTGATATTGGCTAACTTTAATTCCGGGGAAAAATAGTCAATTTTTTTATTTTTGCCTATGGAACGACGCACTGTGCGGCGCCGTGTTCTCCATGTCAACTCCAGTGACCGTCGTGCTGCTTCCGCCCCGGTGACATCTGTCCTCGTCTTACAGTCGCTTACAAAACGTAATCGTAACTTAATTATAATTCATTGCTAATTTCATAACAGCTATCGTGCGACTTTTGGCGAAAGCCTACTTGGGAGTAGTGTAATCCAAGAGGAGGTTAAAGTTACATAGTATCGCCGAGTGATCGTAATCTAGCGTTTGCCATTGATTGATTTCACGTAACCGTAGAGGCGTATTAGCAGCAGCCAGTTTTTGGCCGAATTGCAAGCCTCAGCTCTTTCGTACGGCTTTCCTGCACGAATAAAGTGCGTTCCGGTGTGATAGAGTGTCATCTCTGGCACTGAGCTACCGAATGCTCCAGGGATTCGCGTCTGACCTCTCGTCTCCTCTCGGGTCGCATTCAATCGGGGCTGCGTAAACTTGGTCTTGGCCCACTCTTTGCCTCTTACTGTCTTGCATAATTGCAGGCGAAACCTCCACTTTGCTTGTGGGTTCGGCTGAGGGGAGTTCAGTAAATGATTCTACGTTAGCTCCTTGCCTTGGTTGGCTCATGTCCATATGTCAGGGACATGGGGTATCGTTTACATCCAGTGCCACTAAGTCCGTTTCTCAGAGGATCTTTGACACTTCCAGGCTCGAAGGGCTTAGGACTCTTCTTTTCGTGCTTTTTGACATTTGATGGAACCATGGGACACTTCGTTTGGGTGGCTTGATCGGCGCCATCCTTTAGCTGTTCTTCTTCAGTTGAGGAACTGCTCAAAGCCGTGGATAACACCGTTGCATTGAGAGTGCTGTTGGTTTTTGTTGCTGCTTTTAGGATTCGTTTTTGATCCCACACGTAGCTGGGGAAAGTATTGTCAGTCGAACCATTGGCCTGCTCTACTTCGTTAAGCTCAGTAGTTGAATTTAAGGTTCTCCGTATTTGATGATAATTTATGCTCTGATCCTCGATGGGCGCGAGTCCTAGGACACACCGGGGGCATATCTAATACCTACCGGTAAAAAATTGTCGTTATTTTGTAGGTCGAAACTTCTAGACGCCGATGGGAAGAACATTGCAATTTGTAGAAAATGTTGGCTTTAGGGATACTGAAGAAGTGTACCAAGTCTTAAAGAATATCGATCCACGGACGAGTTATTGAACATTTTTAATTTGAAATCCTAAAAATGAGATTAGCTTGCTTGTTCAAGCCTCTAGAGGGGAAAAATTCTTTTCCTTATTTAAAAAGCTGTACCTTCTGAGCCCAAATAGCACCATAACTCTAAAATTTTCAGGAATTGTGGTCGCCACAATTTTATGAACAGCATAAAAAGTGCGACTTTGTCGCTTTTTATTTATTTCTAAAACAATCCACATAACGGCCTTGAACTTTAAAACAAAATAAAGCGTACCTACAAGTTCACCTATTCAGTATCCATTGCACCCCCATGTCAAGCAATTTTCTTTGATCTTCTTTTGTTTCCCATTGTATCTCTCTCGTATGTCAACGACACCCCAATCTGAAATAAATATCCAGCAGAGAAGCTATTGCAACTGATGAAATCTCCCGGGGTAGTTCTCTGGTATTAATCCATCCAACCCCTCCTCATATCGTTCAATTGTCGTCGTCAACATGAAAAAGAATCTGCTTCACCACAATATAAAAAAAGTATCGTTTCCCTGCGTGCTTTGCAACCTCATAAAACATATCCATTCCTTACCGTATCGTCCAACTACTCGTAAGTATATTTTTACCAAATCACCCCACTAGCCCACCACCCATATAATAGTAGGCAGGCTGCCTCTCTCTCTGTATTTTGTATACCTTGCTTCCACTACCCCCATTTGTATGCTAATGCAAATGCAACGCAACGCCATCGCCCTTGCAAATCATTGGAAAATCGATGAGTGTTTACCCTCTCCATTTATATGGCATGGCCTCTGTTTTCTCTCGACTCTCGCACACTCAACTGCAACATCATAACAACGGAGGCAAAGCACACTGACCATAGAGAGAGCAACCACCCCGCAGGGCAGCCTTGTTGGGGGTTGGTTTTCGCCGTAAATAATTTTTCGCCCAGGTGGGTGGGTTGGTGGTTGAGTTTCGTTCACTGTTGTGTATAGTTGTGTCTCAAGGGTTACCGTAATTATTCCGTTTACTTTACACATATATTTGCCACAACTGCTGCTGCGCATGATTCGCTCCATCACTATGCAAGTGCACTATTGTTCGCCGTAAAAGAACCCACGAGTTTGTGTGTGGGTCGAAGGTATGGTGTGGGGTTGGCTCGCGAATATATTGACTAGCGTGACACACTATACACTTTGCTTGTGCGACTGCAACCCCGCGATAAGCTTATCTTATATGATCGGGGGTGGCGTATGTACGTGTATGACATGTGTCTATGTGTGTAATTTTGTTATGGCTGGAATTTCGCCGCGGTGTTTCGTTGCTGCGCAAAATTCGGGTCACTAAATTTGGCTTGGCTTTAGTTGAAAGTTCGTCGCGTTTTTGACCGGTGGTGGTTGTTCCGCTATTGTATGGTCTTGTCGTATTCTTCGTCGTCGTTCTAAGTGTGTGCAAACAAACAAAGACGTTTTTTTCAAGTGAATAGTGTTTTTCTCTCGGTGCTTCTTCCAGCATGAAGAAGCGCACCAACGTGGTATATGGTACGCGATCCGTGGGTGTATTTTAATAAAATTTTATCCAATTAGTATGGATATCTGTATCATTGTATCTCTCTAACCTTGGTCAATTGTCCAAACAATGCATTAATCAAATCAAATTGAGTGGAGTTGAATTCGGTTTTTATTAAGAGTGTAGACGATTACGATATACACGACACGACTTGGAAGACACGCTTCAGTGCATATTTTTTTTTGGGGGAGAAATACTCAAAAAAAGAAACGACGAAGTGCATTCAGTTGTCCGCGAGGGGATGATGATGATCGTCTTGTGCTAATCTGATAAAAAGTGCAGTGTAGCGCGAAATACACAGAAAAAAATTGATTCGTGAAAAATTTTGTTTGTGAATAATTGTGCAGCACAATTTAACTGGTGAATAGAAGAATAGTGAATGAAAGTGAAAGCGCGATACAGTGTGACGTGACGCCCTTGAAAAAGAAAAAGTGCTGTATGTTGCATTCGAAATCCACTTCGCCTTGGGATTAATTGCCTGGTCCAGACGAAAGAAGAACATTCATGACGGTGAGTATACCTATAGGAAAATAAAATTGCCACCCACACATACACCCCCACCCCCTCTCAAATTTCAGTGGGGATATTGCATGAATGAGTCTCGCCCACTCGAGAATTTATACGACCTTCTCTACTCCACTGTGTAGGTATAGAAGCTACGACGAGGCGGCACTGAAATAAAAGCTTAGGTCTGGACTTTACTTTTTTTCATATAGTAGAAGGATATTTACTGATTTATGTGCGTGCATATGCATATGTGCCAGTATCTAATATTGATTTTCATACATTCACTTTTCAAAAATGATATAAAAGCACCCTCTTGCATCCATATGGTCTCCTCGAAGAAAATAAAAAGGATTTCGAAAAAGGATCATCGAGCCTTCAATCAACGACCCCCATACTTCTTCCAACATCTAACGACACAACCGGAAAGCCTAGGACAAAATTCAAGCAATATTTTGTTCATATAGCCATATAGTAATAGCTCCACCAACAAATCCACCACTACCACATCACATATCTCGACATTCCGATGCCTCCCAAAAAGTGTGTTTACTTTATATTGAGCCCTTGAAATTGAATATCGACGGAAGGACGTATAAAATACAAATACGGTCTAAATCAAAATCGGCTTTCTTCTTCCCTTTTTTGTCGAAAAAGAAAAGGATACTCATTGAGAGTCGGACGTAGTTCATTGATTCACTTTTGGCCCTCTTCTCATCATTTACGCAAACATCTTTTCCTTATAATCGAACACATCGAAGAGTTGAAACAGGGACATAACAACGATATCGTCTCGTGTACTGGCGCAAGGGATTTGAATATTTTTGAATTGGAAAATAAGGAAAAAAGGATAGAAGGATACCATTTCGGTGTTTTTTTTCTTATGTAGAGTCATATTCGAGGATTTGTCGAATCCAAGTGTACGTTTGGTTTTGGCGGATGTGGTGCAATGGTGGTGCGGTATACATAGAGCAATTTTGTTTGAAATAAAAACTTCAAAGGGATCGTTACTGAACGGGTTATGGATGCGTGGGAGTTTTTTTTATAGGGGGATATGGATTAAGAAAGGATTCATGAGAATTTTGAATTGAAGAGAGAGAAGTATGTACATACTTATTTGGGTTGATTTATGTCTTTTAATTTAGACTAAATTGCATGGAGCTGATCTGCTTTGATACAAAAAAAAAACACTTTCAAAAAATTATAGGGCAGGTTTCTTCATTTCAGGGTTACACTTACCAAAGATTGAATGAAATTTTTGTATTCAAATTTGGCAATTGAAGTTTTCGGGGTTTTCATTTTTTTTGTGGACGATTGTTCATCCTTTCAACGTTTATTTTTGTGAAAAACTAAATTGAAGTATTTGTTAAATTGCTGAATGTATTCGGAATTTAGTAGTTTTTTTCAAATGTTAACGACGGCTGCATATTCTATTTTCGATGAAGTGTTTCCTGAAAACTCATGGAAATCTAAAGGCATCGGTGTAGCCATTTATGGCGTTGATAAAAGCCTGACTGTCAGTTAATGTCAGCTGAAATGACAGCTGTTTTCTGGGGAATAAAATAAAGGCGTGTAAGTATTTCCTTTTGTGAGGTGTAAATGGACCTTAATGAGCTTAACCTGAAATATATTAGTATCATGGGAAATTTGGTCGCCCTGCCGCTAGACTGTGGGGGAATTTATATTTATCTCTCTCTGTCCAAAATTGTCAAATTTGTTAGACACTGTTACTTGTTGGTCCGCGTTAGGTTCGATGGGACTTCGGAAAACGATCCCGGTGAAGACGAGACAGTACAGTCATAGTCGCTGTATCTTGAATATAGAGCTGATCCTTTGTGGTTGTGGAACTTTTCTCGACTCTTCCGTATTCGTGTATCCATTGGATGACATGGTTCTTGAATGGTCATGTTTTAACAGCATTTTTACTCCAGATCCAGACGACATTTACAGCTTTTCATGACAAATCTAGAAATTGCTCCGATCAGGATATCCCTTGATCAGATTCAGGGGCGGCGCATGAAGGCCCGCGAGAATTAGGGGCCCAAAAGCCAAAACCACATGAATAATTTTTTTGAGCCGTTGTAACGATTATCTAGTCTGAGCCAAACTCAGAGGAGGACGGAGGCCGAAGACTCGGTCGTGAAGACCGCCTGGTGACATAAGTGTCGAAGCCTCCTCAGTCAGTGACGAATGACGCGCGCTGGATAGCTAGCTCGGCTACCGGTAGTGGGGTGGGTTGGGGAAACTATTGCCACTTCTGCCTCCTTCGTTACAAAATATGTTTTCGCGCGTCGGCCCGATTGCCTATGAAAAAAAAATCGAGGTACGGAACCACAAGATTAAAACATGAAAAAAAAATACAACTCTAGGATGCAACGACAACGACGTGAACGACGCGAGAGCACCAGACGTTAGGTACTCGGTCTCCCTCCCCGAACCTTTGAACCAACAAGACCGCCATATATTTTATTTGGTCCCCTTGTTTATTTCGCGCTGAGTGGACGACCTACTTGGAGGACGGAGCAAGAAAAAGAAACTCCGCGGGGTTTAATTCATCATTTTATTGTAATTGGCTTTCATTAGTTAAGAAGGAAATATGTACATTCAAACTAGTTATTAATACTAGATTCAAAATCCGAAGTAGAGAAAAACCAAAATCACTTAACGGATAAGTTGATAATAATAAGGTAAATTTGTTTCAAAAGCTAAGATTTGTGGTAGTTCGTGCCACAATGTATAGAGACTACTGTAATAATGCTGTACTTGTAACCGATACGATCATTTCCAAAAGTCGAAATGGATACCTTCCTACTATCACATTCCTGTCTTATAAATGTTGTTGTTGAAATACTTTTAGTGATGCATAGACTACAAAAATTGTTTTGTTGACTTATACTAGTGCCTTGTGGGTACTATTTGTGACTTACAATAAACTTAAGCGCTACATTAATATATAATAAGAATCCTTTTTGTTTTCTTTTTTTGTATAAATTCATAGATTTGTTCTTGTATGCGTTCGTAAAAGTGAAAAAAATTTGGTATTGTAACCCTTTTGTATGTTATTAGAAAAATATATAATGTTCTTCAGCTGTTTTTCTTTTTCTTTTTTTTTT
Source organism: Microchrysa polita (assembly GCA_949715475.1). Taxonomy (NCBI): domain Eukaryota; kingdom Metazoa; phylum Arthropoda; class Insecta; order Diptera; family Stratiomyidae; genus Microchrysa; species Microchrysa polita. Next base: position 24,188,387 of record OX454419.1, on the reverse strand, counting down.
ATTATGACTCAAGTCATAAGTGTTTTAAGTACCATACTTTAACTTAAGTGTGTTATCAGTTATCCCCTTTCTTCTATTGTAACTATGAAAACTGCTTTTGTTAGCAGAAGTACGAACCAAAATTAAATTTATGTGAATTTGAAAAAATGATGAATCAATATCATTTATACTCCGCAATTTTTTGTTTTTTTTTTTTCTTTTAACTTCTCGGTCGGAGCAATAAGAATTTACCTTAAACCACTTCTGGATGCTTAATCATGCGCTCAGCTTCTTTCACAGTTTCTAATGTTTGCTTTGGCTTACGATTAGCCGCGACCCCAGTCTTCCTAGCGTTGCCGCCAACTTCTTTTGTCTTCTTGCCGTTCTTTCCACTAAAGTAGCCCTCAATTTCGGATGATTTCTTACCTGGCGTTTCCGGTAGAAACAACAAAACGAAAAAAAATCCTTCGACTGGAGACGAAATTCGTCGGCGTTCAGAAACGGACTCCGTACGTTTTCCGCACATTCTGCGGTCGAGTATCAATGAGCAATTACTGTAAACTCACACGGGGTGGCCGCGGCGCGGTGATTCTGGCCACGTGCCTAACCTGCTAATGGTTTTTCTACTCTTCCTTTTTTGTTTTCTTCTTTTAGTTACCTGCTTCTTTTTAATTTGTTTGTTTCCTCCTTTTTTTCCCTTTTCTGCTGATTTTTTTTTTAATATTAATGTGCTCCTTTTTCCTCCACTCTCACTAGTTCACACCCGCCGCGGCCACTCGGTTTTCGGATAGTGACCAGCTGTCATCCGAACTTCCAATTTCCGCCGCTCGTCGCGTAGTCCGACCATGGAAGTTCGAATGACAGTTCGAAACTTTTCGAAAACCCAGTGACCCTCAAACTGTGCGACCATGGAATATTACACCGTTATGATAACAAAAAAAAAAAATCTAGCGTCGGTAATTTTTATAGACAACGAGAGATGTTCCTCTTCTCCATAGCTAACCCTGTACGTCTAGAGAACTTAATTTTACCACAGATAAACTTAAAAATCTTATAGAAAATATCTTAACTTGTCCCAGAAAGTTGAAGGATTTCACATAAGCCCTTATCCCCAAAATTTCAGAAGGGTCATACTTAGAGGTACGGAAATTTGGCAAATAAAAACAGGAATTTCGCATAAACTAATTTTGAAAATTAGAAATTTCGCTGAAATTCGCATAAAAACATAATTTTTTACATTTTGTTGCTGTTAAAATTTATTAAACTAGAAATTCTAGAGAATCACAATGGAACGACTTGTGAAGTCACGATCACATTTTATTCAGAAATTTTTAATGGTAATAAGCGATAAAATCGACTAGGAAGTAGCCACCCTATATGTACTGAATGATACCAAAAACCATAGACTTCTAGATCATGCATTGCGTAGGAATGTTATTCCATCCGATACGAATTTGACAGTCGGTTATCGTGCTGTGACGTCACACTAGACCAAGAATATAAAATTCTGATTCATTCGCAAAGGGGTGAAAATTCAATATTTTTGTAAATATCTCGAAAACTGTGTGTCTGGCCGCAAAACGTCTTGAGTACCAAATGAAATACATAAAATTACCTTTGTAATGATATAGAATACTCTATACATTTCCTCAGAAAATTATACGCTAGACCCAAAAGTATAATAGTGAATTTACATTTGAGTGTTACATTTCGCACTGTAACTCTTGATAGAATAGACCTAGAGTAATAAAATTTTTTCCACATATTGCTAACAAAATGCATATGATTTGAACCAAAAGTTGAATGGCTTCGACCATTCACACCCCCCTCAGTTTCTCACTCCTCCTACCATTTTTCAAAAAGGCATGCCTGTAGCTTCTTTTTAAATTGAGCCGGGCAGATCAGATTTGGTGTGGTGCCTAGTCCAAGCCCAATTATGCTCAACACCAAGAAATTATTACCATCCGATCAAAACGAAGGGTACCCCGCGTTCAAAGTGAACCTTTTAGTCTAAATTTTACATTTTTTCACTACTAAATTCTATCGAAAATAGAAAAAACAGATTTATCTCTTAAAACGTGCTTATAACAGTTAATTGCAGTTATGTGAATGTATATCCAAAATTTTGTACCAGATCGTGTCTTAGAGGGGATTCACACTATGGACAGGATTTACTAAAACCACTAGATTAATCGAGTCGAAACCCGCCTACTAGATTAAATCGTATGTCATTAAATTCAAAATGTGATGTGGAATGTACTTGTATTATTCAAATTGCAGTACAATATGGTACAACTGTCACCTAAATCTAGGATTTAGTAAATCTTGTCGATAGTCTGAATCGCCCCTTACAAGTACGAAAAATGGGGTTTAAATATAAATATTTGGAAATAGCCTTAGATCTGGCACCATTAAGCTTCCAAGCCAATTTTTTGACACTTGTAGAGTACACTTTCGTACAAACTTTTGAACATACGCGAGGAAGACTACTCTTAGCTAAAGGATAAATATTTTTATACCCTATACCCATAAGATGGTATAGGGTATGTTGTTTTTGTTACGACGATTTATGTAACACCTCAAAGGAGCCACCGGAGGTATGAAAAAGTATATAAATAAATGATCAGGGTCAGTCCCTGATTCGAATAAGCCATGTCCGTCTGTTTCTCCGTCCGTGTGTCTGTCAGTTCGCACGATAACTCCCGAAATAATGAAGTTAGCGTTTTTAAATTTTGGCCAGACGATTGTTTTGGTAAAAGCTTGGATGGTATTGAAAATGGGCCTAATCGGTCCCAGGGCTCCCTACCTCCCATGCAAATGACCCCTCTGGGTTAGCTTAATTCGGCCCTGTTTTTCGACAGAATATCGCTTACGACCGGAAATTTTCATCAATGCCTAATTGTAACATATGCTTGACATACCCTACAAAGCAATATTCCGTTATATCTTTTAATAGAATGTCGCGAAAAACTTCAAATTTATAGCAAATAATAGCTGCTGGATGCCTTTATAAGATATTAAATATGTATGCGAATTCGACCCATCTACCCCTACCCCTTGAAAAAATGAAATTTAATGTTTTTGGTTTTACGCGAATTTTAGGTCTGTACATGGGTAAAGGGTATACACTCATAGTGCTATAATTTTATGTATGTACTTAATTTCGTGCTCAAGACGTTTTGCGGTCAGACTCACAGTTTTCCAGATATTTGCAAAAACCTGAATTTTTACGCCTTTGCCACCCTTTTCCCCCTTAACCCATGACGCGATTTAGTGTAACTTTTTACTGTGTACACTTGGCAGTGTATTGAACAATTTGGCATCAAAAAAATCTTTTTGTTTTGAATGAAATTACATGAGGAATCACAATCCGCTGCGTTTATGCGGAAATTTCCTGTATAACAGATACATATAAGAATGTTTTTTTCTTTAAAATGAATGTTATACAAAGGGTGTCCGCAAACAGCCGAACAAACGCACAAGAAACTTATTTCCCATGTTGTTTCCAATAAAAGGTGTACGGAACGCACACCAAAGTGAGGTAGGTGCTTGTAAGATTGTTTTAAAAATTGGCGCACAGCCTTAGGATCATATCTTGACAAAACTAAGGATTTTTTGGCAATATTTGCATAATGTTACCAGAAAACATGAGGAAAAATTTCTACTGTGTTTATCCGATACTTTCTCGACACCCTGTATAACAAGGGATAAAGGAATTCTTGCGAGGGCTCTTTTTGTTTAATTTGTAGATGAATTTGTTTTTTTTTTTGTACAAAATCGAAAAAATCCATGCGACAAAATCATTTGTATTACGGCTGAACAATCATTTTTCCGGGGTATCCCTTCGGCATTTAACTTAACACCTCCTCACCTCCAGAATATACAAAATTTGCGGCCGTCTAAACAGCAATTACACTTTTCTTTACAAATTTGTTCGCGAACTTAACATTCTCGTATATGTACTACCCATATACTATACTATGCGCAGAACGAAAAATTTTCGTACAGCTATCCCCGTGATCTAGTAGTCTATAGTTTTTGGAATGATACAACGAGTTCAGTTGTAAAAAAATGTTTTTGACAATACATACTCGTACGACAAAGTCGACTACGCCCCTAAACTAAAGAGAAAAAAACTTCTGAGGCAGAACCCGCTAGTACTGTTTCGCTTTTTATGCACAGTTGATTTCAATTTTGGGGCTCATCGAACCACAAAAAACTTTACCTTCAAAAAACCCGATGCAGAAAACAAAGTTCATTCATCCAACCTCCGACTAAACACCTTGCTCGGTGTTGGGCAAGCCATTGTGCTCGTCTACGAACTCTTGCATTTTTGGGAATTTCTCTATTCTTATTAGTGGGAATCTTTTGACAAAAAATCAATCTGAGAAGAAAAAATATCTTCCACAATTTATTCTTTTTTTGAAGAAAGATTAACATTTCGTGGAAAAAGTACAAATTTGAATATTTCGCATCAATTCGCGAAAATGAGCAAATTTCGCGGAAATGTAACACCGCCATCCTGATGTAGCCAAGATGGTGGTGGTTATAATAAAATCAAGAAAAGTACCGCCCGCCCCGGATCAACTCGCTGACGTGGAAGAGGAACGCTAAAAAAAAAAACAAAACGGAGCGGACGTTGCGCTGCCTCGTGGGGAGTGAATAGATCGAGTTGTCATGCAGTCAGTTCGTGTAAGTCAGAGCTCGTGCCGGGTGACCAAAGTGAGTTCTGAACATTTAAAGAGTCGGTGGCTAGAATTGAATGGAGATGGTCATGGTTTAGAGGTGTGACTTCCAATCGACCCATCCAGTATCGTGCGCTCTAGACTTTCAAGGAATTTTCGATTTTTTTTTGGGGATCCTCAAATCTACAACCATTCGCAACGGACGCGACGTTCGTCGGCCGCATCGAGCAACATAAAATTCAACATATCACCGGATCGAGAAGTGAGTAAAAACGTTCAGGAAAGATTTGCTAAAACACCGCGTGACACGGACTTTGATTTAGCTTGGTCGTACTTGTTTCGGGGAGCACAGAAGTGCTCGCAGGATCATCCAAAATATGCCTTCAACTACGGTGTGGCCGACCATACCACTGGTGAGGTTAAGTCTCAACACGAAACTCGTGATGGAGATGTTGTAAAAGGCCGCGAATGCAGAACACCCGGACGCAGCATTTCTTTGGGAAGAGCGGGCACAGTGGGCGCGAACGCAGAGTACCCGGACGCCGCATGTCCCCTGGGAAGAGCGGGCACGGTGGCAGCGCACGCCACAGGCGACACAGCGCCGAATATCCCCCAAGTGAGTTAATGTGAATATCAGTCGTAAGAATAATTTAGTGACTTCTTTGTCACCTTGTGTCCCGTTGGGGGTTTGCAAAGAATACACCTATTAATGTACATATTCCGAGTACATATGTCAAGATTTTTATAAAAAAAAAACAACCATTGCCGTGAGCCTTCCTCGAGTCAGGCAAATAATACTGTTCTTCGAGCCACAAATTTTGGCACTCCTTTTAATGATTATGCTGGGAAGCAAACCGAACTACGAGGGTGCGAAAGAGAACCCACTTATTTCACGTGCTGTTTTTTGGACCTTACTGCAATTTGAGGCAACGATCATCCAATTAACTATTTTAACCGGTTGCCTAGTCCGCGATTCTGTCGATCCCACTTGGCGTGGACATCGATATCATATCAGATTAGAAAAGAGGAGCCACAGCTCAGCGACACCACTCGCCATTCGAAGGATGATTGCGTATCCTCTTATTGCTGCTGCAAGCTACGGCAGGGTTTGCCAGGACCCTATGATGAATTCTGTCAACTATTTATCGACGTAAATGGCCCATTTGGCTCATATTTCGGACATGTCTTACCATACTGTGAGCATCGTAATAATATTCTCTTCCTAAAATATGAGACTGTGAAGAAGGATTAACCGGCTGTTGTTAAACGATGCTCGGAGTTTCTATAATTGGCCATTGAGTGTATTCACGCACAACTGAGCGGACTAAAACTTTGACACAAATTCTACTTATATTACTCTCCACCAGAAGGCAAGCAGTGTATGTGAAACGTAGCGCAGTGTTCTACGCTTCGCAACGAAGTAGCTATATATCAGAGTAGATGGCGGGAAAACAAATTTGAAAATTATGAGAAATATATTGTGGAAATAATATAACGCAGATTATGCTCATCTACATGTTTTTATGTGATTCATAATAATGAATGTCGCTTGCCATAAGTGTTACATTGCATTCACACACCACCTTCGCCGCTAGCTTGCGTGTGCCTTCTGGTGGTGGAAAATATAAGTAGAAATTGTGTCCAAATTTTAGTCCGCTCACCTGTGCGTGAATACACTCATTGATAGCGATTAGGAGTAGATGATAGAAACATAGAATGATAGTTTAGTTATACGGTTACGCTCTCACCACGAACCCCATTCGTCATACAATGGTGAGACTACAAAAACATTAGCTCGTAAGCTTGTATCAACGATCATGCCCTAGTAATATAATTAACTTTCTTTTTGATGCCATGCATACTTCGGAATTATTGGGCGTTTAGAATGAGAACGGACAAGCAACAGTACATATAAATAAATAAATAAAAAACGCTCATGTAAGATTTATTAGTTAATTTTAGTGTTCATTCAAAACGTATGTGCTCCGTATACATATATACATAATATTTTTTTTATGCGAAATGTTGATTGGATTCAAATTGTAAAGTACAAAATGGGCACAACGCATGTATAACTATGGCTTATAGAGCATAAGTTATGAATAAGATGTTAACTATTAATTTGCAGGCATTTATTCGGTTTCCTTTTCGATCTCACATGCTATCGTTAAATATAACAGTTTCCCTCCCGATCAGGTGCGCACCCTTGGGTTGAAGGAATAGAAATAGATTACTGTAAAGAAAAGAGAAAAGAAGACGTGAATGTAGGCTAAATCTCTTTAGTTATTGTATTTGATTAGGTGATTTAAAAGAGAATGAACTTGTTGTTGTATAACCTATTCAAGCGAAGAAAATATAACACTATGAATTACCTTTAAAATTTGGTTTGTGCTTTCCTTCCTCCTCCCAAATGGTTAACCCACGTTCGCAAATGAAGCCGTTTTGTTAGCGGCCCCTTTCTCGTTTCAGGAATGCTTCGTTGGTTGTTTGTCGAAGTCGCTTTCTTCCTTTTCATCTTCCTGTTTAGGTTTTTCAGGCCTTGCAAATACCACGCGTGCAACAACTTTTTCTGTAACACTGCCGATCTTCAGACCCCATCATACATGGAACCCAACCCACATTCCCGGTAGCTGAGCTCGGGCACCGGCACGCGTCAGGGTCACTCGGTCTGTCAGTATCTGGCAACGAAAACAAGAGATAAAATATTAGATCGCAGGCAGGATGTTACAGAAATTCGCATCTATTTCCTAAAAACGAAATTTCCGTACCTCTAGCTCATACTATACGAAAAAGCCTAGAATATCCATTTAAGCGAAAACTGACCAGGACAGCTCCATGAAACCATGGTTAGTTGAGCGATGATAGCTCATGGTCAGGGATTTGGAGCGGAGCGGAGCGACCTTAAACTTCGGAGCGAAAGAGCGGAGCGTGGAGCGGTTTTTGGCAGACTGGAGCGGAGCGATTTTTGCTTTGAAAGTCGCTCCGCTCCGCTCCGCTCCAAAGTAAAAAATCAAAAATATTCCGAGAAAAAAAATGAATTTTTTCGACGAAATTTTTTATTTTATGGCACGATTTGGTGATTTTGGACGATTTAAAGACGAAGAATTCGTTGAGAGACTTATAAAATTTCGGAATATCGTGAAATTCATTATGATAAAAGAGGTTTTGCAGTTAGTCATAATCATCACTCTTCATTATTAAGAAATTCAAGATCATCCATGACAGAAAAGTCCTGTCCTGCACTCGATGAATGAATGCCCTTTTTAATTTAAATTAGTTATTAGGTGCGTTTTATTGAATGTAGCACAAGACAGTGCCATAACAATTTTAAGGATTTTTCAAAAATTTAATACTCATCCCACCTACATATTTTCTTTCGGTCGTGGCCAACAATTTTTCCTAAGAATAAACCCATTAAAAATCGGATAAGCAGCTTAAGCTGTGAAAAAAAGGTTCAAAGACAAAATTTTGTGATCTTACTTCATATAAATTTTTTTCCCGACGGAGGTCTTAGTGGTAACATTTTTGTAAAATCTTTAAATGCTTTTTGGCAGCTACGGAGTTAAGAATTCGGGATATTCCCGGTACACCTACTTTGCTGGAAATGACATTAATAATATCATATTTCGGTGCGCTTATGCGATAGTTTAGTTTCCGAAAACCCTATCTAGAACAACTAAATTTTATGTTCAAATTTGTACGAAATTGGTGCTATCCTGTTCTGTACTTGATCGAATGAAACGCACCTATTAAGTCATTTTCTAGAATACTTGAGTAGATATAAGTTGAATTGATGAATTCGCGGAAAATAATAAATATTTACTAAGAACAATGAAGTTTTGTTGTATTTTTGTAATGGAGCGGAGCGGAGCGAAAAAAATTTAGTCGGAGCGGAGCGAATTCAAATTGGTCGGAGCGGGAGCGGAGCGGAGCGAAAAAAGGTGTCGCTCCAAATCCCTGCTCATGGTTGTGATTTTTAACCATTATATCAAGTTGTTCCGTCACTGATCAGATTGCCATAGATATAGGGTGGGAAAAAAGTCCCTTTCCTATTTATATATGTAATAACGTTTAAATAAAGTGATTAAAACCAAAAAATAATAATCGCAAATTAGATGTATGTAATTTATGTAATTTATTTACATTGGGTAAGACAATAAACTTGTTGCAACATCACTTTGAAAATCGTGTCATCTCGAAAAATGGTAACATAAAATGGCCAAGGCGATCGCCCGATCTGACGACTCCAGACTTTTTTCTATTTCACATTTCTCGAGTTTCTATGGGGCTACCTCAAAGAGAAGGGTAGGTCAACAACCCACAGACTTTACCGGAGTTAAAAGAGAACATTCGAGGGAAATTGCGGAGGGCACTCTCACACTCCAAAACGTTATGCAAAATGTCGTGAAAAAAGCGCAAGCTTGCGTGAATTCTAATGGTACAGACTTACCAGATATAATTGTCCACACCTAGTGTAAATAAAATACATAAATTAAATGTAATTTTGCGATTATTTTTTTTGTTTTTATCACTTTATTTAAAAGTTGTAACATATATAAATAGGAAAGGGACTTTTTGCCCACCCTGTATTTCACCCAGCCTGTGTTAAACTTATACATGGGAAGAGAGGACCTCTGATAGTTCAGAGTCTTCTATTCGTCAATGGAATTAATGACCTATGGAATTCACAATATGTCTTTTTCTAAGTACTCAAATCTGCGATTTTGTTCAACGATTTTACATATATAGTATAGTGATTTTAGCTGAAAAAATGATGAAACCCAAACATCCAAAAAAAGAGCTGACTTTTGATGCCAAATTGTTCTATGGCCTGACCGCATTACGCAGTAAAAAGTTAGACTTTTTTGCGCATCACATTTGGGGGGGAGGGGGTGGCAAAGGGGTGAAATTAGGATTTTTCGCCAATATCTTGTTAACTGTAATATTTACAGCAAAATGTTCTGAGGACGATTTAAACTACACAAAATTTCGCCGAATCACAGCAGGCGGAAAAAAATTTGGTAAACGTTAAGGCTAAGTCCCATTAGACCCTCCACCAAATATTACTTCGATCGGATTAAAACAAAGGGTACCTGCCATACAAAATTACCGGAAAATTGCCTACGAGCAAAACTTTAATTTTGGTTGACTTGTTCCCTTATTTCTTAATAAACTAGTGGCATTGAATTTGAATAATTTGTATGGGAGGTACCCTTTGTTTTAATCCGATCGAAGTAATATTTGGTGGAGGGTCTAATGGGACTTAACGTTTACCAATATTTTTCCCGCCTGCTGTGATTCGGCGAAAAGTTACAGGCATGTATTTTTTTTAAATGTTAATAGGGAGTATAGGGGAATGCTTTGTCGGGACAGCCTGAGTTTCCGTGTGGGACAGCTATATATTGTAAGGAATAGTTATCCTAATTACCATGGCTCTAATTTAATTACTTCAGGAGCTAGAGCGCCAAATGTAACTATCAAAAAATCTAAATTACACCAAATGTTTTAAGGTCTAGTATATAATCTGCCAAGAAAAGGTATATGATATAATATATCATTAGAAAGGAAATTTTGTGTAGTTTAAATCGTCCTCAGAACATTTTGCTGTAAATATTATAGTTAACAAGATATTGGCGAAAAATCCTAATTTCACCCCTTTGCCACCCCCCTCCCCCCCAAATGTGACGCGCAAAAAAGTCTAACTTTTTACTGCGTAATGCGGTCAGGCCATAGAACAATTTGGCATCAAAAGTCAGCTCTTTTTTTGGATGTTTGGGTCTAGAGCTAAAGTCACTATACTAATAGATTTATTGCACCATTTTTATCAGTAGATAGTTGTAAAGTAGAATTCAAAGTAACTATACATTGTACGATTGTACACGATCTCGGCGACACGAGATGATAAGGGTCACCCACCCACGGAGTTTCATTAATGGTTTTTTTTTCAAGTTCAAATCAATTAACCATACTGTATATACGTACATGCACATATGTAATTAGGAACATACACCATTATCATGGCTGCATGTATAGTTTATTTTCGGATAATGTAATTGAGATATGTAAATATTCTTTTATTGATTTATATTTAAGTATGATTATCGGTGATCGGCGATTTACGGAAACTAGGCGCCAGATTCATGCCACTTAACATTCTCATTCTAGCTAAATTAGGGTTACCAGACATATTGGGTTGAAGTCCAGGTCGCTGAAAACTGCAAAAGGGGGGAAGGGATGTGTAGCGGCGGTTACATAATTACTCTTACTCTATGATATCTGAGTGTCTAGTTGCGAATAATAAGCAAACATATCTACTAAAATGAATTAGTCGACGCAGATTATGTCGCGGATCACATTTTGCTGAAAATTTGAGAGTCAGCTGTCTCCGTTCAGAAGTTACAGCCGTTCAAAGATGTATCCGGAGTCAAACAAAATTCCATATGGTCCCCCCTATGGAAATTTTGAAAAATTTTCAAAAAATTTTTTTTTCTTCTAAAATGAGTTTGGGATGTAGATTATGTCGCAAAACACATTTTGCTGAAAATTTGAGAAAAAAAAGATTCATAGGGTCCCCTCTATGGAAAAGTTCAAAAATTTTCGAAAAAAACTTTTTCATCTAAAATGAGTTGGGCGACGCAGATTATGTCGCGGATCCCTATTTGCTGAAAATTTGAGAGCTCCAGCTGTCTCCGTTCAGAAGTTACAGCCGTTCAAAGATGTCGAAGTCAAACAAAATTCCATATGGTCCCCCCTATGGAAATTTTGAAAAATTTTCAAAAAAAAAATTTTTTTCTAAAATGAATTGGGCGACGCAGATTATGTCGCGGATCACATTTTGCTGAAAATTTGAGAGTTCCAGCTGTCTCCGTTCAGAAGTTACAGCCGTTCAAAGATGTCGAAGTCAAACAAAATTCCATATGGTCCCCCCTATGGATATTTTGAAAAATTTAAAAAAAAAATTTTTTCTTCTAAAATGAGTTGGGCGTGTCGATTATGTCGCAAAACACATTTTGCTGAAAATTTGAGAAAAAAAAGATTCATAGGGTCCCCCCTATGGAAATTTTGAAAAATTTTCAAAAAAAAATTTTTCTTCTAAAATGAATTGGGCGACGCAGATTATGTCGCGGATCACATTTTGCTGAAAATTTGAGAGTTCCAGCTGTCTCCGTTCAGAAGTTACAGCCGTTCAAAGATGTCGAAGTCAAACAAAATTCCATATGGTCCCCCCTATGGAAATTTTGAAAAATTTTCGAAAAAAACTTTTTCTTCTAAAATGAATTGGGCGACGCAGATTATGTCGCGGATCACATTTTGCTGAAAATTTGAGAGTTCCAGCTGTCTCCGTTCAGAAGTTACAGCCGTTCAAAGATGTCGAAGTCAAACAAAATTCCATATGGTCCCCCCTATGGAAATTTTGAAAAATTTTCAAAAAAAAATTTTTCTTCTAAAATGAATTGGGCGACGCAGATTATGTCGCGGATCACATTTTGCTGAAAATTTGAGAGTTCCAGCTGTCTCCGTTCAGAAGTTACAGCCGTTCAAAGATGTCGAAGTAAAACAAAATTCCATATGGTCCCCCCTATGGAAATTTTGAAAAATTTTCAAAAAAAAAAATTTTCTTCCAAAATGAGTTTGGGATGTAGATTATGTCGCAAAACACATTTTGCTGAAAATTTGAGAAAAAAAAAGATTCATAGGGTCCCCCCTATGGAAAACTTCAAAAATTTTCGAAAACAACTTTTTCTTCTAAAATGAATTGGGCGACGCAGATTATGTCGCGGATCACATTTTGCTGAAAATTTGAGAGTTCCAGCTGTCTCCGCTCAGAAGTTACAGCCGTTCAAAGATGTCGAAGTAAAACAAAATTCCATATGGTCCCCCCTATGGAAATTTTGAAAAATTTTCTTCCAAAATGAGTTTGGGATGTAGATTATGTCGCAAAACACATTTTGCTGAAAATTTGAGAAAAAAAAAGATTCATAGGGTCCCCCCTATGGAAAAGTTCAAAAATTTTCGAAAACAACTTTTTCATCTAAAATGAATTGGGCGACGCAGATTATGTCGCGGATCACATTTTGCTGAAAATTTGAGAGTTCCAGCTGTCTCCGTTCAGAAGTTACAGCCGTTCAAAGATGTCGAAGTCAAACAAAATTCCATATGGTCCCCCCTATGGAAATTTTGAAAAATTTTTCTTCTAAAATGAATTGGGCGACGCAGATTATGTCGCGGATCACATTTTGCTGAAAATTTGAGAGTTCCAGCTGTCTCCGTTCAGAAGTTACAGCCGTTCAAAGATGTCGAAGTCAAACAAAATTCCATATGGTCCCCCCTATGGAAATTTTGAAAAATTTTCAAAAAAAAATTTTTCTTCTAAAATGAATTGGGCGACGCAGATTATGTCGCGGATCACATTTTGCTGAAAATTTGAGAGTTCCAGCTGTCTCCGCTCAGAAGTTACAGCCGTTCAAAGATGTCGAAGTAAAACAAAATTCCATATGGTCCCCCCTATGGAAATTTTGAAAAATTTTCTTCCAAAATGAGTTTGGGATGTAGATTATGTCGCAAAACACATTTTGCTGAAAATTTGAGAAAAAAAAGATTCATAGGGTCCCCCCTATGGAAAAGTTCAAAAATTTTCGAAAACAACTTTTTCTTCTAAAATGAATTGGGCGACGCAGATTATGTCGCGGATCACATTTTGCTGAAAATTTGAGAGTTCCAGCTGTCTCCGTTCAAAAGTTACAGCCGTTCAAAGATGTCGAAGTCAAACAAAATTCCATATGGTCCCCCCTATGGAAATTTTGAAAAATTTTCAAAAAAAAATTTTTCTTCTAAAATGAATTGGGCGACGCAGATTATGTCGCGGATCACATTTTGCTGAAAATTTGAGAGTTCCAGCTGTCTCCGTTCAGAAGTTACAGCCGTTCAAAGATGCCGAAGTCAAACAAAATTCCATATGGTCCCCCCTATGGAAATTTTGAAAAATTTTCAAAAAAAAATTTTTCTTCTAAAATGAATTGGGCGACGCAGATTATGTCGCGGATCACATTTTGCTGAAAATTTGAGAGTTCCAGCTGTCTCCGTTCAGAAGTTACAGCCGTTCAAAGATGTCGAAGTCAAACAAAATTCCATATGGTCCCCCCTATGGAAATTTTGAAAAATTTTCAAAAAAAAATTTTTCTTCTAAAATGAATTGGGCGACGCAGATTATGTCGCGGATCACATTTTGCTGAAAATTTGAGAGTTCCAGCTGTCTCCGCTCAGAAGTTACAGCCGTTCAAAGATGTCGAAGTAAAACAAAATTCCATATGGTCCCCCCTATGGAAATTTTGAAAAATTTTCTTCCAAAATGAGTTTGGGATGTAGATTATGTCGCAAAACACATTTTGCTGAAAATTTGAGAAAAAAAAGATTCATAGGGTCCCCCCTATGGAAAAGTTCAAAAATTTTCGAAAACAACTTTTTCTTCTAAAATGAATTGGGCGACGCAGATTATGTCGCGGATCACATTTTGCTGAAAATTTGAGAGTTCCAGCTGTCTCCGTTCAAAAGTTACAGCCGTTCAAAGATGTCGAAGTCAAACAAAATTCCATATGGTCCCCCCTATGGAAATTTTGAAAAATTTTCAAAAAAAAATTTTTCTTCTAAAATGAATTGGGCGACGCAGATTATGTCGCGGATCACATTTTGCTGAAAATTTGAGAGTTCCAGCTGTCTCCGTTCAGAAGTTACAGCCGTTCAAAGATGTCGAAGTCAAACAAAATTCCATATGGTCCCCCCTATGGAAATTTTGAAAAATTTTCAAAAAAAAATTTTTCTTCTAAAATGAATTGGGCGACGCAGATTATGTCGCGGATCACATTTTGCTGAAAATTTGAGAGTTCCAGCTGTCTCCGCTCAGAAGTTACAGCCGTTCAAAGATGTCGAAGTAAAACAAAATTCCATATGGTCCCCCCTATGGAAATTTTGAAAAATTTAAAAAAAAAAAATTTTCTTCCAAAATGAGTTTGGGATGTAGATTATGTCGCAAAACACATTTTGCTGAAAATTTGAAAAAAAAAAAGATTCATAGGGTCCCCCCTATGGAAAAGTTCAAAAATTTTCGAAAACAACTTTTTCTTCTAAAATGAATTGGGCGACGCAGATTATGTCGCGGATCACATTTTGCTGAAAATTTGAGAGTTCCAGCTGTCTCCGCTCAGAAGTTACAGCCGTTCAAAGATGTCGAAGTAAAACAAAATTCCATATGGTCCCCCCTATGGAAATTTTGAAAAATTTTCTTCCAAAATGAGTTTGGGATGTAGATTATGTCGAAAAACACATTTTGCTGAAAATTTGAGAAAAAAAAGATTCATAGGGTCCCCCCTATGGAAAAGTTCAAAAATTTTCGAAAACAACTTTTTCATCTAAAATGAATTGGGCGACGCAGATTATGTCGCGGATCACATTTTGCTGAAAATTTGAGAGTTCCAGCTGTCTCCGTTCAGAAGTTACAGCCGTTCAAAGATGTCGAAGTCAAACAAAATTCCATATGGTCCCCCCTATGGAAATTTTGAAAAATTTTCAAAAAAAAATTTTTCTTCTAAAATGAATTGGGCGACGCAGATTATGTCGCGGATCACATTTTGCTGAAAATTTGAGAGTTCCAGCTGTCTCCGTTCAGAAGTTACAGCCGTTCAAAGATGCCGAAGTCAAACAAAATTCCATATGGTCCCCCCTATGGAAATTTTGAAAAATTTTCAAAAAAAAATTTTTCTTCTAAAATGAATTGGGCGACGCAGATTATGTCGCGGATCACATTTTGCTGAAAATTTGAGAGTTCCAGCTGTCTCCGTTCAGAAGTTACAGCCGTTCAAAGATGTCGAAGTCAAACAAAATTCCATATGGTCCCCCCTATGGAAATTTTGAAAAATTTTCAAAAAAAACTTTTTCATCTAAAATGAATTGGGCGACGCAGATTATGTCGCGGATCACATTTTGCTGAAAATTTGAGAGTTCCAGCTGTCTCCGTTCAGAAGTTACAGCCGTTCAAAGATGTCGAAGTCAAACAAAATTCCATATGGTCCCCCCTATGGAAATTTTGAAAAATTTTCAAAAAAAAATTTTTCTTCTAAAATGAATTGGGCGACGCAGATTATGTCGCGGATCACATTTTGCTGAAAATTTGAGAGTTCCAGCTGTCTCCGTTCAGAAGTTACAGCCGTTCAAAGATGTCGAAATCAAGCAAAATTCCATATGGTCCCCCCTATGGAAATTTTGAAAAATTAAAAAAAAAAAAATTTTTTTTCTAAAATGAGTTGGGGATGTAGATTATGTCGCAAAACACATTTTGCTGAAAATTTCAGAAAAAAAAAATTCATAGGGTCCCCCCTATGGAAAAGTTCAAAAATTTTCGAAAAAAAACTTTTTCATCTAAAATGAATTGGGCGACGCAGATTATGTCGCGGATCACATTTTGCTGAAAATTTGAGAGTTCCAGCTGTCTCCGTTCAGAAGTTACAGCCGTTCAAAGATGTCGAAATCAAGCAAAATTCCATATGGTCCCCCCTATGGAAATTTTGAAAAATTAAAAAAAAAAATTTTTTTTTCTAAAATGAGTTGGGGATGTAGATTATGTCGCAAAACACATTTTGCTGAAAATTTGAGAAAAAAAAATTCATAGGGTCCCCCCTATGGAAAAGTTCAAAAATTTTCGAAAAAAACTTTTTCATCTAAAATGAATTGGGCGACGCAGATTATGTCGCGGATCACATTTTGCTGAAAATTTGAGAGTTCCAGCTGTCTCCGTTCAGAAGTTACAGCCGTTCAAAGATGTCGAAGTCAAACAAAATTCCATATGGTCCCCCCTATGGAAATTTTGAAAAATTTTCAAAAAAAAATTTTTCTTTTAAAATGAATTGGGCGACGCAGATTATGTCGCGGATCACATTTTGCTGAAAATTTGAGAGTTCCAGCTGTCTCCGTTCAGAAGTTACAGCCGTTCAAAGATGTCGAAGTCAAACAAAATTCCATATGGTCCCCCCTATGGAAATTTTGAAAAATTTTCA
Organism: Microchrysa polita; assembly: GCA_949715475.1. Classification (NCBI taxonomy): domain Eukaryota; kingdom Metazoa; phylum Arthropoda; class Insecta; order Diptera; family Stratiomyidae; genus Microchrysa; species Microchrysa polita. Next base: position 24,171,676 of record OX454419.1, on the reverse strand, counting down.
AAAAAAAATTTTTCTTCTAAAATGAATTGGGCGACGCAGATTATGTCGCGGATCACATTTTGCTGAAAATTTGAGAGTTCCAGCTGTCTCCGTTCAGAAGTTACAGCCGTTCAAAGATGTCGAAATCAAGCAAAATTCCATATGGTCCCCCCTATGGAAATTTTGAAAAATTTTTCTTCTAAAATGAATTGGGCGACGCAGATTATGTCGCGGATCACATTTTGCTGAAAATTTGAGAGTTCCAGCTGTCTCCGTTCAGAAGTTACAGCCGTTCAAAGATGTCGAAGTCAAACAAAATTCCATATGGTCCCCCCTATGGAAATTTTGAAAAATTTTCAAAAAAAAATTTTTCTTCTAAAATGAATTGGGCGACGCAGATTATGTCGCGGATCACATTTTGCTGAAAATTTGAGAGTTCCAGCTGTCTCCGTTCAGAAGTTACAGCCGTTCAAAGATGTCGAAATCAAGCAAAATTCCATATGGTCCCCCCTATGGAAATTTTGAAAAATTTAAAAAAAAAATTTTTTTTTCTAAAATGAGTTGGGGATGTAGATTATGTCGCAAAACACATTTTGCTGAAAATTTGAGAAAAAAAAAAATTCATAGGGTCCCCCCTATGGAAAAGTTCAAAAATTTTCGAAAAAAACTTTTTCATCTAAAATGAATTGGGCGACGCAGATTATGTCGCGGATCACATTTTGCTGAAAATTTGAGAGTTCCAGCTGTCTCCGTTCAGAAGTTACAGCCGTTCAAAGATGTCGAAATCAAGCAAAATTCCATATGGTCCCCCCTATGGAAATTTTGAAAAATTTTCAAAAAAAAATTTTTCTTCTAAAATGAATTGGGCGACGCAGATTATGTCGCGGATCACATTTTGCTGAAAATTTGAGAGTTCCAGCTGTCTCCGTTCAGAAGTTACAGCCGTTCAAAGATGTCGAAATCAAGCAAAATTCCATATGGTCCCCCCTATGGAAATTTTGAAAAATTTTCAAAAAAAAATTTTTCTTCTAAAATGATTCGGGCGACGCAGATTATGTCGCGGATCACATTTTGCTGAAAATTTGAGAGTTCCAGCTGTCTCCGTTCAGAAGTTACAGCCGTTCGAAGATGTCGAAGTTAAACAAAATTCCATATGGTCCCCCCTATGGAAATTTTGAAAAATTTTCAAAAAAAAATTTTTTTTTTCTAAAATGAGTTGGGGATGTAGATTATGTCGCAAAACACATTTTGCTGAAAATTTGAGAAAAAAAAATTCATAGGTTCCCCCCTATGGAAAAGTTCAAAAATTTTCGAAAAAAACTTTTTCATCTAAAATGAATTGGGCGACGCAGATTATGTCGCGGATCACATTTTGCTGAAAATTTGAGAGTTCCAGCTGTCTCCGTTCAGAAGTTACAGCCGTTCGAAGATGTCGAAGTTAAACAAAATTCCATATGGTCCCCCCTATGGAAATTTTGAAAAATTTTCAAAAAAAAATTTTTTTTTTCTAAAATGAGTTGGGGATGTAGATTATGTCGCAAAACACATTTTGCTGAAAATTTGAGAAAAAAAAATTCATAGGTTCCCCCCTATGGAAAAGTAAAAAAATTTTCGAAAAAAACTTTTTCATCTAAAATGAATTGGGCGACGCAGATTATGTCGCGGATCACATTTTGCTGAAAATTTGAGAGTTCCAGCTGTCTCCGTTCAGAAGTTACAGCCGTTCAAAGATGTCGAAATCAAGCAAAATTCCATATGGTCCCCCCTATGGAAATTTTGAAAAATTTTCAAAAAAAAATTTTTCTTCTAAAATGAATTGGGCGACGCAGATTATGTCGCGGATCACATTTTGCTGAAAATTTGAGAGTTCCAGCTGTCTCCGTTCAGAAGTTACAGCCGTTCAAAGATGTCGAAATCAAGCAAAATTCCATATGGTCCCCCCTATGGAAATTTTGAAAAATTTTCAAAAAAAAATTTTTCTTCTAAAATGATTCGGGCGACGCAGATTATGTCGCGGATCACATTTTGCTGAAAATTTGAGAGTTCCAGCTGTCTCCGTTCAGAAGTTACAGCCGTTCAAAGATGTCGAAATCAAGCAAAATTCCATATGGTCCCCCCTATGGAAATTTTGAAAAATTTTCAAAAAAAAATTTTTCTTCTAAAATGAATTGGGCGACGCAGATTATGTCGCGGATCACATTTTGCTGAAAATTTGAGAGTTCCAGCTGTCTCCGTTCAGAAGTTACAGCCGTTCAAAGATGTCGAAATCAAGCAAAATTCCATATGGTCCCCCCTATGGAAATTTTGAAAAATTTTCAAAAAATTTTTTTTTTTCTAAAATGAGTTGGGGATGTAGATTATGTCGCAAAACACATTTCGCTGAAAATTTGAGAAAAAAAAAATTCATAGGGTCCCCCCTATGGAAAAGTTCAAAAATTTTCGAAAAAAACTTTTTCATCTAAAATGAATTGGGCGACGCAGATTATGTCGCGGATCACATTTTGCTGAAAATTTGAGAGTTCCAGCTGTCTCCGTTCAGAAGTTACAGCCGTTCAAAGATGTCGAAATCAAGCAAAATTCCATATGGTCCCCCCTATGGAAATTTTGAAAAATTTTCAAAAAAAAAATTTTCTTCTAAAATGAATTGGGCGACGCAGATTATGTCGCGGATCACATTTTGCTGAAAATTTGAGAGTTCCAGCTGTCTCCGTTCAGAAGTTACAGCCGTTCAAAGATGTCGAAATCAAGCAAAATTCCATATGGTCCCCCCTATGGAAATTTTGAAAAATTTTCAAAAAAAAATTTTTCTTCTAAAATGAATTGGGCGACGCAGATTATGTCGCGGATCACATTTTGCTGAAAATTTGAGAGTTCCAGCTGTCTCCGTTCAGAAGTTACAGCCGTTCAAAGATGTCGAAATCAAGCAAAATTCCATATGGTCCCCCCTATGGAAATTTTGAAAAATTTTCAAAAAAAAATTTTTCTTCTAAAATGAATTGGGCGACGCAGATTATGTCGCGGATCACATTTTGCTGAAAATTTGAGAGTTCCAGCTGTCTCCGTTCAGAAGTTACAGCCGTTCAAAGATGTCGAAATCAAGCAAAATTCCATATGGTCCCCCCTATGGAAATTTTGAAAAATTTTCAAAAAAAAATTTTTCTTCTAAAATGATTCGGGCGACGCAGATTATGTCGCGGATCACATTTTGCTGAAAATTTGAGAGTTCCAGCTGTCTCCGTTCAGAAGTTACAGCCGTTCAAAGATGTCGAAATCAAGCAAAATTCCATATGGTCCCCCCTATGGAAATTTTGAAAAATTTTCAAAAAAAAATTTTTCTTCTAAAATGAATTGGGCGACGCAGATTATGTTGCGGATCACATTGTGCTGAAAATTTTAGAGTTCCAGCTGTCTCCGTTCAGAAGTTACAGCCGTTCAAAGATGTCGAAATCAAGCAAAATTCCATATGGTCCCCCCTATGGAAATTTTGAAAAGTTTTCAAAAAAAAATTTTTCTTCTAAAATGATTTGGGCGACGCAGATTATGTCGCGGATCACATTTTGCTGAAAATTTGAGAGTTCCAGCTGTCTCCGTTCAGAAGTTACAGCCGTTCAAAGATGTCGAAATCAAGCAAAATTCCATATGGTCCCCCCTATGGAAATTTTGAAAAATTTTCAAAAAAAAATTTTTCTTCTAAAATGATTCGGGCGACGCAGATTATGTCGCGGATCACATTTTGCTGAAAATTTGAGAGTTCCAGCTGTCTCCGTTCAGAAGTTACAGCCGTTCAAAGATGTCGAAATCAAGCAAAATTCCATATGGTCCCCCCTATGGAAATTTTGAAAAATTTTCAAAATAAATTTTTTTTTTCTAAAATGAGTTGGGGATGTAGATTATGTCGCAAAACACATTTTGCTGAAAATTTGAGAAAAAAAAATTCATAGGGTCCCCCCTATGGAAAAGTTCAAAAATTTTCGAAAAAAACTTTTTCATCTAAAATGAATTGGGCGACGCAGATTATGTCGCGGATCACATTTTGCTGAAAATTTGAGAGTTCCAGCTGTCTCCGTTCAGAAGTTACAGCCGTTCAAAGATGTCGAAATCAAGCAAAATTCCATATGGTCCCCCCTATGGAAATTTTGAAAAATTTTCAAAAAAAAATTTTTCTTCTAAAATGAATTGGGCGACGCAGATTATGTCGCGGATCACATTTTGCTGAAAATTTGAGAGTTCCAGCTGTCTCCGTTCAGAAGTTACAGCCGTTCAAAGATGTCGAAATCAAGCAAAATTCCATATGGTCCCCCCTATGGAAATTTTGAAAAATTTTCAAAAAAAAATTTTTCTTCTAAAATGATTCGGGCGACGCAGATTATGTCGCGGATCACATTTTGCTGAAAATTTGAGAGTTCCAGCTGTCTCCGTTCAGAAGTTACAGCCGTTCAAAGATGTCGAAATCAAGCAAAATTCCATATGGTCCCCCCTATGGAAATTTTGAAAAATTTTCAAAAAAAAATTTTTCTTCTAAAATGAATTGGGCGACGCAGATTATGTCGCGGATCACATTTTGCTGAAAATTTGAGAGTTCCAGCTGTCTCCGTTCAGAAGTTACAGCCGTTCAAAGATGTCGAAATCAAGCAAAATTCCATATGGTCCCCCCTATGGAAATTTTGAAAAATTTTCAAAAAAAAATTTTTCTTCTAAAATGATTCGGGCGACGCAGATTATGTCGCGGATCACATTTTGCTGAAAATTTGAGAGTTCCAGCTGTCTCCGTTCAGAAGTTACAGCCGTTCAAAGATGTCGAAATCAAGCAAAATTCCATATGGTCCCCCCTATGGAAATTTTGAAAAATTTTCAAAATAAATTTTTTTTTTCTAAAATGAGTTGGGGATGTAGATTATGTCGCAAAACACATTTTGCTGAAAATTTGAGAAAAAAAAATTCATAGGGTCCCCCCTATGGAAAAGTTCAAAAATTTTCGAAAAAAACTTTTTCATCTAAAATGAATTGGGCGACGCAGATTATGTCGCGGATCACATTTTGCTGAAAATTTGAGAGTTCCAGCTGTCTCCGTTCAGAAGTTACAGCCGTTCAAAGATGTCGAAATCAAGCAAAATTCCATATGGTCCCCCCTATGGAAATTTTGAAAAATTTTCAAAAAAAAATTTTTCTTCTAAAATGATTCGGGCGACGCAGATTATGTCGCGGATCACATTTTGCTGAAAATTTGAGAGTTCCAGCTGTCTCCGTTCAGAAGTTACAGCCGTTCAAAGATGTCGAAATCAAGCAAAATTCCATATGGTCCCCCCTATGGAAATTTTGAAAAATTTTCAAAAAAAAATTTTTCTTCTAAAATGAATTGGGCGACGCAGATTATGTCGCGGATCACATTTTGCTGAAAATTTGAGAGTTCCAGCTGTCTCCGTTCAGAAGTTACAGCCGTTCAAAGATGTCGAAATCAAGCAAAATTCCATATGGTCCCCCCTATGGAAATTTTGAAAAATTTTCAAAAAAAAATTTTTCTTCTAAAATGATTCGGGCGACGCAGATTATGTCGCGGATCACATTTTGCTGAAAATTTGAGAGTTCCAGCTGTCTCCGTTCAGAAGTTACAGCCGTTCAAAGATGTCGAAATCAAGCAAAATTCCATATGGTCCCCCCTATGGAAATTTTGAAAAATTTTCAAAAAAAAATTTTTCTTCTAAAATGAATTGGGCGACGCAGATTATGTCGCGGATCACATTTTGCTGAAAATTTGAGAGTTCCAGCTGTCTCCGTTCAGAAGTTACAGCCGTTCAAAGATGTCGAAATCAAGCAAAATTCCCCCTATGGAAATTTTGAAAAATTTTTTTTTTCTAAAATGAGTTGGGGATGTAGATTATGTCGCAAAACACATTTTGCTGAAAATTTGAGAAAAAAAAATTCATAGGGTCCCCCCTATGGAAAAGTTCAAAAATTTTCGAAAAAAACTTTTTCATCTAAAATGAATTGGGCGACGCAGATTATGTCGCGGATCACATTTTGCTGAAAATTTGAGAGTTCCAGCTGTCTCCGTTCAGAAGTTACAGCCGTTCAAAGATGTCGAAATCAAGCAAAATTCCATATGGTCCCCCCTATGGAAATTTTGAAAAATTTTCAAAAAAAATTTTTTTTTTCTAAAATGAGTTGGGGATGTAGATTATGTCGCAAAACACATTTTGCTGAAAATTTGAGAAAAAAAAAATTCATAGGGTCCCCCTTATGGAAAAGTTCAAAAATTTTCGAAAAAAACTTTTTCATCTAAAATGAATTGGGCGACGCAGATTATGTCGCGGATCACATTTTGCTGAAAATTTGAGAGTTCCAGCTGTCTCCGTTCAGAAGTTACAGCCGTTCAAAGATGTCGAAATCAAGCAAAATTCCATATGGTCCCCCCTATGGAAATTTTGAAAAATTTTCAAAATAAATTTTTTTTTTCTAAAATGAGTTGGGGATGTAGATTATGTCGCAAAACACATTTTGCTGAAAATTTGAGAAAAAAAAATTCATAGGGTCCCCCCTATGGAAAAGTTCAAAAATTTTCGAAAAAAACTTTTTCATCTAAAATGAATTGGGCGACGCAGATTATGTCGCGGATCACATTTTGCTGAAAATTTGAGAGTTCCAGCTGTCTCCGTTCAGAAGTTACAGCCGTTCAAAGATGTCGAAATCAAGCAAAATTCCATATGGTCCCCCCTATGGAAATTTTGAAAAATTTTCAAAAAAAAATTTTTCTTCTAAAATGATTCGGGCGACGCAGATTATGTCGCGGATCACATTTTGCTGAAAATTTGAGAGTTCCAGCTGTCTCCGTTCAGAAGTTACAGCCGTTCAAAGATGTCGAAATCAAGCAAAATTCCATATGGTCCCCCCTATGGAAATTTTGAAAAATTTTCAAAAAAAAATTTTTCTTCTAAAATGAATTGGGCGACGCAGATTATGTCGCGGATCACATTTTGCTGAAAATTTGAGAGTTCCAGCTGTCTCCGTTCAGAAGTTACAGCCGTTCAAAGATGTCGAAATCAAGCAAAATTCCCCCTATGGAAATTTTGAAAAAATTTTTTTTTCTAAAATGAGTTGGGGATATAGATTATGTCGCAAAACACATTTTGCTGAAAATTTGAGAAAAAAAAATTCATAGGGTCCCCCCTATGGAAAAGTTCAAAAATTTTCGAAAAAAACTTTTTCATCTAAAATGAATTGGGCGACGCAGATTATGTCGCGGATCACATTTTGCTGAAAATTTGAGAGTTCCAGCTGTCTCCGTTCAGAAGTTACAGCCGTTCAAAGATGTCGAAATCAAGCAAAATTCCATATGGTCCCCCCTATGGAAATTTTGAAAAATTTTCAAAAAAAATTTTTTTTTTCTAAAATGAGTTGGGGATGTAGATTATGTCGCAAAACACATTTTGCTGAAAATTTGAGAAAAAAAATTCATAGGGTCCCCCCTATGGAAAAGTTCAAAAATTTTCGAAAAAAACTTTTTCATCTAAAATGAATTGGGCGACGCAGATTATGTCGCGGATCACATTTTGCTGAAAATTTGAGAGTTCCAGCTGTCTCCGTTCAGAAGTTACAGCCGTTCAAAGATGTCGAAATCAAGCAAAATTCCATATGGTCCCCCCTATGGAAATTTTGAAAAATTTTCAAAAAAAAATTTTTCTTCTAAAATGAATTGGGCGACGCAGATTATGTCGCGGATCACATTTTGCTGAAAATTTGAGAGTTCCAGCTGTCTCCGTTCAGAAGTTACAGCCGTTCAAAGATGTCGAAATCAAGCAAAATTCCATATGGTCCCCCCTATGGAAATTTTGAAAAATTTTCAAAAAAAAATTTTTCTTCTAAAATGATTCGGGCGACGCAGATTATGTCGCGGATCACATTTTGCTGAAAATTTGAGAGTTCCAGCTGTCTCCGTTCAGAAGTTACAGCCGTTCAAAGATGTCGAAATCAAGCAAAATTCCCCCTATGGAAATTTTGAAAAATTTTTTTTTTCTAAAATGAGTTGGGGATGTAGATTATGTCGCAAAACACATTTTGCTGAAAATTTGAGAAAAAAAAATTCATAGGGTCCCCCCTATGGAAAAGTTCAAAAATTTTCGAAAAAAACTTTTTCATCTAAAATGAATTGGGCGACGCAGATTATGTCGCGGATCACATTTTGCTGAAAATTTGAGAGTTCCAGCTGTCTCCGTTCAGAAGTTACAGCCGTTCAAAGATGTCGAAATCAAGCAAAATTCCATATGGTCCCCCCTATGGAAATTTTGAAAAATTTTCAAAAAATTTTTTTTTTCTAAAATGAGTTGGGGATGTAGATTATGTCGCAAAACACATTTCGCTGAAAATTTGAGAAAAAAAAAATTCATAGGGTCCCCCCTATGGAAAAGTTCAAAAATTTTCGAAAAAAACTTTTTCATCTAAAATGAATTGGGCGACGCAGTAATCTGTCGAAATCAAGCAAAATTCCATATGGTCCTCCCCCCTATGGAAATTTTGAAAAATTTTCAAAAAAATTTTTTTTTTCTAAAATGAGTTGGGGATGTAGATAATGTCGCAAAACACATTTTGCTGAAAATTTGAGAAAAAAAAAATTCATAGGGTCCCCCTTATGGAAAAGTTCAAAAATTTTCGAAAAAAACTTTTTCATCTAAAATGAATTGGGCGACGCAGATTATGTCGCGGATCACATTTTGCTGAAAATTTGAGAGTTCCAGCTGTCTCCGTTCAGAAGTCACAGCCGTTCAAAGATGTCGAAATCAAGCAAAATTCCATATGGTCCCCCCTATGGAAATTTTGAAAAATTTTCAAAAAAAAATTTTTTTTCTAAAATGAATTGGGCGACGCAGATTATGTCGCGGATCACATTTTGCTGAAAATTTGAGAGTTCCAGCTGTCTCCGTTCAGAAGTTACAGCCGTTCAAAGATGTCGAAATCAAGCAAAATTCCATATGGTCCCCCCTATGGAAATTTTGAAAAATTTTCAAAAAAAAAATTTTTCTTCTAAAATGAATTGGGCGACGCAGATTATGTTGCGGATCACATTGTGCTGAAAATTTGAGAGTTCCAGCTGTCTCCGTTCAGAAGTTACAGCCGTTCAAAGATGTCGAAATCAAGCAAAATTTCATATGGTCCCCCCTATGGAAATTTTGAAAAATTTTCAAAAAAAATTTTTTTTTCTAAAATGAGTTGGGGATGTAGATAATGTCCCAAAACACATTTTGCTGAAAATTTGAGAAAAAAAAAATCATAGGGTCCCCCTTATGGAAAATTTTCGAAAAAAAACTTTTTCATCTAAAATGAATTGGGCGACGCAGATTATGTCGCGGATCACATTTTGCTGAAAATTTGAGAGTTCCAGCTGTCTCCGTTCAGAAGTTACAGCCGTTCAAAGATGTCGAAATCAAGCAAAATTCCATATGGTCCCCCCTATGGAAATTTTGAAAAATTTAAAAAAAAAAATTTTTTTTCTAAAATGAATTGGGCGACGCAGATTATGTCGCGGATCACATTTTGCTGAAAATTTGAGAGTTCCAGCTGTCTCCGTTCAGAAGTTACAGCCGTTCAAAGATGTCGAAATCAAGCAAAATTCCATATGGTCCTCCCTATGGAAATTTTGAAAAATTTTGAAAAAAAAAATTTTTTTCTAAAATTAATTGGGCGACGCAGATTATGTCGCGGATCACATTTTGCTGAAAATTTGAGAGTTCCAGCTGTCTCCGTTCAGAAGTTACAGCCGTTCAAAGATGTCGAAATCAAGCAAAATTCCATATGGTCCCCCCTATGGAAATTTTGAAAAATTTTCAAAAAAAATTTTTTCTTCTAAAATGAATTGGGCGACGCAGATTATGTCGCGGATCACATTTTGCTGAAAATTTGAGAGTTCCAGCTGTGTCCGTTCAGAAGTTACAGCCGTTCAAAGATGTCGAAATCAAGCAAAATTCCATATGGTCCCCCCTATAAAAATTTTGAAAAATTTAAAAAAAAAAATTTTTCTTCTAAAATGAATTGGGCGACGCAGATTATGTTGCGGATCACATTGTGCTGAAAATTTGAGAGTTCCAGCTGTCTCCGTTCAGAAGTTACAGCCGTTCAAAGATGTCGAAATCAAGCAAAATTCCATATGGTCCCCCCTATGGAAATTTTGAAAAATTTTCAAAAAAATTTTTTTTTTCTAAAATGAATTGGGCGACGCAGATTATGTCGCGGATCACATTTTGCTGAAAGTTTGAGAGTTCCAGCTGTCTCCGTTCAGAAGTTACAGCCGTTCAAAGATGTCGAAATCAAGCAAAATTCCATATGGTCCCCCCTATGGAAATTTTGAAAAATTTTCAAAAAAATTTTTTTTTTCTAAAATGAATTGGGCGACGCAGATTATGTCGCGGATCACATTTTGCTGAAAGTTTGAGAGTTCCAGCTGTCTCCGTTCAGAAGTTACAGCCGTTCAAAGATGTCGAAATCAAGCAAAATTCCATATGGTCCCCCCTATGGAAATTTTGAAAAATTTTCAAAAAAATTTTTTTTTCTAAAATGAATTGGGCGACGCAGATTATGTCGCGGATCACATTTTGCTGAAAATTTGAGAGTTCCAGCTTTCTCCGTTCAGAAGTTACAGCCGTTCAAAGATGTCGAAATCAAGCAAAATTCCATATGGTCCCCCATATGGAAATTTTGAAAAATTTTCAAAAAAAATTTTTTTTTCTAAAATGAATTGGGCGACGCAGATTATGTCGCGGATCACATTTTGCTGAAAATTTGAGAGTTCCAGCTGTCTCCGTTCAGAAGTTACAGCCGTTCAAAGATGTCGAAATCAAGCAAAATTCCATATGGTCCCCCCTATGGAAATTTTGAAAAATTTTCAAAAAAAAATTTTTCTTCTAAAATGAATTGGGCGACGCAGATTATGTCGCGGATCACATTTTGCTGAAAATTTGAGAGTTCCAGCTGTCTCCGTTCAGAAGTTACAGCCGTTCAAAGATGTCGAAATCAAGCAAAACTCCATATGGTCCCCCCTATGGAAATTTTGAAAAATTTTCAAAAAAAAATTTTTCTTCTAAAATGAATTGGGCGACGCAGATTATGTCGCGGATCACATTTTGCTGAAAATTTGAGAGTTCCAGCTGTCTCCGTTCAGAAGTTACAGCCGTTCAAAGATGTCGAAATCAAGCAAAATTCCATATGGTCCCCCCTATGGAAATTTTGAAAAGTTTTCAAAAAAAAATTTTTCTTCTAAAATGATTTGGGCGACGCAGATTATGTCGCGGATCACATTTTGCTGAAAATTTGAGAGTTCCAGCTGTCTCCGTTCAGAAGTTACAGCCGTTCAAAGATGTCGAAATCAAGCAAAATTCCATATGGTCCCCCCTATGGAAATTTTGAAAAATTTTCAAAAAATTTTTTTTTTTTCTAAAATGAGTTGGGGATGTAGATAATGTCGCAAAACACATTTTGCTGAAAATTTGAGAAAAAAAAAATTCATAGGGTCCCCCTTATGGAAAATTTTCGAAAAAAACTTTTTCATCTAAAATGAATTGGGCGACGCAGATTATGTCGCGGATCACATTTTGCTGAAAATTTGAGAGTTCCAGCTGTCTCCGTTCAGAAGTTACAGCCGTTCAAAGATGTCGAAATCAAGCAAAATTCCATATGGTCCCCCCTATGGAAATTTTGAAAAATTTTCAAAAAAATTTTTTTTTTCTAAAATGAGTTGGGGATGTAGATTATGTCGCAAAACACATTTTGCTGAAAATTTGAGAAAAAAAAAATTCATAGGGTCCCCCTTATGGAAAATTTTCGAAAAAAACTTTTTCATCTAAAATGAATTGGGCGACGCAGATTATGTCGCGGATCACATTTTGCTGAAAATTTGAGAGTTCCAGCTGTCTCCGTTCAGAAGTTACAGCCGTTCAAAGATGTCGAAATCAAGCAAAATTCCATATGGTCCCCCCTATGGAAAATTTGAAAAATTTTCAAAAAAAAAATTTTCTTCTAAAATGAATTGGGCGACGCAGATTATGTCGCGGATCACATTTTGCTGAAAATTTGAGAGTTCCAGCTGTCTCCGTTCAGAAGTTACAGCCGTTCAAAGATGTCGAAATCAAGCAAAATTCCATATGGTCCCCCCTATGGAAATTTTGAAAAATTTTCAAAAAAAAATTTTTCTTCTAAAATGAATTGGGCGACGCAGATTATGTCGCGGATCACATTTTGCTGAAAATTTGAGAGTTCCAGCTGTCTCCGTTCAGAAGTTACAGCCGTTCAAAGATGTCGAAATCAAGCAAAATTCCATATGGTCCCCCCTATGGAAATTTTGAAAAATTTTCAAAAAAAAATTTTTCTTCTATCAGAAGTTACAGCCGTTCAAAGATGTCGAAATCAAGCAAAATTCCATATGGTCCCCCCTATGGAAATTTTGAAAAATTTTCAAAAAAATTTTTTTTTCTAAAATGAATTGGGCGACGCAGATTATGTCGCGGATCACATTTTGCTGAAAGTTTGAGAGTTCCAGCTGTCTCCGTTCAGAAGTTACAGCCGTTCAAAGATGTCGAAATCAAGCAAAATTCCATATGGTCCCCCCTATGGAAATTTTGAAAAATTTTCAAAAAATTTTTTTTTTTCTAAAATGAATTGGGCGACGCAGATTATGTCGCGGATCACATTTTGCTGAAAGTTTGAGAGTTCCAGCTGTCTCCGTTCAGAAGTTACAGCCGTTCAAAGATGTCGAAATCAAGCAAAATTCCATATGGTCCCCCCTATGGAAATTTTGAAAAATTTTCAAAAAAATTTTTTTTTTCTAAAATGAATTGGGCGACGCAGATTATGTCGCGGATCACATTTTGCTGAAAATTTGAGAGTTCCAGCTGTCTCCGTTCAGAAGTTACAGCCGTTCAAAGATGTCGAAATCAAGCAAAATTCCATATGGTCCCCCCTATGGAAATTTTGAAAAATTTTCAAAAAAAATTTTTTTTTCTAAAATGAATTGGGCGACGCAGATTATGTCGCGGATCACATTTTGCTGAAAATTTGAGAGTTCCAGCTGTCTCCGTTCAGAAGTTACAGCCGTTCAAAGATGTCGAAATCAAGCAAAATTCCATATGGTCCCCCCTATGGAAATTTTGAAAAATTTTCAAAAAAAAATTTTTCTTCTAAAATGAATTGGGCGACGCAGATTATGTCGCGGATCACATTTTGCTGAAAATTTGAGAGTTCCAGCTGTCTCCGTTCAGAAGTTACAGCCGTTCAAAGATGTCGAAATCAAGCAAAATTCCATATGGTCCCCCCTATGGAAATTTTGAAAAATTTTCAAAAAAAAATTTTTCTTCTAAAATGAATTGGGCGACGCAGATTATGTCGCGGATCACATTTTGCTGAAAATTTGAGAGTTCCAGCTGTCTCCGTTCAGAAGTTACAGCCGTTCAAAGATGTCGAAATCAAGCAAAATTCCATATGGTCCCCCCTATGGAAATTTTGAAAAGTTTTCAAAAAAAAATTTTTCTTCTAAAATGATTTGGGCGACGCAGATTATGTCGCGGATCACATTTTGCTGAAAATTTGAGAGTTCCAGCTGTCTCCGTTCAGAAGTTACAGCCGTTCAAAGATGTCGAAATCAAGCAAAATTCCATATGGTCCCCCCTATGGAAATTTTGAAAAATTTTCAAAAAAATTTTTTTTTTCTAAAATGAGTTGGGGATGTAGATAATGTCGCAAAACACATTTTGCTGAAAATTTGAGAAAAAAAAAATTCATAGGGTCCCCCTTATGGAAAAGTTCAAAAATTTTCGAAAAAAACTTTTTCATCTAAAATGAATTGGGCGACGCAGATTATGTCGCGGATCACATTTTGCTGAAAATTTGAGAGTTCCAGCTGTCTCCGTTCAGAAGTTACAGCCGTTCAAAGATGTCGAAATCAAGCAAAATTCCATATGGTCCCCCCTATGGAAATTTTGAAAAATTTTCAAAAAAAAATTTTTTTTCTAAAATGAATTGGGCGACGCAGATTATGTCGCGGATCACATTTTGCTGAAAATTTGAGAGTTCCAGCTGTCTCCGTTCAGAAGTTACAGCCGTTCAAAGATGTCGAAATCAAGCAAAATTTCATATGGTCCCCCCTATGGAAATTTTGAAAAATTTTCAAAAAAAATTTTTTTTTCTAAAATGAGTTGGGGATGTAGATAATGTCCCAAAACACATTTTGCTGAAAATTTGAGAAAAAAAAAATCATAGGGTCCCCCTTATGGAAAATTTTCGAAAAAAAACTTTTTCATCTAAAATGAATTGGGCGACGCAGATTATGTCGCGGATCACATTTTGCTGAAAATTTGAGAGTTCCAGCTGTCTCCGTTCAGAAGTTACAGCCGTTCAAAGATGTCGAAATCAAGCAAAATTCCATATGGTCCCCCCTATGGAAATTTTGAAAAATTTAAAAAAAAAAATTTTTTTTCTAAAATGAATTGGGCGACGCAGATTATGTCGCGGATCACATTTTGCTGAAAATTTGAGAGTTCCAGCTGTCTCCGTTCAGAAGTTACAGCCGTTCAAAGATGTCGAAATCAAGCAAAATTCCCCCTATGGAAATTTTGAAAAATTTTTTTTTTCTAAAATGAGTTGGGGATGTAGATTATGTCGCAAAACACATTTTGCTGAAAATTTGAGAAAAAAAAAATTCATAGGGTCCCCCTTATGGAAAAGTTCAAAAATTTTCGAAAAAAACTTTTTCATCTAAAATGAATTGGGCGACGCAGATTATGTCGCGGATCACATTTTGCTGAAAATTTGAGAGTTCCAGCTGTCTCCGTTCAGAAGTTACAGCCGTTCAAAGATGTCGAAATCAAGCAAAATTCCATATGGTCCCCCCTATGGAAATTTTGAAAAATTTTCAAAAAAAAATTTTTTTTCTAAAATGAATTGGGCGACGCAGATTATGTCGCGGATCACATTTTGCTGAAAATTTGAGAGTTCCAGCTGTCTCCGTTCAGAAGTTACAGCCGTTCAAAGATGTCGAAATCAAGCAAAATTCCATATGGTCCCCCCTATGGAAATTTTGAAAAGTTTTCAAAAAAAAATTTTTCTTCTAAAATGATTTGGGCGACGCAGATTATGTCGCGGATCACATTTTGCTGAAAATTTGAGAGTTCCAGCTGTCTCCGTTCAGAAGTTACAGCCGTTCAAAGATGTCGAAATCAAGCAAAATTCCATATGGTCCCCCCTATGGAAATTTTGAAAAATTTTCAAAAAAATTTTTTTTTTCTAAAATGAGTTGGGGATGTAGATAATGTCGCAAAACACATTTTGCTGAAAATTTGAGAAAAAAAAAATTCATAGGGTCCCCCTTATGGAAAAGTTCAAAAATTTTCGAAAAAAACTTTTTCATCTAAAATGAATTGGGCGACGCAGATTATGTCGCGGATCACATTTTGCTGAAAATTTGAGAGTTCCAGCTGTCTCCGTTCAGAAGTTACAGCCGTTCAAAGATGTCGAAATCAAGCAAAATTCCATATGGTCCCCCCTATGGAAATTTTGAAAAATTTTCAAAAAAAAATTTTTTTTCTAAAATGAATTGGGCGACGCAGATTATGTCGCGGATCACATTTTGCTGAAAATTTGAGAGTTCCAGCTGTCTCCGTTCAGAAGTTACAGCCGTTCAAAGATGTCGAAATCAAGCAAAATTTCATATGGTCCCCCCTATGGAAATTTTGAAAAATTTTCAAAAAAAATTTTTTTTTCTAAAATGAGTTGGGGATGTAGATAATGTCCCAAAACACATTTTGCTGAAAATTTGAGAAAAAAAAAATCATAGGGTCCCCCTTATGGAAAATTTTCGAAAAAAAACTTTTTCATCTAAAATGAATTGGGCGACGCAGATTATGTCGCGGATCACATTTTGCTGAAAATTTGAGAGTTCCAGCTGTCTCCGTTCAGAAGTTACAGCCGTTCAAAGATGTCGAAATCAAGCAAAATTCCATATGGTCCCCCCTATGGAAATTTTGAAAAATTTAAAAAAAAAAAATTTTTTTCTAAAATGAATTGGGCGACGCAGATTATGTCGCGGATCACATTTTGCTGAAAATTTGAGAGTTCCAGCTGTCTCCGTTCAGAAGTTACAGCCGTTCAAAGATGTCGAAATCAAGCAAAATTCCATATGGTCCTCCCTATGGAAATTTTGAAAAATTTTCAAAAAAAATTTTTTTTTCTAAAATGAATTGGGCGACGCAGATTATGTCGCGGATCACATTTTGCTGAAAATTTGAGAGTTCCAGCTGTCTCCGTTCAGAAGTTACAGCCGTTCAAAGATGTCGAAATCAAGCAAAATTCCATATGGTCCCCCCTATGGAAATTTTGAAAAATTTTCAAAAAAAATTTTTTCTTCTAAAATGAATTGGGCGACGCAGATTATGTCGCGGATCACATTTTGCTGAAAATTTGAGAGTTCCAGCTGTGTCCGTTCAGAAGTTACAGCCGTTCAAAGATGTCGAAATCAAGCAAAATTCCATATGGTCCCCCCTATGGAAATTTTGAAAAATTTAAAAAAAAAAATTTTTCTTCTAAAATGAATTGGGCGACGCAGATTATGTTGCGGATCACATTGTGCTGAAAATTTGAGAGTTCCAGCTGTCTCCGTTCAGAAGTTACAGCCGTTCAAAGATGTCGAAATCAAGCAAAATTCCATATGGTCCCCCCTATGGAAATTTTGAAAAATTTTCAAAAAAATTTTTTTTTTCTAAAATGAATTGGGCGACGCAGATTATGTCGCGGATCACATTTTGCTGAAAGTTTGAGAGTTCCAGCTGTCTCCGTTCAGAAGTTACAGCCGTTCAAAGATGTCGAAATCAAGCAAAATTCCATATGGTCCCCCCTATGGAAATTTTGAAAAATTTTCAAAAACATTTTTTTTTTCTAAAATGAATTGGGCGACGCAGATTATGTCGCGGATCACATTTTGCTGAAAGTTTGAGAGTTCCAGCTGTCTCCGTTCAGAAGTTACAGCCGTTCAAAGATGTCGAAATCAAGCAAAATTCCATATGGTCCCCCCTATGGAAATTTTGAAAAATTTTCAAAAAAATTTTTTTTTTCTAAAATGAATTGGGCGACGCAGATTATGTCGCGGATCACATTTTGCTGAAAATTTGAGAGTTCCAGCTTTCTCCGTTCAGAAGTTACAGCCGTTCAAAGATGTCGAAATCAAGCAAAATTCCATATGGTCCCCCCTATGGAAATTTTGAAAAATTTTCAAAAAAATTTTTTTTTTCTAAAATGAATTGGGCGACGCAGATTATGTCGCGGATCACATTTTGCTGAAAATTTGAGAGTTCCAGCTGTCTCCGTTCAGAAGTTACAGCCGTTCAAAGATGTCGAAATCAAGCAAAATTCCATATGGTCCCCCCTATGGAAATTTTGAAAAATTTTCAAAAAAAAATTTTTCTTCTAAAATGAATTGGGCGACGCAGATTATGTCGCGGATCACATTTTGCTGAAAATTTGAGAGTTCCAGCTGTCTCCGTTCAGAAGTTACAGCCGTTCAAAGATGTCGAAATCAAGCAAAATTCCATATGGTCCCCCCTATGGAAATTTTGAAAAATTTTCAAAAAAAAAATTTTCTTCTAAAATGAATTGGGCGACGCAGATTATGTCGCGGATCACATTTTGCTGAAAATTTGAGAGTTCCAGCTGTCTCCGTTCAGAAGTTACAGCCGTTCAAAGATGTCGAAATCAAGCAAAATTCCATATGGTCCCCCCTATGGAAATTTTGAAAAATTTTCAAAAAAAAATTTTTCTTCTAAAATGAATTGGGCGACGCAGATTATGTCGCGGATCACATTTTGCTGAAAATTTGAGAGTTCCAGCTGTCTCCGTTCAGAAGTTACAGCCGTTCAAAGATGTCGAAATCAAGCAAAATTCCATATGGTCCCCCCTATGGAAATTTTGAAAAATTTTCAAAAAAAAATTTTTCTTCTAAAATGAATTGGGCGACGCAGATTATGTTGCGGATCACATTGTGCTGAAAATTTGAGAGTTCCAGCTGTCTCCGTTCAGAAGTTACAGCCGTTCAAAGATGTCGAAATCAAGCAAAATTCCATATGGTCCCCCCTATGGAAATTTTGAAAAATTTTCAAAAAAAAATTTTTCTTCTAAAATGAATTGGGCGACGCAGATTATGTCGCGGATCACATTTTGCTGAAAATTTGAGAGTTCCAGCTGTGTCCGTTCAGAAGTTACAGCCGTTCAAAGATGTCGAAATCAAGCAAAATTCCATATGGTCCCCCCTATGGACATTTTGAAAAATTTTCAAAAAAAAATTTTTCTTCTAAAATGAATTGGGCGACGCAGATTATGTTGCGGATCACATTGTGCTGAAAATTTGAGAGTTCCAGCTGTCTCCGTTCAGAAGTTACAGCCGTTCAAAGATGTCGAAATCAAGCAAAATTCCATATGGTCCCCCCTATGGAAATTTTGAAAAATTTTCAAAAAAATTTTTTTTTTCTAAAATGAATTGGGCGACGCAGATTATGTCGCGGATCACATTTTGCTGAAAGTTTGAGAGTTCCAGCTGTCTCCGTTCAGAAGTTACAGCCGTTCAAAGATGTCGAAATCAAGCAAAATTCCATATGGTCCCCCCTATGGAAATTTTGAAAAATTTTCAAAAAAATTTTTTTTTTCTAAAATGAATTGGGCGACGCAGATTATGTCGCGGATCACATTTTGCTGAAAGTTTGAGAGTTCCAGCTGTCTCCGTTCAGAAGTTACAGCCGTTCAAAGATGTCGAAATCAAGCAAAATTCCATATGGTCCCCCCTATGGAAATTTTGAAAAATTTTCAAAAAAATTTTTTTTTTCTAAAATGAATTGGGCGACGCAGATTATGTCGCGGATCACATTTTGCTGAAAATTTGAGAGTTCCAGCTGTCTCCGTTCAGAAGTTACAGCCGTTCAAAGATGTCGAAATCAAGCAAAATTCCATATGGTCCCCCCTATGGAAATTTTGAAAAATTTTCAAAAAAAAATTTTTCTTCTAAAATGAATTGGGCGACGCAGATTATGTCGCGGATCACATTTTGCTGAAAATTTGAGAGTTCCAGCTGTCTCCGTTCAGAAGTTACAGCCGTTCAAAGATGTCGAAATCAAGCAAAATTCCATATGGTCCCCCCTATGGAAATTTTGAAAAGTTTTCAAAAAAAAATTTTTCTTCTAAAATGATTTGGGCGACGCAGATTATGTCGCGGATCACATTTTGCTGAAAATTTGAGAGTTCCAGCTGTCTCCGTTCAGAAGTTACAGCCGTTCAAAGATGTCGAAATCAAGCAAAATTCCATATGGTCCCCCCTATGGAAATTTTGAAAAATTTTCAAAAAAATTTTTTTTTTCTAAAATGAGTTGGGGATGTAGATTATGTCGCAAAACACATTTTGCTGAAAATTTGAGAAAAAAAAAATTCATAGGGTCCCCCTTATGGAAAATTTTCGAAAAAAACTTTTTCATCTAAAATGAATTGGGCGACGCAGATTATGTCGCGGATCACATTTTGCTGAAAATTTGAGAGTTCCAGCTGTCTCCGTTCAGAAGTTA
The DNA here is from genome assembly GCA_949715475.1 of Microchrysa polita. Taxonomy (NCBI): domain Eukaryota; kingdom Metazoa; phylum Arthropoda; class Insecta; order Diptera; family Stratiomyidae; genus Microchrysa; species Microchrysa polita. The sequence goes on along the minus strand of OX454419.1, from coordinate 24,152,126 downwards.
CAGCCGTTCAAAGATGTCGAAATCAAGCAAAATTCCATATGGTCCCCCCCTATGGAAATTTTGAAAAATTTTTTTTCTAAAATGAATTGGGCGACGCAGATTATGTCGCGGATCACATTTTGCTGAAAATTTGAGAGTTCCAGCTGTCTCCGTTCAGAAGTTACAGCCGTTCAAAGATGTCGAAATCAAGCAAAATTCCATATGGTCCCCCCTATGGAAATTTTGAAAAATTTTCAAAAAAATTTTTTTTTTCTAAAATGAGTTGGGGATGTAGATTATGTCGCAAAACACATTTTGCTGAAAATTTGAGAAAAAAAAATTCATAGGGTCCCCCTTATGGAAAAGTTCAAAAATTTTCGAAAAAAACTTTTTCATCTAAAATGAATTGGGCGACGCAGATTATGTCGCGGATCACATTTTGCTGAAAATTTGAGAGTTCCAGCTGTCTCCGTTCAGAAGTTACAGCCGTTCAAAGATGTCGAAATCAAGCAAAATTCCATATGGTCCCCCCTATGGAAATTTTGAAAAATTTTCAAAAAAAAAATTTTCTTCTAAAATGAATTGGGCGACGCAGATTATGTCGCGGATCACATTTTGCTGAAAATTTGAGAGTTCCAGCTGTCTCCGTTCAGAAGTTACAGCCGTTCAAAGATGTCGAAATCAAGCAAAATTCCATATGGTCCCCCCTATGGAAATTTTGAAAAATTTTCAAAAAAAAATTTTTCTTCTAAAATGAATTGGGCGACGCAGATTATGTCGCGGATCACATTTTGCTGAAAATTTGAGAGTTCCAGCTGTCTCCGTTCAGAAGTTACAGCCGTTCAAAGATGTCGAAATCAAGCAAAATTCCATATGGTCCCCCCTATGGAAATTTTGAAAAATTTTCAAAAAAAAATTTTTCTTCTAAAATGAATTGGGCGACGCAGATTATGTTGCGGATCACATTGTGCTGAAAATTTGAGAGTTCCAGCTGTCTCCGTTCAGAAGTTACAGCCGTTCAAAGATGTCGAAATCAAGCAAAATTCCATATGGTCCCCCCTATGGAAATTTTGAAAAATTTTCAAAAAATTTTTTTTTTTCTAAAATGAGTTGGGGATGTAGATAATGTCGCAAAACACATTTTGCTGAAAATTTGAGAAAAAAAAAATTCATAGGGCCCCCCTTATGGAAAAGTTCAAAAATTTTCGAAAAAAACTTTTTCATCTAAAATGAATTGGGCGACGCAGATTATGTCGCGGATCACATTTTGCTGAAAATTTGAGAGTTCCAGCTGTCTCCGTTCAGAAGTTACAGCCGTTCAAAGATGTCGAAATCAAGCAAAATTCCATATGGTCCCCCCTATGGAAATTTTGAAAAATTTTCAAAAAAAAAATTTTTCTTCTAAAATGAATTGGGCGACGCAGATTATGTCGCAAAACACATTTTGCTGAAAATTTGAGAAAAAAAAAATTCATAGGGTCCCCCTTATGGAAAAGTTCAAAAATTTTCGAAAAAAACTTTTTCATCTAAAATGAATTGGGCGACGCAGATTATGTCGCGGATCACATTTTGCTGAAAATTTGAGAGTTCCAGCTGTCTCCGTTCAGAAGTTACAGCCGTTCAAAGATGTCGAAATCAAGCAAAATTCCATATGGTCCCCCCTATGGAAATTTTGAAAAATTTTCAAAAAAAAAATTTTCTTCTAAAATGAATTGGGCGACGCAGATTATGTCGCGGATCACATTTTGCTGAAAATTTGAGAGTTCCAGCTGTCTCCGTTCAGAAGTTACAGCCGTTCAAAGATGTCGAAATCAAGCAAAATTCCATATGGTCCCCCCTATGGAAATTTTGAAAAATTTTCAAAAAAAAATTTTTCTTCTAAAATGAATTGGGCTACGCAGATTATGTCGCGGATCACATTTTGCTGAAAATTTGAGAGTTCCAGCTGTCTCCGTTCAGAAGTTACAGCCGTTCAAAGATGTCGAAATCAAGCAAAATTCCATATGGTCCCCCCTATGGAAATTTTGAAAAATTTTCAAAAAAAAATTTTTCTTCTAAAATGAATTGGGCGACGCAGATTATGTCGCGGATCACATTTTGCTGAAAATTTGAGAGTTCCAGCTGTCTCCGTTCAGAAGTTACAGCCGTTCAAAGATGTCGAAATCAAGCAAAATTCCATATGGTCCCCCCTATGGAAATTTTGAAAAATTTTCAAAAAAATTTTTTTTTTCTAAAATGAATTGGGCGACGCAGATTATGTCGCGGATCACATTTTGCTGAAAATTTGAGAGTTCCAGCTGTCTCCGTTCAGAAGTTACAGCCGTTCAAAGATGTCGAAATCAAGCAAAATTCCATATGGTCCCCCCTATGGAAATTTTGAAAAATTTTCAAAAAAATTTTTTTTTTCTAAAATGAGTTGGGGATGTAGATTATGTCGCAAAACACATTTTGCTGAAAATTTGAGAAAAAAAAATTCATAGGGTCCCCCTTATGGAAAAGTTCAAAAATTTTCGAAAAAAACTTTTTCATCTAAAATGAATTGGGCGACGCAGATTATGTCGCGGATCACATTTTGCTGAAAATTTGAGAGTTCCAGCTGTCTCCGTTCAGAAGTTACAGCCGTTCAAAGATGTCGAAATCAAGCAAAATTCCATATGGTCCCCCCTATGGAAATTTTGAAAAATTTTCAAAAAAATTTTTTTTTTCTAAAATGAGTTGGGGATGTAGATTATGTCGCAAAACACATTTTGCTGAAAATTTGAGAAAAAAAAATTCATAGGGTCCCCCTTATGGAAAAGTTCAAAAATTTTCGAAAAAAACTTTTTCATCTAAAATGAATTGGGCGACGCAGATTATGTCGCGGATCACATTTTGCTGAAAATTTGAGAGTTCCAGCTGTCTCCGTTCAGAAGTTACAGCCGTTCAAAGATGTCGAAATCAAGCAAAATTCCATATGGTCCCCCCTATGGAAATTTTGAAAAATTTTCAAAAAAAAAATTTTCTTCTAAAATGAATTGGGCGACGCAGATTATGTCGCGGATCACATTTTGCTGAAAATTTGAGAGTTCCAGCTGTCTCCGTTCAGAAGTTACAGCCGTTCAAAGATGTCGAAATCAAGCAAAATTCCATATGGTCCCCCCTATGGAAATTTTGAAAAATTTTCAAAAAAAAATTTTTCTTCTAAAATGAATTGGGCGACGCAGATTATGTCGCGGATCACATTTTGCTGAAAATTTGAGAGTTCCAGCTGTCTCCGTTCAGAAGTTACAGCCGTTCAAAGATGTCGAAATCAAGCAAAATTCCATATGGTCCCCCCTATGGAAATTTTGAAAAATTTTCAAAAAAAAATTTTTCTTCTAAAATGAATTGGGCGACGCAGATTATGTTGCGGATCACATTGTGCTGAAAGTTTGAGAGTTCCAGCTGTCTCCGTTCAGAAGTTACAGCCGTTCAAAGATGTCGAAATCAAGCAAAATTCCATATGGTCCCCCCTATGGAAATTTTGAAAAATTTTCAAAAAAAATTTTTTTTTCTAAAATGAGTTGGGGATGTAGATTATGTCGCAAAACACATTTTGCTGCAAATGTGAGAAAAAAAATTCATAGGGTCCCCCCTATGGAAAAGTTCAAAAATTTTCGAAAAAAACTTTTTCATCTAAAATGAATTGGGCGACGCAGATTATGTCGCGGATCACATTTTGCTGAAAGTTTGAGAGTTCCAGCTGTCTCCGTTCAGAAGTTACAGCCGTTCAAAGATGTCGAAATCAAGCAAAATTCCATATGGTCCCCCCTATGGAAATTTTGAAAAGTTTTCAAAAAAAAATTTTTCTTCTAAAATGATTTGGGCGACGCAGATTATGTCGCGGATCACATTTTGCTGAAAATTTGAGAGTTCCAGCTGTCTCCGTTCAGAAGTTACAGCCGTTCAAAGATGTCGAAATCAAGCAAAATTCCATATGGTCCCCCCTATGGAAATTTTGAAAAATTTTCAAAAAAATTTTTTTTTTCTAAAATGAGTTGGGGATGTAGATTATGTCGCAAAACACATTTTGCTGAAAATTTGAGAAAAAAAAATTCATAGGGTCCCCCTTATGGAAAAGTTCAAAAATTTTCGAAAAAAACTTTTTCATCTAAAATGAATTGGGCGACGCAGATTATGTCGCGGATCACATTTTGCTGAAAATTTGAGAGTTCCAGCTGTCTCCGTTCAGAAGTTACAGCCGTTCAAAGATGTCGAAATCAAGCAAAATTCCATATGGTCCCCCCTATGGAAATTTTGAAAAATTTTCAAAAAAAAATTTTTCTTCTAAAATGAATTGGGCGACGCAGATTATGTCGCAAAACACATTTTGCTGAAAATTTGAGAAAAAAAAAATTCATAGGGTCCCCCTTATGGAAAAGTTCAAAAATTTTCGAAAAAAACTTTTTCATCTAAAATGAATTGGGCGACGCAGATTATGTCGCGGATCACATTTTGCTGAAAATTTGAGAGTTCCAGCTGTCTCCGTTCAGAAGTTACAGCCGTTCAAAGATGTCGAAATCAAGCAAAATTCCATATGGTCCCCCCTATGGAAATTTTGAAAAATTTTCAAAAAAAAAATTTTCTTCTAAAATGAATTGGGCGACGCAGATTATGTCGCGGATCACATTTTGCTGAAAATTTGAGAGTTCCAGCTGTCTCCGTTCAGAAGTTACAGCCGTTCAAAGATGTCGAAATCAAGCAAAATTCCATATAGTCCCCCCTATGGAAATTTTGAAAAATTTTCAAAAAAAAATTTTTCTTCTAAAATGAATTGGGCGACGCAGATTATGTCGCAAAACACATTTTGCTGAAAATTTGAGAAAAAAAAAATTCATAGGGTCCCCCTTATGGAAAAGTTCAAAAATTTTCAAAAAAAAATTTTTTTTCTAAAATGAATTGGGCGACGCAGATTATGTCGCGGATCACATTTTGCTGAAAATTTGAGAGTTCCAGCTGTCTCCGTTCAGAAGTTACAGCCGTTCAAAGATGTCGAAATCAAGCAAAATTCCAAATGGTCCCCCCTATGGAAATTTTGAAAAATTTTCAAAAAAAAATTTTTCTTCTAAAATGAATTGGGCGACGCAGATTATGTCGCAAAACACATTTTGCTGAAAATTTGAGAAAAAAAAAATTCATAGGGTCCCCCTTATGGAAAAGTTCAAAAATTTTCGAAAAAAACTTTTTCATCTAAAATGAATTGGGCGACGCAGATTATGTCGCGGATCACATTTTGCTGAAAATTTGAGAGTTCCAGCTGTCTCCGTTCAGAAGTTACAGCCGTTCAAAGATGTCGAAATCAAGCAAAATTCCATATGGTCCCCCCTATGGAAATTTTGAAAAATTTTCAAAAAAAAATTTTCTTCTAAAATGAATTGGGCGACGCAGATTATGTCGCGGATCACATTTTGCTGAAAATTTGAGAGTTCCAGCTGTCTCCGTTCAGAAGTTACAGCCGTTCAAAGATGTCGAAATCAAGCAAAATTCCATATGGTCCCCCCTATGGAAATTTTGAAAAATTTTCAAAAAAAAATTTTCTTCTAAAATGAATTGGGCGACGCAGATTATGTCGCGGATCACATTTTGCTGAAAATTTGAGAGTTCCAGCTGTCTCCGTTCAGAAGTTACAGCCGTTCAAAGATGTCGAAATCAAGCAAAATTCCATATGGTCCCCCCTATGGAAATTTTGAAAAATTTTCAAAAAAAAATTTTTCTTCTAAAATGAATTGGGCGACGCAGATTATGTCGCGGATCACATTTTGCTGAAAATTTGAGAGTTCCAGCTGTCTCCGTTCAGAAGTTACAGCCGTTCAAAGATGTCGAAGTCAAACAAAATTCCATATGGTCCCCCCTATGGAAATTTTGAAAAATTTTGAAAAAATTTTTTTTCTTCTAAAATGAATTGGGCGACGCAGATTATGTCGCGGATCACATTTTGCTGAAAATTTGAGAGTTCCAGCTGTCTCCGTTCAGAAGTTACAGCCGTTCAAAGATGTCGAAGTCAAACAAAATTCCATATGGTCCCCCCTATGGAAATTTTGAAAAATTTTCAAAAAAATTTTTTTCTTCTAAAATGAGTTGGGGATGTAGATTATGTCGCAAAACACATTTTGCTGAAAATTTGAGAAAAAAAAGATTCATAGGGTTCCCCCTATGGAAAAGTTCAAAAATTTTCGAAAAAAACTTTTTCATCTAAAATGAATTGGGCGACGCAGATTATGTCGCGGATCACATTTTGCTGAAAATTTGAGAGTTCCAGCTGTCTCCGTTCAGAAGTTACAGCCGTTCAAAGATGTCGAAGTCAAACAAAATTCCATATGGTCCCCCCTATGGAAATTTTGAAAAATTTTCAAAAAAATTTTTTTTTTTCTAAAATGAGTTGGGGATGTAGATTATGTCGCAAAACACATTTTGCTGAAAATTTGAGAAAAAAAGATTCATAGGGTCCCCCCTATGGAAAAGTTCAAAAATTTTCGAAAAAAACTGTTTCATCTAAAATGAATTGGGCGACGCAGATTATGTCGCGGATCACATTTTGCTGAAAATTTGAGAGTTCCAGCTGTCTCCGTTCAGAAGTTACAGCCGTTCAAAGATGTCGAAGTCAAACAAAATTCCATATGGTCCCCCCTATGGAAATTTTGAAAAATTTTGAAAAAATTTTTTTTCTTCTAAAATGAATTGGGCGACGCAGATTATGTCGCGGATCACATTTTGCTGAAAATTTGAGAGTTCCAGCTGTCTCCGTTCAGAAGTTACAGCCGTTCAAAGATGTCGAAGTCAAACAAAATTCCATATGGTCCCCCCTATGGAAATTTTGAAAAATTTTCAAAAAAAAATTTTTCTTCTAAAATGAATTGGGCGACGCAGATTATGTCGCGGATCACATTTTGCTGAAAATTTGAGAGTTCCAGCTGTCTCCGTTCAGAAGTTACAGCCGTTCAAAGATGTCGAAGTCAAACAAAATTCCATATGGTCCCCCCTATGGAAATTTTGAAAAATTTTCAAAAAATTTTTTTTTTTTCTAAAATGAGTTGGGGATGTAGATTATGTCGCAAAACACATTTTGCTGAAAATTTGAGAAAAAAAAGATTCATAGGGTCCCCCCTATGGAAAAGTTCAAAAATTTTCGAAAAAAACTGTTTCATTTAAAATGAATTGGGCGACGCAGATTATGTCGCGGATCACATTTTGCTGAAAATTTGAGAGTTCCAGCTGTCTCCGTTCAGAAGTTACAGCCGTTCAAAGATGTCGAAGTCAAACAAAATTCCATATGGTCCCCCCTATGGAAATTTTGAAAAATTTTGAAAAATTTTTTTTTCTTCTAAAATGAATTGGGCGACGCAGATTATGTCGCGGATCACATTTTGCTGAAAATTTGAGAGTTCCAGCTGTCTCCGTTCAGAAGTTACAGCCGTTCAAAGATATCGAAGTCAAACAAAATTCCATATGGTCCCCCCTATGGAAATTTTGAAAAATTTTCAAAAAAAATTTTTTCTTCTAAAATGAGTTGGGGATGTAGATTATGTCGCAAAACACATTTTGCTGAAAATTTGAGAAAAAAAAAGATTCATAGGGTCCCCCCTATGGAAAAGTTCAAAAATTTTCGAAAAAAACTTTTTCATCTAAAATGAATTGGGCGACGCAGATTATGTCGCGGATCACATTTTGCTGAAAATTTGAGAGTTCCAGCTGTCTCCGTTCAGAAGTTACAGCCGTTCAAAGATGTCGAAGTCAAACAAAATTCCATATGGTCCCCCCTATGGAAATTAAAATGAATTGGGCGACGCAGATTATGTCGCGGATCACATTTTGCTGAAAATTTGAGAGTTCCAGCTGTCTCCGTTCAGAAGTTACAGCCGTTCAAAGATGTCGAAGTCAAACAAAATTCCATATGGTCCCCCCTATGGAAATTTTGAAAAATTTAAAAAAAAAAATTTTTTCTTCTAAAATGAGTTGGGGATGTAGATTATGTCGCAAAACACATTTTGCTGAAAATTTGAGAAAAAAAAAGATTCATAGGGTCCCCCCTATGGAAAAGTTCAAAAATTTTCGAAAAAAACTTTTTCATCTAAAATGAATTGGGCGACGCAAATTATGTCGCGGATCACATTTTGCTGAAAATTTGAGAGTTCCAGCTGTCTCCGTTCAGAAGTTACAGCCGTTCAAAGATGTCGAAGTCAAACAAAATTCCATATGGTCCCCCCTATGGAAATTTTGAAAAATTTTGAAAAAATTTTTTTTCTTCTAAAATGAATTGGGCGACGCAGATTATGTCGCGGATCACATTTTGCTGAAAATTTGAGAGTTCCAGCTGTCTCCGTTCAGAAGTTACAGCCGTTCAAAGATGTCGAAGTCAAACAAAATTCCATATGGTCCCCCCTATGGAAATTTTGAAAAATTTTCAAAAAAAAATTTTTCTTCTAAAATGAATTGGGCGACGCAGATTATGTCGCGGATCACATTTTGCTGAAAATTTGAGAGTTCCAGCTGTCTCCGTTCAGAAGTTACAGCCGTTCAAAGATGTCGAAGTCAAACAAAATTCCATATGGTCCCCCCTATGGAAATTTTGAAAAATTTTCAAAAAATTTTTTTTTTTTCTAAAATGAGTTGGGGATGTAGATTATGTCGCAAAACACATTTTGCTGAAAATTTGAGAAAAAAAAGATTCATAGGGTCCCCCCTATGGAAAAGTTCAAAAATTTTCGAAAAAAACTGTTTCATTTAAAATGAATTGGGCGACGCAGATTATGTCGCGGATCACATTTTGCTGAAAATTTGAGAGTTCCAGCTGTCTCCGTTCAGAAGTTACAGCCGTTCAAAGATGTCGAAGTCAAACAAAATTCCATATGGTCCCCCCTATGGAAATTTTGAAAAATTTTCAAAAAAATTTTTTTCTTCTAAAATGAGTTGGGGATGTAGATTATGTCGCAAAACACATTTTGCTGAAAATTTGAGAAAAAAAAGATTCATAGGGTCCCCCCTATGGAAAAGTTCAAAAATTTTCGAAAAAAACTGTTTCATTTAAAATGAATTGGGCGACGCAGATTATGTCGCGGATCACATTTTGCTGAAAATTTGAGAGTTCCAGCTGTCTCCGTTCAGAAGTTACAGCCGTTCAAAGATGTCGAAGTCAAACAAAATTCCATATGGTCCCCCCTATGGAAATTTTGAAAAATTTTGAAAAAATTTTTTTTCTTCTAAAATGAATTGGGCGACGCAGATTATGTCGCGGATCACATTTTGCTGAAAATTTGAGAGTTCCAGCTGTCTCCGTTCAGAAGTTACAGCCGTTCAAAGATGTCGAAGTCAAACAAAATTCCATATGGTCCCCCCTATGGAAATTTTGAAAAATTTTCAAAAAAAAATTTTTCTTCTAAAATGAATTGGGCGACGCAGATTATGTCGCGGATCACATTTTGCTGAAAATTTGAGAGTTCCAGCTGTCTCCGTTCAGAAGTTACAGCCGTTCAAAGATGTCGAAGTCAAACAAAATTCCATATGGTCCCCCCTATGGAAATTTTGAAAAATTTTCAAAAAATTTTTTTTTTTTCTAAAATGAGTTGGGGATGTAGATTATGTCGCAAAACACATTTTGCTGAAAATTTGAGAAAAAAAAGATTCATAGGGTCCCCCCTATGGAAAAGTTCAAAAATTTTCGAAAAAAACTGTTTCATTTAAAATGAATTGGGCGACGCAGATTATGTCGCGGATCACATTTTGCTGAAAATTTGAGAGTTCCAGCTGTCTCCGTTCAGAAGTTACAGCCGTTCAAAGATGTCGAAGTCAAACAAAATTCCATATGGTCCCCCCTATGGAAATTTTGAAAAATTTTGAAAAATTTTTTTTTCTTCTAAAATGAATTGGGCGACGCAGATTATGTCGCGGATCACATTTTGCTGAAAATTTGAGAGTTCCAGCTGTCTCCGTTCAGAAGTTACAGCCGTTCAAAGATATCGAAGTCAAACAAAATTCCATATGGTCCCCCCTATGGAAATTTTGAAAAATTTTCAAAAAAAATTTTTTCTTCTAAAATGAGTTGGGGATGTAGATTATGTCGCAAAACACATTTTGCTGAAAATTTGAGAAAAAAAAAGATTCATAGGGTCCCCCCTATGGAAAAGTTCAAAAATTTTCGAAAAAAACTTTTTCATCTAAAATGAATTGGGCGACGCAGATTATGTCGCGGATCACATTTTGCTGAAAATTTGAGAGTTCCAGCTGTCTCCGTTCAGAAGTTACAGCCGTTCAAAGATGTCGAAGTCAAACAAAATTCCATATGGTCCCCCCTATGGAAATTAAAATGAATTGGGCGACGCAGATTATGTCGCGGATCACATTTTGCTGAAAATTTGAGAGTTCCAGCTGTCTCCGTTCAGAAGTTACAGCCGTTCAAAGATGTCGAAGTCAAACAAAATTCCATATGGTCCCCCCTATGGAAATTTTGAAAAATTTTCAAAAAAATTTTTTTTTTTCTAAAATGAGTTGGGGATGTAGATTATGTCGCAAAACACATTTTGCTGAAAATTTGAGAAAAAAAGATTCATAGGGTCCCCCCTATGGAAAAGTTCAAAAATTTTCGAAAAAAACTGTTTCATCTAAAATGAATTGGGCGACGCAGATTATGTCGCGGATCACATTTTGCTGAAAATTTGAGAGTTCCAGCTGTCTCCGTTCAGAAGTTACAGCCGTTCAAAGATGTCGAAGTCAAACAAAATTCCATATGGTCCCCCCTATGGAAATTTTGAAAAATTTTGAAAAATTTTTTTTTCTTCTAAAATGAATTGGGCGACGCAGATTATGTCGCGGATCACATTTTGCTGAAAATTTGAGAGTTCCAGCTGTCTCCGTTCAGAAGTTACAGCCGTTCAAAGATGTCGAAGTCAAACAAAATTCCATATGGTCCCCCCTATGGAAATTTTGAAAAATTTTCAAAAAAAAATTTTTCTTCTAAAATGAATTGGGCGACGCAGATTATGTCGCGGATCACATTTTGCTGAAAATTTGAGAGTTCCAGCTGTCTCCGTTCAGAAGTTACAGCCGTTCAAAGATGTCGAAGTCAAACAAAATTCCATATGGTCCCCCCTATGGAAATTTTGAAAAATTTTCAAAAAATTTTTTTTTTTTCTAAAATGAGTTGGGGATGTAGATTATGTCGCAAAACACATTTTGCTGAAAATTTGAGAAAAAAAAGATTCATAGGGTCCCCCCTATGGAAAAGTTCAAAAATTTTCGAAAAAAACTGTTTCATTTAAAATGAATTGGGCGACGCAGATTATGTCGCGGATCACATTTTGCTGAAAATTTGAGAGTTCCAGCTGTCTCCGTTCAGAAGTTACAGCCGTTCAAAGATGTCGAAGTCAAACAAAATTCCATATGGTCCCCCCTATGGAAATTTTGAAAAATTTTGAAAAATTTTTTTTTCTTCTAAAATGAATTGGGCGACGCAGATTATGTCGCGGATCACATTTTGCTGAAAATTTGAGAGTTCCAGCTGTCTCCGTTCAGAAGTTACAGCCGTTCAAAGATGTCGAAGTCAAACAAAATTCCATATGGTCCCCCCTATGGAAATTTTGAAAAATTTTCAAAAAAAATTTTTTCTTCTAAAATGAGTTGGGGATGTAGATTATGTCGCAAAACACATTTTGCTGAAAATTTGAGAAAAAAAAAGATTCATAGGGTCCCCCCTATGGAAAAGTTCAAAAATTTTCGAAAAAAACTTTTTCATCTAAAATGAATTGGGCGACGCAGATTATGTCGCGGATCACATTTTGCTGAAAATTTGAGAGTTCCAGCTGTCTCCGTTCAGAAGTTACAGCCGTTCAAAGATGTCGAAGTCAAACAAAATTCCATATGGTCCCCCCTATGGAAATTTTGAAAAATTTTCAAAAAAATTTTTTTCTTCTAAAATGAGTTGGGGATGTAGATTATGTCGCAAAACACATTTTGCTGAAAATTTGAGAAAAAAAAGATTCATAGGGTCCCCCCTATGGAAAAGTTCAAAAATTTTCGAAAAAAACTTTTTCATCTAAAATGAATTGGGCGACGCAGATTATGTCGCGGATCACATTTTGCTGAAAATTTGAGAGTTCCAGCTGTCTCCGTTCAGAAGTTACAGCCGTTCAAAGATGTCGAAGTCAAACAAAATTCCATATGGTCCCCCCTATGGAAATTTTGAAAAATTTTCAAAAAAATTTTTTTTTTTCTAAAATGAGTTGGGGATGTAGATTATGTCGCAAAACACATTTTGCTGAAAATTTGAGAAAAAAAGATTCATAGGGTCCCCCCTATGGAAAAGTTCAAAAATTTTCGAAAAAAACTGTTTCATCTAAAATGAATTGGGCGACGCAGATTATGTCGCGGATCACATTTTGCTGAAAATTTGAGAGTTCCAGCTGTCTCCGTTCAGAAGTTACAGCCGTTCAAAGATGTCGAAGTCAAACAAAATTCCATATGGTCCCCCCTATGGAAATTTTGAAAAATTTTGAAAAAATTTTTTTTCTTCTAAAATGAATTGGGCGACGCAGATTATGTCGCGGATCACATTTTGCTGAAAATTTGAGAGTTCCAGCTGTCTCCGTTCAGAAGTTACAGCCGTTCAAAGATGTCGAAGTCAAACAAAATTCCATATGGTCCCCCCTATGGAAATTTTGAAAAATTTTCAAAAAATTTTTTTTTTTTCTAAAATGAGTTGGGGATGTAGATTATGTCGCAAAACACATTTTGCTGAAAATTTGAGAAAAAAAAGATTCATAGGGTCCCCCCTATGGAAAAGTTCAAAAATTTTCGAAAAAAACTGTTTCATTTAAAATGAATTGGGCGACGCAGATTATGTCGCGGATCACATTTTGCTGAAAATTTGAGAGTTCCAGCTGTCTCCGTTCAGAAGTTACAGCCGTTCAAAGATGTCGAAGTCAAACAAAATTCCATATGGTCCCCCCTATGGAAATTTTGAAAAATTTTGAAAAAATTTTTTTTCTTCTAAAATGAATTGGGCGACGCAGATTATGTCGCGGATCACATTTTGCTGAAAATTTGAGAGTTCCAGCTGTCTCCGTTCAGAAGTTACAGCCGTTCAAAGATGTCGAAGTCAAACAAAATTCCATATGGTCCCCCCTATGGGAATTTTGAAAAATTTTGAAAAATTTTTTTTTCTTCTAAAATGAATTGGGCGACGCAGATTATGTCGCGGATCACATTTTGCTGAAAATTTGAGAGTTCCAGCTGTCTCCGGTGAGAAGTTACAGCCGTTCAAAGATGTCGAAGTCAAACAAAATTCCATATGGTCCCCCCTATGGAAATTTTGAAAAATTTTCAAAAAAAATTTTTTTTTCTAAAATGAATTGGGCGACGCAGATTATGTCGCGGATCACATTTTGCTGAAAATTTGAGAGTTCCAGCTGTCTCCGTTCAGAAGTTACAGCCGTTCAAAGATGTCGAAGTCAAACAAAATTCCATATGGTCCCCCCTATGGGAATTTTGAAAAATTTTGAAAAATTTTTTTTTTCTTCTAAAATGAATTGGGCGACGCAGATTATGTCGCGGATCACATTTTGCTGAAAATTTGAGAGTTCCAGCTGTCTCCGGTGAGAAGTTACAGCCGTTCAAAGATGTCGAAGTCAAACAAAATTCCATATGGTCCCCCCTATGGAAATTTTGAAAAATTTTCAAAAAAAATTTTTTTTTCTAAAATGAATTGGGCGACGCAGATTATGTCGCGGATCACATTTTGCTGAAAATTTGAGAGTTCCAGCTGTCTCCGGTGAGAAAATACAGCCGTTCAAAGATGTCGAAGTCAAACAAAATTCCATATGGTCCCCCCTATGGAAATTTTGAAAAATTTTTCTTCTAAAATGAATTGGGCGACGCAGATTATGTCGCGGATCACATTTTGCTGAAAATTTGAGAGTTCCAGCTGTCTCCGTTCAGAAGTTACAGCCGTTCAAAGATGTCGAAGTCAAACAAAATTCCATATGGTCCCCCCTATGGAAATTTTGAAAAATTTTCAAAAAAAAATTTTTCTTCTAAAATGAATTGGGCGACGCAGATTATGTCGCGGATCACATTTTGCTGAAAATTTGAGAGTTCCAGCTGTCTCCGTTCAGAAGTTACAGCCGTTCAAAGATGTCGAAGTCAAACAAAATTCCATATGGTCCCCCCTATGGAAATTTTGAAAAATTTTCAAAAAAAAATTTTTCTTCTAAAATGAATTGGGCGACGCAGATTATGTCGCGGATCACATTTTGCTGAAAATTTGAGAGTTCCAGCTGTCTCCGTTCAGAAGTTACAGCCGTTCAAAGATGTCGAAGTCAAACAAAATTCCATATGGTCCCCCCTATGGGAATTTTGAAAAATTTTGAAAAATTTTTTTTTTCTTCTAAAATGAATTGGGCGACGCAGATTATGTCGCGGATCACATTTTGCTGAAAATTTGAGAGTTCCAGCTGTCTCCGGTGAGAAGTTACAGCCGTTCAAAGATGTCGAAGTCAAACAAAATTCCATATGGTCCCCCCTATGGAAATTTTGAAAAATTTTCAAAAAAAATTTTTTTTTCTAAAATGAATTGGGCGACGCAGATTATGTCGCGGATCACATTTTGCTGAAAATTTGAGAGTTCCAGCTGTCTCCGGTGAGAAAATACAGCCGTTCAAAGATGTCGAAGTCAAACAAAATTCCATATGGTCCCCCCTATGGAAATTTTGAAAAATTTTTCTTCTAAAATGAATTGGGCGACGCAGATTATGTCGCGGATCACATTTTGCTGAAAATTTGAGAGTTCCAACTGTCTCCGTTCAGAAGTTACAGCCGTTCAAAGATGTCGAAGTCAAACAAAATTCCATATGGTCCCCCCTATGGAAATTTTGAAAAATTTTCAAAAAAAAATTTTTCTTTTAAAATGAATTGGGCGACGCAGATTATGTCGCGGATCACATTTTGCTTAAAATTTGAGAGTTCCAGCTGTCTCCGTTCAGAAGTTACAGCCGTTCAAAGATGTCGAAGTCAAACAAAATTCCATATGGTCCCCCCTATGGGAATTTTGAAAAATTTTGAAAAATTTTTTTTTTCTTCTAAAATGAATTGGGCGACGCAGATTATGTCGCGGATCACATTTTGCTGAAAATTTGAGAGTTCCAGCTGTCTCCGGTGAGAAGTTACAGCCGTTCAAAGATGTCGAAGTCAAACAAAATTCCATATGGTCCCCCCTATGGAAATTTTGAAAAATTTTCAAAAAAAAATTTTTTTTCTAAAATGAATTGGGCGACGCAGATTATGTCGCGGATCACATTTTGCTGAAAATTTGAGAGTTCCAGCTGTCTCCGGTGAGAAAATACAGCCGTTCAAAGATGTCGAAGTCAAACAAAATTCCATATGGTCCCCCCTATGGAAATTTTGAAAAATTTTTCTTCTAAAATGAATTGGGCGACGCAGATTATGTCGCGGATCACATTTTGCTGAAAATTTGAGAGTTCCAGCTGTCTCCGTTCAGAAGTTACAGCCGTTCAAAGATGTCGAAGTCAAACAAAATTCCATATGGTCCCCCCTATGGAAATTTTGAAAAATTTTCAAAAAAAAATTTTTCTTCTAAAATGAATTGGGCGACGCAGATTATGTCGCGGATCACATTTTGCTGAAAATTTGAGAGTTCCAGCTGTCTCCGTTCAGAAGTTACAGCCGTTCAAAGATGTCGAAGTCAAACAAAATTCCATATGGTCCCCCCTATGGAAATTTTGAAAAATTTTCAAAAATTTTTTTTTCTTCTAAAATGAATTGGGCGACGCAGATTATGTCGCGGATCACATTTTGCTGAAAATTTGAGAGTTCCAGCTGTCTCCGGTGAGAAGTTACAGCCGTTCAAAGATGTCGAAGTCAAACAAAATTCCATATGGTCCCCCCTATGGAAATTTTGAAAAATTTTCAAAAACAATTTTTTCTTCTAAAATGAGTTGGGGATGTAGATTATGTCGCAAAACACATTTTGCTGAAAATTTGAGAAAAAAAAGATTCATAGGGTCCCCCCTATGGAAAAGTTCAAAAATTTTCGAAAAAAAACTTTTTTATCTAAAATGAATTGGGCGACGCAGATTATGTCGCGGATCACATTTTGCTGAAAATTTGAGAGTTCCAGCTGTCTCCGTTCAGAAGTTACAGCCGTTCAAAGATGTCGAAGTCAAACAAAATTCCATATGGTCCCCCCTATGGAAATTTTGAAAAATTTTGAAAAATTTTTTTTTCTTCTAAAATGAATTGGGCGACGCAGATTATGTCGCGGATCACATTTTGCTGAAAATTTGAGAGTTCCAGCTGTCTCCGGTGAGAAGTTACAGCCGTTCAAAGATGTCGAAGTCAAACAAAATTCCATATGGTCCCCCCTATGGAAATTTTGATAAATTTTCAAAAAAAAATTTTTCTTCTAAAATGAATTGGGCGACGCAGATTATGTCGTGGATCACATTTTGCTGAAAATTTGAGAGTTCCAGCTGTCTCCGGTGAGAAAATACAGCCGTTCAAAGATGTCGAAGTCAAACAAAATTCCATATGGTCCCCCCTATGGAAATTTTGAAAAATTTTCAAAAAAATTTTTTTTTTCTAAAATGAATTGGGCGACGCAGATTATGTCGCGGATCACATTTTGCTGAAAATTTGAGAGTTCCAGCTGTCTCCGGTGAGAAGTTACAGCCGTTCAAAGATGTCGAAGTCAAACAAAATTCCATATGGTCCCCCCTATGGAAATTTTGAAAAATTTTCAAAAAAAATTTTTTCTTCTAAAATGAATTGGGCGACGCAGATTATGTTGCGGATCACATTTTGCTGAAAATTTGAGAGTTCCAGCTGTCTCCGTTCAGAAGTTACAGCCGTTCAAAGATGTCGAAGTCAAACAAAATTCCATATGGTCCCCCCTATGGAAGTTTCGAAAAATTTTCAAAAAACATTTTTTTTTCTAAAATGAATTGGGCGACGCAGATTATGTCGCGGATCACATTTTGCTGAAAATTTGAGAGTTCCAGCTGTCTCTGTTCAGAAGTTACAGCCGTTCAAAGATGTCGAAGTCAAACAAAATTCCATATGGTCCCCCCTATGGAAATTTTGAAAAATTTTCAAAAAAAATTTTTTTTTCTAAAATGAATTGGGCGACGCAGATTATGTTGCGGATCACATTTTGCTGAAAATTTGAGAGTTCCAGCTGTCTCCGTTCAGAAGTTACAGCCGTTCAAAGATGTCGAAGTCAAACAAAATTCCATATGGTCCCCCCTATGGAAATTTTGAAAAATTTTCAAAAAAAAATTTTTCTTCTAAAATGAATTGGGCGACGCAGATTATGTCGCGGATCACATTTTGCTGAAAATTTGAGAGTTCCAGCTGTCTCCGTTCAGAAGTTACAGCCGTTCAAAGATGTCGAAGTCAAACAAAATTCCATATGGTCCCCCTATGGAAATTTTGAAAAATTTTCAAAAAAAAATTTTTCTTCTAAAATGAATTGGGCGACGCAGATTATGTCGCGGATCACATTTTGCTGAAAATTTGAGAGTTCCAGCTGTCTCCGGTGAGAAAATACAGCCGTTCAAAGATGTCGAAGTCAAACAAAATTCCATATGGTCCCCCCCCCTATGGAAATTTTGAAAAATTTTCAAAAAAATTTTTTTTTTCTAAAATGAATTGGGCGACGCAGATTATGTCGCGGATCACATTTTGCTGAAAATTTGAGAGTTCCAGCTGTCTCCGGTGAGAAGTTACAGCCGTTCAAAGATGTCGAAGTCAAACAAAATTCCATATGGTCCCCCCTATGGAAATTTTGAAAAATTTTCAAAAAAAAATTTTTCTTCTAAAATGAATTGGGCGACGCAGATTATGTCGCGGATCACATTTTGCTGAAAATTTGAGAGTTCCAGCTGTCTCCGTTCAGAAGTTACAGCCGTTCAAAGATGTCGAAGTCAAACAAAATTCCATATGGTCCCCCCTATGGAAATTTTGAAAAATTTTGAAAAATTTTTTTTTCTTCTAAAATGAATTGGGCGACGCAGATTATGTCGCGGATCACATTTTGCTGAAAATTTGAGAGTTCCAGCTGTCTCCGTTCAGAAGTTACAGCCGTTCAAAGATGTCGAAGTCAAACAAAATTCCATATGGTCCCCCCTATGGAAATTTTGAAAAATTTTGAAAATTTTTTTTTTCTTCTAAAATGAATTGGGCGACGCAGATTATGTCGCGGATCACATTTTGCTGAAAATTTGAGAGTTCCAGCTGTCTCCGGTGAGAAGTTACAGCCGTTCAAAGATGTCGAAGTCAAACAAAATTCCATATGGTCCCCCCTATGGAAATTTTGATAAATTTTCAAAAAAAAATTTTTCTTCTAAAATGAATTGGGCGACGCAGATTATGTCGCGGATCACATTTTGCTGAAAATTTGAGAGTTCCAGCTGTCTCCGGTGAGAAAATACAGCCGTTCAAAGATGTCGAAGTCAAACAAAATTCCATATGGTCCCCCCTATGGAAATTTTGAAAAATTTTCAAAAAAATTTTTTTTTTCTAAAATGAATTGGGCGACGCAGATTATGTCGCGGATCACATTTTGCTGAAAATTTGAGAGTTCCAGCTGTCTCCGGTGAGAAGTTACAGCCGTTCAAAGATGTCGAAGTCAAACAAAATTCCATATGGTCCTCCCTATGGAAATTTTGAAAAATTTTCAAAAAAAATTTTTTCTTCTAAAATGAATTGGGCGACGCAGATTATGTTGCGGATCACATTTTGCTGAAAATTTGAGAGTTCCAGCTGTCTCCGTTCAGAAGTTACAGCCGTTCAAAGATGTCGAAGTCAAACAAAATTCCATATGGTCGCCCCTATGGAAGTTTCGAAAAATTTTCAAAAAACATTTTTTTTCTAAAATGAATTGGGCGACGCAGATTATGTCGCGGATCACATTTTGCTGAAAATTTGAGAGTTCCAGCTGTCTCCGTTCAGAAGTTACAGCCGTTCAAAGATGTCGAAGTCAAACAAAATTCCATATGGTCCCCCCTATGGAAGTTTCGAAAAATTTTCAAAAAAAAATTTTTTTCTAAAATGAATTGGGCGACGCAGATTATGTCGCGGATCACATTTTGCTGAAAATTTGAGAGTTCCAGCTGTCTCCGTTCAGAAGTTACAGCCGTTCAAAGATGTCGAAGTCAAACAAAATTCCATATGGTCCCCCCTATGGAAATTTTGAAAAATTTTCAAAAAAAAATTTTTTTTCTAAAATGAATTGGGCGACGCAGATTATGTTGCGGATCACATTTTGCTGAAAATTTGAGAGTTCCAGCTGTCTCCGTTCAGAAGTTACAGCCGTTCAAAGATGTCGAAGTCAAACAAAATTCCATATGGTCGCCCCTATGGAAGTTTCGAAAAATTTTCAAAAAACATTTTTTTTCTAAAATGAATTGGGCGACGCAGATTATGTCGCGGATCACATTTTGCTGAAAATTTGAGAGTTCCAGCTGTCTCCGTTCAGAAGTTACAGCCGTTCAAAGATGTCGAAGTCAAACAAAATTCCATATGGTCCCCCCTATGGAAGTTTCGAAAAATTTTCAAAAAAAATTTTTTTTCTAAAATGAATTGGGCGACGCAGATTATGTCGCGGATCACATTTTGCTGAAAATTTGAGAGTTCCAGCTGTCTCCGTTCAGAAGTTACAGCCGTTCAAAGATGTCGAAGTCAAACAAAATTCCATATGGTCCCCCCTATGGAAATTTTGAAAAATTTTGAAAAATTTTTTTTTCTTCTAAAATGAATTGGGCGACGCAGATTATGTCGCGGATCACATTTTGCTGAAAATTTGAGAGTTCCAGCTGTCTCCGGTGAGAAGTTACAGCCGTTCAAAGATGTCGAAGTCAAACAAAATTCCATATGGTCGCCCCTATGGAAGTTTCGAAAAATTTTCAAAAAACATTTTTTTTCTAAAATGAATTGGGCGACGCAGATTATGTCGCGGATCACATTTTGCTGAAAATTTGAGAGTTCCAGCTGTCTCCGTTCAGAAGTTACAGCCGTTCAAAGATGTCGAAGTCAAACAAAATTCCATATGGTCCCCCCTATGGAAGTTTCGAAAAATTTTCAAAAAAAAATTTTTTTCTAAAATGAATTGGGCGACGCAGATTATGTCGCGGATCACATTTTGCTGAAAATTTGAGAGTTCCAGCTGTCTCCGTTCAGAAGTTACAGCCGTTCAAAGATGTCGAAGTCAAACAAAATTCCATATGGTCCCCCCTATGGAAGTTTCGAAAAATTTTCAAAAAAAAATTTTTTTCTAAAATGAATTGGGCGACGCAGATTATGTCGCGGATCACATTTTGCTGAAAATTTGAGAGTTCCAGCTGTCTCCGTTCAGAAGTTACAGCCGTTCAAAGATGTCGAAGTCAAACAAAATTCCATATGGTCGCCCCTATGGAAGTTTCGAAAAATTTTCAAAAAACATTTTTTTTCTAAAATGAATTGGGCGACGCAGATTATGTCGCGGATCACATTTTGCTGAAAATTTGAGAGTTCCAGCTGTCTCCGTTCAGAAGTTACAGCCGTTCAAAGATGTCGAAGTCAAACAAAATTCCATATGGTCCCCCCTATGGAAGTTTCGAAAAATTTTCAAAAAAAAATTTTTTTCTAAAATGAATTGGGCGACGCAGATTATGTCGCGGATCACATTTTGCTGAAAATTTGAGAGTTCCAGCTGTCTCCGTTCAGAAGTTACAGCCGTTCAAAGATGTCGAAGTCAAACAAAATTCCATATGGTCCCCCCTATGGAAATTTTGAAAAATTTTCAAAAAAAAATTTTTTTTCTAAAATGAATTGGGCGACGCAGATTATGTTGCGGATCACATTTTGCTGAAAATTTGAGAGTTCCAGCTGTCTCCGTTCAGAAGTTACAGCCGTTCAAAGATGTCGAAGTCAAACAAAATTCCATATGGTCGCCCCTATGGAAGTTTCGAAAAATTTTCAAAAAACATTTTTTTTCTAAAATGAATTGGGCGACGCAGATTATGTCGCGGATCACATTTTGCTGAAAATTTGAGAGTTCCAGCTGTCTCCGTTCAGAAGTTACAGCCGTTCAAAGATGTCGAAGTCAAACAAAATTCCATATGGTCCCCCCTATGGAAGTTTCGAAAAATTTTCAAAAAAAAATTTTTTTCTAAAATGAATTGGGCGACGCAGATTATGTCGCGGATCACATTTTGCTGAAAATTTGAGAGTTCCAGCTGTCTCCGTTCAGAAGTTACAGCCGTTCAAAGATGTCGAAGTCAAACAAAATTCCATATGGTCCCCCCTATGGAAATTTTGAAAAATTTTGAAAAATTTTTTTTTCTTCTAAAATGAATTGGGCGACGCAGATTATGTCGCGGATCACATTTTGCTGAAAATTTGAGAGTTCCAGCTGTCTCCGGTGAGAAGTTACAGCCGTTCAAAGATGTCGAAGTCAAACAAAATTCCATATGGTCCCCCCTATGGAAATTTTGAAAAATTTTTTCTTCTAAAATGAATTGGGCGACGCAGATTATGTTGCGGATCACATTTTGCTGAAAATTTGAGAGTTCCAGCTGTCTCCGTTCAGAAGTTACAGCCGTTCAAAGATGTCGAAGTCAAACAAAATTCCATATGGTCCCCCCTATGGAAGTTTCGAAAAATTTTCAAAAAACATTTTTTTTTCTAAAATGAATTGGGCGACGCAGATTATGTCGCGGATCACATTTTGCTGAAAATTTGAGAGTTCCAGCTGTCTCCGTTCAGAAGTTACAGCCGTTCAAAGATGTCGAAGTCAAACAAAATTCCATATGGTCCCCCCTATGGAAATTTTGAAAAATTTTCAAAAAAATTTTTTTTTTCTAAAATGAATTGGGCGACGCAGATTATGTTGCGGATCACATTTTGCTGAAAATTTGAGAGTTCCAGCTGTCTCCGTTCAGAAGTTACAGCCGTTCAAAGATGTCGAAGTCAAACAAAATTCCATATGGTCCCCCCTATGGAAGTTTCGAAAAATTTTCAAAAAAAAATTTTTTTCTAAAATGAATTGGGCGACGCAGATTATGTCGCGGATCACATTTTGCTGAAAATTTGAGAGTTCCAGCTGTCTCCGTTCAGAAGTTACAGCCGTTCAAAGATGTCGAAGTCAAACAAAATTCCATATGGTCCCCCCTATGGAAATTTAGAAAAATTTTGAAAAATTTTTTTTTCTTCTAAAATGAATTGGGCGACGCAGATTATGTCGCGGATCACATTTTGCTGAAAATTTGAGAGTTCCAGCTGTCTCCGGTGAGAAGTTACAGCCGTTCAAAGATGTCGAAGTCAAACAAAATTCCATATGGTCCCCCCTATGAAAATTTTGAAAAATTTTCAAAAAAAATTTTTTTTCTAAAATGAATTGGGCGACGCAGATTATGTCGCGGATCACATTTTGCTGAAAATTTGAGAGTTCCAGCTGTCTCCGGTGAGAAGTTACAGCCGTTCAAAGATGTCGAAGTCAAACAAAATTCCATATGGTCCCCCCTATGGAAATTTTGAAAAATTTTCACAAAAAAATTGTTCTTCTAAAATGAATTGGGCGACGCAGATTATGTTGCGGATCACATTTTGCTGAAAATTTGAGAGTTCCAGCTGTCTCCGTTCAGAAGTTACAGCCGTTCAAAGATGTCGAAGTCAAACAAAATTCCATATGGTCCCCCCTATGGAAGTTTCGAAAAATTTTCAAAAAAAAATTTTTTTCTAAAATGAATTGGGCGACGCAGATTATGTCGCGGATCACATTTTGCTGAAAATTTGAGAGTTCCAGCTGTCTCCGTTCAGAAGTTACAGCCGTTCAAAGATGTCGAAGTCAAACAAAATTCCATATGGTCCCTCCTATGGAAATTTTGAAAAATTTTCAAAAAAAATTTTTTTTTCTAAAATGAATTGGGCGACGCAGATTATGTCGCGGATCACATTTTGCTGAAAATTTGAGAGTTCCAGCTGTCTCCGGTGAGAAGTTACAGCCGTTCAAAGATGTCGAAGTCAAACAAAATTCCATATGGTCCCCCCTATGGAAATTTTGAAAAATTTTCAAAAAAAATTTTTTCTTCTAAAATGAGTTGGGGATGTAGATTATGTCGCAAAACACATTTTGCTGAAAATTTGAGAAAAAAAAGATTCATAGGGTCCCCCCTATGGAAATTTTGAAAAATTTTCAACAAAAAAATTTTCTTCTTAAATGAATTGGGCGACGCAGATTATGTCGCGGATCACATTTTGCTGAAAATTTGAGAGTTCCAGCTGTCTCCGTTCAGAAGTTACAGCCGTTCAAAGATGTCGAAGTCAAACAAAATTCCATATGGTCCCTCCTATGGAAATTTTGAAAAATTTTCAAAAAATTTTTTTTTTTCTAAAATGAATTGGGCGACGCAGATTATGTCGCGGATCACATTTTGCTGAAAATTTGAGAGTTCCAGCTGTCTCCGGTGAGAAGTTACAGCCGTTCAAAGATGTCGAAGTCAAACAAAATTCCATATGGTCCCTCCTATGGAAATTTTGAAAAATTTTCAAAAAAAATTTTTTTTTCTAAAATGAATTGGGCGACGCAGATTATGTCGCGGATCACATTTTGCTGAAAATTTGAGAGTTCCAGCTGTCTCCGGTGAGAAGTTACAGCCGTTCAAAGATGTCGAAGTCAAACAAAATTCCATATGGTCCCCCCTATGGAAGTTTCGAAAAATTTTCAAAAAAAAATTTTTTTCTAAAATGAATTGGGCGACGCAGATTATGTCGCGGATCACATTTTGCTGAAAATTTGAGAGTTCCAGCTGTCTCCGTTCAGAAGTTACAGCCGTTCAAAGATGTCGAAGTCAAACAAAATTCCATATGGTCCCCCCTATGGAAGTTTCGAAAAATTTTCAAAAAAAAATTTTTTTCTAAAATGAATTGGGCGACGCAGATTATGTCGCGGATCACATTTTGCTGAAAATTTGAGAGTTCCAGCTGTCTCCGGTGAGAAGTTACAGCCGTTCAAAGATGTCGAAGTCAAACAAAATTCCATATGGTCCCCCCTATGGAAATTTTGAAAAATTTTCAAAAAAAATTTTTTCTTCTAAAATGAGTTGGGGATGTAGATTATGTCGCAAAACACATTTGCTGAAAATTTGAGAAAAAAAAGATTCATAGGGTCCCCCCTATGGAAATTTTGAAAAATTTTCAACAAAAAAATTTTCTTCTTAAATGAATTGGGCGACGCAGATTATGTCGCGGATCACATTTTGCTGAAAATTTGAGAGTTCCAGCTGTCTCCGTTCAGAAGTTACAGCCGTTCAAAGATGTCGAAGTCAAACAAAATTCCATATGGTCCCCCCTATGGAAATTTTGAAAAATTTTCAACAAAAAAATTTTCTTCTTAAATGAATTGGGCGACACAGATTATGTCGCGGATCACATTTTGCTGAAAATTTGAGAGTTCCAGCTGTCTCCGTTCAGAAGTTACAGCCGTTCAAAGATGTCGAAGTCAAACAAAATTCCATATGGTCCCCCCTATGGAAATTTTGAAAAATTTTCAACAAAAAAATTTTCTTCTTAAATGAATTGGGCGACGCAGATTATGTCGCGGATCACATTTTGCTGAAAATTTGAGAGTTCCAGCTGTCTCCGTTCAGAAGTTACAGCCGTTCATAGATGTCGAAGTCAAACAAAATTCCATATGGTCCCCCCTATGGAAATTTTGAAAAATTTTCAAAAAAAAATTTTTCTTCTAAAATGAATTGGGCGACGCAGATTATGTCGCGGATCACATTTTGCTGAAAATTTGAGAGTTCCAGCTGTCTCCGTTCAGAAGTTACAGCCGTTCAAAGATGTCGAAGTCAAACAAAATTCCATATGGTCCCCCCTATGGAAATTTTGAAAAATTTTCAAAAAAAAATTTTTCTTCTAAAATGAATTGGGCGACGCAGATTATGTCGCGGATCACATTTTGCTGAAAATTTGAGAGTTCCAGCTGTCTCCGTTCAGAAGTTACAGCCGTTCAAAGATGTCGAAGTCAAACAAAATTCCATATGGTCCCCCCTATGGAAATTTTGAAAAATTTTCAAAAAAATTTTTTTCTAAAATGACTTGGGGATGTAGATTATGTCGCAAATCACATTTTGCTGAAAATTTTAGAAAAAAAAGATTCATAGGGTCCCCCCTTTGGAAAAGTTCAAAAATTTTCGAAAAAAACTTTTTCATCTAAAATGAATTGGGCGACGCAGATTATGTCGCGGATCACATTTTGCTGAAAATTTGAGAGTTCCAGCTGTCTCCGTTCAGAAGTTACAGCCGTTCAAAGATGTCGAAGTCAAACAAAATTCCATATGGTCCCCCCTATGGAAATTTTGAAAAATTTTCGAAAAAAAACTTTTTTTTCTAAAATGAGTTGGGGATGTAGATTATGTCGCAAAACACATTTTGCTGAAAATTTGAGAAAAAAAAGATTCATAGGGTCCCCCCTATGGAAAAGTTCAAAAATTTTCGAAAAAACCTTTTTCATCTAAAATGAATTGGGCGACGCAGATTATGTCGCGGATCACATTTTGCTGAAAATTTGAGAGTTCCAGCTGTCTCCGTTCAGAAGTTACAGCCGTTCAAAGATGTATCCGAAGTCAAACAAAATTCCATAGGGTCCCCCCTATGGAAAGTTCAAAAATTTTCGAAAAAAACTTGGGCGAATTGCGCGACGCAGATTATGTCGCGGATCACATTTTGCTGAAAATTTGAGAGTTCCAGCTGTCTCCGTTCAGAAGTTACAGCCGTTCAAAGATTTTCATTTCAAATTAGTCGTGATTGGTCGGTATCTAAACAATCCTTTACACAATGCTGCAAAATTTAAAAAAAAAAAAAAAAAACAATTTTAAAAATCAATATACGACTAGAAAGTCTGCAGCTAGCAGGAGGCGATTAGAAAGTTCCTTTGTTGTAAAGGATTCAACAGAATTTTTAACTCTGACGCCGGCAAATTACACTGACACAAAAATACAGCTGGATTGGGGAGATTGCAGAACTAAAATTTCATTTCGAAAATATTTAAACCGAAGTATCAATTGAGGAACAGATAACAGCGATTCCAGTCTGTGGACGCAGCCTTATGTGAAAT
This sequence comes from Microchrysa polita, assembly GCA_949715475.1. Lineage (NCBI taxonomy): Eukaryota > Metazoa > Arthropoda > Insecta > Diptera > Stratiomyidae > Microchrysa > Microchrysa polita. The sequence continues at coordinate 24,126,028 of OX454419.1, read as the reverse complement.
AAATTAAGAAAGGACCCACGCATTGAGTCCGAAAACAAAAAATTTAACGAACGTTAATTATTTGAAAAAATATGCCCAATTCTTTGGCAATGTAATGCATTAGCATGGCATCTAGCGTGAAAAGTACCAATTGTTGAGTCGGTATGCATTTCTTGGAGACCTGCATGCAGCAAAATTACATATATACTTTTTCCAAAACGCAGAATTTCCGATTTCTGCGTGAAAAGTTAATACCCGGTCAATCACAATTAATATGGTTTAGCAGTCCTCTTTTTAAAACGATAGAAGTGTAAAAAGCTTTAATTATACCGGATCACCAGAAAAAAACTACCAAAACAACAGCCACCCCCCCAAACTACCTAAAACAAAAATTTAATTAAACACCCCCAAATTAAATTGAAATTCCAAACCAAATCTAAATTAAATCGTATATATATCTACCCAACAGACCACCTCTATTAGCCCTGACTACACTAAAGATGTCTTTAGAATTTATTTGTGTGGCTGGACCTCAATTACATTAGTCGGACAAAACTTCTCCGTAGTCGATCATTTGTCTTAATGAAATGAATTACCCCGGCACAAGTCTTTTAAAATTGAAATCTTAAAGGGATAATCCCTGACAGAACAATCATTTATCACCTTGTGCGCGCCCCCATGATGAACGTTACATGATTTTTGGGGCTATGTATTTCACAAGGACCCCATGGGACTGTATACAACCGACAGAACAGACGATTGTCATGTCAAAAGGCGAACACAAGAAGTCATGTCAAATGAAATGTATATACGAGAGTACTACATCGAAGAATAGTCGAAGGACATTCTGGTAATCTGATATTGCCTTGAATTCTTGAAAACAACATTATAGCCAGCGGTTGGAGAAGACAAAGCATCCAAAAGCCTTAGAATGACAGCCAAATAATGTGTAACGGCTGCCAATGTTAAATGAATGTGTACAATTACAGAATACATACACGTATACGTAATGTATAGTCATATTCAGAAAATCTCTCAATTTACCCAAGCCGAAACGGACACAGATTTTAGGCAATTGCCCAAGCATATTTTCCGCATAATATTGATGGGCTTCGTCGGAAGCATTATACGAATGTCGGCTCGGAGCGAAAATCCATATTCACCTGGTCTAGCCGCCAGTGCTGAATTCGAATGGAAAACAACAGAACACAGAATTTATGAATATTGCTTCGCCAACCACCACGAGCTCTTCATTTGCACGCTCAACTGACCACGGTTTTTGAGTCTGGCTGGACTCATGGCTCGGAGTGTGCCATAGCCAACCTATAGCTCAGAGCCTTGGTTCCTGTATGTAGCTAACGTACTCGTAATCCTACACTCGTATAATTCGGCATTTATGTATATTTCTAAGTTTAATTCTGTTGATGTTGTTATTCTGGCGTTTCGTGCAAGCTTTTATTCTACATACCATATTCTTGCCGGTCACGGGTCATATAGAACATATGAATTCCCATATATGCACACATATGAACACTCATAGACTCAAATAGATGTTTTTATGACGTCACTTTATGGAAATCCAGAGAGCGGTCTAATTGACGAAATTCCGCCCTCAATCTGGCTTTGAAGGAAAAATTTCCACTTGAGAGATTTCATACTCCATACCTAGGTAGACGATGAGAGTATGGTCGCGTGCTGTAAAAAATATATGGCCACTACACCCAGAATGAAAATGATAGCGTAATTTGGGATTTTATGATGATGGACGTAGAGAAAATGAAAAGGAAGTTGTGTATTCAAGGTGAGTGCAGGTGAAATGGTCATTACATTATTCTCAATTCTATGTGTTATGATAGCGACTAAATAAAAAAAAAAAAATACCAGCACACACAGGGCTGCGCCCGCAATACGAGGGTTTTTTTGTTAGAATTTTTATACATAGTGAATATTTTTTGTACATATACATACGCTCCCAATCAATAGGATAGTTCCACTTGCAAAATGGCTGTATTTCGGTAAGTGATAAAGGTATTTTCTTCAAACTTGGTGACAATATTTTCAGTAGCCTGCTTGTTCTTTGCATAGCAGAAGGTCTAAAATCCGAAGTCCCGTTAGGATTTTCTTACGAGAATTCAGTAATAATCAGTTTTTCGTTTGCGTCGTCGTTGTTTTGTATCCGTCCAATCCGAGGCTTTTGCTTCAGGTTTCTTGACTTGAAGTTTAGGGTTTAATCGTTGGGTAAAGGCCATCATGGGCATGCCTCGAAGATGCTGCTTTAGTGGTTGAGTTAAACGTTTTCTGTCACCTATTACGTTAACCCGGGAACACTAATGTGAGTCATTTTGACGCATACGCCGCACATTACATTTTTCGTAGAAAAAGCGATACTCCCAACCGGGTTTCGCTACCCATGTTTTCCTTGAAAAATATGATCCCCACCGAATGTCGAAGGAAGCGGAGGGTTCTGACTTTATATATGGTAAGCAGCTATTCGTGTTTTTCTGTGACGTCGTTAGTAGTAGTAGTAGTAGTAGTAGTTATTATTATTACTAACGGTTATTACCGCCTATGTTTTACCTTACATACTTGCTTTCTGGGTGATATTTTACAGTCTATCCAATTATCAAACACACATTCTTATTATCCTTATATAAAATAAGTATTCCGAGGTTTTTGGCGCATCCTTTCATACTCTTCTCCTTGATATACCAAAGTTTCTGTAGTGAGTCAAAATGACTCATGGTTAGTAATAAGCGCCTAAAATTAAGGTTAGTGTTCCCGGGTTAAGTAACCTGAGACGCTGCAGATGTAAATACAGCACTCAGGCGCAGCGGTGCTTCTTCCAAATGTAGATGATTTGACTTAGCCGTTAGAGGTTTTACCCACTACCGAATAATTGTATCCAAACCGGAAATATAGCCAAGTAAATATTTAGTAAGGGCATTTCACAATGCAAGGGAAGCCTCTTAAGCATTTCATCAATGCATATCTTTTAACTTGATGAAACAATGAACATGAAATTTGGTGGAAATGCATAGAATGGTAATAGTTTTTGCTACAAATATTTTTGAAGTTTGTAGGACCAAGTTAACAGGGTGTCCCTGAATAGCTGCAAAAGTATACTTGTTCAATACTCATAGGAAAGCTTGTGTGGGCTCTTATGTCAAGAGACAAGCAAACCATCTACGAGGTATACCGTCAGGGGAGCACCTAGCCTTTCGGCCTTTATCTCCCGGTCCCGCTAAAATGTTTGGACCTTCGGCTTTTTACTGACAAGGTGTTGTTGTCAGACGGGGATTTCTCCATCCGGCGCATGCACACACCATCAGGAATCCAACCCCGGGATTGCATCACTAGCTGGATGACTTGGGTAACAACCTCCAGCCACTACGAGTCCAACACCTTGATGGGCAAGGACCATGGTCCCCTGGGCACACCCATCCCCGTAGTACACTATTCGCTAAAGTCTTCTCTATAGCAGGTGTGATCCTCCTTCGGCCCCCTATTGGTTAAGCCTTACGTCGAATTCGGACATGCACATCCCAGGCTCGTTGGACCTGTGACTACGAGCCTGTGTAGACACGTAGCGCTGCTTTTCACATCCAGGTGGCCCCTTCAGTTTACTAGTCAGCAATGCGACTCGGGCAGTGTGGTCATCAATCCACAAACTAGTTAGATATAGGCGCGTAGGCATTTTCCACCAAGGCCGTTCTCCCTAACTAGCCCCTTCTGGACTCGGGTTATGCGAAGCCGTCAACCCCGAAGCTCACACGATTTCCATAAGATGCATTCCCCCACCAGAGGACATCACAATCGTGCTTGGCATTTTGTGCTTCCCTCCCGCAAACTATGGGAGAAGGTAGGCACGCCGAGAGCCACCCGTACATAACTCAGGAGCACGGGACCGTTACCGCCCGAATGGTCTTTGTACAGATCCTTCTTCTTCTTGTAGCGGTGCAGAAAGGTGTGTAACCTCTGTGCATCTATGTGGGTACGATTTATGGTTCGTCAATGTTTGTGTCCGTGAGGTCTAAGGACAAAAACATAGCTGCTGCGATAGGGTTTTCCCACAGTGATATAGGGGTAAGATCAGTGGGCGCAGCGGGGCATTGAAACAAATGGCCCACATCATGAGGAGTACCATTGCAGTTTGGACAGATGTTTTGGATGTCCGGGTTTATGCGAGAAAGGTACGAATTAAGGCGTGAACAAAAGCCCGACCGAAGTTGAGCTAGTGTTACTCTGGTGGCTCTCGGGAGCCTAATCTCCTCAGGCGAAATTGGTGGTGGGCGCTCTGAGAGGACTCTATTCGCACCTAAACTCGCGATAGACCGATTCACTTCTTCAGTGTGGATCGCTGCAATGGCGGCTCGGTATGTAACTTCATCGTAAGGGTCCCGTTTGTATCCCTGAACCTCTCTCTCAAGGTCTCGTAAACCACGCCTGACATGTCGTGGTGGAGGAATTCGGTCCATGAAATGATTATTGGGATGATCCTCACGGTAGCAACCAACAAGATACTGTTTAGAGAGTAGGAGATTGTGATCACGTAATGGCATCAATTTTGTCTCCTGATGTACGTGATCCTGGGCAGACATCAGAAGGCAACCTGTCGCGATGCGTAGAGCGGCATTTTGGCAGACCTGAACTTTGGACCAGTTTGTGTCACATAGACTATGTGTCCAAACTGGGGCTGCATAATCAGCGGCCGCTCGACCCACCGCTTTATAAGTAGCTAGCATGGTTTCTTTATCTTTGCCCCAGGTGCTACCAGCTAGAGCTTTTAGGATGTTGTTCCTACTGCGCATTTTTTCACATACTGAAGCTGCATGATTCGCAGACGTCATCATGTTCTCTAGGTGAAGCCCGAGAATTTTGGGGTTTTTAACAGTAGGAACAGAATTGTTGCCAATACGTATATCCATCTCCCATCTGATGTCCTCCCACCAAGTGGTTAGAAAAGTCGCAGAGGATTTGGACGCAGAGATGGTGAGGTTTCGGCTTTGGAAAAATGCCTGTAATCGTCCTAGATAGCGATTAATTCGGAGGCGCATTTCATCCTTATCATTCCCTGTGGCGAGTACGGTGCAATCGTCAGCATAGGAAATCACCTCGATTCCTTCAGGTGGTGTGGGAAGGCCGGACATGTAGATGTTGAACAGAGTGGGGGAGAGTACTCCTCCCTGTGGAACACCTAATTTGATTTTCCTAAGCTTAGAACGTTTGCCTCGAAACTCGGTGAAGGAGTGCCGACCAGCTAGATAATTGGAGATCCAACGGATCTCTTGTGCAAGAAGATGCATATTCAACAGGTTTGCTAGGAGCATTGAATGATTGACCTTATCGAATGCACTTGATAGGTCTATTGCCACCAGAATAGTTCTGTGACAACGACTGCGTTGATTTAGCCCATCACGAATGCGTGTAGTGATCGCATCGAGGGCAGTGGTGGTACTATGCATCTTCCTGAAGCCATGCTGGTGAGGTTCTAGCTTCGCATGCGCAACAAGAGTGGGGTGAATAAGGGCCTCCAGCGTCTTTGCGACAGGAGAAAGTATCGTAATGGGGCGGTAGGATTCCCCGAGATTTGCGCTCTTCCCTGGCTTGAGACAGGGAACAATTCGACCTGTTTTCCAGATTTCAGGGATGGCAAGCGTGGACATCGACAAGTTAAAGGCGGCCGTGAGATACTCAATGGCTGGAAGGTCGAGATGTTTCAACATGGTCATCGAAATGCCATCTGGTCCGAGGGCCTTGGAGTTTTTAGCATTCTCGATGACTTTTTTAACCTGGTCCGCTGTAAAAGATGGTATGGTGTCAACATTCCGGCTGCGAATCCGTCTTCTAATTTTGCGCTTGAGGCCGTCAGACTTGGGATGTTCAATAAATTGTTTATTGAACAGGCTAGCACACTGAAGAGGATCGCAGGTTTTAGTGTTGCCAAATTCAATGGCGTTGTTGCCCTTTTCTTTCCGAGGATTGGAAAGGGCGCGGACGGTAGACCATAATTTGCTGACACCTTCATTGAGGTTACATTCATCGAAGTGCTGATTCCATTTCGCCCTCCTATAGTCTTTAACTTGTCGGTCAATTTCGGAGTTAAGCTCCTGAATTCTGGGATCATCAGGGTGAGCGCTTCTGATCTGATCACGTTCATCGGCTAATCTGGCGGCACTAGTGGGGAAGTTAGGCCGAACTTTCGGGATACGTCCTGCCGGAATAAAACGTGCCGCGGCTGTGGTAATGACGTTCCTAATATTTTTCTCGGCCTCATGAATGGTGATAGGTGATGTTAGCTCGATAAACTTCGCCGACGAGTAAGCTTTGAAACCATCCCAATCGGCTTTCTTGTGATTGACAAACGTTCGCTTCTCAGACTTAGTCATTGTACAGATCCTCGCCATGGCGTATCAACTGTACCAGGGGCCCCCTTGCGCTGTTAGGTCCGTGGTGTCACAACTCACCAAAGATCTCTGTCCAACTACAAACAGCCTTCCTTGGCTGAGTGTCACATGGACACCGACCCCCCTGCGGGGATGTCAAGAGACACGATGGAATCATTTCATATAAGTTGCTTTTTCTTTATTGAAAAAACAGTAACAGTAGATTTACAGCTAATAATTGAGTTCATAAAGCCTATCCATCCTGACGTTTGCCTGAGTTTCTTTTTGCTCAAAGGCCACCAGAAATCTTAAATGGAAAAATGCCTGTAGATTTGCCTTGGAGTACTTTTATACAAACTGGGTAGCCTTTCATTATGGAATGCGTTTATTTAGACCAATCCAAAAATAGATTTACAGGAAGCATTTCATTAATGTTGTGGACAATTCTTATTTATTGCTTATAAGATATATGTATGTACAAAAAATATTCACTATGCATTAAAATTCTAAAAATCCCTCATATTGCGGGCGCAGCCCTCTGTACGCCAGTATGTTTCATGTGTGTAGCGGGTGTAGACGGCCCAGGGGCCACTGCCATTGAGATCCTTGGGAATCAATTTGGGCACATGAGTTGACCGAAGACGCTTTATTCTAGCAATCACATTTTTTTCGTTTTCCGTATGTTGTGTTCGCCCTCCTCCTCCTCAGGTACGTAGTCCCGTTTAGATATGTGCAGGACTAGAAGATGCGATTTGAACCTGTCACGAGTGACCTGAACGGCCAAATGGGCTTCATTCCCCTACAAAATTTCGGCGCAAGTACTGCGTTCCCGGTTGCCAAAGCAATTCCCATCGAGTCACATTGACTTTAATTTATGAAGTACTTTTTCATGCAATATAATTTAAAGCGCTTTACACATATAACCGCAAAATCTACGTAGATTAAGCTCTTTACACACTAAATAGAAGATTTTGCATAATCTTGAGATTTTACAAAATCTAGGCGAAAATCTTGTAGATTTTCCATACATTTTCATAGATTTTGTACGGAGATTATAACCAAAATCTCGGAGAAAATCTTTACAAAATCATGGTGAAGTGTGGTGAGCTTCGCATTTGACAATTCTACAGTAGAGGTCATCTCATCCATTTTCGCTTGGCACATGGTTTTGTACACAAAAGTGTGATGTTTTCACCTATTGACGAACATAAATCCTTGACATAATTCCTAAAAGATAGATTCTGCTTCTTATTTTAACAAATTGATATAAATAACAGTTTCAGTCGTGCATGAAATTGTCGGAGTTTGCAATTTAGACGGATTGTACTGTACTGTCAAGTCGTGGAACAAGATTACGACCATAGTGTGAACAGCATACGAGATTACATAATCTACGTAGATTTTGCGGCTATATGTGTAAAGCGCTTAATGTAATCTCGTATGCTGTTCACACTATAGTCGTAAGCTTGTTCCACGACTTGACAGTACAGTACAATCCGTCTAAATTGCAAACTCCGACAATTTCATGCACGACTGAAACTGTTATTTATAATAATTTGTTAAAACACGAAGCGGAATCTGTCTTATAGGAATTTTGTCAATGATTTATGTTCGTCAATAGGTGAAAACATCACACTTTTGTGTACAAAACCATGTGCCAAGCGAAAATGGATGAGATGACCTCTACTGTAGAATTGTCAAATGTGAAGCTCACCACACTTCACCATGATTTTGTAAAGATTTTCTCCGAGATTTTGGTTATAATCTCCGTACAAAATCTATGAAAATGTATGGAAAATATAATAGATTTTCGCCTAGATTTTGTAAAATCTCAAGATTTTGCAAAATCTTCTATAGTGTATAAAGAGCTTAAGAGAACTAAAATAAAACCCATTTTTATTCGGAAATGAAAAAATATAGGTATTTTGTCTCTTATGCAAATTTTTTGCTAATATTTTTAAATGTCGTTAGGATTTCCGCAAAACAGTATTATATTGCAGAGAGAGAGAGAGAGCCTATGCGTTCTCTGCCGTCTCATGTTTTGTACAAAATTCTAAAGATTTCGATCTGTTGCATATAGTTGATTCCTTTTCTTCGAAGTACCCTACAAAAGCGCACAAGCTTAACAATTGCAACCATTTCCAAATTCAATTTTTCCCACGTCTTTCTTGAAAAATTGAACACATACTACGTAAATCCCACCAACGAAACTATAAATGTCAGCGTTTTATTTTTGTATTGATGTCGGATGTCTCGCATTCAACCGGGCTGACATCCATCAGTTTATTAAAATACACCACTGCATAGTCCTATTCTGCACAGTCTGCGTCTCCGTATCCGTTTTCGTGAAATATTCTCGCATTTACGTCCGAGAATCCTTTTCTCTTTTTTTTATGTAACGTCCGTCTTTTCACTGGTAATAGTAATATGCACAACAGAATAGACATACACAGTGTAGCCAGGCACAGGAAGGAGCATTCACTGGATTCGATAACATTTGACTTTATCGTCGTAGAATCAAAAATGAGCTTTGCGCTCTCGTATACAGTATACAGTGAAAAAGAGCAACAACAGCAGTTTTGTGTGCAGAAAACTGGCAGGGAAATCGATTCTAATATACTATAGAATAGAGACACAGCGCCAAGGATATACCAAGGACCATAACCATCCATAGAAGCGCAGCAAACGACACCAATGTTGGTCATATATCGACAGCAGAAAAACGAATTGCAAATCCACTCACATGTGTATTACAGATGCATGTATCTCTGAAGAAATCGGGAACAGATTGAATTTTGCATATGCACAGTCGGAGATTCATTCCCATGTCATTTTGTGATGTTCTCGCTCGATACAGCGAGATAATGCATATGCATGGGCACATGCATGCGGAACATGCAAAAGTATATGGATGCCAGGGAATTGAAACTATTCATCCGGGAAATCGTCCTGACGAGATGTTTTTCTTTCCGGCATATACCTACAAGTATGAAAAGTTGCAGATACGTTGTTGATACACTTTGGATAAGTTATAGCTTGAATTTGTGTCATATTTTGTTAGATGCACTCGTTTCGTCGTAAGTTTGCATCGTAGAGAAGTTTATGACAGCCGGAAAATGATATGATTGCACAGGGACTTATTTGATGGGATGATGACGATGTCTTTTTTTTTCGCAAAAACTGAATTTTGTAGCTCGTAGGATACTTTCGATTTGAAATTCTTTGAAGAGTTCCAATCCAATTAAACGGGCTTGATGAAATCCACCAAGTTTTTCGCAAACTTTCCAAGAAAAGGCAACTTCAAATTTACTAGAGACTTTGCTTGAAACATAGTTCGCCTTATGGGAGCCCTTAGGTTAATTTTTGGTCTCTTAAAAAATATATCAACGTGCTCCATAAATTCAACTCTACTAATTCTGAATTTGTCGTCATGTCCCATAATGATTAACCTCACATGAAAATCTCGTAAAACCAATCAAGCGCCTTAAACCCTAACCAGAACACGGTACAATGACCTCTCTCTCTCTCTCTTTCTGTCTCGCTGTCTTTACCTTCACACTGTTTACAACCAATCACGTACAAATCCGTCAACATACTTTTCGCTTAAACACAAAAACTTCCTTAATCAGGAGTACTTCTAACAGTAGGGTTTAACACCTCATTATAGCACCCGAAACGCATATCTTTTTTGCCTTGCTCTCCCATGCACATACGGATACGACAAGAGAACGAGAGTATACGCATATCCGGGGTGCATTTTCCGATATTCCTCATTTCCCTTGATTTTGATGACTCATTCGCAATTCAACGTGGCAAGGGTGGCGGGCATGGCAATCAACCTTTTATAATAAGACAAGACACTTGTCCGCGTTATTTGATATGAGTTTAGTACATACAACATTCGATTCCTATCGCATAGCAACAAGGAGGGTTGTATTCTCGTACAAGGCAAATAACTGCGAGTAACAGGAACTATGTAGCAATATTCCCTCGGATTGCAACAAAACCAACCCCTAATACCCGAATTGCAGAGGGGTGAGTGTGCACAGTGCATGGCATATTGCAGAGCCATTCATTAATTCAGGATATAAATGCAGAAGAAGGAAGGACGACACGACCGAATTGCACTGCTCCTGCTATAGTGAGTCATAAAAGCAAATTCAAAATCGTGGTTAAGGGTGAAAGGAGATAGACAAGCACCGTTGTCATCGTCTTTCGTAGAGTGTTGAAAGAAAGTTCTTAAGGACATTTTGTGGGACAGAAAAGTTGGACGATTCAAACAAGTGGATTTAAGGATCAACAGACACACAGAGAACGCATAGATGAGGACTGGGTGTACTCTATAACATGCAATCGCTTTTAATGAAATTGTTTCAATCTGCTCTATTATTTATGCTATAAGTTCGTTGGAGTAGTGTTTTCAGCAAGTTTTTTGGTAAAATTTGAAAAGACTTTAGTTTTCCCATGGTACGACGATGACGACGACAGGATTAAATGGGACTTGAGAGAATATCATTTTGGTCTATTTAAATTTTTCTGGATATTTTATCAAGTTTTTCTTATGAGAATATGGGTATGGGGTTTTTTTTATATTTATGCCATTTCATGTAAAGCGTTGTTTACATTATCAACCGTGTCGTTTCGACTGTCTCGCACAAGCTTTTGAACTAAAAGCTTAAGCGTTTGTCGAATGCGAACATGTTTGACCGTGTTAATGGATGACATATTACATGTTTGCTTGAAGCTAAGCTCTTGCAGCGGTCCGTACGGCAGCTTTGAGAGTATAAACAGCGATATAATCTAAAGCAACATTCAGACCATACAGAGAGGTAGAGGTCTACCAACAACAACTTATACAGTTACAATTTACATTTACTATAAAATTGTAGCGAAGCTTTTTAAAACATAGGGCCCATTACTCGTACATCTTATCTATAGTTGTTAGTCTTATTGTATAGACAAGACGTACACCATTTTCTGAAAGCTTTTACATTATATTGATTATTGAATCGACTTTTGGTTTAATTTGCATATTTAGGATACGCCATATATGTTTGGTTACGTAATTGTATGTTTTTTTTTTTCAATTTCAAACGATGGCGTTACCAAGGAAAATGTGGTTAAGCTATATGCAAAGTAAACAAAATCAAATTCAATATAATGTAAAAACTTTCAGAATTTGGTGGTGCTTCTTGTCTATACAATAAGACTAACAACTAGATAAAATGTACGAGTAATCGAACAATACACTTTTACGCTTAAGCTTTGGTTAGGCTGTAGTTGGGATCTTTTACGATTTGCGAATTATGAATAATTGTTTATGCTGCATCAAATTGCGTTTAAGACTTGAGGAGGTGGTCTTACGGCAACTGCCTCTACGGGGCGGACCACACCCGTTTTGTTTTGCAAAACGGCCAAAAGCTGCCAATATGCCTTCCTGGCAAGAGCCCCGGCAGGAGCCCTGAAGGTTCGATGCAGGAAGGTTGTGTTTGTCTGTGTATATGTGTGGGTGCGATGTATGTGTTTTTTCGTCATATTGGGAGCATTACATCTCGGCGCGGCTGCTCTCAATTTTACTAATTCGCGCCGGTGTTGAAACAAATCCAGGCCCAGAGGTATGGATTTGTAGTGTCTGCAACCAACGTATCGGTTCGAATGCCAGATCAGTGCAGTGTAATTGCTGCAGGGAATGGGTTCACTTTAGGTGTTCAGGGTTACGAAGACAAGGTCAACACTCCTTAGCATATGTTGCGCCAGGTTGTATAAATTCCGGGCAACCCAGGGCTGCTCCCAGCCCACCTTCCCCACCACTGCCCCCTACACCGCCAAACAATATGAATGCCAGACCCAGTCTTACGCCTGGCCCTCCCCCTCCAGCAGTTTTCACTGCACTATCTATATTACAGTTTAACTGTAATGGCATTCACCGAAAAATCGCTGAGATCACACACTTCTTGAGTTCCAACAGAATTCTCATCGCCGCCATCCAAGAGACGTTGCTTCACGCAAACTCGTCTCTAAGCGTCCATAGCGAATATGTTATACTGCGGAAAGATCGACCGGCCGCCACGGATGATTCTCACCCTGGAGGTGGACTTGCCTTCCTAATACACAAGTCCGTACATTACTGTGTATTAGATGTAGTTGCTGACGGTACTGCGGAAATTCAAGCCATCTCAGTTCCATCAGGGAGTACCAATATCGAAATTTTTAATATATATGTACCACCTCACTCTAGTTGCCCTTCTGGCTATCGTTTCGATATTGGTCCTCTCCTTTCCGGAGAGCACAGGGTCATCCTTGGCGACTTTAATGCGCACCATGAGCTCTGGCATTCGGACCTCAACAACAATGCCAGGGGTATAACTATCGCCGAATCACTTGACGCCTCAGAATTCTGTTCACTTAATGAAGACTCGCCGACTAGAGTCGTGGGCACTTGCAGTAGTTCTCCTGACATAACTATTGTCAGTGCCAGTCTAATTGCTGCTTCCCGATGGGAAGTACGTACCACCCTTAAATCAGATCACCTCCCAATCATTATAAAGATTGACAAACCAGCGAACATGACTAAGTCAGAGAAGCGAACGTTTGTCAATCACAAGAAAGCCGATTGGGATGGTTTCAAAGCTTACTCGTCGGCGAAGTTCACCGAGCTAACATCACCTATAACCATTCATGAGGCCGAGAAAAATATTAGGAACGTCATTACCATAGCCGCGGCACGTTTTATTCCGGCAGGACGTATCCCGAAAGTTCGGCCTAACTTTCCCACTAGTGCCGCCAGATTAGCCGATGAACGTGATCAGATCAGAAGCGCTCACCCTGATGATCCCAGAATTCAGGAGCTTAACTCCGAAATTGACCGACAAGTTAAAGACTATAGGAGGGCGAAATGGAATCAGCACCTCGATGAATGTAACCTCAATGAAGGTGTCAGCAAACTATGGTCTACCGTCCGCGCCCTTTCCAATCCTCGGAAAGAAAAGGGCAACAACGCCATTGAATTTGGCAACACTAAAACCTGCGATCCTCTTCAGTGTGCTAGCCTGTTCAATAAACAATTTATTGAACATCCCAAGTCAGACGGCCTCAAGCGCAAAAATAGAAGACGGATTCGCAGCCGGAATGTTGACACCATACCATCTTTTACAGCGGACCAGGTTAAAAAAGTCATCGAGAATGCTAAAAACTCCAAGGCCCTCGGACCAGATGGCATTTCGATGACCATGTTGAAACATCTCGACCTTCCAGCCATTGAGTATCTCACGGCCGCCTTTAACTTGTCGATGTCCACGCTTGCCATCCCTGAAATCTGGAAAACAAGTCGAATTGTTCCCTGTCTCAAGCCAGGGAAGAGCGCAAATCTCGGGGAATCCTACCGCCCCATTACGATACTTTCTCCTGTCGCAAAGACGCTGGAGGCCCTTATTCACCCCACTCTTGTTGCACATGCGAAGCTAGAACCTCACCAGCATGGCTTCAGGAAGATGCATAGTACCACCACTGCCCTCGATGCGATCACTACACGCATTCGTGATGGGCTAAATCAACGCAGTCGTTGTCACAGAACTATTCTGGTGGCAATAGACCTATCAAGTGCATTCGATAAGGTCAATCATTCAATGCTCCTAGCAAACCTGTTGAATATGCATCTTCTTGCACAAGAGATCCGTTGGATTGCCAATTATCTAGCTGGTCGGCACTCCTTCACCGAGTTTCGAGGCAAACGTTCTAAGCTTAGGAAAATCAAATTAGGTGTTCCACAGGGAGGGGTACTCTCCCCCACTCTGTTCAACATCTACATGTCCGGCCTTCCCACACCACCTGAAGGAATCGAGGTGATTTCCTATGCTGACGATTGCACCGTACTCGCCACAGGGAATGATAAGGATGAAATGCGCCTCCGAATTAATCGCTATCTAGGACGATTACAGGCATTTTTCCAAAGCCGAAACCTCACCATCTCTGCGTCCAAATCTTCTGCGACTTTTCTAACCACTTGGTGGGAGGACATCAGATGGGAGATGGATATACGTATTGGCAACAATTCTGTTCCTACTGTTAAAAACCCCAAAATTCTCGGGCTTCACCTAGAGAACATGATGACGTCTGCGAATCATGCAGCTTCAGTATGTGAAAAAATGCGCAGTAGGAACAACATCCTAAAAGCTCTAGCTGGTAGCACCTGGGGCAAAGATAAAGAAACCATGCTAGCTACTTATAAAGCGGTGGGTCGAGCGGCCGCTGATTATGCAGCCCCAGTTTGGACACATAGTCTATGTGACACAAACTGGTCCAAAGTTCAGGTCTGCCAAAATGCCGCTCTACGCATCGCGACAGGTTGCCTTCTGATGTCTGCCCAGGATCACGTACATCAGGAGACAAAATTGATGCCAATACGTGATCACAATCTCCTACTCTCTAAACAGTATCTTGTTGGTTGCTACCGTGAGGATCATCCCAATAATCATCTCATGGACCGAATTCCTCCACCACGACATGTCAGGCGTGGTTTACGAGACCTTGAGAGAGAGGTTCAAGGATACAAACGGGACCCTTACGATGAAGTTACATACCGAGCTGCCATTGCAGCGATCCACACTGAAGAAGTGAATCGGTCTATCGCGAGTTTAGGTGCGAATAGAGTCCTCTCAGAGCGCCCACCACCAATTTAGCCTGAGGAGATTAGGCTCCCGAGAGCCACCAGAGTAACACTAGCTCAACTTCGGTCGGGCTTTTGTTCACGCCTTAATTCGTACCTTTCTCGCATAAACCCGGACATCCAAAACATCTGTCCAAACTGCAATGGCACTCCTCATGATGTGGGCCATTTGTTTCAATGCCCCGCTGCGCCCACTGATCTTACCCCTATATCACTGTGGGAAAACCCTATCGCAGCAGCTATGTTTTTGTCCTTAGACCTCACGGACACAAACATTGACGAACCATAAATCGTACCCACATAGATGCACAGAGGTTACACACCTTTCTGCACCGCTACAAGAAGAAGAAGAAGACTTGAGGAGCTTTTAAGTTTAAACGCAATCAGGGCTCGTACTCCTCCTATATTTCCTATTTTTCCTATATTTACAATTACCCCTCCTATTTTCCAACATTTTTTAAATTTTTCCTATATTTTCCTATTTAAAGGCCGTTGGTTGCCAAAGGTTAGATTGAGTACTTCTCGCCTCGATCTAGTTACAAAGGTAGATTTGCCACCTCTATTGGGAATGCTTCTGATAAGTTCTCACCTCTTGTATGAATATCTGTGCTTTCCTAGACCGTGTGGTGTGCATTAGCATCACATCCGACAAGAAGAAGCGCCTTGGTTACCGCAAAAGTCCGCGAGACTTTTAAGCTGTGTCGCTAGTACCTCCCCGTCACCTGGGAAGTGGGCTGACACTACTACGAGCTTCAGTGGCGATCCTACGTAGGGTTTTTGGGGGTTCGAACCCCCTCCGAAATTGTCAGATGTACGAGTATTAATGTATTTTTAGACAGGCTGGTTCGAATAGTGGCTAGCGTAATCCCCTTCTCAGTACAGGGAAGTGGTTCCGAAACGCACTGTTTTAAAATTCATGATGTGACGGACTATGATTTCACTGAGATATTAAATGAGTACTTCTTTATATGAAGGCGGAAATTGAAGATATTCCAAACCCATCGTCGAAGTAATTTATGAAGAAATTTTATCGACAATGAGCGAGGGACTCAGTATATATATATATATGCCCCCAACACAAGCTATGCTTCTAGGGGGACTATATAAAACACAAATCTGTATATTTATCTATATTAATTAGTCATTAAGTGTTAATAAATAAATGAAATGAAATGAAAACGAGACCGAGGCTAATTTCGGGCGCGGCCGAAATTTGAATACCCTTCACTCTCCTCGGGCTAAAAGTTTTTTGGGGCAAACCTATGACTTTTATTTAATCCTTCCCCATTCTTTTCCTTCTGTTTTCGCATAATATTTGATATTGACAAATTCTGTGGCGTCGATAAAACAATATTTGTGTGAGGTTTGGTTGGAATAAGTGGTAAAATAAAAAAAAATATCTCAGAAAATTTTTTTGGGGGGATGCGGGAGCATGGCCCCATAGTACGATTCCATTTGTTTTACTTTTTTTTTTGTTTTGATAAAGACACATTGAGGTTTTTTTTAAATTGGTGTAGAAAAAATGTTTCTTAGAAGATCCAAAATGGGGAGGTTGGGCTTGTATGGTAGCCCCATGACTCCATAGTCCGATTATTTATGTCATCAATTGAAGTGCACTCTTACGAGTTTTGGTTGAAAGTGGTGCACAAATAAAAAAGTTGTTCGTAGAAGAACTCAATTTATGGGGTTGACTTTGTATGATAGCCCCATGACCCCATCGTCCGATTCCATTCATTTTTACACATGTTTTGTGACATCAAATGAAATGCACTTTTATGAGGTTTGATTGAAATTGGTGGACAAATAAAAAAGTTTTTCTTAGAAAAACTTAATTTGGGGGCTGGGTTTGTATGACAGCCCCATGACCCCACAGTCTGATTCCATTTATTCTTACATATATTTTGTGGCGTCAATAGAAACACATTTATGTGAAATTTGGTTCAAATTGGTGCACAAATGAAAAAGTTTTTCTTAGAAGAACCTAATTTGGGGGGGTTAGGTTTGTATGGCAGCCCCATGACCCCATGGTCCGATTTGATCCATTCTTACATATGTTTTGTGTTATCAATAGAAACACATTTGTGTGAAATTTCGTTGAAATTAGTAAACACATGAAAAAGTTTTTCTTAGAAAAACCAAATTGGGGGGGTTAGGTTTGTATGGCAGCCCCATGACCCCACGGTCCGATTTTAGCGATTCCAACATACAAACTGCCTGCAATGAAAAGAAACATGTGTGCAAAATTTCAGCTCGATAGCTTTTAAACTGGCCGAGTAAAACGCGTAGCAACAGACGGACAGACGGACAGACGGACATCGCCCAATCGACTCAGCTCGTCATGCTGATCATATATATACATATTTTATATGGTCGGAGATGCTTCCTTCAATGCGTTACAAACTTCATGACAAAGTTAATATACCCTTTACTCTACGAGTGAAGGGTATAAAAATGAAATATGTTGCTGTTCTTCTGAAGGTTGAGAAGGCCTAGTGCCAGGAAGGCACTACAAAAAATCTACAGTATGACCAGTGTATAGTTTCACTCAGAGGTAGGGCAGCTGAAACTGGAAATGGCAAAATTGTTTTAAGCTTTATAATTTCTCCGCTTGCCTCAGATTAAGACTAACAGCTTCAGTTAATTAATCACGCTGGACTCCCTGCCAACGTAAACCTCGTTCCTAAAACCTCTCCCAAAATATTTTTCTGCGTGACAAGTTTCGTGTTCCCTGTTCCTTAACTCTGCACCCAGAAAAAAAATTACTTTTATTAAAGAAAAATTACATAGAACCTATGAAATTTCGGCTATGATTTGGAGCTTATTTTTATTTTTTTCTATTTATTTTTATTTCAAATTTTTATATTTTTTTTATTCATAAAAAACCTTATGCCGAAACTTGGATACGAACCCGGTCCGCCTGCGTGCCAGTCCGTTCACATTGCCATGAGACTAGATGTGGAATGTTGTCAACGTTTCTAAAATCGTAACTACTTGATACGCGGTGCAATACAAAACTAAAATGTTTATACATAGAGGCTATGCAAAAAAATCATAGTTCCCATGAAGTTGATTTACTAGATTCTAAGTAATTTGTTGCATTAGTTGTATGTCGGCATGCTTTAATTTTATTACTACTGAAATTTTAAATTCTATGAAAGTGTATTTGATCCAATGGCATTTTTAATTAAATATATTCAAACTTCATACGTTTAAAGAAATTTTCTGTTTACTAGAAGTAAAGTAAAAACTTCATTGGTTTTAATACACGTTTTTTGCTGGGTGTGTAAGATCTATAAAGTTTATGCTGTTTCTTATTACATAGTATACATACACGCTCGAGGTCTGCTCGAACTTGTTTCATATAGGACTGAGGACCTGATTACCTTGAGCCCTTTTATTTCGCTTCGTACTAATCCCAGGCCCTCCCTGGCGAGCCTGGCCACTACCGTATTTGAGGCTGTAATGGCGTGATGCAGGTTGGCCTGCGGCCAATACTCGTATTTGGTGAAACTGTGAAGCAATCGTCCCACTAGGAAAAATTAGAAGTCCTTCTCGAAGAAGATGTTTTGAAGGTCTTTTTCATTCCAAGGGAGCAAATATGGAAGTATTTAGAATGACTTTAAAAATGAAATGAATTCCTTCTCGGGAAGGTATTTAGAAGGTGTGTAGAAGGTAATAGTCATTCCGAGGAAGTAAATATGGAGGCATTTAGAATGAGTTCAGAAGACAATATAAAATAATTTCCGGGTAGGTGTTTGGGAGCGAATTCGAAGGAATATGCCGTTTGTTTTACCGCTAACTTTGCGACGTACAATTTCGTATATTGCTGGAAATCATTTTTTTGCGCAGTTCGTGCATAGTTTTTGTTGTGAGTGGTGGATTGATTCAGTTCGTAGCAGAAAATTTCGATTATACATAGTTTGAAGTTTATAAAGTGCATATTAGTTTATTTACTTAAAAATAACGAAATTGTATTTTTTTTTCTTTTTTTAAATGTTAAGAGTGTGATATAATAAATTTGATATAAAAAATTCTACATAAATTACTAAGTTTTTTTTCATCATCATAGGGCGCTATACGCCCGACGCCCGATTGGAGAGTTCTTAGAACTCGTGAGATGCTGTGCTATCTCTTTCGTAAGCAATGTTTGCTCTTCTTCCTCCTTGCCCTCTATACCACTGCGCCGCGTAGCTCGACCTGCGGTGTAGGACCGTCGCCCGTTCTGGCGGTAATGTCTAAGCCTATTTTTACAAGGAACTTACTCTTTTGGATCGTGTCATCGCCGAGACCAATGCGATAAGTTTGTTACTATCAATAAATGAAATTCTTTCCTTTCTGAACGGCGATCTCAATTCAAAAGTGAAGACTTTAGTATCAACTTAAATTGCATTATTTTAATACGCTGGGAAAACTCCGTAGATGAAGACGCCCACCAGCTGCTGGGCTTCCGAAACTGGAGAACAAGGTCACGTAACCGCGACAATTGGAGGTCAACGATTCAAGCGGCCAAAGCTCGACGTCGGGCTATCGTGCCACATTGATGATGAATACATTTTTGGACATTGAGTGCGGGTAGGTGGTATTTCCAACATAAAATATAGAAATATAAATAAAAAATAAATATAAAATAGATCTTAAATAAATAGTTTAACTTCTTATAAGGTACACTATGTTGTTACCCGAAACTAATCCACACCGATTGCACAAAAAACGCGCTTATTTTTAGTGAAAACATCTTTCTAAAAGTCATTCCCATTTTCATTCTAAAGTACTACCAATAAGGCCTTTCAAGAAATCCTTACTATTTCCTTCCGAAGTACTGAAAAAGAATCCTTCTTAGAAGTTCTTACTGATTCATTCTGAAGTACTGCAAAAGAAACCTTCCTAGAAGACCTTACTGATTCATTCTAAAGTACAGCAAAAAAAGCCTTCCATGAAGGCCTTTTTATTTCATTCCGAAGTACTGGAAATAAAACCTTCCTAGAAGTCATTATGGAATCATTACATAGTACTTCCAAAAGATTCCTTCTTGGAATTACTTCTTTCCGCGGACATGGCTATGGAAAATGGTAGATATAAAGGTAGGTAAAAAGAATGAATTGTTTCATTCTAAGAAGACCTTTGGAAGGGCTTACTTCACACTCTTTTTCCTAGTGGGAGCTACTGAAATCTATAGCAATTGCCGAAGTTGCAGTGATGGTTTTTTCAAACACCAGTTTTTTTCGATCATGGCCCCTTTTTTTGTATCGATACTGTTCTTTAGTATCGGGTAAAATGTGGTGAACTTACCACCTAAAAATAAACATGACTATTCACAGGCAGAGTTTGTCTCAAAATTAACTTAGAAAATGATCGTCACAACTGATTTGCAAACATTTCACAACAGGTTGTGAAGAGATTGTGAGCCTCAGGTGAGAGAGAAAAAAAAAACTTACAAATCACTGAAGATCGTGAGAAACTGCTTCAGACAGCTTTGCGGCGTTATGGATTAATAATTCATCCAATGGGCTTTATCTTCTTCTAATCACGCGCCACTCTAGCAACGTTGACCGACTTTTTAATCCATTTACGGCCAAGCATAGAACCAATGTAGAAATGAATGCTTTTCTTGCCTAAATATGTACATTTGGGTTAGGAATAGAAAATTCAATGGTAAAAAAAAAATTTTTTTTTACTATAACTATGAAATTTTTGCTGTTGCGAAAACGCAACGTTGGCCGGATACAGTAATCAAAGTGCCTAATATGAGTTGAAAGGAAAATCATTATTTCTTTGATTTCTATAGAGGAAATTTTATTTTCATTAAATATACGTATCAAAAAATTAAATATTCATATTGTAGTATTATAAATCAATTCTTTGTGTGATATATTGTAAAACATTTCGAATGAAGAAAAAAATTGCACTTGGAAGACATGTACGGTGTTTGGCTGTGACATGCAATGCATCTTCTTCTCTGATTACAAGTATTTTTAATATTTACCAGGCAGGAGTCTAAAGAATTGATAAACAGGGGCCACCACCATTGTTTGCCTCGAATTTTTATACGATAAATTAGCCACACCGTTGTCGTGTATGTCTACGCCTCCCATGTTTTTGTTATAGTCATCACCATATCCGGCTAATCAATTAGAACTACTATTATCTCACTTCGGCTAAATCTTTTGACTTTTTGCAGAGGATGAATTAATCCATGATTTACCGCTACCGTAACTACTGTTGTCCATTCACCTAGCGACGGTTATTTCATTTTTTTTTGTCGTATACTGCATCGTAGATTCCACGTGGAGACTTTTGTATAATTTTTGTTTTCTTTCAAAGTAGCTTTTCCTGTTCGTGTTTCACGCACTGTTCCGGTGGCCCAAAAGACTTTTGACATCAAAAGGGCCAGCAGATGGTATGATGTACAAAAATTATCAAAAAATACCCCATGATTCGAAGGGGTTTCAACTAGTTTTGGCAAATTTGGCTTCCCCCTAATAAACATTTTGGAAGAATGTCTGCCAAAGTAGGGGACCATTTGTTCATCTATTGAAACGTTGTGGCTATACACACCAAATCGCATGAATTTCTGGTTCACGTAGCCGAAAAGCGGTTTCAATTTTGCAAATTTATCAATTTTGTTCAAATTTGAATTATCGGATAGATGAAAATTTCTCTTCATTTCCCTAAACCTATTTCGGCTCATGGTAGTTTTTACAAAATCGACTCCCTTGTCCTCATCATTCGACCAATACATGTCTTGCTGAGGTAGTGGATGATAACCGGAAAGGAAAACTTCTTGAGGTCGGAAACAGAGATTTGAAAATCGTGGTGGTTATTAGAGTCAGCATACATTTTAGAAAAGGTTGCTATCATAGACAGTAGATTGTCATCAACAAATAGTTGGAAAATTTCGTATGGAGTTTTACTGCCGTGTTGAGCAATGATTTTCTCAATAGAAGTTGACTCTAGCGATGTCGGCTTAGAAACGTAGACTGGGCATTCGTGTTTCTTCCAAATAGGATTAAACTTCTGTTGAACTTCTGTTTTCTGATTTTGTAAGATTCCGTTTATTCAGCTCGTCTCCTTTGTTTGTGTGCAGCTCGAAAGTGCGAGCAATGTCCCTATCTAAAGCCGGCTCAAGACAAGACTATTGTGGGTAACAAC
The DNA here is from genome assembly GCA_949715475.1 of Microchrysa polita. Taxonomy (NCBI): domain Eukaryota; kingdom Metazoa; phylum Arthropoda; class Insecta; order Diptera; family Stratiomyidae; genus Microchrysa; species Microchrysa polita. Next base: position 24,103,852 of record OX454419.1, on the reverse strand, counting down.
ATTATCGTCAATCGCCTCCTCATCTGTGACTTCGTCCACTTCAGGTGGAATATATATCACATCAATCTCTTCGACTCCCGAATCAGAAAAATCAGATTCCTCCAAAATAGCATGCAATCCCATCGAATTCCAAGCTCTGCCAGTATCCGGATTCTAAAAAGTACCATAATTTGCATATTTCTACCAATATGCAACACAACTGTTTCGGATTGAGTATTGCGCAGAACACACACGAACGTGCACTCATTGATAAAAACTAGAAAGCAATAAACTATAATGCCGGTACATTTCAACGCAGTGGATGCGGATACCCCGAGAGCGAGTTCAATAGTGACGATATTTGAATTCGTATAACGCCAACGTTGCGAAAACGCAACAGCTACTTCAAACACAAATTTTCATGATATAAATTATAAAATTGACTGAAGTTATTTACTTCTCGCTCAGATGGAATATTATGCTATAATAAAATGTGCGAATTATATCAGGTATTTTGAAATATTTTCCTAAAAAAAAATTTCGAGGAAAACCCTTCGAAATTTATGAAAACTGACTTGAAAAAAAATAATTTATGAAGATGAAAAACTTAACATTTTTCAATCAATTAATTTATACGCATAAACAACATGCTGAAGGATTATACTAACAAATAAAATATTCATAACAACAAAAAATAACGGCTGGAAAAATTCTCAAAGTTGGTGTTGCGTTTTCGCAACGTTGGCCGGAAATGGGTATAGGCAAAGAAAGTAAGGACCTAGAGTAAGTTAAAGCGTAAAAGCGCTCGCAAATCAATTTGGATGAAAATCTGTATGAGAAACAGGAAGAGTGTTCTAACAACATCAGATCATTCGGCGTGGTGTTGCGTTTTCAACCGGGAGCCGTGACCCCAGATCGGCAGAGGTTTGGAAAGTGCCTCGCATCCAACAGTATGAATGCCGGTTCCTGCAAACTGGTATAAAACTGTAACCCTTTGTGCTTGCACATTGGGGGCGTCAATTGCGCATCGTACAATTCGTGTCTTAAGAAGACCGTCTGTTAAAGGCGTACCGCCAGGTGATGCACGTTAAATCTTGGATATCATCCTAGGGTGATATCCTCCAGGGAATTGTCGTTTACCAAAAAGCCACAACAAGAATACTTTTAGCCTGTTAAAGTTTAATTCTGAGAAATCAAATTTTTAGACAACCTCTGGAGCTAAACTTCTTAAGTTAGCTATTATTTTTAATGCAGCGATTCGTATCCTCTTCTTTAAGAGCAGTGGCGTAGATAGCTTTTCGGAGAGGGAGGGTATCTGTGACTAGATATACGAGTACATATCTATACTGGAAAATATTGCTTTCCAGGTAGAATGCACTTATTTTGACGTTAAACCATTTTCGAAAAGCCATTCGCACGTATCTCCGAACTAAAATCCCCAAGTTGTAATATTGCTCGGGAAAAACACGAAATTTGATCGGTGAAAATCGTTAATCAAAATGTGACAGGCCTTTTGATGAGATCGTACCCTAATCATGTGCAAAAAAGTCCTATACAGTAGAATACGTAGAACTTCCAAAAGCTGGGAACAAGTATCATTTTTAATTAAGATCCCTATGCTGGGTCACCACTATGTGGAGTACTATTTGTTCAGTTCCGATTCAGCTGATTTTTGGCGGCTTCTTCTCCAACATCGATCCGTATTTTCCATCTGGGTCCTACAGCTACGATTCCATCGCAAGGTAGGCGACAAATTGCGTTGTCACACTAAACAGAGATTTCTTTGATCATTATTTTTTCACGATTTCGGAATCTGAAAAGAATAGAGTTAAGTTAGTAATTTAATTATTAATAAATAGACATCTAAAACTTAGCTAGGGTAGCTGGCGACCGTTAGGGGTGTCGACTCTATACCCGTCGATATCGTCGTTTCCAAACGTCCTCAGATCGCTACCCTGGGAAAGATAAAGAAAATCCAAAACAAAATATAAATCGCAAGCAAAAAAAAAATACTTAGCTGATGTCAACAACGCCAACGGAGTGTCACTTGTCATAATTGACATTGAAGACGCTGACGTACAATGGAATCCGGACCGACAACTGCGAAAAACAATTGATTTCCAAAACTCACCACGGACCGGCATCTGCGAAGCAAGATAACAATTGATTTCAAAACTCTCCACGAACTGCATTACCTTCCTTGGTCCACGAAGTCATTTAAGCCCGGGCAGCAAGGAAAATGGCCGCTTTTCCATGTCGGCGCTACAACAGCGGTGTTTGAAACAACAGGCGGTGTCCTAAATAATCAGCGGGTAGCTAAATAGCAGCAGCAGCCGGTGGCTAAATCGCGCAGCAGGCGCAACAGGAACAGTTTCAATAACGGCACGAGCGAACAGTTACAATAACTGCACGAAAGCGAGCAGTTTCAATAACGGCACGAGCGAACAGTTTCAATAACGGCACGAAGCGAACAGTTTCAATAACGGCACGAGCGAACAGTTACAATAACGGCACGAAAGCGAACAGTTTCAATAACGGCACGAGCGAACAGTTTCAATAACGGCACGAGCGAACAGTTTGAATAACGGCACAAAGCGAACAGTTTCAATAACGGCACAAAGCGAACACGTATATGGGCGTGGTAGCCGCCCCAACAGCAGGAACAGCAGCAGGAGTATCGATATATGTATGTAGGTAGAGTCGCCACCCAGGTAGGAAATATCGTAGGGTAGTGAAGTGCTATATTGTTTCAAGAAAAGAAAAAGAAAAGAAAATCGCGAAAAATATTAGTGCATTCGGCCGGTCGTGTAATTTGACAAATCAAAATAGTTAAAAAAGAAATATATGTATGTTGGAGTTTACGAGCGTGTTAGATTGATTCACCCTTTTCCATAGAATCGCGACGGTGGACATATAGTGCGAACCGCGAATTCGCACTTGTCGCGGGAAGAAGGCACTCACGGCCGAAAATATAAGTGCGTGTCCCCCACGACCCTTCTCCAGGGTTGGTCGGTATAGGCGGTGTGGGACGCCGGCGTGGCGGAAAAAGGGCTTGTGTAACAATTTGCTGCTTTGGGTTTAAAATATAATAAGAACTACACGGTTTTAAATTTTTACAGCTTTCAGAGTAGGCAATTGGTTGCCAACTTTCAGAGTTGTAAATTTACAGCACGAAATTTACGTTAAATGAAGTATTTAAAATTACATCAATATATTTAACCCATTTCCAACAAAGATTTAATTTTAAATTCTTAGAGGGAAACAGGTCCCATATCCATGTGTAAAATTAAATTTTTTATTTAAAATTAACTTAACGTTAACTCAGCCGTTTATAGGCAATTTCAAGTCAACGTTATAATACATATAATTTCGGAGTGTATATAATGTTGCAAGCACATATATTTCCTATCCTCACATGTACGAAAATTTTGGACCATGCCGAGATTCGATCTACGGACCTCTAGATTAGTAGCATCGTAGAGTGGCGACTCAACCAAGTGAGCCACAGAGCGTGGCAGAATACTATCGACAAGATTTACGAAATGTAAAAATGAAATGATGAAAAATTACATTCATTTGATTTAATTTTACATTAAATGATAAAAAATCTCATTCGTTTGATTTAATTTTAAATTTTTTGTTTGTAAAATTACAGTAGCAATGTGGTTTCACAATATTTTATTAAAAATTTAATAGGCGTCATTTATTTTAACCTTTTGCTAAAGAAATGTGTAAGATTAAATTTCAAATTTTTTTTAACTTTTTTGTGGTAATTTCTACTACACTTTGTGTGGGAAATTCAATAAACTTTTTACTGTGTACTTTGAATGGAGTCACTAATTTCTCTCTTATTTTCTTTTATTTCTAGGTAAGTGTAGTCTCTTGGATAACAAACGTCGAGTAAGGATTTATCACAGTGAAACAAAGAGGAATGAATTCCTTTTATAGACTCACAGGTAAACACACCTTCCCACAACGAACCCCCCCTCCGGCCGGTAGACCGCGTTATTTTGAAAAATGACTTGAGTGATTTGCCGCTGAGAGGTAGGCTGCATGTAGAACCGGTTCGCTCATAAACAAAATGTTACCTTCATGTCATCTCAGACATGGATTCAGGAATCACGATTGCAGTGATGCAAAGAGTATCCCCCCAAAATTTTTATGAAACAGCATTCCGCAGAAAAACGCAAATATTCACACAAAAGTTGTGAAACAAGGCAGTAATACAGTCTTGTCAGTTGCCACCTCTCCATATTGTCTAAGGCAGTGGTCGCCAACTCTCAAATGACTGCAAATGACATATTTTTTTAATGAAGGAAATTCCGCATTTTTTTTATTTTACAAGGTTTCCGACTTTTATATTATTTTTTAACGACATCAAAGTGAACAACTTGAAAACATTAGAAGAAAACACCACATTCCTCCTCTGTGACAGCCCCTTCGTATTGAAATAATTTAAATTTTTTAAGGCTTTGTCGAAACACGCACAAAAATGTTCGGCCGAACCACGCGCAACCGTTCAGTCTAACCACGCTCAAAAGATCAACGAACCGTCAGCGGATTGATTTCACAGAACAACGCAAATGACGATAAAATTCAATTCCCCTTGTTATACCCTATACCCATAAGATGGTATAGGGTATATTGTTTTGTTACGCCGATATTATGGAACACTTCAAAGGAGCCACCGGAGGTATGGCAAAGTATATATGTAAATGATCAGGGATGGTCCCTGAATCGAATAAGCCATGTCTGTCTGTCTGTCCGTGTGTCTGTCTGTTAGCACGATAACTCCCGAAATAATGAAGCTAGCGGTTTTAAATTTGGTCAAATGTTTGTTTTGGACGGTATTGAAAATGGGCCAAATCGGACCACGGGTTCCCCTACCTCCCATACAAACTATCCCTCCTTGATATTTTAATTCGGCCATAACTTTCGGTAGAATATCGCTATCGACTTGAAATTTTGATCAATGTCTCATTCTGACATATACTTTGAGTTGATAGAAAGTGGAGTAGGTCCCTACTTCCCCTACAAAGTTATATTCAGCCATATCTTTTGATAGAATGTCACGAAAAACTTCAAATTAGTATCAAATGGTAGCCGTTGAATGCCTTGACAAGGTAATAAAGATGTGTCAGGTCCGACCCATTAAGCCCTCCTTCCCCCACAAAAAAAAAATTGAAATTGAATATTTTGGGTTTTGCGTATGCCTTCTAGGTCTGTACATGGGTATAGGGTATACACTCATCGTGCTATTCCCACGATTTGCGTTTTACGGTGAATACAGCGCTATGTTGGGCCGGCCTAAGAAAAACCTAAAACCTATAATGTAACATATCATTGAGCAACTTAGTACCGACTGTTGTCGATTTTTGATGACCACTCTTATACCTTTGACAAAATGTGTATGGGTGAAGAGTTTACCGTAGTAATTGCCAAAATTAAAGTATAGGAACAGGCAGTAACATCGGCAATTCATTGGATTTTTCAGAAGAGGGCAGAAACACGTAACATTAAAGACGCCTAACATTGTCAGATAATAATATTCACGGGATGCGGTTTTACCGGATTAATTTTAACTTTTTTAATGATGGATTGAGGATATCAATTACTACTTACATGGTTTGACTTCAAATGATATTGATTGATTCTAATTCTTCTTTGTTGAGTACTGTGGCAAAATTTGAACACTGTGACAGTTAACTTAAGAAGTAAAAACCATTAGGCACAGACAATAGTGTCACATTATGTCGAAAAAAATGCGCTGATTCACGAAAATCGCAGGTGCAATGTGGACTGAGACCACCAATCAATATATGCAACTTAACTTAAGGTCTGGACATTTTGCATTTTCAGATCAACCACATACTTAGTAACGAAAGTATTATGTACTTTATCTATACTACAATCTTTTGTAAAGCTCATGCCTATTATTTTAATTGATCCCAATTAAATACTCCTTTGTCAGTAGAAGTCCCCAGTTGTCAGGGCCCCAAGCCTAGTTCAGAATGTTTAATGTATTGTAGTTCAGGGCCCCGAAACTCTAGCAAAAAATACAAATTAGCTTAGAGCCTCAAAACAGCAATATTGATGTATAAAAAAACCAAAACGGTTGTGTCAAAACCCGGGTCTCTTTTAACATCGGCCCCGGGGGAATCACCCCGTTCCTCCCCCTCTCTGTACAGGCCTGAGTATCTCGCGGGCTACTTACGGATCTCTCACGGACCACCTTCGCACCACAGATAACCTGTTGAGAAACAGTGGTCTAAGGAGACTGGGCATCCAAAAGATTTCGCTGTGCTGCAGTGATGTGCCTCATAATTTGGAACACCTTTTTCGATGCCCAACTGCGCCCACTTACTTTTCTCCGATGGCATTATGGAACAGCCCAATTGCGGCACAATCCAAGTGTCAGTATATAATGAGTGCATTCAGCGAACGAAAAATGTAGCAGAAAAGTGCTCTTCCAATTAGATTCTCATTCCGCGTGATGGCTTTTCAGCGGAGGAAGAGGTCAGTGGCGGGTAATTCTTGTAGCATTTCCAGTGTTTTTCCAGTAAATTTCGTTCGCTGAATGCACTCATTGTCATCCATTTCTTGAAAACTGCTCGTCTGCATCTTTTATTCAAGAACCTAACTGTTCGCTCAAGCTGTATTCAGGTTGCCAAAATGATCACTCATACCTGAACACACACATATCTTTATTACATTTGCTAGATTAAAGTTTCACATAAAATTGCATCAATTTCAAACTACTGCCAAAAAGCGATTACATTACTGACAAAATGATAAATTTTCCTCCAGGGTATAATATCAAAGTTTTTCAACTTATATTCATCTTAATTTACAAGTCATGGAAATGACCCTGCTCGATATCACTACTATTTGCAACAGAGTCACATCCGTTGCCTTTGCTGTGAGGGTATTCCTCTCTGCTCTTACTCTCTATATTCCCTCCAATTTCAACATATGTATTCGGAGTGGGGTTCAAGTCGAAGGCCATCATATCCTGTCCATCATCCGATTTCTGCATTCAATGTGCTATCAAAGTCATAAATTCTAATTTGGTCCCCAGACCCGGAGCTATCTCCACGACGATGACGACGACGACCATAGAAGGAGCCAAACTAAAGAGGGTCCTCGTCCTGCTCACTGCTTCGTTCACCCGAAAGATTGGAATTTGACCAGGTAATTGGCATCAAATTGAATTGTTGAACAAGCAGTGCAAGTGTTGCTCTTTTGCTCATCTAGGAGTATGTACGCGCGTATGTGTCCAAAGACGAACGACGATATGAAGGGTAGTTAATATGCGGTGGTGGTGCGCTGGCACTAGGTGACCATTGTCGGTAGAGTTCATTATTTCAGACTCGCTCTATTATATCAACCACACCCCCTGTTGTGGCCACACTTACGTTTAAGTCATCCATCCCCTCGCTTCAGGGAAGAATAATATGTGACTGGGTTTGGCTTCTTTGGTACATATTATGTAAAATTTGTGTTTGCATTCTACAAGCAGAGAGTGAAATGTGTTTTTGCCCTTTGTACTGCAGCGGTGCGGAAGAATTCCATGCATTATATCCATGACACGAAACTGACATAGCAACCGAGCTTTGTACCATTCTGCTCCGAATATTCACCTGACTCAATGCATTATTTAATCGTAGAAGGCATATAGTTCACTTTTCACTCGTTTCTCTGGTATTGTCAGTACATACTCTGCATACTTACCGGACGCTCTTGGTTTGATGCATTTTGAGGTAAGATAAATCGGCTGGGTTGCAAAATGGCAAACTCGGTAAGTATTGCGGAAGTAATGAAGTGTACAAAAGCCATTTTAGATCTCTTGGTTGTATGTTTGTTGAAATACTTATTGAATATTCAAAGGATTACGATGCGGTCAGAGTAGCATTTCGTGGAGAAGCCAACATTTCAAGTTGACTATCTAGTACAGAATTCGTTAACTCTTGAGTGAATTTTGGTTAAAGTTAATACGAAGTCGCTGGACATTTGTGTTAAAGTGGAAGAAGAGTGCTTAAGGTACGTTGTCCTCGACACGACTGCATCGGCTCTAGCGACAGCGACTCGCTCATTTCATATAAAAACTAATTTTTCTCTCATTCTAAAAACGAGTTTTTATATGAAATGAGCGAGTCGCTGTCGCTAGAGCCGATGCAGTCGTGTCGAGGACAACGTACCTTTAAGGTACGTGTTCGTAGAGACAGCGATCGTAGTTCTGCATCTAATTCCGAGCCATCTTTGCATATTTTTTGAATGGTTCTTGTTCTGTGTTATATGTTTTTCGTTGTATGTTTAGTAATAAGAACACTTGATTTTAATTAGGTTTGATTTTATAATTTATTAACAATTAACTTAGCTTTAAATTATTATAAATTTAGATTAGATTTTAAAAATGTTTTAAATACTGATAAGTGGTGAGTTGACGATGCGGCCGGCTAGCTCAACGACAAGATCGGAAGTGAGTTAGAGTACATACTTTAGTTATGTACCAATTTTACACTAGGCGGAAATGCATATTGCACTGCAACTTAAACTTGATACAATAAACTTACAGTGTAAACGTACATTAATTTCAATAATAATTTCAAATGTGAAATATTCAAAATGCAATTAACTAATATAGCCGACACATTTCTACTTTCCTTGTATCGACTATGGTTTAATTGCGATCGCTGAGCGATCAACACATGAGTCGTCTCTCGGAACACGTACATTTAAAGACGAAAAAAATAAGACTATGAAATTAGATGATAAGTTAAAGACTAGCACCTTAATGACTGTAACCTTAACGAAGGTGTCAGCAAGTAACGGTCTACCGTCCGCACCCTATCACACCTCAACAAAGATAATGGCAATATACCCATAACTTTCAGCGATAAATAAACCAGCCAAATCCTTTTCATTGTGCTGGCCAGTTCAATAGGCAATTTATTCAAGTTGATCTGACTCCGGAAGGCCCAGTGCTGCACATACATAGAAGGTGCAACTCGGGCTTAGACAAACCCTAAACCACGCTGGGCTTAACATTTTCCGGTTAGTGGTTTGATCGATTTCAGAAATAGCTGCTGCTACAGCTGATTAGGTTTGAATACATCTCCTTTCTTTGAGTCAAATTATCAGGTCTAGTTTAAAGGAGATAATTTCTTTGTGTAGATGAAAGTGATATTTCACTAGAACGCAAGCTTTTTTCATACGAACAGTACTTACTTAAAGGTTTTGTCGTCTGTCTAACATAAGTATGCAACTCACGGCGACGGTGTCAGTTGTGGTTTTTAAATGAATACCTTGTCGAGGGTGTCTCGTGAGGGGTCTACAGATTATAGTGTCTTCGTTTCTACAGCTTGATTATTAGCTCCTTTATCCCGGGACAGTTTCCTAATATTAGGTGACTTTTACCCCTTCCTAGTCAATTATTGGGCTCTGAATAGGAGGAGTGATATGCTAGAACAAAGTTCCTTAGGCTCTCTTGAGATGCGTATGGCTATTACTGTGGGATATTATGCCTCTTATTTCGTTTGAGTGTATACAGCCTGAAAAAAAGTACCCTTTATTTCAATAAATAACCTAATACCTTGGACTGGTACTGGTCGCGGCTTTTCCGGCATTGTGCTAATGTAGTTGTGGAGTAGAGATCGAGGGAAATCGAATGGGGTGCAGCGGCCTATTCGAATAATTATTTAGGTTAGATGATATAGAGAATAAAAGGAGCAAACTGATGGTTAATTGGGCAAAAACCCGCTAAAGACCGCTATTTGCCCCTAAGAGATAAAAATAAATAACAGGCACGACAGTCCAACATTGGACAAAGGCCGATGATGTTAGCAGATGTGTTAGTTACATCCAATTAACAAGATCTTAAAAGCTTTTTTGTTGGGGTGTTGAGGTCAACAGCGCGTTCAGTAGTGTTATTTATTTCCATAAATGGATACTCGTTTAACATCTCAGTGAGATCATAGCCATGAGCTGGAAAAATACCATAAAACTGAATTGATTCACGGTGAGACTCGAACCCAGGACTCTGCGCACCGAAGGTGTACGCAATAAACACAAAACCAGACTAGTCCCTAAGATATGCTTCAAGTCTTTTGCATCTGTCTTTTAAATGTGGGAAAGAAGGCCATTAAGTGGCGTCCTGAGATAGTGACTCGCTTTTTTATATTGTGCCAGAAAGCGAATATGAATAACTGAAACCATTGAACGGGAGGAGTCATCCCTATATGAGTTTCTTGGTGCGAGCAATATGGATCGCAGATAAGATCGTGAGATTCTCGTACGACTGCACTCTAAGAGTCTGGATAGCGATTGGAATAAAGATTACTCGAACTGAGTTCCTTGGCTAGTGGTGACCACTGCTCCATATCGAGAAACCCAATTGGCAACATTCTCCGCATCAGGGGATCGGTGATGAGTATCGCTTCCGGTCACCTCAAAAAGCGGCCCACCAACGTTTTACAATAACGAAATCTATGGTACCTACAGATTTATTGGACCAAGGATATCCAGTTGGAATTGCTGAAACCGCTTGTCTTGCATAGGAAATGGCGATTCGAATATCGAACTTACATTTGTCAGTTGACATTGAAGGCAAGAACGCGCACATCATCGGATATCTTTGCACATGTTCAGCCACATAAATTCAGATTCAGGCGAGGCGAGAGTAGGCTTCTGCAATCGTGCTCGAATGTCCAGAAACATGCTAGATTTGCGTGCAATGTAGGAAATGTCGAACTTTGCGGTATTGGTTGATTTCTGTGTCTAATTTTTGTGTGAAAGCATCGAAAAGTGGCTGCTATCGTATCCTACTGACAACACGGGTTCCCTCGAGTAGATACTGAAAGTGGTGAATGCTGTTATACATCGCTCAGAGCTACCGGTCGTAAGAGATATATGTAATTACATTCTGCTTTTGGCATTTTTCCAGCAACCAGCGCCATAATTGAGCACAACTCGAACCGCTACTTTAGAGGCATTGGTGATTAGCGCTAACGGCTTACTTGGTATCGAAATATACCAGCAGTCCCCCCCTGGCCGATGATTATGGTCGACAAATCTTTATCAATGTAGTAAAAAATCACTGCACTATACAATGCTTGAAGGCGTAAAAATGCGAGTTTGATTCCAGGCACTACGTAAAATTTTCTGCTGGTGAGACTATAGCCTTGAAAGCGAACCAAAATCCTTCTTTGCCGCTCCATACACTGCCACGGAATGTATGACCGTGATGGTTCCAGCACGGACAAATGGACAGCAGCAAGTGGTCACTCGTAACGGACGGGGGTGCGGAGGCTGCGTCCCAATACATACGTTTCACTCGTGGAAAACTAAAATACTTGTTGTTTTCAGACCCTTGATATCCAGAACAGGGCTACCTACGTGTGAGTGTCATGAATCGATAACATAAGTAGATCAGAAATCTTTTCCTTTAGGGAGACTCTTTTTTCTTTTGCGAGGATCCCATATTTTCAGGCGTTTCATTGCTTGGTTTCTGAGCTGCAGAACACAATTTCAACTGGAAGTGGTAGTGAAATTTATCAACATTCCATCTGAAAGGGATTTTAGTGAGAAATCTATACAGCTTTGCCCAGTTAGGAACCTTGAAAACGAATCTCACACTTCCGTGCCTTTCAAGTTATTTAATCAAGATTAAATTTGTAGCCAAACCATACCAGCAATGAAATTTAGATCCCGTTTTCAAAATCCCGTCATAGAAGATAAGTATTCTTTCATAAATCACGCGCGCGATTTTTTAAAGAATACTTAACGACGATTTTAAAAAGCTCCACCGTATTCACCGTTGAAATGGGTATCCTCGCATGGGGATACTGATTTCTCGGATATCCACGGATCAGGTGACTTAATTTGAATAATAGCTGCTCTGGTCTTTCAACAATAGACACCAAAGTACTCCCTGTATGGCAGTCTTGTTCTGTACGGGCTCAATTACCATATTAATCGAAGTATTCCAACGGAGTTATGTCAAGAAAAAAGTATTACATTAACTGTTGGGAATCACATAACATAACTACTGATTTTTTTAGTAATGAAAACAAATTTTTGGCGGTAATTTGACGGGATTATTTCACTATTCACTGGCGGGATTTTAAAACGACGGCGGGGTTTTTAGTGCGCGGGATTTTGATACGGCGGGACTTTAAAATGGCAGCATCCTTAATTGGCGGGATTTAGTAATGTCGGGATAACCTAAAACGTAATTTTTGGTAAAAAGCAGGATTATAAACGGGTACGTGTTTGTTTTTCGGGATTATGTAGGTATCCCCATTTTTCGTTATATGGTGTTAAAAATCAATCTCGACTTTGTTAAAATTTGGCTCTAAAATTAAATAAAAACTCCGAGAAGTTTTCCCTTAGGGGAAAAATCTTAGATCATGTATATGTCTACGTTATTGCTCACAAAATAATCCACATTGCATCAGCCATTATCTTGTCACTCCAGAAGAGCAAAAATCCTTTCAAACCGATTACATACAGTACCCCAAATATCGACTTTGGAACGACAGCCATAATTCCCATTTTCAGTTTCCTTAGAGAAGTGTCCGTTTTGGTGGTACATATACATAATATCCTTTGAAAACCCAAAATGAGCTTGTGGTGATTTTAATGGTCTCAACTCACCGAATACTGTATTTTGATATGCATATCGATTATAATGTATTCCCAAAGAAAAAGGGACTTTTTTGTCCAAGGACATCTTTCTCATAACAAGTGCCGACACCAAAATAATAGGTTCGCACCACTTAAATTCCATCCGAGTTTCATCTAAATCGCTCCACAGGGGGAGCCAAGAGAACCAATTGAAAGATAACTTTTCATTTGCTTCTTGCTACTGCTTGCTACTCTTCGTAAATTTACGCGATAAATCGTATGCATTTTGGATGCGATAATGATGATCACTAAAGTTATTCGTACTGATAAAGCGCAGTGTGGTCATGGCGGTTTGGTGGTCGTTGTTGACTTTTTGGAAGGTATTGACGACGGTTTGGACCATGGTTCGAACCCCCCTGGGACATCCGATTTTTTTTTCTTTAAAAAAAAAAAAATATTTTGAAACCGATCACATACAGTACCTCAAATATCACCTTTCGAACGACACCCATAATGCCCATACTCTGTTTCCTATCCTAGAAAAATGTCCTTTTTGGTGGTAATATCCTTTAACAAAACTGAAAATCAACTTGTCGTGATTTTACAAGACTCGTCGCAACGGATTCTGTATTTTAATATCCATATCCTTTTACATAGCGTCTATAATGCATTCCTACAGAAAAGAGGACATTTTGTGTCCAAGGACATCTTCCTCATAAGAAGTGCTGACACCAAAATATTAAGTATCGCACCACTTAACTCCCATCCGAGTTTAGTCGACATCGGTCCACGGGGAGAGCCAGGAGAAGCAATTGAAGGATAAATTATCGTTCGCTTCAATTGAGAATTTACCGCTATTCCCGCAATTTATCAAAATCGTGATTGTCGATTCTGAGTCAGAGCGATCAAAGGATAATGAATACCAAATTTGGTGAAGATCTAACTACGAGAAGGTCGATTTTAAGCGTTAAACGTTTTCGTTACAGTTTTTCGTGACGCTTTTTCACGGAACGACACCCAGTATTTCTCAGGTAGCCTCCGCAAAGACATATACATGTCAAAAAGATTTTCAGGCGTGACGGTCAATGTTAGTTATCCCCATCATTGAGATCGAACTCACGACCTATGTGAAATAGGTCGTGAGTTCGAAAAACACCATAAAATAAATTCGTTCACGGTGAGTCTCGAACCTATGACTCTGAGCTGTGCTCCGAAGGTGCGCGCAGTAACTACTACACCAGCCAGACTATTCTAAAATATGCCTAACAATATTTCCGTGACCGACAATTTCATCTTCTAAGAAAATCATGATGTTGAAAAAATTTCGGGCTTGCCCCCCCCCCCCCCCTGACCGAAATCCTGGCTACGCCCATGCTATGGGAGAGTGATTTTGTCAGTCAAACACTGATTACATCACACCATAACGGTATTTACGTAAACTGTTAACACAAATTTCTCCCGAATCATAGCGCTAAAATGCTCTACAGCACTCCTGGTAAGGATTCCAGAAGATTAGATCAAGAAAATCATAATTGCAAAGCTACGAAACAATCAGCTTATACGGATAACGAGTCTTGTAATGATTGGCAATATTTTGGATCACGATGACGTCGAAAAGATGCCTTGTCTGTAGACAAGTTATGAAAAAACAGCAATAAAAAGCTAAGCTTACCTGAGACTCGCCGGCGATGTCGATGTAGAAATTCAGGGATTCAGAATGCCTTTCCCAGCAAGCCAAGCTATTTAATCATCTGACCTCCTGATATATTATAGACATCACCTACGCTTGGATCGAGCGCATTCTAATAGCTTCCCTAAATTTGGTTTATATTCTTCGTATCTGAAGAGAAGTGAGAGTTACGTTTATTCCGAAAACGGGCAGAAGTTCACATGCAAGTCCTAAAGACCTTCGGCACATTAGCCTTTTGCCAACTATGCTGAAATTGTTTGATCGACTAACACTCATCTAAACGAACGTTTATCTCACCTAACCAATTTATCCATGTCACGACATGCATATTGGAAAGGGAGGATGGTAGCACTTGCACTTCGACGAAGATGATCTGAACAAAAATTAAATTCTATCCGCTCCACCATGTTATTGCCATTGGGCCTGATACATATTCGCAATGTAGTGGGTGTTATAACGGGGTATTGTCCTATCGGGGAACAGGAGACTCAAAATTCTTGACAACAGCTCAATAAATTTATTTCCATCACGCGCTGGTTCCAAACAACTGTTTAATTTTAAGGCTACGTTTTTTTGGCGATATCTCAATTGACATATTTATGGTATAAGTGCGCTGTTTTTTTTTCAACTCCTGGCGGCCCTATTACCTAACCTCACATAAACGAAATTCACATATGTGGAGGGTATTCAAAAGCAACCTGAGGAATGAGAAGAAGTATTACCGGTGACCGCGACTCAAATAAGGATAAGTGCTATGTGCGGTGTGAATGTGTTCGCCTAATCCCCGTTTCGAATTTTTCTCGGGATGATGTGAGGATGATCTCATTCCTGTCCGGATTAAGGGCGGTCCCCTTAATTTGTATTATATCCAGCTAGGCCTTGGGAACCGCAAGGTCGGGCTTCGAGGTTACGTTAGAGCAGGGGTGTCAAACTCAAAGCCTGACCTGGGCCAAATATCATTGTCTGCAGTATTGAGCGGACCACAGGATACACATTTCGAAAGCGCTTATAGAAAATTGTTTTCGAAATTTCATCACAGGATATTACTTTTAAAATATGAGTATAAATCTGAGTCACTAACGATCTCGGGATAAGATCCTTTAGAAATGTGGTCTTTTGAAAATGTTCTTCAAACAAATTAAGAAAATTTGGACAAAAAGTTGAAACTCCAAAATTTGGTCAGCAATCGTTATTTGTGAATTAATTCCCGCCAAATTTTGGACAGCTGACCACAACATTGTAGCATCAGGTAGTCTAAAATAACCTTGGGCACCAAAATTGTTAGGCTGACATAAATTAAGTTCAGACAGAGAAGTGGCTAAAAATAGACAAACATTTGTTTGTGATGTGTAGTGAAACACCAGTAAAGCTTAATAAGCTAAAACGCAAAACATCGGGTCTTCTTCTTCTCCGTACCGTAACCCCTTGTGGGGCATGGTGCGTTCACTCAGCCGTTTATAGGCTACTTCGAGTCAACGTTACATTGCATATAGAGGAGTGTATTGAATGTTGCAAGCACTATATATTTCCGGGACTACGCCGAGATTCGATATCCGGACCTCTATAGATTACTAGCATCGTAGAGTGCGACTCAAGCAAGTGAACCACAGAGCAAATCAGGTAATGGGCTGAAATTGGTATGTTCAGTAAACTTCACATTCAGGTGGTTTCCTCGCACCAAATCCCAGATTTCTGGATCTTTTAAGTCTTCTTTTCAAATTAAGGGCGGAATTTATAGTCCCCACTTAAGTTATAAGGATTCTCTTAAAGTATAAGATGTTTCACTATATAAGTGAACCCTTAAGGGAGCTTCAAATTCATAGACATCACTTACTAGAGCGTTGCCTCATTAAATAAACGATTCACTTATTTGCCATATCTATTGAAAGTGACAAATAAAATATAAAAAATATCAAGTAGTTAAAAATTCTAAATTTATAAATAATTTCAAAGTGTTTAAATAAGGACATGTCAACAAATATATGAACTCATATAAGGTTACTAGATATGAACCTTAACGAATAAGGGAACCCTTTAGGAAACCCTTAAGTGTTTGCTTATTGAGTGACTATGATTAGCGTCAGTCCCTTAAGGGTTCCCTTAAGTATAAGTGAGGACTATGAATTCCGCCCTTAATCTTCTTTTCAAATAAATTTTAATCCAAAGTGCTCTTGTTCCAAAGGCTGAAAATACAAATACAAATTATGCTTGAAATAGATTAGACGCGTTGAATGCTGTCGAATGTGTTTCATGCATTATATTGTAAAAAAATATCTTTCCGAATCAAATTCCGACGCAAAACAATTTCAAGAAGGGGTTTTACATTTTCCTGCACAAAATATCTGCGTTAAACAAAAATGTACTTCAAATAACCGCCAGCAAATTGTTTGTAGAACAGAGAGGAAGATTTCCGAAAAAAAAACTTAAGCTTGCATGGCACCTTGGCGAGTTTTAGTAAATTTCTTCGACTTGATTTAATTCAGCGCTTCCAATTATTCTATTTTTACGCTTTTGTGCTGATAAACATTGTGTTTCTTCGAAATGGGGCCGCGATTTTGACACGCCTGCGTTAGAGGGTAAAGTTGGACAGGGTCTACCAACATCGGAACCCCGGAGCATAATAAAATGTTGCTTCTGCTGAACAACAGCCTCTTTTTCGATCTTCCCCATTTTCCATTCCCTCTGTTATGTTGTGTGAGTTCCCAAAGGCACGCGGCATTTGAACACTTTCGATCCTGCGGATCAGCTCCGTCCCCTTGGCGCACCTGGTGCGAACACCATTATAGTCTGACAACAGAATTATTGTCAAATTGGCGCCGGAGTCGTGGCATACACAGTACAGTGCAAGATCATGAAAGATCTACGGCCGGTGCCACTCTTTCTGGCTAGCCCACGTACTGTCCCAAAGACGACAGTATCAGACTTCGCCGCCCGTGGACAACTTTTCGGGCGTCAGGACACGAGCTCGATCGGCGACTCGTATAAGTTACACAAACTACACAGAGAAAAAAATCGTTATAAAATCAAAAATAATAACTATGATTCAAACATTTTCAAATATGATTTGGCTCCATATACGTTTACGTTTAATTCAAAAATGTTTCGTTTTGAATCAATAGTGGAAATATTAAAGTGATTCTGGTATACTTTTAAAATTGCTGCTTGTCAAATCAAAATTGAATATCACTTTATTTTCAAAGTGATTTCACTTTATTTTAAAAGTGTTTCACTTTAAATTTAAAATGTTTTGATTGTAAAATTAAAAAAGTGAAAAAATATTTTTTCCCTTTTTTTTTTTGCAATTTTTATTTTTTTTTTAGTTTTATTTTACATTTTTTTTAATTTATTTTTTTTAGTTTTTTTTTTAATTTTTTTTTTATTTATTTAAATTTTACAATATTTTAAAAACTTTATTTTCTCACTTTGCTTCTACTGGGAATCGAACCGGGTTCCTCTCGTTTCGTAGTCCTACTTCCTACACCTAAGCTATCAGAGATTACTAGCACTGAACAAAATAGTGGCGGGCACAGCCTTCAAAATTAAACAACTTTAAAACAATGTCGAATACATTTAAATCGATGTTTCAGTCAATTTTGAACAGATCCCTAAAGTGAATCATATTAAATTTAATATAAAACTATTTGTTTTTTAAATGATTTATTGATGTGATCCAAATTTGTTTTCAATATGTTTCACTTCAAATTTAAGTGATGGTTTTTTTCTCTGTGACACTTTTATAGGGGCATTCATTGAAGCTGGAGTTTCTTGTACAGGTTGAGGAAACTTGTCAATCGATGTCACTTTATCGAAGGAACAATATCCGAAATGCAAAACCTTAAGTAAGTCTTCGGTTCTAGTTTAAAAATTACCAGGTGTATCCAAGTGAAATTTATTTTTTATCTATCGTCCTTTTCACTTTCACTACCGTAGTCATCTTCTAGCAAGTCCTCATCGTAAATAACATTTTTATCCAAACATTTCATTCCTTTCCAAAATTTATTTATTCCTGGCAATATGATCTCAACATTGATAAGGTAAATGTATTACCACCTTTGCCACACAACTACGTGCTCCACGGAAATAAAACTTCCCCATCAAGGATAACACGAACCAGTCGCAGCTTGAGTACAAAATTACATTCGTGATAATTAGTCGTATTTTAGCGTCTAGTCGTATATGCCGGAGTACACTTCTATCCCATTTATGCGTCTCGTTTACTAAATACGCCCGGGCGTCCTTATGGTCGGGGTTAATGCTTTATACGCAAAAATAAAAATGTATTTTATATAGTTTCACATCAGGATCAGGATAATGGCGAAGAAACATTCAAGTCTGTCGTCTTTCATTTATTGTATGTAGCTACTGCGAACGAGTAAATTTTGCCAATGAAATTTGCTAATACATCACACGCTCGTATAGTAATGCGGGACAGGATATTAATTTGCTCGTTAAAACGAAAGGAAGTAAACCGTAGAATAGTCGCGGTAATTTGTGTGTGGAAACATAAAACTAATGTAATTGAAATGAATTGGTAGTGGGTTGATTTGGTATTTATACAATATTTTAGCAATTTTATGTGTATTGAATTTGATTTGTGAATGAGCTTTATATGGCTTTCCCCCCAACGCGGAGTGTAACAAGTCTGCGAAGAAAAATGTGTGTCATAAAACTTTACTAATCCCATATGTGAATTGAAACAATCATTGACAGAATAAAACCGCACGAAATGTTTTTAAAGCGTTATCGGACTCTTTCCAATTTCCAATTTTTTTTTCTAAATATACATACGGAAAATTTACCTAAGATTAGAAAACAAAAAAAAAAATAATTTTTCAAAGGAATTAAAAAATTAACAAATTGTTAATTTTAGGTGCAACTAAAACAAAATGCAACAGGTTTCTGCCTCATTTTTTTATCGAATTTCTTGCTATAACAGAATCCGTTTTTCTTAAGTTGAGCTTTTAACATTCTCGAAAACTGGTGTAATTTTCCCAGAAAATCTCATGGATTTCGTGTCAGAGTTACTTCCTTCTCTATACGAATAATTCTAGATCTATACCAAAAAAAAAGAGAAAGAAAATTCAATTTCGATTTTGACTAGTCACCCGTGTACAGTCTAAATCTATAAATCCTTGGAAAATATACACCGCAGGCGGTACATCCTCACGCCATGCCATCCTGCGCTCTCTTCGTGTTGTGTGTGTATGTTTCATTTTCATCGAAATTGTATAGATACTCACTTGGTTTGGACGGTATATTTGTTTTGTTGGTTTTGATCCTATGATGATATTAATTCAATATGTATACCAAATTTTCCATTCGACTTATGGATCGTTATTTCCGATTTTTTTTTTGTATCTATATCAAGGAGCACGGGTCTCGGGGACGATTGGATGATTTAATCCAATTGTTGAGTGTGCTATTAAATAGATATGGAACTAGTCCTATGTCGATATAAATATTACTCGTAGTATGTAATATTACGTTTGTCGTCGATAGAATATTATGATATCCCACGACCCACGCTCAATCATAAATGGTTTACAGTCGATGTCCTTCGCAATATGATCAGATCAGTATCATTTGGATTTTATATATTTACGGTTGACCTGACCCAGGACAATTTAGTGAAGAGATTATTCCTTCACTAAATTGTATAAATGCTTGGTAAATTAAGTTACATACTTTATGATATGAGTGTGGATATACCTACATACTGTTGATTTGCAGTAGGCAATATGGCGGTTGTTTCCGCATCGATGAGTCATCATGGTTAAGAGCGCTTATTTACCAAATCGAAATGTATGATATTTGATGGAAATGATAAGCCCCTTCATGTTTTGCATTTTTAATTGCATAATTATTTTGATAATTTGAATTTTAATGAGCAGAATTTCAACACTTATCTCATTAATTCCAATTGGTGACAAAAAATAATTTCACTGAGGCAACCATATGTTGTGATTGCAAACATCATTTGAGGATAATCCTTTAATACTTTTTTTTTATGTATTTTGAATAGAAACAGAAACGAACGAACGAACATTTACTTAATTCGCACACGAAGCAACATTCTCAAAAAAGGAAATTTAGAAAGGAAATACAGACTCAAGCTTGGCATTGCTTTCAACAGGGTTGGATACGATATCCCCGGTCACAAAATCCCCGAAATAAAAATACCCAAAATCAAAATCCCCAAACGAAAATCCGCATTCCCCTTTTGAGGTGTGATCTAAGAACGCGCGCGTGAAATAAATCCATCAACCAGTTGAGTCTTGCCTATGAAGCCTATGTCTCCCGCATCATCACTAAGGTCATCCAGAGCACACAAAAGAGATGATTTGAAAGCGTTTAGATGCGTGACATCTTTTACAAGAGGTCCTCCCGATATAACAGGCTCCTCACATCGAGCTCCCTCCTTCAATGGTTGAACCGGCTCAGATGTTCCTGGGTTGACCCTTAAACCGCTTCACTGCCCTTTCCATTTCCGGAGTTGTCTCCTCATGTGTCGACCCACCAGGTTGATTTGACATATTCCCGACGGCCTGCCTCTCCGACCCTTGCGAGTCGTTAATGTCCATCCCCTCCAATATCGCCAAGTCAACTTCCTGAATGTCTTTTTTAGTTTCCATTCTTGATATTTTTTTTAACCCTTCTGTCGGCACCTACTAAAATATGCATATATTCTATACTAAGGTGACCAGACTCCCGAAGGCCCAATGCTGTACACATACTTGCGGAATTCAGTTTTCAGACAAATCCTTCCAATTTATTGAAATTTCGTAAAGCTTCATATTGGCTCCAAATAAATAAAATATTTTCCAAAAACAATGAAGTCGCTTTTTTTCAGAGACGTGCAAAGGAAGGCAAAAGCCGCACGACGCGGGCACCGAATACTAAGCATACTTTACATACTTCTTCTTCTTCACTCAAGCAACGGTCAGTAATGCTTAAATGTTTTAGGTAAGGTCCATTTATACCTATGCGCACAGAGTTTGGTTAGAACTTATAAAGTAAAAAATGTCGTATATAACGATTGTATAAGTAACCCTAGGCTTGCTAGTTCGCACTGATACCATGCCCCACGAGCCCTTCGATAATACTTGTTTATGAACAGTGGGAGAGTAGCAATGTGAAATGGGGCTTGAAACTAGTTTCCACAGTTAACAACATTCTAAATTCTAATTTCTAGTAATGTCAAAATTTCTGCAACTTAGCGTCAGACCCCTCCCGAAACAAATACTGGCTACGTCCTTGCCTCATATTATCGTACCTTCATTTCTGTAGACAGATTGAGTCGTAGCCGATATTCTGAGAAATATGTGCTGAACCAAGAGAAGGCAAGGTTCTGTTGTACTAAACTGGACCCATAAGAGAGCCCTAAAGTCCTCAATCGTCCCCTTGAAATTTGCACTAAATATGGGCAGTACGGTGCTCTGCAAGTCTGCGCTCACGGATTTCCAATTTATGGACTATTTTCAATTAGAAAACACAGTGCCTAGGAGACATAATTGCCTGATGAAAAATGTATGACTCATTATAATATAACGGTAAGTTCTAATATGATAATTTAAAAAAAAAAAATAACAGGCGCGACAATCCAGCATTGGACTAAGGCCGCAGGATGTGTTAGTGACATCCTATTTCCAAGATCTTATCTGCTTTTTGTTGAGGTAATGAGATCAGCATCACGCTCAGCAGTGTTATTTATCCCCATAAATGGGTACTCGTTTAACATCTGAGTGAGATCATAGTCCGTCACAAGCTCGTGAGTTCGAAAAACACCATGGAACACGGTGAGATTCGAACTCATGAGCCTGTGCACCGAAGGTGCGCGCACTAACCGCTAGACCAGCCAGACCACAATGACAATTTTAAGTGTCAATTAATTCTAGAGCACGACTGATCTTTGACCAGCATTCGATTACATGCCGTTTTAAATGGTAATTTCCTGGAGCCCAAAGGAAGAGAATTAGTCACTTTTCGCGCGGGATAATTTGAAATCGGTTAGAGGACTGATCAGAATTGTTTAGTTTACCACTACCCTTACTGACTAAAATTAGAAAGTTACAGATGCGACCCAAGCACAATAAAATTCCATAGGGGGTACCAAGGACAATGGGGATCTACTTATCGAAAATTTTTAGAGCGGGGATGAAGCGGCCGATCTAGAGGATTTTTGGGCGCACATTTTGCTGGAAATTTTAGAGTATGTACTAGCCGTCTCGGTTCAAAACTTACAGCCGTTCAAAGATGCGACCCAATAAGACCAATAAAATTCCATAGGAGGTATCAAGGGCAATATGCGTCTGTTTTTTGAAGTTTTATTTATAAGGCGGATATAAAGCGGCCCATGTAGAGGACGTTGGGGTGCACATTTCATAGCCGTCTCCGTTCGAGAGTTACAGCCGTTCAAAGATGCGACCAAAAACCGATTAAATTCCATAGGGCAATGGGGCTATATTTTTCGAAATTTGTTTATAGACAAGGATGAAACGGCTAATACTAGGACCGCTACAACAACAGCAAAATTGGATCATGCGTTATTTTTAAAATCTAATTTTTAATGGACGGCCTTACAAAACACAAACACAAAAACACGGAAAGCAGCTGCTAAAATGTATACATTATGTATTTTGAAATCGTACTTATTGTTGCCGAGTCGAAGATCGAAGGTGAGTTCCTTGATTCTGCGAATTTATAAAAAAAAAAAAATAAAACAGATAGTGGAACATGGGCTAAGACTTTTATACTACCATGATCATTCAGGGCTATATATTTTAAGAAGGTAATGTAATGGTAAATATTGTGCTTTTAGAATATTTGTGCAAGAGTTTGAAAATGCTTTGAGTCCTTAAATCACACTAAAAGAGCCGCATGTGGCTCCTGAGACGCCCTTTGTCGACCCCTGATGTAGTGAATTAGGTTTCATGGTGTGGTATTGGGAATGCTGTACATTTTGCTGTACATTTCCCAATGCTGTACGACAGGTCAAAATGCTGTACTGTACAGCAAAATGCTGTACGTCTGGTCAGCTTATTCTATACCCAATAGGTCCGGCTGGACCTGCTGAGAAATTTTTTTTTATTTTTTAGAAAAAGTAATTTTTTGATCCGTAGGGTCATTCTGCCAATTCTAAACTAGCATTTTCAAACAATAAAAGCATTTATATCATTATTGTTAACATACTGGAAACGTTTTTAAATACAGTAGATATGGTTTATAACGACATGGCTTATAGCGACGTATCGGATATTACGACGAAAAGTCTAAGTCCCGAGACTATTGTAATCTTTTACAGTGCATTTTTCATCGGATATAACGACTATCGCTATAGCGACTGATTGCTTATAACGACGCAGTTTTAGAGTCTGTTGATGCAGAGAAATCGGTTAAAGCGACCGTCGCTTCTAAAGTCTTGCTTTGATGGGGAAACATGCGCGCTTGTATCGTAAATTCGTCGAAATGATAGGTTATAACGACGCCATTCCTTTTGGCCTTCGCAGATATGATCGGTTTGAACGACGTTTTTTTCTCAGAAAAAATATTTTTCTAGAAAAGTAAAATCCCCATAACGGATCGTGTTTATCATTTATTGTTATTACTGCATACCATCAGTCTAAGTGAGTTCGTGTTTATATTCAGACGGTTTTTCGTAAAAGTAAAAGTAAAAGATGTCGAAAAGAAGGAATTTTTCTCTTGAGGAAAAGTTTCATGTTTGTTGTCGTTTGGAAAATGGGGAGTCGAATAGTAGCCTAGCAAAGGAATTTGGTGTCAGCCACTCGACAATATCAATGATTTGGAAGAACCGGGATTCAATACGGAAGATTGTTGAAAAAGGAAACGCATTTAAAGCTAAAAGACAACGACCGTCTTCTCATAATAATCTAAACATGGCGCTCTTACAATGGTTCAAGGTGCAAAGGAGCCGAAACGTACCTTTATCAGGAGCGATTTTGTTGCAAAAGGCCAACGATCTTTTGAAGTCAAGTCAACAGGATTCGTCAAGTGAAGAGTTAGCCATCATTAAAAGAGGATGGATTCAACGGTTTTGCTCCCGACATAATATCGTGTTCAGAAAACTAACAGGAGAAGGTGCTAGTGTCTCCCATACGATCACCAATGAATGGCTTTCCTCAGTTTGGCCGACTATTCGCGAAACATACGCTGACTCCGATATATTTAATGCAGATGAGACGGGATTATTTTACAAATTGATGCCCGATCGATCATTTCACTTCAAAGGAGAAAAGTGTTCTAATGGCAAAATTTCTAAGGACAGAAAAACAGTTTTAGTCGCTGCCAACATGACTGGCTTAGAAAAAAAGGAACCTTTTTGTAATCGGAAAATTCAAAAATCCCCGCTGCTTCAAAAATATTCAAACTTTGCCAGTCGATTACCAAAACAATCCCAAGGCCTGGATGACAACCCAGCTCTTCAATAAATATCTCATAAATTGGGATCAGGAGCTAAGCCGAAAAAAAAACGAAACGAAACGGACACTTTTATTTTCCCCAACGTTTTTCCTTATATTTTACTAGAAAAATAACTTCCAATAGGCGGACACTCTCATAACCGGACACGGACAGTGCTTTTATACCCTTTTTGAACAAGCAAGTCTCTAATAAACGGACAGTTCCACAAATAAAATTCGAAATTCTTGCATTACAGAATTGTATTTCGAGCAAAGAAGTTTTGAAATTACCGGAAAATCGGTCTTTTGCGTAAAGCAAAATTCACTTTCGGGAAATCGCTGCACAAATCTTGCTTATCTCTCCGTGTAGGTGGAATTTCTTAGAGATACAGGCGTTTAATTTATGTCGCGACACTTAATCGTGCAGTTTTCTATTCTTTTAAAATATGAAAAAGAAATTAAAAAAAAAATTTGTCTTTTGAAAAAAAAAGTGCATGAACAAGTAATTTTAGAATTCACGAAAAATAGTGTTGTCGATCTAAAAAAAAAATTGAATTGGAAAAACACGGTTGAAATGAGATATCGTGGTTTTGAATGGATTCGCAGCGCAGTCCAAATTAGTTTTATAAAATGTTATACCTTTGTGAAATATACTCATAAGCGGACACTTCCAATAAGCGGACAATATCTCAATCCCCAATGGTGTCCGCTTATGGGAAGTTCGACTGTAATCTTTTACAGTGCATTTTTCATCGGATATAACGACTATCGCTATAGCGACTGATTGCTTATAACGACGCAGTTTTAGAGTCTGTTGATGCAGAGAAATCGATTAAAGCGACCGTCGCTTCTAAAGTCTTGCTTTGATGAGGAAACATGCGCGCTTGTATCGTAAATTCGTCGAAATGATAGGTTATAACGACGCCATTCCTTTTGGCCTTCGCAGATATGATCGGTTTGAACGACGTTTTTTTCTCAGAAGAAATATTTTTCTAGAAAAGTAAAATCCCCATAACAGTCTAAGTGAGTTCGTGTTTATATTCAGACGGTTTTTCGTAAAAGTAAAAGTAAAAGATGTCGAAAAGAAGGAATTTTTCTCTTGACGAAAAATTTCATGTTTGTTGTCGTTTGGAAAATGGGGAGTCGAATAGTAGCCTAGCAAAGGAATTTGGTGTCAGCCACTCGACAATATCAATGATTTGGAAGAACCGGGATTCAATACGGAAGATTGTTGAAAAAGGAAACGCATTTAAAGCTAAAAGACAACGACCGTCTTCTCATAATAATCTAAACATGGCGCTCTTACAATGGTTCAAGGTGCAAAGGAGCTGAAACGTACCTTTATCAGGAGCGATTTTGTTGCAAAAGGCCAACGATCTTTTGAAGTCAAGTCAACAGGATTCGTCAAGTGAAGAGTTACCCATCATTAAAAGAGGATGGATTCAACGGTTTTGCTCCCGACATAATATCGTGTTCAGAAAGCTAACAGGAGAAGGTGTGTCTCCCATACGATCAATGAATGGCTTTCCTCAGTTTGGCCGACTATTCGCGAAACATACGCTGACTCCGATATATTTAATGCAGATGAGACGGGATTATTTTCCAAATTGATGCACGATCGATCATTTCACTTCAAAGGAGAAAAGTGTTCTAATGGCAAAATGTCTAAGGACAGAATAACAGTTTTAGTCGCTGCCAACATGACTGGCTCAGAAAAAAAGGAACCTTTTTGTGATCGGAAAATTCAAAAATCCCCGCTGCTTCAAAAATATTCAAACTTTGCCAGTCGATTACCAAAACAATCCCAAGGCCTGGATGACAACCCAGCTCTTCAATAAATATCTCATAAATTGGGATCAGGAGCTAAGCCGAAAAAAAAACGAAACATCTTGCTTATGTTAGATAACTGTCCTGCACATATAAATCTCTCTCTCTAGTTCCTGTCAACCCCTTGTGGGGCATAGGGCATTAACCACGCCTACTCTCCACCTCGTTCGTTTTGCGCCAACGGCGCTAGCTGCGACCATGTAAGATTTAGCGTTTTCGCTTCGCTAGTTACCGATCTTCTACATGTGTTCCTTAGCCGCCCAACACGCCGTCTTGCTCCGGAGTCCTGTGGATTCCAGTTTAGAGCCTGTTTTGCGACGTTTTTGGGCCTTCTTCAGAAGGTGTGACCTATCCATTGCAACTTAAGTCTTTTGATCGAAGTGCTTATCATTTCCTGGCCAGTTATAGTAAGGAGATCCTCGTTCGAAATGATCTCCGGCCAACGAATATTTAGGATGCGCCGTAGACACTGATTAACAAAAGTTTGCAACTTATCAGTGATCTCTTTAGTCACCTTCCAGGTTGAACAGCCATATAGCAGAATGGATTTCACATTAGAATTGAAGACACGTATTTTGGTGCGTCTGGAAATATTGTTGTTTAGCCACAAAGGAGTTAAATTGAAGAAAGCCGCCCTAGCCTTGTTTACCCGTGATTTTACATCAGCATCCGCTCCACCATCTGCTGTAACTACACTTCCGAGATAGCAAAATTCATCAACTTTTTCGACTGCCTGTCCTGAAATACAAATTTCGCTTTGCCCACCTGGATATGTGCTCAAGAACTTAGTCTTGGCAGCATTGATTTTCAGGTCCGCATTACGACTCGTCGTGCTCTGTGGCCGTGATCGTTCGGTCGCCACTCTGTGAAATAGACACTCATAGAGAAACGAGTTTCCAAACTCGGCACGACTCGTCGCAAGTTTATTATTCAAAAGAAGATGATAGGAAATATTCTTATCGTAGAATAATAAACTAACAATGCGACTAGGAAGTGGTAAGGCTGACAACCGTATCACACTCCGAATTCAGTTGTCTTTGTAACGTTGATGACTACACACGGTAGTCATCAACGCACCATGCTCCACTAGGAGTTACGGTAATGAAGAGAGATTACGACTCGCGCAATTTAGAGCTTCTGCCATTTGAGCGACATCATCCGTGTTTGTTGATAGAAGGCAAATGTCGTCAGCGTAGTCAAGATGATCGAACAATTACCATCTGATACCTTTGTTACGATGTAATTGGAGTGCGGAGCCGAGTACATCACTAATGGCAACAAGGAAGAAAATAGGTGACAAAATGCAGCCTTGCCTTATAGCTTGCCCTTATGCAGGACGTGACATTGGGCTCCATTGTAGGATTCCTTGATGATGGAGATTATCTTATCTGGGATATTTCGTCTCCCTAAGGCATTGCAGATGTAGAGACGATCAACGCTATCGAAGGCTTTCTCAAAATCGATGAACACGAGATGTAATGGGGATCTCCATTCCGCGGATTGCTCAATGATAATGCGGAGGGTGTTAATTTGGTCGCTAAAGGAAAACCCTTCGCGAAAGCCAGCTTGTTCATCATTCAATGTGTCATCGATTTTGTCCTTGATTCGTCCTAAAACAATCTTAGCCATCAGCTTGAAAACAGCAGGAAGTAGGCAGATCCCACGCCAATTATTGCAATTCTTCAGGTCACCTTTCTTCGGAATCTTAATAATTACGCCCTTTTTCACTCACTGGGAAGAGTTTCGGTTTCCCAACACTCTTGGATTAAGGGAAGGAGAATATCCGCTGAAGCGATAATATCCGCTTTCAAGAATTCAGACGGAATTCCATCAATCCCAGGGGCTTTACCGGCGTTCATTGATTTAATAGCGTCTATTAGTTCCTTTTTGGATGGTGGACCAGAACTAATGCCGTCTATTCGAGGGACGTCTTCTGCTGGCAATGAAGATGCACTTGCAGGTGCTATTAAGGACCTCTAAAAAGTGTTCTTCCCATCTTTGCAGCTGTTGTTCTTCGGTAACGAGCAGAACACCTTCCTTATCTTTCACAGGATGTTCCGTTAGTAAAGATCTGCCAGTTAATAGCTTGATAAGCTTGAAGAGTGTTCCACTGTCACCGCGGGTAGCCGCATCCTCTGCCTCCTTCGCAAGCGCGTTGATATTATTGCGCTTATCACGCCTAACACTCCTTTGAACGCCTTGGAGCGAACGGTATTCAGCTCTGTATCGTTCCTTAGCTGAATCGTCAGCAGCTGAGTTAATCTGCTCTTTAACTCTCTTGCGTGCTGAGATAAGAGACCAAGTGGAGTCGCTAATAAATGGTGACCTACCGCGATCCAATCGTCCTAAAATTTCTTCGCCACACGAATTAAATGAGTCCTTAGCGACTTTCCATCTATCGTCAATTGTCGGATTCTCATTTAGTGGTGGTGCATTAGCTTTTTCGCGCAAAGCGGTGGAGAACGCACGCTTGGTTGATGGAAGTTTGAGCTTCTGCACATTATATCTAGGGCAAATATTTGCATGGTTAGGACGCTGGATTGCTGCCGTTCGTAAGCACATTTTTGCGATGACAAGATGGTGGTCACTGCCAATATCAGCACCACGTTTCGCCCTAACGTCTAAGACACAGTTTCTCCACGTTTTGGAAACAGCAATATGGTCAATCTAGTTCTCAGTTCTGACATTCGGAGAGGTCCAGGTTGATAAGTGGCAATCTTTGTGTCTAAACAGAGTTCCACCAATGACGAGCTGACGAGAGTTACAAAACTCTATAAACATCTCGCCATTCTGGTTTCTGTCGCCTAACCCATGGTTTCCCATAAGGTGTTCCAATCCTTGGTTATTTGTCCCGACTTTAGCATTGAGATCCCCCATTATGATTTTAATGTCACCTCTGGGAGCCCTATCAAAAGTGTCGCCAAGTCTTTGGTAGAAAACGTCTTTGTCAGCTGGTTCGGTCGGTGCGTAACACTGAATTATCGTGATATTTCGTACTCTGAATTTGAATCGGGCGGTGATAATACGGTCGGAAACTGGTTTCCAATCGATAAGGGATCGACGTGCATCCCTAGTCAAGAGGATTCCGACTCCTGCCGGCCGAGGAGCTTTTGGTCATCATTTCCAGAGTACAATAAAACAGTATTAGAGCTTGGTGATAGAGTCGCTCCTGATCCGAGCCATCTTGTTTCGCTCAGTCCTAATATAGCGATGTTATACGCGGTCATTTCCCGTTCGACTTCAGTAAGCCTCATGTTGTTGCACTCGCCCCACATCGTTCGAACGTTCCAAAACCCAATCGTGGTATAATAAATAAATCTACCAAAACTTAAATTTATTAAAGTTGCATTTTCACCGGCAAACACCACATCTGTGTTACAACCGATGGATCAGGGCGTGATCCAGAACATTAAGCACAACTACAGTAAGCCGACTATTATAATAAAGTTTCTTCAGAACATCGAACTGAAACGAAAATGTAAAATAAACGTCCTAGACGCCATCCTAATGGTGAATAAAGCCTGGGGTGATGTTTCTGAGACTACAATTTCAAATTGTTTTCGACATTCGAGCCTCAGCCGAAGTAACACAACCAATGAAATAGATACTGAGCCAAGCCTCCAACATTGGGCGCAATCATTGGAGCTGCCGGCAGAGATTTCAGAGCCGGTTCTGGTTGATTACGCTGAAATTGACAGGGAGCTTATTACTGAACATGATATCAGCAAAGACGATTTCGTTGTAGAACCGACTGATATAGGAAGCCAAGAAAACGATGAAAACGACGAGGAAGAAACCCCAGATGATATTTCACTGCCGCAAGCATTACATTATGCACAGTCCCTTAAAAAAAATTTGCTTTGTAATCAACAGATTTGCTCTACAAATATAATGGAAGGAATTATACAAATTGAAAGTAATATTGAAAAAGAATACTTTATAAAAAAGTCTCGAAAGCAAACAAGTATCACCGATTTTTTTTAATTCAAATTAATATTTTGTATGAAAACTGTAGGCATATTTATACCCTTCGCTCATAGAGTGAAAGGGTATATTGTTTTTGTTACGCCGATATTATGTAACACCTCAAAGGAGCCACCGGAGGTATGGCAAAGTATATATATAAATGATCAGGGTCGGTCCCTGAATCGAATAAGCCATGTCTGTCTGTCTGTCTGTCTGTCTGTCTGTCTGTCTGTCTGTCCGTGTGTCTGTCTGTTAGCACGATAGCTCCCGAAATAATGAAGCTAGCGGTTTGAAATTTTGGTCAAATGTTTGTTTTGCTAAAATCTTGGACGGTATTGAAAATGGGCCAAATCGGACCACGGGTTCCCCTACCTCCCATACAAACTACCCCTCCTTGATATTTTAATTCGGTCATAACTTTCGGTAGAATATCGCTATCGACTTGAAATTTTGATCAATGTCTCATTCTGACATATACTTTGAGTTGATGGAAAGTGGATTAGGTCCGACTACCCCTACCCCTACTTCCCCTGCAAAGTTATATTCAGTCATATCTTTTGATAGAATGTCACGAAAAACTTCAAATTAATATCAAATGGTAGCCGTTGGATGTCTTGACAAGGTAATAAAGATGTGTCAGGTCCGACCCATCTACCCCTCCCTCCCCAACAAAAAATATGAAATTGAATATTTTGGGTTTTGCTTGCCTTCTAGGTCTGTACATGGGTATAGGGTATACACTCATCGTGCTATTCGCACGATTAGAACTCGGTCTCGTAACTTTGTCATTAAATTTGTAACGCATTAAAGGAAGCATATCCGACCATACAAAAAGTATACATCATATATGATCAGCATGACTTGGGGAGTCGATTGGAGCATGTCTGTCTGTCTGTCTGTTGCGACGCGTTTTACTCGGCGGGTATTGAAGCTAGCAAGCTGAAATTTTGCACACGTGCTTCTTATCGTTGCAGGCTGTTTGTATGTTTGATTCACTCAAATTGGATCACTGGGTCATGGGGCTGCCATACAAACCTAGCTCCCCAATTTGAGTTCATCTAAGAAAAACTTTTTTATTTGTGTACCAATTTCAACCAAATTTCACACAAATATGTTTCTATAGATAACACAAAATATATGCAAGAATGGATCAAATCGGACCATGGGGTCATGGGGCTGCCATACAAACTTAACCCCGCAAATTAGGTTATTCTAAGAAAAACTTTTTTATTTGTACACCAATTTCAACCAAATTTCACACAAATGTATTTCTATTGATGACACAAAACATATGTAAGATTGAATCAAATCGGACCATAGGGTCATGGGGCTGCCATACAAACCAGACCCCCCATATTGGTTCTTCTAAGAAACATTTTTTACACCAATTTCACAAAACCTTGAATCAATGTGTCTTTAGCAAAGCAACTAAAAAGTTCAAAACGAATGGAATCGTACTGTGGGGTCATGCTCCGGCAACCCCAATAAAATTTTCCGAGTAAATATTTTTATTTGGTCACTAATTTCAACCAAGCCCAAAACTTTTGTCAAGACGGAAGAAAAAGAATGAGGAGGGGGATTAAATGCAAGTCATGGGTACGCCCGAAAGAACTTTTAGCCCAAGCGAAGGGTATCCAAATTTCGGCCGCGCCCGAAATTATCCTCGGCCCCGGGGTTGGCGAGCGAAGCGAGCAGGGGGCGAATCCCCCTAGTTTAAGGTGGTATTAGTACAAACATGTTTTTCCCTCATTTTCTTCTTTTTATACCCTTCGCTCATAGAGTGAAAGGGTATATTGACTTTGTCATGAAGTTTGTAACGCATTAAAGGAAGCATCTCCGACCATATAAAAAGTATACATATATGATCAGCGTGACTTGGGGAGTCGATTGGAGCATGTCCGTCTGTCTGTCTGTCTGTCTGTCTGTCTGTCTGTTGCGACGCGTTTTACTCGGCGGGTATTGAAGCTAGAAAGCTGATATTTTGCACACGTGCTTCTTATTGTTGCAGGCTGTTTGTATGTTTGATTCACCCAAATTGGATCATACCATACAAACCTAGCTCCCCAATTTGAGTTCTTCTAAGAAAAACTTTTTTATTTGTGTACCAATTTCAACCAAATTTCACACAAATGTGTTTCTATAGATAACACAAAATATATGCAAGAATGGATCAAATCTGACTATGGGGTCATGGGGCTGCCATACAAACTTAACCCCCCTAAGAAAATCTTTTTTATTTGTGCACCAATTTCAACCAAATTTCACACAAATGTATTTCTATTGTTGGCACAAAGCATATGTAAGAATGGATGAAATCGGACCATGGGGTCATGGGGCTGCCATACAAATCCAACCCCCCAAATTAGGTTCTTCTAAGAAAAACTTTTTTATTTGTGCACCAATTTCAACCAAATTTCACATAAATGTATTTCTATTGATGACACAAAACATTTGTAAGATTGAATCAAATCGGACCATGGGGTCATAGGGCTGCCATACAAACCAAACCCCCCATATTGGTTCTTCTAAGAAACATTTTTTTACACCAGTTTCACAAAACCTTGAATTAATGTGTCTTTATCAAAGCAACTAAAAAGTTCAACACGAATGGAATCGTACTGTGGGGTCATGCTCCGGCAACCCCAATAAAATTTTCCGAGTAAATATTTTTATTTGTCCACTTATTTCAACCAAGCCCAAGACTTTTGTCGAGACGGAAGAAAAAGAATGAGGAGGGGGATTAACCCATTTTATTCTACGGTTGCGTTTTCGCAACGCTTTATATTATCATGTTTCACGCTTTTCTGGTAAAACATATAAACCTTATCC
Organism: Microchrysa polita; assembly: GCA_949715475.1. Taxonomy (NCBI): domain Eukaryota; kingdom Metazoa; phylum Arthropoda; class Insecta; order Diptera; family Stratiomyidae; genus Microchrysa; species Microchrysa polita. The sequence continues at coordinate 24,070,522 of OX454419.1, read as the reverse complement.
CCGAGGAAGAAAGGTTCATTTTACAATTATCTAATCGACCTGTTTTTGCTCAAAGATGTATTTTGACATTTTCTATGATTTTTTAGGGTTTGAAAATTGTGAAAATTCCGTGTTTTTAGGTACGGATGCTAATTTGCGTATAAAAATACTTAGATCAAATATTTTCCTGAAATCTTCGGAATTAACATAAGAAAGACTACAAAGGATGCGAAAATATACTTAGTTCATCAAAAAGTTGTATTTTGAGCGCAGAACATACACTAAAAATGTAAGGTTGTCCAGCGTTGCGTAAACGATATCCTCTTTTTCCTATCCTACGGTCAGATAATTCCCATTATTTTTGGTAATAATTCAGTTTTGATGCTATTTAACATTGCGAACATTGTTTGTACTTAAGTTTTCGATAAATTTAAGAAATATTAGTAAAAAGTGGCTTTGCAAATGAAAATGGTTAATTAGAACATTTAATTTATTTGGGTTTATGACGCGGCCACTACCTATTATCAACAAAATGATTATTTTCAAGTTTCACCCACTTCAGCGGCCCAATATTCCTTAAATAGAGTGTGAAATTTAAACTTTGTGTATAAAAGAATCCAGATATGTCCTTGGGAAGTTAGGTTTATCATAGAACCACCTGCTATAAATGGAAAGGGAAGGGGCAGTACTCCTGGATGGACGATCGCCAGCCTTATTTTTAGACAATATGTATTCTAAGGAGTTGTTCCACCTATCTGATATGAGCGATCCGGGTTGGGTATGGCATGTAGCACCGGTTGGTGACACCAAGAAACCTGGTAAAAATCGAAGGTGCCCAAAGAATGAGGGGGATTACGCATCCCCATGCGGACTCCACAAGAATACTTGGCGATTATTTTCGACTACTAAAATGGTGAGGCGATCCACAATAATGCTAATAACAGCTTTTGTTTCTAAATTTCAGGCTATTATTTATACAAATAAGACGATGTCAGTGTATGGAAGATAATTTTCTTTGACCAAAAAAGTACACGTTAAGCCCTAGCGTTGCGTTTTCGCAACGTGCTCCACAGCCCAAAATACAAAAAATTAAAAATACATTTCTTCGAAATTTGCATATTCTTCCTATGGCAAACTACTGTGCGAAATTTCGTAATAATAGCACAACTCCTTCTTACCCCCGGACAATATGGGTTAAATACAAGTCATAGGTACGCCCGAAAAAACTTTTAGCCCAAGCGAAGGGTATCCAAATTTCGGCCGCGCCCGAAATTAGCCTCGGCCCCGGGGGATGGCGAGCGAAGCGAGCAGGGGGCGAAGCCCCCTTGTTTTTTTCTGCTTTTCTATTTTAATGGCGTATACCTATAATAGAAAATTTAATCGCTTTTTCCAATTCCAATATCCTTGGAGAGATATTTGGCGCTTTGTTGGTCGATTTTACCCCCATATTAGCCTGCAGACTTAGGGACATAGGTAGAAAGAAATAGGGAATTTTCAAGCGCAAAAATCATTTCATTCTAAATATTTCGTAAATTTCTTGCCAAATCTATTTAGAAATACTTTTGCGAGTCATTCATACTTGGTCCTTACTATTACCATAAAGTAAGAAATTGGAATAGAGATGGAACTCCATATAACATTAAAACCTACTGAACAACATTTTACCTTTGAGTGTGTGCTGTATGTAACGTGTTCATACAGGAAGATATCTCTGCATGTACACGTTACATACAGCACACACTCAAAGGTAAAATGTTGTTCAGTAGGTTTTAATGTTATATGGAGTTCCATCTCTATTCCAATTTCTTACTCTATGCTATTACAAAGGAAATAAAATTGGTTTGAATTTCCTAAAATCAAATCTCAGTTGATTAGGTGATGTTATAAAACATGGTAAAATTAGGCATACCCATTTTTAGAACTTCACGACTTTTTAAAGAAAAATCTCCGAATTTTGTATTGTTTACAGTACAAGTTGATTTTTAATGACATTATTACATCATAAATAGGATAATTTTCAGAGAATTTCATATTTGTACTTTTCACCAGCAGAGAAAAATGGGGTGAGAAACTGTAGGTCTGGCCAGACCTATTGGGTATCAAAAAGCACTAAAAATTGAAATTTGTGAAAAACATGCTCAAAACTTCAAACGATTTTTTCAAATGGTTGAAAAATGCTTCTAAACATATTAGTTCAGGATATCATGAAGTATGAGGTCGCTGCGATTTCATCTTCTATACTTTTTTGACCGCAATATAGTGTCAAAGGTCTGGCCAGACCTTTGTGCCGACAGAAGGGTTAAACTTCAGGTTTGGGTTTCCCGTTCTAGCACCACAGCTGAGGCAACAGCCAGCGTTACGCCTCCCGCTTCTCCCCTACCACATAGGAGTGTCGAAACAATCCGTCCGTCCTTCCCTCTCTTCGGGTCGCGAAGAAGACGACTTCGCTTCCACCCGAAAGTTCCGTAGGCTTTCGTGTAACTCCACCCCTGCGATCCTTGATGGCATGCAAGGCTTCTCCACTAGTCTAACGGATAGCTACTCCGTAGACCGCGGTTCACTGGTTACAAGAAAGGGAGCAAAGTGAAGTGTTGGATCCTAAACCCTGCAGGTGTACTCTCTCCTCAGTCACCAGCTCCAACCTCATACCCAGTCGCCGTGTCACCTATGCGGAGAATTTCATAGGCGCCCACTGTTGAAAATATCGTCATCATCACCACATCGTATAAGCTTCATCGGCGCACCTGAAATCAAGTAACCACAAAGAATCGGAACTTCAAGGATTTGCATAATAGTATACCTGACATCGCTTCGATGCGCATTGGAAACTGCAACTGCACCGACTGTGGCTCAAAATCCTCAAGTGGAGCTTGTAATCGAGCCTCACCTGCAGCTTGGTAATTACTGATGAGACGACTTCCCCGGCAACAAGGCTTAACCCCATTGAACACTGATGGTAGCGCAATGATGCTCGATAATCCAATCACCTAAAATAGACAAAAAGAAATACAATTAAATAATAAATTGAATATTTGAAATTTTGTGGTATAATGTAAACAAACAACATAACCTATTTTATTGTTTACAAAATTATGTGATTTTCCGGATTAGTTTTGTATTGAATTATAAGATGGCGCTAATATAAGGTAAATGAATTAATTATTTTCCGCCAAAATTTGTAAATCAGTTATTTTCGAATTAATCAAATGTCCTTTGAATGTATGTAATTTACACTCACTCTTTGTTGAGCCGTCGCCCGTAAAACATTGGATTTGATCCCAGAATATAGTATTTTTTTGTGCAAATTAAAAGTTTAGTTGGGTTTTGATTTATTAGATAGTTATTGTTGTTTAGCTATCGCGATTGATCTACCAAGACGAAAGGGAAGGATTCCCAATTTAAATATACTCGAGAGTCAAAGAACTCAACATTGGTCCGTCGAGCCGGATAGTCCGGCAAGTGGTGAGTCCGTTCCCATCCTTTGTTCAATCCTCCATATAGTTGGAGTTATTATATTTTTGCATATACTTATTATATTGTGGTGATATTGAAATCGTAAATCCTATAGTGGAATATTTGAAGTTTGGATAAACATATGAGTGCTTTTCGGTCGATACAAGTGGTTATTTCCTCATCTATATAAAATCGAAACGTTACGTGCAAATTGTTGCAACAACCATTTTTGGCGATTTCCGCGGGTCGGTGTAACGTAAGTTTGAACGGTGTATTTCTTTGTTCGTTCATTTATTGGTTTGATATTTTATACGGTGCTATCATGGAAGGTGCATTTCGGGCTCAGGAGCTATTGATCGATGAGCTAGAACGTTTGAAAAAATCGTTTGTGGCTAAGGAGCGCAAGACGATGAGTTATTTGAAACGTCTCTCCTCGAACATAGATGAGATGTGGAATACGTTTATGGAAACGCACTCCACAATTATCAAAGAATTACGGGGAACAAAAGAGGAGATAGAAACACCGTATTTCAAACAGTATAAATACGGTTCTTTTCGTGAGACTGTAATGGACTTTCAGTCCGAAATTGAGGAGCTATTAATACAATCAAAGGCTCCTGAAGTTCAGGAATGTTCGACTGCCAGTCGCGAAAGTGAAATAAAGCTACCGCGCATCGAACTACCGCAGTTTAGTGGAGATTACGGTGATTGGTGTTCCTTTAGGGATCTTTTTAGCTCATTAATTTTGAAAAAGGAATCACTTAGTAAAGTTGAAAAGTTGCATTATTTGAAATGCAGCTTGAAGGGAGAACCTGCCAATTTGTTGTGCTCATATAAGGTTACTGAACAAAATTTGGATACAGCTTGGAAAACTTTAGTCGATCGTTACGATAATAAAGCGGTCTTACTCACTAATCAATTCAGAAAATTGCTGAGAACGGAACCAGTTAGCGAGACTGCTACATCCCTGAAGGCGATATTGGACTCGACAATGGAGTCGGTCCAAATAATTGAGGGATTGGGAGTAAAAAATTTGTGGCACTCTATGGTTGTATTCCACACAGTGCAAAGATTGCCTGCCGCCACTCGTGTTTTGTGGGAGCAGGAACAGGCAGTAAAAAAAGATGTCCTGTTGCTTCCAGATCTAAAAACGTTCCTTACTACTAGATTTAGAACTTTAGAAGCAACTACCTTTTCGTGCAAATCAAACAATTCGATAAAACGAATTCACACACATCATGTCGAATCGAGATTTGAGTGTTGTATTTGCAAGCAACAGCACAAACTTAGGAATTGTCCGAAATTTATAAGCATGGGGCAAAGTCAACGTTATGATGTTGTCAAAAAACACCAGCTCTGCCTCAACTGTTTGGGAAAAGGACACATTTCCTCAAAATGCGGAAGCTCGATAAAGTGTATGAAGTGTAACATGGCACATCATACCATGTTACACAAAGATGTAAACACCCCAGCACCTACGGTATCGTTCCCCTCTACCTCTTCTGCACCATTTATACCAAACAGCATTAATAGTTTGAACAGTCAATTATTAAATGATGTGTTGTTGCCTACTGCAATGGTAAATGTATGCGGCAACAATGGCGTTGTCACCTTGCGAGCGTTGCTGGACCAAGGTTCGCAAGGCTCGTTTATTACGGAACATGCGGTACAACTTGCAGGCCTTAAAAAGGGTAATTGTGATTATGTTGTCTCAGGAATCGGCAATTCAAAAACAATGCGGTCCAAGGGGCTGGTTAAGGCACGTGTTGAGATGTTGAATAGCGAAGAAATTTTAGTGGAGGCAATTGTCTTGTCTAAATTGACAAGCAATTTGCCTACTCGCCATATACAGCCAATACAACACCCTTCGCTACTAGGTATCCAACTTGCGGATGTTAATTACAATAAACCCGCTCGAGTGGATATGGTAATCGGCGCTGACACTTATGGCAAGTTATTACTGAACGATACAAGGTTGCTTCCCAACGGAATATTGTTACAACACACTAAACTAGGTTGGGTGTTGTCGGGAAAAACTGATGGGAGCAAAGGCGGTGTAATAAAATCCTTTATTGTAAGGAAAAATGAGAATGAGGAAATTAGCCAGCAGCTGAGAAAATTTTGGGAACTGGAAGAACCAAAGGTGGAGGTTCCTATGATGGTGGAAGACGCATTATGCGAGGAATATTACAAGCAAACCACCACCAGAGAGGAGTCAGGGAGGTATGTGGTTCGCCTACCCTTTAAAAATGATCCCAACAGGGACCACTTAGGTGGATCACGACGAGCTGCAGAAGCCAGCTTAAAGGCTCTAGAAAGAAAATTTGATCGTGATGCTAATTTATATAAGGAATACTCATCATGTATGGAAGATTTATTAAAGAAAAATTATATGAGCCCGGTCAAAAGAATAGACGAACTGACAACGAATTTTGGGGAGACTCGTTGTCAGGCTCATTATCTACCACATCATGCGGTTTGCAAAGAGAGCTCGACCACAAAAACGAGGGTCGTTTTTGATGCTTCACGACGAACCACTTCGGGTTTGTCACTTAATGATGTATTATTGACTGGTTCGTCGATGCAAAATGAAATGATTGCGGTGGTGATTCGCTGGAGAATCTATTATTACGCATTTGTTGCTGACATTGAAAAGATGTTTTTACAAATAAAGGTACATCCGGATGATACCGATTTCCAAAGATTGCTTTGGAGGTTTCATCCGGATGACTGTGTTTCAGAGTATCGATTAAATAGGGTCATTTTTGGGTTGACCAGTGCTCCTTTTTTAGCGATAAGGACGCTAAAACAGTTAGCGGAAGATGGAAAATCCGCATTTCCAATAGCTGCGAAAATAGTTAATGAAAACTTTTATGTGGACGACGTGTTGTCAGGTGGTCACACGTTAAAAGAAGCTAAAGGAAAGATTGGAGAATTGATTACCCTATTAAAATCAGGTGGTTTCCACTTAAGGAAGTGGGTCTCAAACGAAGAGTCACTTTTAAAGGATATACCGATGGAGGATATCGAAATGAAGAATGTCCAAGACATTAATTTGGACGAGGGACATAAATCACTGGGAATGTTGTGGTATCCAAAAGGTGATTACATTACTTACCGATACAATATGATGGAGTCCAGTGATAAACTCACTAAAAGGGTGATTCTGTCCGACATTGCTCGGCTATATGATCCAATGGGTTGGATATGTCCCATTATTATCAAACCGAAATGTTTGATGCAGCAATTATGGTTGCATGGAACCAATTGGGATCAAGAGGTACCTAAAAATTTAAGAGAGAAATGGGAAGAATTTAGAAATGATATATCACTTATTGAAAAAATTAAGTTACCTCGTTGTGTTGTTATTCAAAATTTTACAGATGTGTCAATCCACGGCTTCTGTGATGCATCTGAATACGCATACGGTGCCGCCTTATACTGTATAACTCGAGGATCCACTGGCATCCAGTCACGACTTATAATGGCCAAAGCTAAGGTGGCTCCGATAAGGCCAGTTACAATTCCTCGTCTAGAATTGTGTGGAGCCTTGTTGTTAGCTAAAATATTAAAACAATTTACAAATTCAGTAGGTGAACAGGTTAATGTACGACATATACAGTTGTGGACAGATTCCAAGATTGTTTTGTCTTGGCTGAGAGGACATCCGAGCAGATGGACCAATTGACAGTTGAGTGTCGTGGGGTGCGCTTCTGTTGTCAATTATCGTACTGATTTTTTACAATTTTTTCATAATGAAATGTGTAATTTGTTTAGAAAAGATAGAAAGAAATTGCACGACCAAGATATCGTGCAGTGATTGTTTAAGTTTTTATCACTTATCGTGTGTTAAACTCACAGAACACGACGCTGCTTTTTTTCAAAGTAGCGGCAAATCTTTCCGTTGTGACAAGTGCAATGTTCTCAGGCGCCGATCTATGCGCGGGACCGAGCTTGCGATGGGCAATAATCCTCCACAAACGACGACTCCCGCAATTGTCAACATTGCTCCGAACAATAACAAATCAACACCTGAGGCAATCACACAAGCGAATGATGGTAGCGACTGTACTTTGCAAATGATTTATATGAAGCTGTCCAATTTGGAGAGTACCAATAATCAATTTTTGGCGTTGATTAACGAATTGAAGTCCGAAAACATAATGCTGAGGGCGAAGCTAGATTCTCTCGAAAGCCGGTATAATTGGCAGCAACAAAGTGTTTTGAGCAACTGCATTGAAATCGTCGGTGTGTCGGATGTCAACAACTCCAATGCATTCGACAAAGTGAATGAAATTTGCAAATCTACTTTGAATATCACCGTATCGAAAGCTAACATCGAACAATGCTTTGTTAAGAAGGTGCGTACAAAAGCGAATAGCGATAACGTAAATGACACTTCTCAAAAGTCCATTATCTGTGTCAAATTTGTTGAGTTTGCTATAAAAGAGCAAATAATGCGTATGAAGAGGAAATTCAAGACCAAACTGACGAGTGACAATAACAGCAGCAAGAGACACAACAATCAAATCTATATTAATGATGCTCTTACAGCATACAATAGAGCTCTCTTATATAAATTAAAAGTTGTTAGTAAGCTTAAAAAATATAAATTTGTGTGGTTTAAGAACAATAATATTTTTGTTAAAAAGTCGGAAGGTGGGAAAGCTATATCCATTAGATCGTTTAGTGATCTGGATCAATTATAGAGTTAGTAAGATAAATGAATAGTGAACTTGATTCTTTAGAAGACTTTTCCCCTCCCGAACCTGCATATGCGAATATTGATGTTTTGAATTCTGATCGCTCTTACTGTGATAACAAATTATTTGTTGTGCATCAGAATGTTAGAAGTTTAACCCTTTCCGGGGCAAAATAAAAACAGCTTGATTGTTAGGAAACTGTGTTCAGTTTCACATATATATCTTCAAGCTAAGTAAAAAAAAACTAAAAAATTTTTTTTTTCATTGAAGGATTGTTTGCAAGGACGTGGTATATTTTTTATACCACTGCCCATTTTACTGAGAGTGGTAACTTTAGAAGCATGTTTTATTGCCACTCATACAGAGTGGAACATTGCACAAAGAACACTTCCAATTCGTTCTACGCTGATGATTCGAAAAACTGACGCCAGTCAATTCATTCGGCGGATCGACAGAAACATTTTTGGTCCAGGTGGGAGTACATTGAGGTCGAACTGACCGCAAATGTTCACATTCGACAAGGGTATTACATCGCTCTCATCAAAACTGTTTCTGGAAGCCTGGCCACAAATTTACTTATCTGTATTATTATTTTGTACTGATAATAACTCACATATAACAGCGTTCTGTCCCCCGTGTACGTGGAATGAGGTGAACCTCCTTCCTCTGAGTCACTTTCGTAATTGTCAATATCAAGGGAGTCACCATCAGAAGGAATATCAACATAATCCTCATCGTCTTCTATCAAAAATTGCAGTATTTCATCATCAGTGAGATTTCCCTTTTCATTTTCTCTTTTTCCTGAAATATTTTTCTTCAGATGAATTTTCATTGTAATGGGCACTGGTATACATTTTATACCACGTCCTTGTAATGCTAATATCAACTTTGTACTGAACCTCTCACTGAAACTAATGATAAAACATGAATTTTCACTCTTTCGGACACAGACTCTTTCACTTATCACGCTATTGCGAGTACTATCCTCACTATAACAAAGGAATCAAATAAACATTCACAACAAGTGACCCTCTCTCCGATGTAACGGTTCTAAAAAACCTAAAAGTCGAATTTGAAAAAAAAAACAGCAAAATTCGTTGCAGTGATAAGGGCCTATAGCATGGAATAATATGGTATTAAAAGTATACCAGTGCCCCTATTACCCAGGAAAAAACATTTAAAATGTGGTATAAAAAGTATACCACTGCCCCGGAAAGAGTTAAGAGAGAACTTTCATTTACTTGTTACTCATCTTGATTCGTTTGCTTGTCTCCCAGACGTTGTTATTGTTTCTGAAATTTGGATTTATGGTTTTGAGTTGAATGATTATCAGCTGCCCGGTTTCCACTTTTATGCTAATACAAATGAGGAATATGCTGCAGGTGGCGTCGGATGTTTTGTCAAAGATTGCTGGACTGTCAGTGAAGTAAAGTCTATTGAATTTGTAACCGCTGATGTTTTAAAGGTGACAATTGATTTTCATCACGTTGCATATACTTTTTTATTTGTATACAGGTTGCAAAGATTTAATATTTTGTCTTTTACTGAAGAATTTGCAAACTTATTGGGAAATACTAAGGCTAGCAATTTAATAATTGCAGGAGATTTTAACATCAATTTGTTAGCTGAGGGCAATCTGGTGAATGACTACAAAACACTACTTGCTTCTCATGGGCTAGCGAGTATCTTTAATGAGAGTACAAGATTGGAGTCCGGAACTTGTTTGGATCACTTTTACGCAAGACTGGGTCATTTTGCATTTGACTCTAACTCCTGTCAAAAATTTATTTTTAATTTTTATATCTCAGACCACTCCATGACCGGGATATTAGTCAATTTTCATTTGAAAAATAATAAGGTTAAGAACGAACTAAAGATCTTAAAGAAAATTGATTTTTCAAAATTAAATAACTTGCTGTTTCTTGAGTCATGGAGGGCGTCCTACGATGAAAGTGATGCTTCAATGTGTTACGCGGCGTTTCTTGGTTCTCTATGTGCACACATTTCGACGTGTACTTTTACCTCTCGTTTGAGAAAGAATAATAAAAAATTGAAGCCATGGATATCCAACCATCTTTTATCTATGGTTAATTTGAAAAACAGGCTTAGTAAAAAGTTATCTAAACGGCCAAATGATCGCAAGTTAAAGATCAAAATAAAGAAAATGAGCTCAAAAATAAAAAAGAATATTAATATTTGTCGTGACAACTACTTTAAAACCCGTTTTGAGTCTGTAAAAGGAAACTTGAAAGACGAATGGAAAATTATTAATGACATCCTGAACAAGACTTCTACGAATAGCTCACTTGGGATAATTAATATTAATGGCTGCTTAGTCGCTGATGAGCTGTTAATTGCAAATGCATTCAACAACCATTTTACCTCTTTGGGATGCATTCCAGCAGTTGAGGAGAGACTTGGTTGTCTATGCGAAGTTTCTGGAAATGATGTTACTAGTCGATATGGCTCCAGCTTCGTTTTTGCACCAATAACGCCCATAGAAGTTCTAAGAACGATAGGTGCATTAAAGAATTCTAAGACTTGTGGGTACGATAATATTTCCAATTTTGTTTTAAAACGTATAGCTTTCTTTGTAGTTGACATTTTGGCGGTTATTTTTAACCATAGCATTCTTTCTGGTATATTTCCCAATGCTCTTAAATGTGCTGATGTTTTCCCATTGTTTAAAAAAGGTTCGAAAACTGATATAAATAACTACAGACCTATTTCACTCCTGCCAGTGATTAGCAAAGTTTTTGAGAAACTTGTTAAAAACCGAGTTATTTCATTTCTAAATGTGTCGAAGTTTTTTAGCCCTTGCCAATTTGGTTTTCGAGAAGGTAAATCGACTGAAGATGCCTTACTTCATTTTTGCTCGAGAATATTCAGAAACGTTGACCAGAAAAAGTTTTCGGCTGGTTTATTTGTAGATATTACAAAAGCTTTCGATATGGTCGATCACAATATTTTATTAGAGAAACTTGAAAGAGCGGGATTTCGTGGTTTTATACTGAAGTGGTTTGAATCATATCTTACTGATAGATCCCAAAGGGTGAAAATTGGAGAGGCAAGAAGTGATGCAAAGTTTTTAGCTTTGGGAGTGCCTCAAGGTTCTGTCTTGGGGCCCATTTTATTTCTGGTCTATATTAATTCCTTATTTAAAATGGATTTTAAAGGATCTGTCACTGCCTTCGCGGATGATATAGGCTGTACTTATGGCTCTGGTAGTGCTTTAGATTTAGTTTCAGATATAAATTGGGACCTTCATTTGCTAAGATCCTGGTTTGCAGATCATAGGCTGATTATTAGCTCTAAAACTAAGCTTATGTTTTTTAATTTATCTTCGAAAAAAGTAGACTATGGTGAGTTTTGGTTTCATTCGCCGGACTGCTTGCGCTTTAAGTTGAATGGTTGCTCTTGCTCTTTTAATTCATATAGCACAACGTTTAACGAATCTTATCGATGCAGTGATAAATGTTTCCCTATTGAAAATGTAGTTATGTTTAAGTACTTAGGCCTTACAATTGACTCTAAGTTGAGTTTTGCTCATCACTGCCAAGATCTTAGTAAATATTTTCGTTGCTCACTGAGATATTTTTATTACCTGAGAAATGTTTGCTCTTACTTTTTACTCAGAGTAATTTATTTTGGGATCTTTCACTCCAAATTGCAATATGGTATTGCATGTTGGGGAGGCACTAATTTTAATAAAATTCAACCTATTCTTATTTTGCAAAAATGCGTCGTGAAAGTCATCTGTCGTAAAAGTCGGAGGTATTCCAGTTATGCCTTGTTCCTCGATATGAAAATCCTGCCAGTACGTCATTTGTATTGTTTTAAAGTGTTGAAATTATTTTTTGCGAGATCAGGTAACCTCAATTTTAGATTACGTTCTGCGTATAATATCCGCAGGAATTTTCAATATGTTGTATCAGTTCCCTTCTCTCGCACTACGACGTTTCGTAATTTCTTCTTGGTTTCCTCTTGCCGTTTATTCAATAGTCTGCCGCGCTCAATTAGATCAGTAACAACAGCTGGGAGATTTGCTAAATGTGTTAAAAAATGGCTTTTCGAGATGAACTTTGATAGCTTAGAATCTTTATACTCTAACATTCTGGTGTAACGATGATGAGTCAGTTTGTAATTTCTATTATTTTTTGTTTGTTTTGGGTTTGTATGCCTCTTTTTATACAACCTTCTAATGGTTATACATTTTTCACCTTCTTTAGCCATATATGCATTTGTTAATTTAATTTTAATATCATCCTAAATCTTTCGTTATATGTACTTAATGTTTACCCCACACACACTGAATTTTAAAATTGAATTCTTTTCTATGATTTAGCATTAAAAACTATTCCTTACCTTAAGTTTTGGAATACATAATGTTAAAATATTTTGTAACTTTCAAAGCAATAGATTTATTAATGTATAAGATATGTGTCTCTAAACTATGAATTTTATGAAATAAATACATACATACATACATACATACATACATACATATTTGTGGCAAACCGAGTTTGCCAAATAATGGATTTGGCTCCCGATATTTCGTGGAGACATGTTCCCTCGGAGCTAAATCCAGCGGACATTGCTTCGCGTGGTTCATGTCCTGAATACTTAAAGAACTTCGAGTTATGGTGGAATGGTCCGAAGTTTCTGCTACTTCCGGAAGAACAGTGGCCTGATCAACCGGAGGTGGAAGCAACAACTGAAGAAGTAAGTATAAAAAGAGTAGTTTGTCATTTTATACATACTAAAAGGTCCGAATTGGAAGTTATACTTAGTAAATTTTCCTCTATAACTCGATTAATACGTGTTACGGCGTATTGTCGACGATTTATTAACGTTTGTCTAAAACGTATGTCGAATGCGAGTCATTTAACTACGGTCGAGTTAAATGAAGCGTTAACATTTTGGATAATTTACGTCCAAGATATTGAGTTTGAGGCCGAAATCACTTTATTAAAGGTAGGAAAACCCATAAACAAAAGTAGTAAAATCCTCAAATTCAATCCATTTTTGGATGGAAATGGGGTCTTGCGCATAGGCGGTCGACTCGCTTATGCTAACATGAATTTTGAAGAAAAACATCCAGTAATTCTCCCCAAAACTGGAAAACTAACTCAACTATTAATTCGTAAATGTCATCAGGACACGTTACATGGAGAGGTACAGTTAGTTTTGGCCTCATTAAGGAGAAAATATTGGATACTGGATGCACGAAACTCAGTGAAGAAATGTATTCACAATTGTATAATATGTTTTCGACAAAAGGCTCGAACATCTTCACAATTAATGGGTAGTTTACCTTCACCTCGCGTGAATATATCTCGACCATTTACTCACGTGGGAATCGATTATTGTGGTCCGATAAATATCAAAGATAGGAAAGGTAGAGGTGGTCGAATATTTAAAGGCTACATAGCAATATTTATTTGTCTGGCGGTTAAGGCAATACACATTGAAGTTGTGAACGATATGACCACTGAGGCGTTTATCGGTGCATTTAAACGGTTTGTTTCGCGACGCGGGTTATGTAGCGATGTCTACTCTGATTGCGGTTCAAACTTCATCGGAGCTAACGCGGAGCTCGCTCGAATTGCACAATCCAATAGGCGCATTGCGGAAGATGTTACCAATCAGGGAATAACGTGGCACTTTAGCCCTCCAGGCTCCCCTCACTTTGGTGGGTTATGGGAGGCTGGAGTGAAGTCCATGAAGCTTCACTTAAAGAAAGCTTTGGGTAACACTTCATTGACCTATGAAGAGATGTGCACGACGGTAGCACAAATCGAAGCGTGCCTTAATTCAAGGCCTTTGTGTCCGTTGAGTGACGACCACACTGATGCTTCAGCATTGACACCAGGTCATTTTTTGATAGGAGACGCAATGCTGAGCGTTCCAGAAAACAATTTGTTAGATGTTAAATTGAATTATTTATCACGGTGGCAACTCACTCAGCGGTTAACACAAGGTTTTTGGTTAAGATGGTCTGATGAGTATATTTCCAGACTACAACATCGTCCAAAATGGTTGTCTCGCGAACCAAACCCACAGGTTGGAGATTTGTGTTTGTTGAAGGACGAAAGGCTATCCTCTTGTAAATGGCCACTTGCAAGAATTACCGAATTGCACCCAGGTAAGGATTCTCTTGTACGCGTTGTGTCGGTGATTAGGAATGGCAATACATTCCAACGCAACATCACCAAAATAGCTTTGCTTCCCATTGCAAAGTAAAATTAGTACCATGCAATTATATAATAATTTCACTATGTGGCTTTCCTTGGTGATAGTCTATGCCTTGAATTTATTCCTAATAACAAATCTTTTGAAATTTTCTTACATATTCCACAATGCCCGAGTTTCCTGTTCACCATTTGTCGCGATATACGGACGCAAGTCAATAAGTATAGGTGGACCGGCAACATAGTTGCCTGAACTCCACCGTACTTAAATTTTGCATATTATCACGAATTGGCCAACACACACATTGAATCAACACGCTATGCACTGATCGACACGTCTAAGCTATGTATTACGATGGAAACTTACCTATTACGATGCGAGTCTTGCTGTTCTGAGACGGATGTCTCATCGGGGGGAGAATGTTGAAAATATCGTCATCATCACCACATCGTATAAGCTTCATCGGCGCACCTGAAATCAAGTAACCACAAAGAATCGGAACTTCAAGGATTTGCATAATAGTATACCTGACATCGCTTCGATGCGCATTGGAAACTGCAACTGCACCGACTGTGGCTCAAAATCCTCAAGTGGAGCTTGTAATCGAGCCTCACCTGCAGCTTGGTAATTACTGATGAGACGACTTCCCCGGCAACAAGGCTTAACCCCATTGAACACTGATGGTAGCGCAATGATGCTCGATAATCCAATCACCTAAAATAGACAAAAAGAAATACAATTAAATAATAAATTGAATATTTGAAATTTTGTGGTATAATGTAAACAAACAACATAACCTATTTTATTGTTTACAAAATTATGTGATTTTCCGGATTAGTTTTGTATTGAATTATAAGATGGCGCTAATATAAGGTAAATGAATTAATTATTTTCCGCCAAAATTTGTAAATCAGTTATTTTCGAATTAATCAAATGTCCTTTGAATGTATGTAATTTACACTCACTCTTTGTTGAGCCGTCGCCCGTAAAACATTGGATTTGATCCCAGAATATAGTATTTTTTTGTGCAAATTAAAAGTTTAGTTGGGTTTTGATTTATTAGATAGTTATTGTTGTTTAGCTATCGCGATTGATCTACCAAGACGAAAGGGAAGGATTCCCAATTTAAATATACTCGAGAGTCAAAGAACTCAACACCCACTGCCGAGCTACTCGTCCAGGTTGGGAACAGAGTTCTGCACAATCCGTAGGGATCGTACGGCAGCATCCGCCCATGGTTCAGCCTGCGTCCGAAAATCATTCGCAGTTTCCAGCGGTCACCAAGCGTGGAGGAGCCATGTTGACTTGTGAGAGGGTATCATGTAGTCTACTGGTATTTCGTACCCTCACACCCCGACCACCTATGGCTGAATATAGTTTTGTAGGGCAGATACGTGTAGAGGTACTCAACTTCAAGGATATTCCACAATAAGGCATTGATCAAAATTTTAGGTCGCTGGCGATATTTTGTTGAAAGTTATAGCCGAATTAAAATATGAAGGAGGGGTAATTTGTATGGGAGGTAGGGGAACCCTTGGTCCGATTTAGCCTATTTTCAATACTGTCCAAGATTTTAACAAAAAAAAACTTCTGGCCAAAATTTCAAACCGCTAGCTTCCTTTTTAGCAATAAGTTCAAACAAAAGCCAACATTTCTCTTTTATTTTTGCATAACACTCTTACCGAGTGTTTTCCATTGACTTTTTTAGTAAGTGCTAAAACTCAACTTATTTGCGTCACGTTGAACTCATCCGGGACGACTCTCAAGGCTTTTAATCCGTCAAATAAGTTTTCTAAGTTTAGATCCGGCTTTTTGAACATTTTGTTGAAAGTCTCTACTGTGTGAAAAACTTACTCGTACATATGTACACATCAGGATTAGGAGAGAGTATCAACACATACACACAAGACACGTACTTATGTTAGAGGAAACATACACAGGACATATGAACATTTGGCGAGTTCCATGACAAAAACGAGGAGAAATCCTGGTTAATTCTACTATGTACATACTTGCTTGGCACACACCGGGTCTATGAGTGTACCTAGACATCTCTTCTAAACTCATTTCAAAACACTGATTCCATTGTTGCCACAATATTTTTCCTTAACCTCGTGAAGTTCCTTTTCATTGACGCCCGACGATGCGTCTCTCTGGCCCACTACTGTAAGTCCCTGGAGTTACGGATGCCGCTCCAATTTTTCACAGCATCCTCCCGGAATGAGAATGTATAATGTTTACTTTTTTGAAATTAGCTCTAGGATTCATATAAAATTTACGAACTGACATTAGTTGGCTTTCTATATTGTTGCTCCTGTGTGTATCGTGTATCCTGCTGTAGTCCCAAAGAGTTGCTATAGGTACATGTACACTTTTGCTGATTCCACCCTACTGTTGTTGGAAGTATAGTCCAGTCCAGATGCGGTTCGCAACAAGTATGAAAATAACAAGACGTTGCCACGAGTTTGTGTTCTAGAGAACCAGAGAGAGTATCATGCCAACCGTCGATCCACCCTCGCGCCCTAGTATTCCATCTTCTTTCCCATGTCGTCTAACTATAGCAGCAGGCAATGATTTATGTATTCGGGAAAAGTTGCTGCATCACATAAATTCTCGTTTCACTTCCCAACGAGTTTCTTACGTACGTGTACAGAACTGATGGCGGGTCGAGTTTTCCTATGTGAAAGGATTTGCAAGGAATTGCGATAATATTATATGGGTGTGTATCGCGTATATTAGATAGGGAGTCATGTGGAAAGTACTAACTCGTAGAACGCTAGCTGTGCATGAATCGGTAGTAGCAGGGAAGGGTTCTTATGTGTATTTGCTTCGGAAAGCAATGAAAATGTATAGTACTCGAAATCGTACAATGCGAAACGATGACGTACCATATTTGCCGAGGAAACAACAGCACTTGGTCTGCTGAGCAATTTGTGCCGGAGGCGATGAGTTAAGCTTTCACTTTGGCACACATCAAGCAAATTTTCTCCATACGAGTTTGGGTTTGGGTTCTCGTAACGTACATATAAGACTTGTAGACAAATCTAATTTTGGAAAATGCTCACCGCGTCGTATCTACACGATGATTGTTTGATGAGGATATGTTTTTAGGTTGATGCTCTTTTAATGAATGCCTGGCACATCCTTGTGATTATATTTACAAAATTGCGATAATCATGTGTATTTAATAAATCATCGAGTCTCATAGATACCTACGTAGGAATGAAAAGCGACGGATATTTCTATTCGGCAACTCTAAGAAAGGACGTTGGGCATCAGACGATGTCCAAGGGACCGAGCCAATACCTCTACATACGTGCAAATTAGGCAAGATATTAGGGCTTCTCAACGAGTAAGCAGCGGCATGCGCTTGCTGTAGCTCAGAGCGACAGTGATGGGTTTGTGCTATACTCGATGCCCCTGCTTTTTTACAATTAAAAGGGATATCGCATGACTGAGGTACACAATAACAAACAAGTGGATTGAAATGGGGAGAAACCCGTAAAAAGATGTAATCATCCAGTATAGGTGGCATCTTATTTCGCTCCGTTGATCCATAGATGGTGAAGGATACCGACCAGACTAAGCTTATTAACATTTCTTCTAAATTCACGAACAAAACACGTTGCTTTTCACCACACTAGATCCAAATGAGTTAAGAATATATTTTAAATGAACGACTCTTACCGATGGATACCTCACTTTGACTGTGTCTCATTGCATATTGTAGCCCATGATCTAATGGCCCGATTCCACTCGTTTTGACGTATGCAATCGGCATACAATTTTAGCCGAATAACTTCAAAACTGAAAACCCTTGTGCGCAAGATGTAGTAACCCTAGCTAGAAGGTTTTGCTAATTTCTTGATCTGGCAGATGATTCTTTTCTCTCCTGCTAGTAAACGAACTCCTTTTGCTTGAGTGTTGTTTTTCAAATATGGTCATCTAGGAACTTGGGAACATTGATTTCGAGGTGGGACTCATTAATCCTGTATCATTTTGGATTTGCCCTTGGCCAGTTTCACATGTTCGTATTAATACTTCCAGTCCCAGGGCCGGATTCATCATCAGAGACGCCCCTGGGCAGTAGACTTATTGCCGCCCTCCGTCACTCCGCATTCACATAGAAGGCTTAACGTATGCATGGCGTTATGATGTTTTATAGATCCATCCATTTATATTATGCAAAAAATGCAGTATTGCCACAATATTTTATGTAAACGTTCCCCACCGGATCAAGTGGAAAAACCGGAAGCACCGTCAAAACATGGACTGATTGGGCATGTTTACAAAGAGAACAAGTTCTTTCCAAAAACGTGTTTTATAGAAGTTGTACAGTGAAGAGTGAGGTCCTATTTGACTGCACCTGCAATATCGACCCTCAATATCGTGACGCGCTTTGGCTTATGCAGGCGGGACATGTCTAGCTCACTCTGCGTCTCCCTGTCCGCCATTGAGTCCACCATGTTCCCTTTTAGTTTGAATGTGTAAGACACTAAAACTTTACTTTGATATATAATTATTAAATTTCTTTTTAATGAACATGGCGTACTGGACATTTGTATGCATAAAATACGATACTCACCTGATCTTTACCGTCTGATAAAATCTGTAATGAGAAAAAGACAACCACTGAGCCTGCAGTTACATGCACTGAAGATACCAAGTTATTTGAAACGTAAACGAATTATAATTCAAATACACTGCGTTTCACTTGAATAGCACACTCTATACATTAAAATTATTTTCTTAATATCTTTAAAAAAAATGAAGACAACAGATATTTTGTATTTTTTATTTGTCATTTGATTAATTAGCTTTAATTTGAAATAAAAAGAATTCGAATTTTTCCAACATGTAATCTTAGAAAAAAAAAAAATGTAAAACACCAATGAAAAAACACATAAGGGGGATTCATGCTCGCGTTCGTATATTGAAATACGATGTTATATCGTATTTCAGTTGTCATTAAATTCAAAAGTCTGTTATTTCTCTCCGAATACGATACCTGAAATAACATTTTGTGCTGGGGTGTTATTTGAATATCGTATTTGGCATAGTATGATATGAGTAAAAACTATAATTGCCTATTTGTGTTTTTGTGGAAACAAAATTTATCCTTTTCGACCTGTTTTATTTATGGTGTAGGTGTTTTATAAATTATTGAGTTGTTTATAGTATTGACGGATTGGGAATTTAAGTTTCAAATGAACTACCGTATGGTATCGGTGGAGGAGTGAAAGAAGTAACATTTGTGGAAACATGCATTCCATTCAACTCGTTTGTGAGACATGGAAAAAATGAGTTGTGGCATTTGAAAGAATGTATCGATGGATGGAGGAAACAGGTAGAGCTTGTGGAATATGCATGCATGAAGCGGTGTACCGCCGTAGGACGAGCAAAACAGACAAATTTTTTTACTTAAAATTTGGAATCAGCTGCCCAAAATTGCGTTAGTGATTTCGCGGTTGACGGTTATTTCCGGAGAAAACTGGGTAACTTTTGGGCCAGCAATCCAAATTACTTTCTTGTCATACCCTTCGCTCATTGAGTGGAAGGGTATATTAACTTTGTCATGAAGTTTGAAACGCATTGAAGGAAGCATCTCCGACCATATAAAAAGTATACATATATATATGATCAGCATGACTTGGGGAGTCGATTGGCCGATGTCAGTCTGTCCGTCTGTCTGTCTGTCCGTCTGTCTGTCTGTTGCGACGCGTTTTACAACGGCCAATTTAGCTATGAAGCTGAAATTTTGCAAAAATGCTTCTTTTTGTTGCATGTTTGAATCGGTGAAATCGGACAATGGGGTCATGGGGCTGCCATACAAACCTAAACCCCCAAATTAGGTTCTTCTAAGAAACATTTTTAGCATCACAAATTTCCCAAACCTTTGATTAAATTATTCCAAATAAACCTCACTCAAAAACTGTTTTATCGGAGCCATGGAACTTATGGAGAAAACGGAGAAAACTAGGTTACCACTCTTGGGCTAGCAATTCAAATTTCTTTCTTGTTTTTGACCCCAAATTTGGAACCTGTGACCAAATATTACCTTAAAGTTTTTGCCGTACCGATTCGACGTGTAAGTCTCGAGAAAAGGGGATAATTATGGGGCAGGCACAAAATGTTTTCAGCATTGGTCTCACGATTCAGTGACCAAAAATTATTTTATATTACACCAATTGGAGTACTTTCAAAAAAAATCCGGGAACCATTCTTGGGCGGGCTACTTTCAAGCTTTACTTCTCTCTAGTACTAACCTTTTTGCGAAGTTCAAGTATGAGTATTATGCTGGAAACAGACTGGGTGCAGCAACAGCAGCAGAAACGTCCAATGCATTTTAAATGGGAGACGTCATGTTGGCAGCAAAATCTTTTTATAGCTGTTGCAACATGACGTCACTCATTTAAATTGCATTGGACTGCATTATCATTGCTGCTGCTGTTACTGTTTCTGCATCCATCTTATTTCCGGCATTAGTATTCATACGGCCTATGCAGAATGTAGGCAAACATATACTATATACAGAAGTATATTTTTGCCTTTTTTGTATACTTTCACTCATTAATTTATACTCACAACTAATGTCAAATACACGGCAATTATACGTTGTATTGAATGTCTGTTTACTTTCCATAGTTACGCCATATTTTGCTTGGTTACGCCATCATATGAAAATGCGTAATGATTTTTTCTAGTTTGCATATACAGTAGAATCATTACGTAATTTCACACGATGGCATAACCAAGCAAAATATGGCGTAACTATGGAAAATAAACAAACATTCAATTTGATACAATACACATTGGCCGGGTTTCTGATAGCTCTTTTTCAGTACCTGTCGGCTGGTTAGTCTTATCGCGTAGAGAAGACACACAATATTCAGAAAGCTTTTCCATTATATTGAATGGCATTCTATAAGAGTTTTAAGAGAATGGCTGAATTCAAATTGTAAGACGAAACCGGACGGGTAAACTTGCAAGACAAGAACCATCGTCCTTACAATCTGAAATGCATAATGCTTGTCTGCTGGCCACTACAAAAACTCTCGCCGTCCGTTTATTAGCACAAACAAACGGACGGCGAGAGCTTTTGTAGTGGCCAGCAGACAAGCATTGTGCATTACACATTGTAAGAACGATGGTTCTTGTCTTGCAAGTTTACCCGTCCGGCTTCGTCTTACAATGTGAATTCACCCAATGGCTTCTTTCAAATCGTAAGAAAACGACCGGACGGGTAAACTTGGACGATAAGAACCATCGTATGATCATTTCACACTATCCGATCAAAACACGGACCGGCGAACAATAATCACACAGCAAGTATGTATAAATGTTGCCATGCACGCTCCAAAGTAAGTGTACAATGAAGTGACGAGTCGACAAGATTAAAATGCAAGTAAAACACGCGCTAATTGTGTTTGCAGAACGCCTGAACTATTGGTAGATGCAATCGTCTTATCGATCGTACGAAAGATCTTACGAAAGAAAAACAATCGTGTCACGATTTTTTTCTTTCGTAAGACGCGTTCTTACAATGTGAAATGCACAATGCTTGTCTACTGGCCACTACAAAAGCTCTCTTGTCTTGCAAGTTTACCCGTCCGGTTTCGTCTTACAATCTGAAATCAGCCAATGGCATTGTACTGAAGCTATCGGACAATGGTGTGCGTCTATGATAAGACTAAACAGCCGATAGCCACTAGATAAGGGTCAATTCTCTCAAAATTCGTATCGAATGGTTAGTCTTATCGCATAGAGAAGACACACACAATTTTCAGAAAGCTTTTCCATTATATTGAATGAATTTTTTTGTTTAATTCGCATAATTATGCTATCTTCTGCTCATTTACGCAGTATGCAACTGCGCAATGATTTTTTCAATCTAAGATGATGGCGTAACCAAGCAAAATATGGCGTAACAATGCAAAATAAACAAAAATTCCATTCAATACAATGGAAAAGCTTTCTGAATATTGTGCAAACAGGACCCATCTGTATTACATTAGTAGACCTATAGATCCGTTCGCACACTCATAGATCTGTCCATATTCCTCTTGATGTAGGCCTTCCAGTTCCCGGCTGTGCCCACTGGCGAACCTCCATTATAACTGTGTGCCCTACCGCAACATAAACGGTAGTGTCTCCCCCACATCTCGACCGAGAGCGACGACCAACAGCAAACAAGATTAAGTTGAAACACGGTGACTGCTCCTTTCGGCACAGCTAAACGAAAGAAACTACACCATACACCAGATATAAAGGCTTGATGTTGGATTGCATATACATTTTCACTGTTGAATATTACATTTCTATCCAAGCTACTACTTTTTTCGGCTGCCTGTCCCGAAATCTTATTTCGCTTTGGATTTATGCTGAAGTCCTGGTCATGGCAGCGTTCATTTTGAGCCCATAGCATTAGAGGGATAAATCTGTTTGAGCATCTACCTTTTTCATTGACGAAAAACTATGCTGTAGATAAGCAAAGTGTCAACCGGTAATCAAGCATCAAGCCTGTTATTTGACCAAAAATAACATACCTAATAAAAACACGGGTTTGGGCTTGTTATCGAATACGAGAACTAATATAGGCAGAATAGGGACAGAAATACGAAAATCGTATAAAATTTACTTTTTTCCTAGTAACCAGGTTGTTTTTAATTGAGCGGAAAGAGAGACTTTCTCGCAATTCTCATTTAAAATTATAATTATGACACATAAAACGAAAATTTGTGATTTTCATTGTTGTTGTTGCATAGTATAACATAGTATTTCATATACGACTAGGATTTTTGGGGCGTTCATTCAAATTTTGTTGTGTTATAATACTCAAATACGCAATAACAAGGATTTCTGATATACGAAGCGAGCATGAATCCCCCTATAAATTCTGTTTCACTTGAATAGCACACTTTTTTTAAAACTTATTTTAATTAACTTTTTATGCAGGGAGGATAACTTATTATTGTTCGGAATACAAGTTGAGATCAATTTGAATTAAAATCAGCAATTTTAGTAATGGGTTGAGCCTCCCCCGTTTGAAATAACCTCCTAGATCCTATTAGGCAAAGAATCGTACAAAATTTTGATGTAAGCAAGGGATATTGTAGCCCATGATTGCTGAATGGCTTCAATTAGGCTAGTCTTTGTTAAAAACTATTTGCCAGACTCATAAACTTTTCTGACCAGCCATCCCCAAACATTGTCTATTATGTTTAGATCCGGCGAGTATGGTGGCCAGTTCAAAAGAGTAACATTTTTGGACTCGATAAACTACTTTACGGCACGGGCAGTGTGTATTGGTGCATTCTCGTGTTGGAAAGTTTACGGCAATGGTCCAAAGAGACTTTCGAATGTCGCAAAAGCCTTATCTAAAACACCTTGATACGACTTAGCATTCATGGTGGTGTCTAAGAATTGGATTTCACAAGTGCCGAAGTAGGATATGGCTCCCTAAACCATAACGCCGCCAACTCGACTGTGCAAACGGTCCAACTGGTGAGTCTCCTTCCTTAAATCATAAAAATAACAGTTATATCCGTCGGGCCCTTCCAAATTAAATTTCTTCTCATCAGAAAAAACAACGCGATACCACTCTTTGGTCCATGACATGTTGGTACGACAAAAAGTCAACCGAGCTTGTTTACGAGCGGGGTTAAGTGGTGTTTTTTTTTTAATTTTAGACGCTTAAGGTGTTTAGCTTTTGAATTAGCACGCCATACAGTTGTTTCACTCGCGCTGAGACCAACTTTTAACCGAGTTTTGACCACAGAATCATGTGAATTCGATGCTTCACGCCAAATAGATTGCGTATCTGCATTAGAGAGTACACTGCTTACTCGACCTTTCATATTTTTTCATAATTTTCACCATTTTTAATAAAATTGTAAATCACGTTTCTGCTTTTTCCAATTTTTTTTTGATATTTTAGTCACTGAAAGGTCACAATCCCTGTAAGTTTTTATTTTAACTTGTTCTTCGCTTGTTAAGGCTTTACCACGACCCAAAATTTTTTTTAAAATCAACGAATTGTATTTAAAATACTCAAAACTACTATAAATTGTGTCATTGTGACCACGTGCACCCCGTATGTGAAGCTTAAACCCAACTGTGCTATTCTAGTGAAACAAAAAATCTGCTCTCTTTTGAAGCAAATTGGTGAAAAAATGTAACGGTTAATTTCGAGAGCACAATTTTTCTTTCTGGGAGCCCACACAAAGAAGACAAAAAAAAACTACTAGCAAAGTTATAAGAATATTGGTATATATGCAAATTACAATGAAAAAACGGAATGTGCTATTCAAGTGAAACGCAGTGTATCTATGTTGGCCCGGGCAACAAACAGGAAGAAGAGGAGAGCGAAGGAGAACCACTTGTCGGCGTCGTCGTCTCAGCATCGGTCATCGGCTTCTCGTTATATCGGTTGATTCTGGCTCAGGTACTCAAACGGCAATGCGAGGTGGACGCAGGATGGATGTATCGGTTGATTCGGCTGCTTCTCCTTGGTTCAATCCCACTTCACTACCATCCTCATTCTTCTATATCCAGAAGTAAAGCCTTTCTACCTAAGGCACACAACTTCTGGCGAAAACATTCTCATTAGGTATTCTATGGTAGACTGCGGAGGGGGAAACCACAACCTCCTAGCTATTACAGAGGGGGATCAACTCCGGAGCGGAGCACCGCGCCTCTACTCACATTTCAGAGAGGGGAACACCACAACCTCTCAAACACACAACACGAAGAGGGGAGACACCACAACCTCTTCAAACTTTAACTCAACGAGGAGAGGGGAAACACCACAACCTCTCCAACACGTAAACTCTGTGCAAAGAGGGGGAACACCCCACCCTCTCGAGTTTATCACAAATAGAAAGGGGAGACACCACAACCTTTCTACGAACGTCAACTCAACATGGAGAGGGGAAACACCACAACCTCTCCAAAACGTAAACTCTGTGCAAAGAGGGGGAACACCACACCCTCTCGAGTTTATCACAAGTAGAAAGGGGAGACACCACAACCTTTCTACAAACACAACGCTGAGAGCGGGACGACCACAACCTCTCAACGACTCAATCGGAGGGGACCAACTCCGAGGTGAAGCCCACACGGCTCTAAACATCTCACTGAGAGGGGAGACACCACAACCTCTCAAACTATCATTTCTTTCCGGAAAGGGGGAAAACACAACCTTTCCATACAACACTCACTCAATAATGAATCTTAGAATACCTGTAAGAAATTTTCGGTGCTGTACACACAGCAAAACCTAGTCCATAATCAGATCTCACACAATTATCAATACAATACAAGGAACTACAAGCTCAGTGTACTCACCTACGCACAACGTCTTTTCCTACCGACACCTTAGCAACAGCCAACAACCAACGAATGTGTCGTTATATCTTGAAATGGATTTTCTCGCGTCACACCTCAAAAACACCCCGAAAAAACACTTGACGCGAACCACGCTCGTGTGGAATAAACCTAATTCTAAATATCGATAATTAGTCGCGTAATTTGACCACGGGAATATAACAAAACCAAACCAGGAACATAAAAGCGCTTGACGTACCACTAGGAAAAATGGCCGATTTTATTTTATTTTTCAATTGTCATTTAATTTCATGGCCTACTATGAAAATACAATCCTTCAAAAACACCAAGCATCCTACAAATGGCAAATGGCAACACATTTTGCTTTCAACATTAAGAATAAACGAGACCGAGGCTAATTTCGGGCGCGGCCGAAATTTGAATACCCTTCACTCTCCTCGGGCTAAAAGTTTTTTGGGGCAAACCTATGACTTGTATTTAATCCTTCCCCATTCTTTTCCTTCTGTTTTCGCATAATATTTGATATTGACAAATTCTGTGGCGTCGATAAAACAATATTTGTGAGAGGTTTGGTTGGAATAAGTGGTAAAATAAAAAAAAATATCTCACAAAACTTTATTGGGGGATGCGGGAGCATGGTCCCATGGTACGATTCCATTTGTTTTACTTTTTTTTGTTTTGATAAAGACGCATTGAGGTTTTTTTTAAATTGGTGTAGAAAAAACGTTTCTTAGAAGATCCAAAATGGGGAGGTTGGGCTTGTATGGTAGTCCCATGACTCCATAGCCGGATTATTTATGGCATCAATTGAAGTGCACTTTTACGAGGTTTGGTTGAAAGTGGTGCACAAATAAAAAATTTGTTCGTAGAAGAACTCAATTTAGGGGGTTGGCTTTGTATGATAGCCCCATGACCCCATCGTCCGATTCCATTAATTTTTACACATGTTTTGTGGCATCAAATGAAATGCACTTTTATGAGGTTTGATTGAAATTGGTGGACAAATAAAAAAGTTTTTCTTAGAAAAACTCAATTTGGGGGCTGGGTTTGTATGACAGCCCCATGACCCCACAGTCTGATTCCATTTATTCTTACATATATTTTGTGGCATCAATAGAAACACATTTGTGTGAAATTTGGTTCAAATTGGTGCACAAATAAAAAAGTTTTTCTTAGAAGAACCTAATTTGGGGGGTTAGGTTTGTATGGAAGCCCCATGACCCCATGGTCCGATTTGATCCATTCTTACATATGTTTTGTGTTATCAATAAAAACACATTTATGTGAAATTTCGTTGAAATTAGTAAACACATGAAAAAGTTTTTCTTAGAAAAACCAAATTGGGTAGGTTAGGTTTGTATGGCAGCCCCATGACCCCACGGTCCGATTTTAGCGATTCAAACATACAAACTGCCTGCAATAAAAAGAAACATGTGTGCAAAATTTCAGCTCGATAGCTTTTAAACTGGCTGAGTAAAACGCGTAGCAACAGACGGACAGACGGACAGACGGACAGACGGACAGACGGACAGACAGACAGACGGACATCGCCCAATCGACTCAGCTCGTCATGCTGATCATATATATACATATTTTATATGGTCGGAGATGCTTCCTTCAATGCGTTACAAACTTCATGACAAAGTTAATATACCCTTTACTCTACGAGTGAAGGGTATAAAAACAATCGCTTACGACGACGTAGGGAACTCCTTTCTAAATAAATAAATCAGTACGGATAGGCGATAGTCCTGTTACTACTGGTTGCCGTTTTAATTTTATTGGGTATGAAACCCTGATAGTGTTCCAGTTAACTAGCTATACGCCGCAAGGGGTGCAAAAAATGACAACGCTGAAGTTTATTTTCGGCCGGTAGCTTGTGAGGTCCGCGTCCAGTTACAATTGGTGATTAATGCGAAGGTATAGGAATTCCTTAAAAATACATGGACTAGCCCCTTCTCTCTTTTTTATACCCTTCGCTCATAGAGTGAAAGGGTATATTAAGTTTGTCCTGAAGTTTGTAACGAATCGAAGGAAGCATTTCCGCCTATATAAAAAGTATACATACATATGTATATGATCAGCATGACTTGGGGAATCGATTGGGCGATGTCCGTCTGTCTGTCTGTCCGTCTGTCTGTCTGTCCGTCTGTCTGTCTGTTGCGACGCGTTTTACAACGGCCAATTTAGCTATGAAGCTGAAATTTTGCAAAAATGCTTCTTTTTGTTGCATGTTTGAATCGGTGAAATCGGACAATGGGGTCATGGGGCTGCCATACAAACCCAACTCCCCAAATTAGGTTCTTCTAAGAGAAACTTTTTTATTTGTCCACTAATTTGAACCAAATTTCACACAAATGTACTTCTATTGATGACACAAAACATATGTAAGAGAAGATCATGTCGGTGCATGCGGTCATGGGGCTGCCATACAAACCAAATCCCCCATTTTGGTTCTTCTAAGAAACATTTTTTACACCGATTTCACAAAAACTTGAATTAAATGTGTCTTTATCAAAGCAACTAAAAAGGCCAAAACAAATGGAATCGTACTATGGGGACATGCTCCCGCATCCCCAAAAAAAAATTCTGAGTAAATATTTTTATTTGCCCACTTAAAACCCCACACAAATATTGTTTTGCCGACGCAACGGAACTTTTGTGAAAACAGAAGGAAAAGAATGGGGGGGGGGGGATTAAATACAAGTCGTAGGTACGCCCGAAAAAAACTTTTAGCCCGAGGGGAGCGAAGGGTATCCAAATTTCGGCCGCACCCGAAATTAGCCTCGGTCTCGTTTTAATCTACGATGTTTGCCAGGTCAGTTATAAATTGTCTGATATAAATTGTCTAGAGATATAATTACTTTGACCTTCGCTAACGATAACTAAATTTCACCAAAAACATTGATAGATACACTAATGAAATGGCGAGGAGAAGTCAAATAAAGTATATTGCTCCTTATGAGAAATTCGTAACCCTTCAGCTCCCCAATAAATGATTGAATATGGTAATAGTGAATTTATTTTGAATTGGGTCTAATGCCAAAACCTGCGCTCTTCGGTGCAGCATGATTCTCCCTTAGGCTAAGGTGACGCCTGTAAGGGGGAAGATAAAGGTTGAAAGGCTCCGGCTAATTCCTATCTTCTTCATAATTGCGGACCCTTAGCTATGCAGGAGGAGTTTCATAGGGTGAACGGTTTGATCAGGCTAGATCAGGTAGGACAATACAAGCTAATCATAGTTTCAATCCAGGAAACTAAATTCGAGATTAACGACCTTAATTCGCATACTATTTTTACGAGTGGTAAAGAGGAGGGCAGCAAGGAGTTTGGAGTAGCTTTCATCGTAAGTAGGCAGCTCAAGAACCACGTTATCGGCTTCAAACCCATATCAACGCGCGGCTATGTGCGATCCGCATCAAGACCCGTTTCGCTAATCGCTGGCTCATTAATGCGCATGCCCCTACATAAGTAAAAGAAGACGCGACTAAGGACGAGGGTACTGTTCTGGTCTTTTGAGTGTATTTGAGAATATTTAGTATCAAACCAAGATATTTTTCCACCCATTGCATTTTTGTCATCGGGGAACCGAATACATTTCTGCCATTAAGATCACAATTGCCCCACCAAATAAAGAAAAAAAAAATAAAAAAAAAAACAAAAAAACAGAAATTGAAAAATGTGACTGATATAAAAAAATTAGATTAAAAACAAAATGTTTTGTTTTAATAAAATCCGATCCTACTTTATATATATATATAAAGACGTATAAAAGTTTAATTAAAAGCGCAATATATTTAGCATTATAAGCATAGTAAAACAAGCAGCGACTCACTAACATTGTTTCAACAATTCCGTAAACATTCCAACATCAAACCAAGAAGTATTTTGAGATATCCTTCTCAACCTTTCAAATGCAACTTTTCATTTCGTGCAATTTATTTAATAATTCACTCTCTATCTCTAAAACGAATATTCTGGAAGACAACCGCACTTACCTCATTCTACCTTACCTTCTATTCTTTATTCTGGATACAGTAAACATCCCGACCGCACACCAAAAAGGACATACTGTACTCCAAAAAGACATCCTTCTGGTCAACACGGAATATTCAAGTAAATGGTCTCAAATTTCAACTAAATTGAAATAGCTTTAGTTTTTTCCGTCTCCGAACCGAGCAGTCATTTTATGAAATGAAAATTTTCCATCGGATGAAAATGCAAGCTAAAACCATCATATAGAAGCGAACGGACGGATACGGATAGTAAAAAACTCATATAGAACTAGAAAACTTCAATAAAATTCCAAGACGACAACGACGATGTCGACAACGAGATCGTCCGTGTTTTCATCGTAACCCTTTCGTTCAAGTTGAAATGCGATGAAAATGAAAAAAAAAACCACTGCAAGAGACCCAAGTAGATAGTGTTGGAGAGGTCAAAAGGACCTGTCGTACACCAATAGCATCAGCATGTTCTCAAACCCCCACGTTCAAATAATAAAATGAGAGAGAGGGAAAAAAATTAGTACCATGTCCATTGTGCCCGCAGGAAGAAGAGAGGTGCGGCTGCCATGTCAGGTCAAATGAAAATGGAAGAAAATTGAGAAAAAGTGCAGAAATTGCAGTTAATCTACGTGCTGAAAAGCTTCATGTCCGTTTTTAGTTTTTTTTCGCTCTCTTGCTTTTTGCTTGTTTGTTTGTTTGTTTTCACTGCTCAGCACGCGCTATATGTATGTAGTCTCATTTTTCCTGTGGTCGTAGAGAAGTTTTCATTTCGTCGTTCGTAAACTATAAACTTATCCTTTGCACCTAGAGTGTGGCACGAGATATGTACATACGAAGAGAGAGAATTCCTAATCCGTAAGAGTTTCTAATCAAGACCTTTGCTCCTGCACGGAAAAAAAACGAGAAGAGAGAGAATGAAAAAAAACTAATTCCAGAATTGTACTCGTATGTGGGAGTGGTTTGTTTGATTTAGTTTTGCAGGAGCTGCAAGGATATAGTTTTCTCAAGCAATTGTACGGTTTAATGATAGCTCAGGAAGCGTGTACAAGAAAGATTGTTTAAAGTGTGGTTTCCGTTTCGGAAGTGAAGAAAATTACGAACTTGTTTCAGTGGTCGGTTTGGAGATCGGAACAAGTTTCAACAACATTTGATTTGCTGATTAAGTCAATTGGTTTTTTATCATTTTGTATCCTACGCTGGTACTTCAAGCAATTTTATGGAACAACGCGACATAACGTCACATATTTGCGGGTTTCAAGTATACCGGGATGAATTTTGAAGAAAGAACTATAACCGGGAGTGTCGTTTATGGAATGAATCCGACACATACAAATGTAGATATTTAAAATATTTGAAAGCCCCTTAATCAAAGAATGAGAATTTAGAGGAACCATTGTGGTTGGTCCGCTCACCATCGAAAATCGAAAGACAGAGTAATCAGTGATTTGTGGTAGTGGGTCGCGCGCCTATTACAATTTATTTCTTAGTTCACTCAGTTTCTAACTATTATTATCATCATATCATCAATAAAGCCAATTTGACAAAAATTTTCACAAAGTGTTTAACGAAAGAAAAGGAGGTAAAAGTTCCTGGTTACTTGTAAAAGCAGTTAAAAAAAATCTTCTACATTGTCTAAAATGTAATGACCAATTATATAATGACTCGGTGACTCGCATGAGGATAGAATTGTGCATTTGGCGTATTTGTTCGATTCAAACGCAACGGCCTTAAATTGACGATGATTTATGACGCATTATTACATCATTAAACGATGATATTTCCGAAATCGTTACCTAACCAAAAGATAAGTTTTCAATGCTTCTAAACCTCAATGCTGTCTCATTTCAACAAATTGGGACATCCTTCCATTCCTCACGCTGTACTCATTGACGGAGTGTTGTTTTACTTTCACTTGACATTTTAGGAATCAGTACTTCCAACAATCCTAAGTGGACCAAATTTTTTCCATAGTTAAAAATGCCATGAAATACCTACTGGCTTTCAAAGTCGACGTGAGGAATAGTCTACGTCGTTAGACTTATTGATTACTTACAAACGCTATATCTGACCTATGCTTATCAATTTCTATTTGCTCGACGTCGGGCTTTGGCCGCCTGAATCGTTGATCTCTAATTGTCGCGGTTACGGGACTTGTCCTCCAGTTTCGGAAGTACAGCAGCTGGTGGGCGTCTTCTTCCTTGCCTCGTTCTTTATACCGCTCCATGGTTCCGCGTTGCTCGACCTGCGGTGTAGGCACATCGCCCGTTTTGGCGATAATTTCTCAGGATATTTCTACAGGCAGCTCTATCTTGGATCGTGTCATCGCCGAGACCAATGCGTTGTTGTTGCTTTTTCATTTGACACATCCAGGTGTTCTTCTGTCTGCCTCTGGCCTTGGGTCCATCAAGTGGAACTTCCATTGATATCGCTCTCTTTGCGGGGTTCTCAGGCGGACGCCTTTGAACATGGCAATACCAATTCATTCGTCGGTCTTCGAGCTTTTCGGTGATTGGTTGGTCTATGGACAAGCTGCCTCGGATGTAGCTACTCTTGATGTGGTCCCTTTTCGTTACACCAACTGACATGCGTAACATTTTCATTTCAGTCGCTGTCATTTCTTTCGCGTAACCTTCATACATGGTCCAGCATTCTGATCCATACATGAGTGCGGGACGTACAACCGTTTTGTACAACTTGCCCTTTAGCTTCAGTGGCATTTTTTTATCGCAGAAAACTCTAGGGTTTTCTCGCCACCTCATCCACCCAACCTTTGTGCGATGTTTGATGTCATCATAGCATGTAGCTCCGCTGTTCACCATCGAGCCAAGGTACTTGAACTTGGTACAAGACTTAAGCTGCTCTCCTTTGACGTACATTTCAGGTATCGGTGCATTTGGGTCTGAGAATTGGCAGCATAAGAACTCAGTCTTTGTTATACTTACCCTCAGTCCATGCTCCTCCAGAATGTCACACCATTTTGTAAGCGCAGCTTGCAAGGCAACGATGTTTGGGCTACTGAGGACTATATCATCAGCAAAAAGAAGAGATATTTCTAACCGTCGGAGACACGTGTTAATAAGTAGCACATGATGATGTTGAAGAGCAACGGACTCAATACACTGCCCTGGTGTACTCCGACATTCACCGGAAATTCTTCTGATTCACCGGCTGTGCATCTAACCTTAGTCGTAGCTCCATCATACATGTCTCGTATCATCCTGACGTATGCCTCAGTGACATTAAGTGCTCTCAAGGCCAACCATATCAGATCACGAGGTACTCTATCGAATGCCTTTTCCAAATCGATGAACACAAAGTGCAAGTCCTTTCGTGCTGCTCTATACTTTTCCATCGCAATACGAATGCACTGAATCGCATCGACTGTAGATCGACCCTCAACAAAGCCGCATTGATTGTCATTAAACCGCACAATCTTTTTCAATCGGTTGCAGACAACTCGCTCATAGATCTT
Source organism: Microchrysa polita (assembly GCA_949715475.1). NCBI lineage: Eukaryota > Metazoa > Arthropoda > Insecta > Diptera > Stratiomyidae > Microchrysa > Microchrysa polita. The sequence continues at coordinate 24,037,370 of OX454419.1, read as the reverse complement.
CAGTGTATGAGGTGTTAACTTTATAGCCCTATAGTTGTTGAGTTTGCGTGAGTCTCCCTTGTTCTTATAGAAAGGAAGAAGAAAACTTTCCCTGAAAGCATCAGGCATCGGTTGCCCACCTTTGATTTTGTTGAAGAGAACTGTGAGCCAACTAAGCCCGACATTTTCCATTTTCAACCAAAATTCCGCGGGGATTTTGTCCGGGCCGACTGCCTTTCCGCGTTTCATCTGATGCATTGCCTCCATCACCTTTTCCTCTGAGATATCTTCAATATTTGTGGTATTCGGCTCAACATCTTGAAAAGCTGCTCGAGGAAATTTTTCATTTAGAAGTTCGTCAAAATACTCTCGCATCCTGCTACAAATTGCCGTATCGTCAATCAGCAACATTCCTTGCGAGTCCTCCACGTACTTTGGCGCCTGTAATTCCCGAGCGTTCCTTCTCCTTCGGGCTGCGACCCTAAATATCCTGGCGTCGTGCTTAGGTCTCTCGCGCAAAGACGGTCCTTCGGTCGTAGTCTGAGTTTCTAATTCTTGGTAGAATTTCTCAGCTGCCTTCGCCTTTGCTTGAGCTACCAAGCGCTTTACTTTCTTCCGGCATTGCATATAATTTTCGCGAAGTGGAACCCGTTCGGCTTCACTGCTTGACTCACATTTCGCCCATGCCTTAAATGCGTTCGATTTGGCTTGCACTGCTTCCTTAGTTTCGGTGTTCCACCACCATGTTTCTTTCTTCGTGTGGAGTGGACCTTTCGAAACTCCAAGTGCCTTTTCCGCCTCACCTACTGACATTTCAGCGAAACTATTCCACATTTGTGTTGGACTGCGCTCGGTGCAGTTTGTGTTGTTTTGAAACCACTCCGTCATTTTATCAGTGAATGGAGTTACTACAGGTTCAAAGTTGTCGTTTGTGAGATTGTGCCACTTGATTTTTTCGACAGGCTTGGGAGTTCTTCTATTTCTTGCTCCTCCTGCTTTCAAAATAAATTCTGACAGGAGCAAACGATGTTGGCTGACGACAGATTCACCCAAGATCACCTTGCAGTCTCTTACCCACCTTCTCATAAAATCGAAACAGAGGTGGTAATCGATCTGCGTTTCGTGTTTCCTATCTCCGTGTCCACTACTGTAGGTGATTAGGTGTCTCTCGTTTTTCACAAACCATGTATTAAGGATGACCAAACCATGCGATCTGCACATGGTCAGAATAGCTCCACCTTCGTCATTTCTGACCGTTGAAGGGCTACCCTTTCCACCATGGCAATCCTCGTAATCATAATTTGATTCACCCACATGGCCATTTAAATCTCCTCCCAAGAACACCAATTCGGTATCTGGAATGGTCTGAATTAGGGTGTCAACGTCGTTCCAAAATGCCTCTTTTTCTTCTGGTGGCAGTCCCACTTGGGGAGCGTAGGCACTTATTACGTTCCACACCCTTCCGCAGATAACCAATTTGATGCTGATCAAGCGGTCACTTCTCTTCGCGACACTTATTATACTGCCAAGTAAAGACGACGCCAGAATAATGCCAACTCCGTTTCTTTGGTTTGTCTTCACCTACAGAATTTTCCCAGCGAGCTCTTGGTCGTCCACGCAAATCGCTCCGTCAATTCTTTGTGCGTTCATCACCTTCTTTGGCATTCCATTATTGCCCATTCGTTGCACATGCCCCGCACTTTGCAAACGTTGAAGCTTCAGTATTTCTATACTTACAGCTCATCGTACAATTGATACAGCTCGTGGTTGTTCCGGATCTCGCTCGCGAACGGCCCCGAGAATTCGCCGAAGGACCTTTCGTTCAGCAAAGTTTCGGAACTTTGGGTGAGGGTTCAGGTTTCGCAGCCGTAGCATAGCACGGGTCGGATGATACACCTCCTGTGCACATGCCTCGAATTATTAATTGGGAGGACCGAACGTCTTATTTCCGAGTTGGATCTGTCGCTTAATTTAGTCGATTTCTTTGGCATATTTTGATAAATTACAATCCAGGTAGGTGAAGTTGTCTAACTCGATGTTGAGGTCCCCCACTGTAGTGCGTGAATTTACTGGCGTCTTTGTTTTTGATTGCATCATGGCCTTTGTTTTGGTTTCGTTGATATGTAGTCCAAGTTTTTTTTTTGGGTTAGGTACGATATCCCGCCCATCATGTTCCCGTTTTTTTAAATCCCGACATTCAATATTCCGCCAATTAATAATCCCGCTCCATTAGAATCCCGCCTAATCAAAATCCCGCCAGTCCAAATTCCCGCCATTTCAATAACCCACTTATTCAAAATCCCGCTTTTCAATATCCCGTCACAAAAGGTAAGTATTCTTTCATAAATCGCGCGCGCGATTTTTGAAATACTTACCTTTTGTGACGGGATATTGAAAAGCGTGATCTTTAATTAAGCGGGTTATTGAAATGGCGGGATTTTGGATTGGCGGGATTTTGAAATGGCGGGTTATTGAATGTCGGGATTTTAAAAAACGGGAATATGATGGGCGGGATATCGTACCCAACCCAAAAAAAAATTTGGCGGTATTTTTTTTTATTATTTAATAGCGGGATATTGAAATGGCGGGATTTTGAATTGGTGGGATTTTGGAATGGCGGGATTTTGTAATGTCGGGATAACGTAAAGCGGGATTTTTTGTAAAAAGCAGGATTATGAACGGGCGGGATTATGTAGGGATCCCGTTTTTTTTGCTGTGTTATTGAAATTATGCAGAAAGGCTTTCTGCGATACTCGATCTAAAATACATTATGGTAATATCGTCGGCGTTCGCGGACGTCGGTTTGGGTGGAATCTAACTGCTCAAGGGCTTCTTCCGCGATGGAGGTCGATGGTATATTGAGGAGCTCCTCAAAATGCGAGGCCCATCGTTTATTAATGCTGTCGATGTCGCTGATTATGTTACCATCCTTGTCCTTAGAGGGGATTCAAACTATGGACAGGATTTACTAAAACCACTAAATTAATAGAGTAGAAACCCGCCCACTAGATTAAATCGTATGTCATTAAATTCAAAATGCATCGTTGAATGTACTCTGCATTATTCAAATTGCAGTACAATATGGTACAACTGTCAACTAAATCTATTAGGATTTAGTAAATCTTGTCGATAGTCTGAATCGCCCCTTACATAGGTTTGTCCTGGGTTGATAACCGTTCTAAATTGTGTTTATTAGTTCTAACGTTTGTCTATTGTTCTTACTGGATAATCTATGGTTGAACTGCTGTAACTGCTTGTCAAAATGTTTCCGCTTCCTACGTCTAATTGTTGTGTTACTTGTTAGAAACTCGCCGAAGTTATTTGTATCTTTGTTTCTTGGCTCTGCGCGTTGTGTATATTGGTGATATGCTTCATTTTTCGCCTAGATCGAGGTTCTGCATTCGTCGTCAAATCAGTCTGTTCGTCTACGACGGGCTTTATACCCCACAGAGCAACTCTTTTGAGCTCCTCGCAGAACTCATGAATGCGTGAATTGTTGATGTAATTAAGCATGGGCGACAGTTTTTCCTCAAGGGCGGTAGTGTAGTGAGATATCACAACTTTCTTAAACACCCGGCAATTCTTGTCAATACCATTCTACCCATTCATGAAATTCTAAAAGTACAAGTACGATATGTAAGTATCTATAGCATATCATATTGTGACACGCGCGATCAACAGAATTTTGCACCTGTAGGTCGTCTTTGCCAAATAGTGATCCGAGTCGCAGTTGGCTGTTCGATAGGATCGCACGTCTAGACATTCGTCCCATCTCTTGCTGATAAGAACGTGGTCAATCTGGTTTACCGTGTATTTATCTGGAGACTTCCATGTCTGCTTGTGGACGCGTCGATGAGGGACACATTTATCGAGCTTATGACCAAAATTCCTCCACTCGCGAAGTTGATAAGCCGTTGACCGCTATTATTGAATTCATCGTAGAGGCTGTGACCGTTAGTAGTTTGCCTAGGCTAGCTTTCGTTTCCGACCTTGGGGTTAAAGTCTCCCAGTAGCAACTTCGCATCGTTTGCTGCAAGTGAGTCTAAGGCCCGTTTTTATAAACATACCTTAACTCAAGGACCTTGAGTCAAGGATGCCGAAATTAAAAAACTTTAATGTAATTTTTCATACTTTTTCATAGAAATCACTTATATTCACGAGTCAGTGCATCCTTGATATAAGGAGAAACTTCTATAGTCAACCTCACTTGAAGTCAAGCTACCCACTTACCTTGAAATATTATATTCAAGTCTATTGAAAACTTAAGGTCTCCTTGAGTATGAGCCTTAAATCAAGGATGCATTGATTCCTGAATATAAATGATTTCTATGAAAAAGAAAAAGTATGGGAAATTACATTTAATTTTTTGAATTTCGGCATCCTTGACTCAAGGTCTCCTTGAGTTAAGGTATGTTCATAAATACGGGCCTAAGAGTGTTTCTAGGTGGTTGTAGAGCACGTTCCTAACCGCGTTTTATTGTACGTCTGTATGGACCTGTGCACTGATGAACCATAGATATTGGCAAAACGGGTCTTGATGCGGATCACACGTAGCCGCTCGCTTATGGGTTTGAAGCTGATAACGTGATCCTTGTGCTGCTGTAAGCCACTTTAAATTCCTTGTTGCTTCATCAAAAAATAAAGTAAAAATAGTGTGGAAATTGCGTTTGTTAATCTCTAACCATTTTGTTTTCTGAATTGCAACTATGCTCAGCTTGTATTTTTCTATATCTGATCCAGGAGAGTGCTTAGGGCCAAGTCTATTCAGGGAGCGTACATTCCAGGATCTGAAAGTGTTTTCAGTTGTTCGTTTGCGCGGCCGTCGTTGTTTTGTATCCATCCAATCCGAGGGGTTCGTTTCAGGTTACTTGACTTGGAAGCTTATAAGGATGAGTTGTCGGCACATCGCTAAACCATGATAGCATTTAACCGCTAAAGGGAGGCCATCATGGGGATGCTCCAGAAATGCTGCATTGGTGGTTGATAAAATGTTTTCAGTCACCTGTCACGTTAAGTAATCTGAGACGCTGAAAATGTCAAAACAGCACTCAGGCGCAGCGGTGCTTCCTCAAAATGTCGCATAACAAGTGATTTGACTTAGCCGGGAGACCATATGGAAGCAGTCTTTTGCCCCCAACCCCACGGTAAAATTCTTAAAGCTTTTTTATATCGACAATCATTAGAATGTGCTACGGTTTGCCCTGCCACGTATGACCTTCAATAGTTCAGTTTAGTGGCTAGTATGCTCACCTTCAAAGCACAGGGTGGGTTTGGGTCCCATTGTGAGAGGATTCAGCTTACAATCTTTTTCGAACTCATCGCCCGGCTATGATCTCTTTCAGATGTTAAATGAGTACGTATTTATGGAAACAATTAACTCTGAAGCGCGTGCGGTTATTATTATCATCAATCCAAAAAGCAGTTAAAATCTTTGAAAGCCTTGAATCGTGGTGAAAGTTATTTCCTTTAAATTATAATACGCCCTTTCTACGAAGCAAATAAAATAGAAATTTTCGAGTTGAAGTCGAACGAGAGCAAGGGAAGGGGAACGTAGTCTTAAATAAAAATGTTTTAAATTATATTCTGTACATTTGATTATAGATTGTAATACGTATATTGTTTTGTTTAATTTGCAGGTAAGCGCATACTTCAATCTACTAATCCAGCACCTTACTATTGTCAAGACGCCTTGCCTTTATTATTCCTTGATGGGACTTCAGTTCGTTTGGAAGACAATTTTAAATAAACTGAAAAAAAAAATATTTCTGCTGCATCGAGATTGAGGTAGGTATTGTGCTCGTTTCTTATGTCTATGCTTCTGGAATAGGGATAATACATATTTATACCTTATAGCCATAAGATGGTATAGGGTATATTGTGATTGGTACGCCGATATTATGTAGCACCTTAGAGGAGCCATCGGAAGTATGGTAAAGCACATATATATAAATGATCACGGTCGGTGCCTGATTCGAATAAGCAATGTCTGCCTGTCTGTCTGTCCGTGTTTCTGTATATTTATTTTATTTATTTATTTATTTATTTATTTATTTATTACAGAACACGATTGCTCGTGGTAGTTTGCAATTTTGGTCATAGAGATGTTGTTTTTTATAAAATCTTGGACGGTATTGAAAATGGGCCAAATCTGACCAATGGTTCCCCTACCTCCCATACAAATTACCCCTCCTTGATATTTTAATTTGGCCATCACTTTCGATACAATATCGCTATCGATTTGAAATTTTAATCAGTGCCTAATTCGGACATATACTATAAGTTGATGGAAAGTGGAGTAGGTCTGGCTACACCTACCCGTACCTCCCCTACAAAGTTATATTCAGCGATATCTTTTGATAGGATGTCGCCAATAACTTCAAATTAGTATCAAATGGTAGCTGTTGCATGCCCTGATAAAATGGTAAAGATGTGCTAGCTCTGACCTATCTATAGCCTCCCTTCCCTACAAAAAACATGAAAATGAAAATGCAGGGTTTTGCATGTCTTCTAAGTCTGTACTGTACATGGGTATAGGGTATACACACATCGTGCTATTCGATTATTATTCGGTCTCGTTTAATTCGGCCATAACTTTCGACAGAATATCGCTATGCATTGAGTTGATGGAAAGTGGAGTAAGTCCGACTAACCCTACCTCTACCTCCTCTATAAGGTCATATTTAGCCATATCTTTTGATAGAATGTCGTGAAAAACTTCAAATAGTAGTAGTAGGGAACGCAATGCCGAAGCGTTTCAAGCGGCGCACAACTAACCTCTAACATTCACAAAGAATGTGCGAAGCTGTTTCGTCTTCAGCCTCCCAAAAGCGACAGCTCGCGTCGGTAACAATGCGCATGGTGTTTAAATGGCCATTTAGACCGCAGTACCCCGTGAGGAGCCCGCAAATTATCCCAACTCTGTTTCAGCTCATGTTCATAAGACCTCCTCAAATTTGCCTGTAACCGTGATTACCAAGTCGGCCGCATACCCCTGAATGGAGAACCTAGGTGAGTTCAGTCTCCACATCAATCCATCAACTACCAAACACCACAGGAGGGTGGAGGGGATAGTACACCTTGGGGGCAGCCACGTGTGGCTAGAGACTGTAATGATAAATATAATTCTGGACGAAAGCATGCGCTGCAACCAGATTGAAGTAGTATTGTCGGCCCCCCTTGGCTCTTAATGCCGTTCCAATGGAATCAAATGACGTATTGTCAAAGGCGCCCTTTATGTCTAGAAATCCACATAGTGCCATTTCTTTTTTATAGGCATGGCCTCCTCCATCTTTTCTACTAAGCTTTGTAGTGCCGATTCCGTCGATTTGCCCGGTTGATAGGCATATTGCTTTGGGTGCAGCGGCCGCGTCTTTAGAAGTGTACTCCTAATATGAGCGTCCAGTAACTTTCCCATAGTTTCCATAAGGAAATATTTAAGGCTGATAGGGTGATACCGACTTAGGGTCATCCGCCGGTCTTTTACCCATTTTGGGGATAGAAACTATACCCTCACTAATCTCCAGGCTGTTGGGATATATCCTAAAGCGAAACTACTTCTATAGATGCTCACCATGAAGGGAATATGCTCCTCTCGCCATCTTTGCAGTATTGCCGGAAAGATTGCATCCATGCTGGGCGATTTGAAGGGATCAAAGGTCCCAATTACCCACTTTATCCTGTCATTCGTGAAAATACCTCTTGCTTCTACGCAGTCATGTCTATTTTCCCCGCTGCTGGGCGGATTCGCCACGGCTCCGGCAATCATTCACGTTAAAGTCTAGTCTGCAGCCGACGAAATCGGTTCCTAGAAGCAGCATGCCCGTACTTTCAGCATCCCTCGTGATGTATCAGTTTTTTCCTTTCAGAGTGTTGATCGAACTGCAACGGTTTTTTGCCAGTACTTTGTGCAGTCTAGCCGCTTTGGTAGTATTGCTGACGCTGTCGCAAAAGTTTGCCTAGCTTCGCCTTTTGGCGTCTCTGATCTTTTGACATTTTTATGTCTTGACTCTGGCACATAAATTCGAAAAGCGTCACGAAAATCATAACGAAAAAGCGTTACGTTTTTGGCATTACAGGTAGCCTGTGAGTTTTGGGAGCCATTCAAGGTTCAACGGAAGTTGGGCTAGGTGGTACCCTGTGAGTGTTGGGTGCCATTCAAGGTTCAACAGAGGTTGTGCTTGGGTTCAATTTACGTTCAACTTCAGTTCAACTTGGGTTCAACTTGGGTTCAACTTGGGTTCAACTTGGGTTCAACTTGAATTCAACTCGAATTCAACTTGAATTCAACTCGAATTCAACTTGAATTCAACTTTCAACTTAGGTTCAACTCACGTTCAACTTTCATTCAACTTTTGTCGAACGACCCAAAAAGTGTAACTTTCAACTCACGTTCAACTTTTGTTGAACGACCCAAAAAGTGTTACTTTCAACTTAGGTTCAACTCACGTTCAACTTTTGTTGAAAAACCCAAAAAATGTTACTTTCAACTTAGGTTCAACTCACGTTCAACTTTCGTTCAACTTTTGTCGAACGACCCAAAACGTGTAACTTTCAACTTAGGTTCAACTCACGTTCAACTTTTGTTGAACGACCCAAAAAGTGTAACTTTCAACTTAGGTTCAACTCACGTTCAACTTTCGTTCAACTTTTGATGAACGACCCAAAAACTGTTACTTTCAACTTAGGTTCAACTCACGTTCAACTCACGTTCAACTTTCGTTCAACTTCTGATAAACGACCCAAAAACTGTTACTTTCAACTTAGGTTCAACTCACATTCAACTTTTGTTCAACTTTTGTTGAACGACCCAAAAAGTGTAACTTTCAACTTAGGTTCAACTCCCGTTCAACTTTCGTTCAACTCTTGTTGAACGACCCAAAAAGAGTCAAATTCGAAAAGCAAATCGTCACGAAAAACATGAAAATGTCCCACTGAGTTGCGGACTTGTACGCAAGCAGTTTATAAATGGGCTTTATAAATGGGCTCTTGCTGGTCATCCTGGCAACAGAAACAACCATAGAGAAGCCGTCGAGAGGTATCGGAAGAGTTTTTTTTTGTATTCCGTGAGGGTGGAGCCAGTCCACACATTTTTTTCTGTTCCACCATGGAACACACTTATTTTCTTTAATAATCCTTAGGCCTCATGGACACGGCGCGAAAATGGCTCGCAAGCTCGACACATCGAAATGCATTGGCTGTTATGGGAAGCTCTCGACGAGCGAAAGCCGTGCTGCTGTACACTACTCGCGAGACGTGTTTGCACCAGTTTTCACATTTCGTGCACAACAAGCCGCAAATTCAGGGCTCAGCACGGCTCTCGCTTGTCGAGAGCTTCCAATATAAGCCAATGCATTTTGATGTGTGGAGCTTGCGAGCCGTTTTCGCGTCGTGTGCATGAAGCCTAGCGGGGCAGTTTTCTTCAAAAGAGGACACAATTGCCCTGGTTGTCGATTTGCTGAGTCTCGATACATCCGGACCAGTCCAGTCAGTATTTTGTGGAACTCTACGCTCAATTGTTGCAGAATCTGCAAAGATTAATTTGAATCGTATATGGACATGATAGAAGAAAGATGGCTCGTCCGATACATGCCAATTACGAGTCTGTTCCGCTACTAAGCTACTACACAGAGTTATATCAAGTACTTCCTGCCTTACTGTGGTTACGAACGTAGGCTGACATCCTCTGTTAAGGATGCAGAGAACAAGAGAAACAATTAGTTTTAAAAGGTACTCTTATATTTATGTCTGTGCTGTCCCAAAGTAAGTGATGGGCATTGGCAACACAGCCTAGCAGTAAACCTTTCCCGTTTGCTTTCCAGTGGTGGGCCAATTTCTGGAGCTTCCCCGATAAGTCATTTTGAATTCGTTCTACTAATGGTTTAATGAAAAGGAAAACTTGCCGAAGAGCTAGGAGAAAAGCTTAGGAACACTGCGTAAGCGAAAAAAAGAGGGAAAAACCATAAATTCAATTCTTGTTACTCTCACTCTCAAATATTTTGCCCAAATCGTTAATTTCGACATTGCAATAAACACATTCGTAGCGAAACTATGTCCTTACATGGGAAAAAAACTGCTACATGTCACGTCTGTCACCAGCTCATATATATTTACGACATATCAAAAATTTGGGACAACAATGACTTTCATTATTTTCAACAACGCGACAGCCGACGCGACGTCTCGGGGGAAATCCTCACTCATTGTCAGAAAGAACTACTCGGTGAAAAAAGGCCTCATTTCATCATCCCATAAAGCTGTCCTGTCTGTCCATAATACAGCTCGTGTGACGAACGGCTGACGTCCAACGTCAACACAACGCACATATCCTCCTCCCATCAGGCTAAGTCCCATCATATCCATCCCAGAAATCGAAGAGAATATCGCAAAAAGAAAAATCAAATTCCTATATCACAAGCACACATATAAAATGTCCTGTTGGCTGTCTCCGGGACAAAGCAAAAACCCATATAGCTCGCGCAAGGATTTGGGGGCAATCCGGCGAGCTGCGGTCCCATCATTCTAAATGCCCGAGCTGTCGGTAAAGCCGAGAGTCGAGACACAATAATAGCCGTAGGTTGGGCGTTTTTGGCGTGTGTGTCTGCGTATATTTATGATATGGTTGGGAAAATTTAATTCAGCCATTTTCTGATAGGAATCAGCTCGCAACAGCCATCTCAGTCGTAAGCCTGTGAATTCACCTCACTTCTTGTCCCTTTTGCGAGAACGACACCGCACCGAACATTTTAGGCGAATTGATTTTTTTAGTTATCGCGTGGATAAAATGATGGGAACATTAAAAGTAGATTCCCGGGTGGAGTAGGAGATGTGGGGAGCTTTTCCAGAAATACGCTTCACCAGATTCGTCCTATATGTACAGAGCCCGTGGCAGTTTACCAAAAATCTGAATAAAGTATTTTTCACTGCTGCTGTCGTTCTGACGTGTCGTGCTGCCGATATGGAAGTAATATCCTGTAATTAGTTGGAGATAGGATCGAAATGGCGATGTTTTCGGTTGAATAAAAGACACGATTGTTGTTGCGGTGCTATATAGTGGTGCGACGTAGCTTTGAATTTACCTCCGAAAATAATGGCAGCGAATTTTCGATCGATAAAACGAAGGTACGAGTCTGCATTGAACATTTTCAGGATGTGAAAGGAAATGTTGAACAATTTTACAAATAGCAGCTTCCAGGCAGTGCTCAAATCAAAATTTGGTAGGTTATTGTTGTCGGAACTAATTTTAGAAATGGTTTTTTATTACCGAGTAATAGCATAGGTATAACATAAGTGCCAGCAAACAGAAGTGACAAGCATCAATAAATGCGATGAAGGGAGTTTTAACGTCTATGGCTATCGTAAAGGTTTATCCAGATAATTGAGCGTGGGAGGCAACAGTTTTTCTTACGAGAATTCCTAACTGCGAGGCCTTTCTACTACCTCTGTCGTTTTTTGAGTCCCGGCCTCTGATTCTAGCTCAGCTCTACCCTCTACGCCACGTCGTTGTAAGACCAGAGCCCTCTTGGGCTACCTCACAATGTCGGATGAAGGGAACTACATCCCCTTCCGTCGGTGCCCCTAAACTTTATCTCGATAACCAGTGCTAACACAATTGCACCCCTACTCCATACTCGCAGTAAACCTGCCACTGCTGAAGTAGGGAGCGGGATAGTCATTTTCCAAAGGACACACATGCAATGTGGGGTTCCTTCCTGCACATTTCGACAAGTAGCCGAGATTAAAACCGGACTGTGATTGCGACACTAGACGATGAGAGTGCTTTCTTCTCCTTTTCGGAGGCATTTAGAGCTAGGAAATATTCACTTCTAAAGAGCCAGCGAGAGACATTCTGAGAATAATAGTGCGTCAAGTTTTCGGATATCCGAGTAAACTGGACAATGACAAAGCATAAATGCGCGCAGTCTTTGCTGAGATGCCCTAATATGCCACAGAGGACTTCAGGTATTATCAGCAAGACATATCGTATGCAGTCATGCATTGAGCGACTCGCGACCTGTGATGAGGAGACCCAGGTCAGCGTTTCCTATCACATAGTTCTCCTCTAAGACGCTGTTTCTTATCTAACTTGCCATACAGCTACGAGACACTCCTCAAAGAGACCAGCGATTAATCGCCGGGATCTCCCGGAGACACCCTCGAAGGACAACAAATAACTATGGTGTAACGTGAGCTCTCTTTGTGTTTAGTACGCCGCCGTCCTACGTCGTACAATTTCCGGGTCGAGAGGAGTGCGCCCATCAGAATGTGCAGAGCTACGGTACCCACCGTCCTGCACACGCGGAGATATTAAGGTAAAGGGACGCGTTGACACGTGCGAGGACGTAGATGGTGCACAGGCAACAAACAAGGATCCGATGTCCTCTTCAAGCCCAATATTTTCTAACGACACGTGTGAACCACTTGTAAATATCTACGAACCTATCCGCCATAAGTAACAAGTGGAACCTGAAGTTCATCCTCTCCCTCATAGTTATGGCTGACTGTGATTGAAGCTGCTCTTGAGCATTATCGTCACAGCCTTAAAGGACGACACTTCAACCCCCATTTGGAATGCCATTGACAACAACAACATCTGATAATGACCACTTTAGAGCAGCACTCGAATTACCTTCTACGGCTTCTTCTGCTATCCGTTCTCATAGGGGGAACTTTTGTGTTTCCGATATTTTCCGCTATGTGTCCGCTATGTGTCCGCTATGTGTCCGCTATATGGCGGACGGTAAGATAAGAGTGTCGCTAGTGTCGATAAGAAGAACAGGAAAATTCTTCTTACGAGAGCTGATGGCGTAATGTTCCCCTTCTACAAGGATAAATAAGTCATCGGCACGGGCGATGCCCTTTCACAACCGTTAAATTGACTTAACTAGATCATCCATAACTAGGTTCCGAACAAATGGACCTAAGATAGAACCCTGCCGACAGGCACGTGGTGCGCGTTTGCACACCCCGTCATAGGCGCCGAAGAAAAACTACTCTGTCGGAGACGTATCTTCTCCAAAGAGGCAACTCCGTACAGCCAACTGCCTCGACCTTGCGTAGGACTGCATCCGATAGCAAGTTACCAATTACACTTTTGAAAACAGTAAAAAATCCAAGGACGTATTGGGAATAACTATATATATATATATATGATTTGGGGATTATCCGAAGCAGACCACTACTATTTGGGTCCATTTTCGTCCCCTTACAGTCATCAGTGATTTCCAGAAGTCGACTGATAATTATCGACTTCTTCCTTCATCACTGAGTCCCGTGTGATGAGTAGCATATCTTTGAAGCTAAGTTCCCTCATGGATTCCACACCTATTGTGGATTTACCTAGTATCCTTAGCCTCCTACTACCTAGTGCTGGGCATTCACATACAATGTGTGCTGCCGTCTCAGCCTCTTCCAGACATAGTCTGCATACATCATCTTCCACGATTTTCATCTTAGATAGATGAGCTTTAAAATTACCATGCCCAGTTACTAAGGCAGTTATCCAACTTAAGCTGCCCCGTGTGTAACTGAGTACTTGTTTGGCTTTCCTCCCTAGTGGACTGGTAATTGCGTTACGAGCCTGTCTACAAGTGGATAGGCTTCGCCATCGTTGCCGATGGATGGAATCAAACCAATCATGTATCCTGGCTTCAATCATGCCGTTTCCCAAAGCAATTTTGGGTTCCGGTCCTTGGAACTTTTCTGCTGATCCCTCTTTTGCTAAGGTATCGGCAAGTTCATTCCCCAATGTACCTACGTGTCCTTTAACCCACATTGGCGTAACTTCGTTGATTGAAGTACACTCATTGAGCTTCTGGACAAATTCCAGTACCAATTTTGAATTGATGTTGGATTGCTGCATGCGCTTGATCACCGATTGGTTGTCGAGTGCTATCAGAATTTTCTTCCCTAGTATCCCGCCTTCCAGAATATGATCCAGCGCGTGCAGCAGTCCAAGCATCTCCGCCTGATATACCGATACATACTCTCCTAGACGAAGTGAGCATGCAAGGTTTAGCTCCTCGGAGTATATTCCAGCCCCCGCTCTTCCGTCCATGAGAGACCCATCAGTAAAAATAGCAACATCACGTGGATACCCCTCGTGTATCCTACCATCCTCTATGAGAGTGATGTGATGTCTTTCGACTACACTCTATGAAATTTTTACTCTTATAATAGAAGGAAACTTTGTTTCCTTCTATTATAATAGTGAAATTACTCTGCAATCTAAATTTGCAAATCAAGTGTAATTTTACATAAAAAAATGTTTAAAAAAGCACTCCAATATATTAGCAAATTTACACCGTGCTATGTGTAAAAACACTCCGTAATAATAGGAATTAATGCGGTTTCACTCTTTTTTCGTTGTAAAGATTTCAGTTCAGAGAGAGAGATCAGTTTTTCGTCTACATGGGAGGTTGCAATATGGTCTTTTTTTGTGCGATCTGTACACTTGTTCTTCTTCTAAGTACCGTAACTGAGCCGTTTATAGGCAATTTCGAGTCAACGTTACATTGCATATCATTTCGGAGTGTAATGTTGCAAGCACTAAATATTTCCTTTCCGCACATGTACGGAAATTTTGGACCACGCCGAGATTATATCTCGGGACCTCTAGATTACTATAGCATCGTAGAGTGCGACTCAAACAAGTGAGCCACAGAGCGTGTACACATGAGTTCTAAATGCAGAGAATTTTCGGAAAATGTGATACACTGTGCTAAGTACAGCCGATTGAAGTATGACAACTGGAGAGCACGCTACAAAAAATGAGTAAAACTTCGACTGCACGTTGTAAAAATACACCACAAATCCGAATTATACACATAAACGTTTTAAAAATGCACCAGAAAATCTGAATTATACAGAAGTGTAGCGTAAAAATACATTTCACACCGATTTTGGTGTAATTTTCTTATTTTACACAGAAATTGTTGAAAAATGCACTCTGTATGTGATTATAAGCGGGGAAAAAGTGTCAAATTACCGCATTTTCAGCGGAAATTTAAATTCACTTTTTAGAGTGTACCCTACATCTTCTCATACCATCCAAAGGCATATGAGTCTCCCTGACATTATCACGAACAATATCAAGGATCCTCTTATGACCTCCGTTGCTACCAAAGTGATGCCAAGTGCCATCTCTTACCATTCTTATTGCTGCGAGCGCCGCACTTTGTTTTATAAACAGATCCAGTGGCGGTAATCCCAGTATAACCTCCATAGCATGTGTTGGCGTAGTAGTAATTGCACCACATATGCTTATACATGCTATGCGTTGAATCCCATCAAGCCGTTGCCTAGTAGTTTTCTGGCTTCCCTTGGGCCACCAGACCACTGCTGCATAGGATAGAACGGGCCCACTCCTCATCAGTGCATCAGCCAGCACGAAATCCATACTAATTGTCAGACATTTGGCCGATGAGCCTTTCCTTCATCCTCCGGACCAAGCACTTGAAGAAGACTAATGGCACGATTAGAGTGAGAATGAGACTTGTCCTATCAGGGTACTTCAGCAGATAACCATGGAAGCCAACTTTTAACTCGTCGGAAAAGCCGTGGTCGGAAGAAATCCATAAAGCGACACTCCAAATATTCCGGGACGGCATGCCACATTCCGCCTGTCATTCCATCCAACTACTTCCTCTTTCTCAAGTAAGCAACACAAGTCTCGATCTCTCCAGATTAATGAACAGGCACTTCTTCCTGTCGGGGAGCCTGCACTCCTGGGTGGAGCAGCAGCAAGGAAGCTGTCACGAAGTACAATCACACTTTCCTTTAAAACCAGCGTATCACAGGCCGATTCCCTTTTCCGACAGACCCTATCAGCGTTTCCCCAAGTATCGTTTGAATACGCACTGAGTAAGGCTTCATTCAAACGAGGCAAAAACGGCTCGAAAGCTCGAGACATACAAATGCATTGGGGTATATAGGAAGCTCACGACGAGCGAGAGCAAGCGAGAGCCGTGCCGCTGTCAAAACATGACTCGCGAGCCGTGAATTTGTGGGTTGTGGTGTACGATATGTGGTAATAACACGTCTCGCTAGTTGTGTTTTGACAGCGGCATGGCTCTCGCTAGTCGTGAGCTTCCCATATAACCCAATGCATTTGTATGGCTGGAGCTTGCGAGCCGCTCGCACGCTCCGGGTTAGGCCTGCTCGGTACTCAGATTTCAGTATCGGATACCGGTTTTCTTCAACACCCGGTGCACCGGTATCCGCCGGTTTTTTTCAACATCCAGTTTTTTCAGCCATGAGCCGGTTCTCTCCCAACACCGGTGCACCGATTATTTTGAACAATGAGCCGGTCCCGGTTTTTTTTCCGAACAGAAGTGCACCGGTTTTGGAAAAAACCGGCTCATGGTTGTAAAAACTGGTGAACCGGTGTTCGAAAAAAACCGGTTCATGGTTGAAAAAATGGTGCACCGGTGTTGGACAAAAAACTATGGGACCGGCTCATGCTTGAAAAAAAAACGGGCAAAAACCGGGAAATCGGTATTTTGAAATATTGATTTAACACCGGTGTTAGAAAAAGGCCTACTCTGGGTCGTTGTATATGTCTTCGAATGCAAGCTACCTCACACTTGAGCTCCAAGTCCACCATCTGAGATACCCACACTCCATCGTGCGGTCGACCCCAAACACCTAGTTAGTTACTGCAGTAATAGGCTCGACAACGAATTTACACGTACTTTTTAAGAGAGGCAATGAGAATTCGACGAAAGGGAAGCGATCGATCATAGATCGACACTCACTTTGAGACCAACGTCTAAACAGACGATTTTCCTACACGATATCCGAAGAAACATCAACAGAGCTGCCACCGCTATCATTAGAGTGACCCTCAACATCATATGCATACGATCGCTCATACTGTATGGTAGCACCTTCCAGTGTTCCAGTCAACCTGAAAGTTTCTAGCTGGCACACGTAGCATCGATGTTACTACCACCTCTGAACGATTGAAACGTATACACCTCAAACTGGACATTATATAAGGACGGACATACAATTTGACAAAAGGCGTTCAGCCAAATCAGCACCTCTCTGATTCCACGGAAGTGCAGCGTCCACAGGCTCACATGGGGGTACTAAAAACGAAGGCTCCTGCGAAGCGGCCAGGGGGTATGCTTACGCAGACACACCTTATTCATCGGTGAGATCTTCTACACAAACCCATTGAAAGCTCGGATCACTAACAACTAGGGCCCGTTTCCTGATTGAAGATTAAGTATGGCTCCTGTAGTATGGCAGCAGAGGCCCTGGATTGCATTAGTTGGTTTCCCAGATCATGTATTATATTTGGCAACCATTAACACATGGCTGGAGGGCAGCCCACGGAATTCATTGCTTCAGCAGCGAATAGGTTTAGGACAATTCCTAGTCACATATAGTACCAGAGCAACAGCAAAAAATTGCGCCTTGTTTTACACTGACCGACCATCAAAGGTCAAAGCCAAGGTACCGATAACGAGAAAGGACTAAGGAACAAATTAACATAAAATCTCTCACCAGCTACTAACGTATTAATGTTTTTCTGGGTGCATAAAAATAAGCAAAGAAGCCGTAGTAGCCCGCCTGGAATAGTGGTTAACACGCTTATCTTCGAAGCAAAGGTGGTGGGTTTGAAATTCATGTAGACATATTTATTTGATAATGGTTTGCGATGAGAATGAACAACTCGGTAGAGTGTGCTGTTGATCTCAACACCTCTACAAAATGCAATCAGGATAATGTAAATGCGATGTTGCGGCCTATAAGTTCAGTGTTAGACTGTCACGTTTTTTCCCTGTTCCTTATATTTATCACACACTGTGTAGGGTCATTTCTTTAATAAAACACAATTCAATTCCTGCACGTGTAGGACGTACAATTTATTACCCAGCTATAGGAATGTGAATCGATTGATTTCTCTACTCAATAACCGCCCACGCGATTGTTGCCACTGCTGCTGCTTCTGCTGCTACTGTCGAGATTTCGAATCATACAGAGAGAAATTCCATTGAATTCATCCGGAAACGAGCCGCACGTCGGCGTCGCCGTGTCGTCCTTTATCATCGCGTCGAATATTGAATACCAAGGATTCGACAACATCGGGTCTAATAACCTTATCAAAATTCCATGTTGCACGCAACATACTAATTATACGTATGTCGTCGCAAAGACATATAATTTGGAGTGTTATTGGTGCGGTCAAATTGAATATATCAGGAAGGCATTCTCATGCATACTCGTACTAGCCTAGCCAAAACCGAAAAGAGAGCTAATGGGCGTGCATATCCTCTCCGATCCGACATCGGTTAAGGAAACTCTACGAGCTGAGATATATAATTCAGAAGAAATCCCTGTTGACAGTATTTGATTAATACCTATGGCAAAATAAATTTGGTCGGCTAAAGGTCGGCACTACGCCGAGTGTGAATAAAAGGCAGCAACGAAATGTGTAGAGGTGAAATTAGATTCTCTGGAGTTTGGTTGTAGGTATGCACGGAGGAGTGACGAAACAATCGACCCAATGAAAACATTGACTTCGTTAATTAGCTAATTCTTTGTGGTGGTCATTTACTGTTTGACGTATTGAGACTTTGATGTGTTGTTTTTGTGTTTCGTTTCTTTTGTGTTGATTTTTTATATTCATAGGGAAATATAATGTAATTTAGGTCACGCTAGCAGGTAGGTATAATAGCCAGGGGCGAAAAAGAAAGTTATTTCTTGATGAAGTTGTTGTCGATTTTGTTTTTACTTTCCCACCTTTGTTTGTTCTGGGGAATATTGTTTGGCTATGAATAAGCTATTCGACAAGGTCATATTCGGTATAAGGAAAACAAAAAAATAAAACTACGATTTACTGACAATTTATCAGTATGTATTAATAAGGGGGAGCACATGGATTTATCGATTAATATGACAATAAGATTCTAAGATTAGGTAGAAAGTTTTTCTTTTGAGTCTTCCATTTCCAGCGAAATGTCCAGGGACGCTAACGGAACAGCCGGATACCCTGGCTCTCTTCGTTACAATCTAGGATTGCTGCAAAATTCGGAGTTTCATTTCCTTGGATACTCGTAATGATGAGCATAAGCAATGGAGACGCAAAGACAAGACTCAAGACCTATCTGAATGAGGCGGTATCAGACTTAGGTGTAGGAATAGATGTCAAAAAGAAGAAAGCTAAAAAATGAACCGTCGGATGTGAATCCTTTTGAAAAGAGCTCTTAACTCCGGAGGTCTCGTCAACGAACGAGGGCCAAAGCAAATCTCGGGAGAGATGAAGTTGTACGGTAGGACCCATATAGCAAGCATAGGCTTGCCTACAGAAGTAAGCTAGTGATGAAAATAGGGAAATAGGGGGGTATGGACGATATGCGCAGATGTCGCTTAAAATGGCAATTGTCTCAAAAGCGATGCTTTAAATGTCTAGTATTCGATCACTTTGCGAGGGTTTCCCGTAGTCAGCACCATAGTGGCATTAAGCGATAAGGAACCCAGCTGGTATTGTGCGAGGCCAGCTAAGCACCTAATTGGAGGGGTCAAGTGACCAATCAAACCAATCCCCAATTAAATTTTTTCAGTTGAATTTGAATCACTGCCAGGCAGCATAAGACGCAAAGTTAGAAGAATAGATAGGCTGGACATGACGCTAAATTCTAGGAATCTCAAAACGTATGGGCTCGGGAATTATCAATCAATCATTAAGAAGATTAAATAAAGAGGGCTCCAACTCATATGCTCGGTATTTCTAAAAATATTGCCTCCACTTTTTTCCCTCAACATGAATAATTGAAACCCACCAGCCTAAGTCTTAGATCGATTAAGAGAGTAACAGAGTCCCGATCACAGAGAGTGAACTTTTAAAAGCAACATTATGGCTTGAGGATGGTAAAGCGCCTGACCCTGGACAGTCTATCGAATAGGGAGTTGAAGGCGCCAATTTTTACGATGCCCGGAAAGTGCATCGTGTCTTGGAACTTACCTAGAACAACGAAATTTCCCGCAATCATGGAAAAGGCATCATCAGTATCTAACCATCAATGATATTTTAGATGAGTGCGCAATAACCATTGTAACCATGTTAGCGATGCACTCGCTACGTAAAACTTCTAGGAAGGAATACATCCCTGCAGGAGTACCGCAGGGATCTGTTCTGTGGAACATTAAGAACAATGCTATCCTGGAGTCCACTAAGCTGAATGGAGCGACAGTGGTAGGTGCGACAATTCACCCGGAGTTGGTCGAAATATATGGTGCGATCAAATTGTGGTTGGAAACCGTTGAACCAGAACTTGTTGCTGTCGGAACCCTGAACCAGTCCTAATTCATCAAGTGCTGATAAAAAAAATAGATTCCCAGAGTGTGTTATATAAGCAAGCTGTTACGCTCCTGGGGTTTATGATTGACTCGAGATTAAGTTTTGGAGAACACTTATAATATGTTAGTGGTAATGCGGCGACCGTTAACACGAATCTATTGTGAATTATACCAAACATAGTTGGTCCTCGAACAAGTAGGAAACGGCTTTTGTCGACGGTGGTAACAACCATCATAAAACATGCCTCCCCAGTTTACGCTATTGAACTATGGTTAATCCTTTAACGCGACATCTAGACTCATCGCCGCGCGTCTGCCGAACGGCGATGTTCAAAATATCAAAGTTGTAGCCAACACAAGCCTCAGACGGACAGATGCGAGGGGGGAATTCAACGACCATTTTTTGTGCGAACTCTTATCAGTGTGGGGCCGGCATTAGGTTCTGCACACCTTACCACCTCATATGAAGCCTGTGTCGTAGCCTGAATGATGTCTTTACAGATCCTGGTTTAGAACGTACAGTGGTCCCAACGGCGTAACACCAGAGGTCTACAGGGGCGATGGAACATAGCAAGGTTTGAGCCTACGTAATGTGAGATGAGAGAAGTCTCAATGTTTTTGGAAGGCCTGCAGATACCACTTTGAACCTCAGGATATCGCAGCCTGCTGTGAGGGCAAAAGTACCTCAGCTCACTCCGGAGCCTAGAGAACATCTGTCCACTTCTACTGGTCAACAAAGTCATTCTGCGAAAGGTGCTCAGCGCCATGTACCTACAATCGCCTGAGATGTATTTGACAATAGCTGACTGATTGAAAGAGCGGTGTTCGACACGTAGGACTTTTAGCCGTTAAAGGTTCTCACTGTTCATGCTCTACCGACGAAAATGTAGCGCGACAAAGAACCCGACGGTGATGGCACCAAGCTTAATGTGAGATAGCTATACATTCTCATCATATGAACATGAACCTAATTTTCAGGGGTTTCCTATGACGTAGTGTTCCGATTCCATCCGTTCCTAGAAATGTTATGAGGTTTTACTAGAAACACACTTGGGTGCGTTCGGTTAAGATTGGTTTAAAATAAAAAAAAAGGCTTTCTCACGAAGATTTAACTTTCGGGGGTTGGTTTGTATGACATAATGCTCCGAATTCATCCGTTCCTAGATATATTTTGAAGCTTTACTAGGAACTCACTTATACATATGAAGTTTGGTTACGATTGGTTTAAACAAAAAAATATTTCTTAAAAGAACCCAATTTTCTGGGATGGTTTTTATGACAACACTATATGACAGAAATATCCGAGATGGTTTAATGTCCGTATCTGTCGTATGACTTACCAGACGGGCCACGAATAGGCCAACGGATTGATTTTGTGACGTCAATCAGCGCCCACTCCAGCAGTGTGGAGGTAGCAGTAACATACTGCTAGATGCGAGGGCTGCCTCTGCCGTTCTAGGGTCCCGGCACCCGGTTGAATAGAGCGCAACTCAACGCTATTCGTGAAACCACAGCCAGCACGATACTCCCATTGAGGGCCATTCCCATTTGTAGCTCGGGGGTAACTGAAGGCAGTGATTCCCCGGGGCTTGTGCGACACCCGTGCACCTAACGAGAAAAACTAACCTACGGCATTCAAATCAAGCTTAAAAGCATACTTACAGTTCCATACACTCGTCACATTCACTCATCAGTCATCACATACATCTGAGGCTACTTCGGCGTTAGCGTACCGAACTGCCTGCGTTGACAAAGATTAGCACTTCCACAAAAGTAACAAATTTGTTGTCAACAAAAATAACTAAAAACTACAAATTCAAATTTCATAAAAACTGACGAAATGTTGGCTGCTTGCCTGTTGCGACACGAAACTTTTCCAGGAAGAAAAACGTTCATCAATCGTCGTGCGAGAGCGAGACAAATCGATGTTAAAAACAGCTGATTATAATCTTCCTCAAATCGTCTGCAGCGCCGCTAAGTGGTCAGTGTGGTGTATCAAGTCGCCACACATCTATCATAACATACACCATCTCCCGTAGAGTAGCATAAGTGGGAAGCACCAATCTAACCCTATGACATAGTATTCCGAATCCACCCGTTCATAGATATGTTTTAACCCTTTACCGCCCAATGTTCCCAATTGGGAACATAATATACTGTTTTTTTTAAACCCACTTGCAATTTTTTTTTGTTCTTTTCCATTTTTTTTAGTTTGTTAACAAGTTGGTAAAAAGAAAAAAAAATAAATAAATGATTAAAAAATTGCGGTAATTTTTTGGTGATTTTTCAAAAATGAGGATTTTTTTTAGTTTTGGGGAAAAAAATTTCAAATTTTTTTTAACCAACAAAACCTTGAAATTTTAATGTATTTTTATTTTTTACTATTAATAAATACATACGAAATAATAGTAGTGACCTTAATTTTATAAAAAAATAATACCGTTATCGGCTATACATGTTCAAATTGACGTGTTCCCAATTGGGAACATTGGCTCACTTCAGTGTCTTGTAAAAAAAATTATTTTGTTTCCAATTTTTCAATATGACGACTTACATTGCAATTGCATGTAATTTTCGCATGTTCTATGTCAGTCTCTATTCGGTGTTCATAAGTGATATCTGCTAATTACCTCCTGAGGAAAACGACAAAGTTACTGACGATGAAGACATTGAGCAAGAAATCTTAGACCAAGTGATGCTTGCGGTGAAGTTCCCGTTATAAAAAAAAGGTCGGAAGATAGTGAGGCATCGGGCAGTAAAAATAAACGTGTGCAGAAAAGAAAAGCTTCAAATGGTGACCATCAACGGTTGACCACAAGTGGATCATAGCCCAAACCGAGGCAAAAAAAAAACCCGACATTGCACCTCTAAATTGGTTTCCCAGCATTAATTTTCAAACCCCAATAGAAAATGAGCCGATAAAAAAGTTAGAAACTAACTTCACGTGAAAACTTTAATTCCGGTAGAAATATATTATTAATTTATGCCACAAAGCTGTCTGCAGAATTTAGCAGAAATAACAAAAATCTACGCCATTCAGCATGTTGATTAGATCGGCGTTGAATGGACGTCGTTTTGGGGCATACTCCTTCTCAGTAAGTACCACCTTGTTGCCTTCTGAGAATCACTACTGTGGGAGACATTTACTCTCCAATCGCAACCGTAAAGTCCCTTGGAGGAATCGAAGGTCATGGCGAAATCAGCATATTCTGTGAAGGAGAACAAAAAGATAGGCATACAACAACCACATCTTATTCGCAAATATAACGACGGAATGGGTGGGGTCGATATTTTATGGACTTCTAATCTTCGTATCGCCCATGCCTACGATGGAAAAAGTAGTGGTGGAATCTATTCGCTAATGCTCTCAACATGGCAGTAGTAGCAGCCTGGTTTGTGCATAAGGAAATGCATGGGAAATCGGCAATGACTCACCTAGACTTCAGGCGGGAAGTAACAATGTTCCTGCTAAGGGTTTCATAAAAAAATAGGTCCACAGCCACGTCCTAAAGCACATGCTAGCCCAGCAAGATGCAAGTTAAATGGCCACTATTTGATAAATTCATCACAAGAAAGATGTGCTCTTTGGAAGTCATATGCACGGTTGGAGTGCACTCCTCACACAACAAACGTCTTCGTCTTGAATGAATTTTGCCAAAATATGATTTATACTTTTCCATATATCAAATTCCAAAATATGATTTATACTTTTCCATAAATTACATTGAAGAACCAATAAAGTCCAACTATCAGGAATAAAATTGACCTTGTTTTGTTTATATCCCATTACTGGCCATTGTTCCCAATTGGGAACAGCATAGAAAGGGGGGAAGGGGGTGAGGTAAAAATTTTTTTTTTTATATTCTTAAAAGAATCATATTTAGAGTTAATATTCAGGAACAAAAAAAAAGGAAATTCAAGCGATTAAGAGTTCGGACTTTAAAGGGTTAAGGCTTTACTGTAAACACACTTTGGTCAATTTTGGTAAAAATTAATTAAAAAGACGAGACCGAGGCTAATATCGGGCGCGGCCGAAATTTGGATACCCTTCGCTCCCCTCGGGCTAAAAGTTTTTTCGGGCGTACCTATGACTAGTGCTCAGTCCTCCCCGCTTCCATGCTTTTGAATTTTCTCATAAGTGCCGTGGCGAAGATTTATTGGGCGAAGCGGGGACGTGGGTTTCTTATAAGAACCAAAAAGAGGGGGGAAGGGGGTTTTACGGCAGCCTTATGGCCTTCCCATCAATTTTCACGTATGTTTGTGGCACCAATTAAAACACATTTGGTTCAGATTGGTGGACAAATAAAAAAGGTTTTCTTCGAGGAACCTAATTTGGGGGTTGGGTTTATATGCCAGCCCCATGGCCCCATGACCCCATGGTCCGATATAATTCATTTTTGCATATGTTTTATACCATCAATCAAAATACATTTCCATGAGGTTTAGTTGAAATTTGTGTCCAAATAAAAAAGTATTTTTTAGAAGAACCTAATTTTGGGGATCAAGTTTGTATGGCAGCCCCACGACTCCATAGTCCGATAACATTTATTTTCACGTTTGTTATGTGGCATCAATATAAATATAATTTTCTGAGGTTTGATTGAAATTGGTGTGCAAATAAAAACGTTTTTCTTAGAAAAATTTTATTTGGGGGGCTAGGTTTGTATGGTAGCCCCATGACCACATGGTCCGACTCCATCTATTTATACATATGTTTTGTGTCATCAATAGAAACACATTTGTGTGAAGTTTGGTTCAAATTGGTGTATAAATAAAAAAAATTACGAATAAGCTCCTAAAGATGCTGCAGCTTCTATAGCTAGCTATACACCATTTGAAGTTTCCGTCCATTCATCTGCATCATAACTAACACACGGTGCATGCATAACTTGTCTGCTGCATAGAATAACTTTTCCAGAGTTATAATAACCTTTTTCATTCCTTTCAAATTTCCACCTACACAATGTCATACATTTCAAAAGCAAAGGCAACTTTTCCGAAAAAAAAAACGAAAAAATTCCGCCATCTCGAAAAGAAACTACATTTTTCATCAGTAGCTCTATATCTGCAATCCTAGTGTATCCGTGCGCTAGTCGTGTAGGTTAGGTATGTACATCCTTGGATTCAATACAACAAAATAACAAAAAAAAAACCGTGTACTTTTTTGTATTTCATCCTTTCGATCCGAGAAGGTTTCCGTTCGGCACGTTCGTGTTCCTTCTGCAGAGTTTTTACATTTTTGTTTCTTTTCCATATACATAGTGTCCTCTCGATGCTATGCCCTCTTTAAAGTATTCCGGACACAGGTAATGGAGGAAACTTAAAAAAGAAGAAATGTTAGTATTCTACTCGAGAGCATGTTATTGAACGACAAAAGGTGCACGCTTGGACGACAGGAGCACCTATATGTACCTCATAAGCAAGGTAAAGCCATGCGAACTAGACCGACTTCAGCACAAGCACAAATAGATTTTCAACTTGCACAATGCTGTCACGCAAAGAATGTGTGTGGAACTCTTTCAATTATAGAATTCTTCAATATTTTTTTCCGCTTCTTCTGGCAGCATGGACGTTGTGGAGGGAAAAATGTCGACAAGTGTTTTTTTGTTATGCCACAAAAAAAGAAGAAAAAAAAGGGTTTAAAAAGCACGTTCGAAATTTGATCATGATTTAATGTTGCGCCAAATGCAAAGATATCAACTCAATCGATACTTGTTGAAAAGGAATTTCATAAATAAAGGACATTTGTTTTGGATGTTATTTTCTTCATTTAGTGTATCGCTCTGTATTTTATTAAGATCTTGCTTAAACTGCCAAAAGTAATCAGTTTTTTTTCACTACTACAAAAAAATCTGCAGAAGTAATAAACAAATAAGGATTCTGAACGGATTTGAGTTCTTCTCATTCACAAAACCCACAAAGAACTTCCACCGCATCTCCGAGTCATCGAAGCATTAAGCCAATTCTGTTTAGGTCCCTTCATTTCAACAAAACGAGATAAAATCCTTTTCAACAAAAAAGTAACATTTTGTGAAAGTACACAAAGTGCTAATGGATATCTCACCCGACACACTTTCATTCGTTTTGCCTCATACTATTGTCCTCGTGCACCGTGCCAACAAAAGGCTCCGTCGTCAAATCCGTGCTCTCTCTATCTCGTTCTGTCATAACAAAACATAATCTCTGGTCTCGACAAAGTGAAAAGAATAGACTAAAACTGAAGAAAAACTTTCGTATCCTTCACTATTGCAAGTGTTGGACTGTAGCACTCCTGTTTTCTAAAAGCATCTTAATTATTATCTTACCTGTACACATCCATCATGTCATATTCCCAGAGCTCCGCCAGCAACATCAGAAGCAGAAGGAGCTTTTCTGCACTGTCACACCAAAGAGAAGTCTCTCCAAAATACACTTTCACGCCGGAACATCCTAAGATAAGACCGATGCAAACACTCGTGCTATTTAATTTTCGCAGAAAAACTTAAAAAAAGGAGGAAGTGGGTCAAAGTGCTAATTAGTGTGCTTGCAATGCTAATAACTACGATGCGAGCCAGCCTGGCTCGACTTGAAGAGCATACCCTATGCCGAAGTGCCCTCATATGGTACTCAGGCTCAAGTCATGCAGCGCAGTTTATGCTTCATATCCTTGGAGCCTGTGGAAAGAGTATGGACTTTATATGCATCGTGTCGTTCCGTTCCAGAAGACATGTGTGTGTGTGTGTCCACTTCAAAATTCGAGAATGTTCTCACGTTTATGGGAGCCAGGATAGCTATTGACCTAACCTAGATTTATGGATGCGTACGTTCGAGAGTACTGTCCGAATAAAGTGGGCGTGGGTGCAAATGAACAAATGCTTCACCTGCGTTTTTGGTCCACTATAGACTATACTACTCGTATACTGGATACGGACCGAACTTGACTTATTATAGCGGCTATGGACTTATCGGGTTTGTCCTTTTTCATTTCATTTCGAATGCCACTTTACAAGTTAAGCGCGACAATATGGCCGGAATATGCAGCAGCAGAAATCATTCATGCGGATTGAAGGTACTCCACTCTGTCTGCAGGCTGTTACATATGCAGCCAATTAATCAAAACAATTGAATTCAATTATTAAATCAATATGATAGGGATTCAAGTTTATTGGTTCATTAAGTAGTCAATTATTGCTGACAACAATATGGAGTTAAATGAGCAAATAAGTTTTAATGGAGTGGGGGGTTTGTCGTGATGGCAAAAACGTTACAGACTGACCACCCATTGTTAGGCATTTCAAGGAATGTTTACATACTTTAGAAAAATTTACACAATATTGCATGTCCTTGCTTTATGTAATGCGAAATGCAGCCAAGCGGGTTCATTCAGAGTCACTTGAGCATATTAAGGTATGTCGGTTGCGCCGCGATTCACTCGTTAATATTTAAAGCGATCAAGCTGCAATTTGATAACCGTGCTTATTTCTGTTGGTCGTGGTTTCTACCTATGATTGAATCACTAAAAGTGTAGAAAAAGTTGCTCATGTGAAGCTCGCTTTAGATGTGTTTTCTTTTTACAAAAATGTCTTTAAAATATTGAATGTTTTACAATGATTTTCGATGATATGTAATTTCACTGGTAACTGTCTATTTTCTCGCTGAATCGTTTGTTTGGGTTCCTTTATACCAACACTGAACAAAATCATTTGCTCAAAACAAGAAAAAATACAATAAAAAACAGCCAAGGAATAATTTTTCCTGATTTAAGATGTATTTTCTTGTCCCAAGAAAAGTTTTTCTGGTTTAAGATGTATTTTCTTGTTCCAAGTGAAGATTTTGCTTAAAATAATGCATATTTTTTTATTTTAAGCAAAAACTTTTCTTGCAACAAGAAAAAACATCTTAAATCAGAAAAACTTTTCTTGGAACAAGAAAATACATCTTAAATCAGAAAAAAAAATTTCTTGGCTGTTTTTAGGGTTTTTTAGAAATTTTTTTTTCAAAAAACCCTTATAAAATCGATTTTGTCTGTCCGTCCGTCTGTTCG
Source organism: Microchrysa polita (assembly GCA_949715475.1). Lineage (NCBI taxonomy): Eukaryota > Metazoa > Arthropoda > Insecta > Diptera > Stratiomyidae > Microchrysa > Microchrysa polita. The sequence continues at coordinate 24,009,064 of OX454419.1, read as the reverse complement.
TCCGTCTGTTCACTAAATAACTCGCGAACGGCTCAACCGATTGTCATGAAATTTGGTAGGAATGTGTAGAATGGTTACAGTCTTTGGCACATATACCTTAGAAGTTGGTAGGAAGAAGATAGCAGGGTGTCCCGAACGTTTGAAAAAAGTCGACTTTTTTAGTTTTTATCGGAGATTGACATATGGGTATTTAAATCAAAGAACTAAACGAGTACATCTCACATCAGTCAAATTTTCCAGTTTCGAGTAACGGTAAAAAAGTTATTGGCGTTCAAAGTTAAACTTCCTTTTCGACCTCCATTTTTCTAAACCGTTACAGGGATCGATATGAAACTTTGCACAAAGATTGGTCAGTATGGCTTTATATACGTTAAATATTAAGACTGTTGACTTTTGCTAAGGAAAAGTAAATAACAGTAAATTTGTAAAATTTGAATTTGATCGTGTGTAGCCCCTTTTAGGTTTCCAAATATGAAAACTCTGCTAGGGATTTTTAGAAAATTACATAGGGAATATGTCTACGAATTTTCATTCGAATATCTGTATCGAAACCGGAAATATAGCCAAGTTAGTATTTAGTAAGGGCCTTTCACAATGCAAGGGAAACCTCTTAAGCATTTCTTCAATGCATATCTTTTAACTTGATGAAACAATAAACATGAAATTTAGTGGATATGCATAGAATGGTAATAGTGTTAGCCACAAATATTTTTGAAGTTTGTAGGACCAAGTTAACAGGGTGTCCCTGAATAGCTGCAAAAGTATACTTGTTCAATACTCATAGGAAAGCTTGCATGGGCTCTTATGTCAGGGGACACAATGGAATCATTTCATATAAGTTGCTTTTCCTTGATTAAAAAAAGAGTAACAGTAGTTTTACAGCCAATAATTCAGTTCATATATAAAGCCAAGCCGGCCTTACGATTGCCTGAGTTTCTTTTTGCTCAAAGGCCATCAGAAATCTTAAATCGAAAAATGCCTGTAGATTTGCCTTAGAGTACTTTTATACAAACTGGGTAAATAGTGAATCTATTTTTGGATTGGTCCAATTAAAGGTGGAACAGGCGCTCGCCTTTCATTCTGGAACGCGTTTATTTAGTCCAATCAAAAAATAGATTTACAGGAAGCATTCCATTAATGCTGTGCACAATTCTTATCTATTGTCCATAAAATATTTGTACAAAAAATCAGCGCCCGCTCTAGCACTTACGCCGCCCGGGCAAGAGGACGAATTGCCGCCCCTGGGTGATATACCAGGCAGATTGATAGTAAGTACGTCGTTGAAGTACATGAGTAGTTTCCCATAACATCCTTGCAGACTACGCAGCCGATAAACTTCAGTTCGCCGGATTTCTTCAGTGTGGAACTTCTGTGGTTTATTTTCATAAATGCGACATCTTGAGAACCATAGTTGTAGCCCAGGAGGTTGGGGAGGCAGGGCGCTTGACCCTCCCTCCCCCTGTCTGTCGGTTGATCAAGGATACATTTTTGTCTTACTGCTGTATTACCTCATAAAAAATGGATGCTCTACGTATGAAAATTTCAGTGCTACAAATCTGCGTGTTGGTGGTGTCAATTGGCGCCTGGTCTCAATTGCAATTTTAAGAAAGATATCAGTCTGGTGGTCTCGGTTATTCCGAGACAGGGATTCTAAAAGTATCATCCGCACAATTCTATTGAGACTGCAGTTTTAGGTATTTAACCCTCTAGCAGGACAGACCGCCTTTTGGCGGGCTCTGAATTCATCCACCTAACTCCTAATGTGATGACTTTTTTTGGCAACTAACGCTATAAGAAGTTGTGTTTGGTACTGTACAAGTGCCTTAATATTCCAGAAAACCTGGCAAATACTATTGCCAGTTGAATGCGAGTTGGTGCGAAAATGGACCAAATAAATTATTGACGCAAACAGTGAGCATTTCGCAATACAAAATCACCTCTTTGTTATTAGCTTTGCTCTACAGAAAAATTATTATTATAGATGAGAAATATTGTTTATTTCATAACAATATAAGTGAACTTTGATTTTTTGAAAAGTAATATGCATTTTAGGTCCGATAAGTTAAGCCCGCCAAAAGGCAGTCTATCCAGGTAACCCAAACTTTTTTCTACATTTATCGTATATACTCATGTATTTTTTTCGAAATAATTTTCATTTAATTTTCAACAAAATTATTACTGCTAGGATGTGAATCGATATTATTTGAATCTTTTTATGCTGTAGCGTCTTTCCAGAGCAATCGATCAGCTAAAAAATCCGATTGAGCTCTGAAGAATCAGCTGATAAATTTAAAGCCGATTGGGACTATGGAGCCGCTTGGAATTATGGGGCTGATACTCTACATATGGCCAACAAACGGGAAAAGGCGACATTTGTACAAAACAGGAATATGAACCGGAAGTAACTGTTATAACTAATTTAAACTCAGGATCAATTACAAGAAATTACAAGAAATGAAATGGGGTCATATCGTGCTGTAAAGATTTGGGAACAACGATTATCCACAATCCTAAGAAAACTCAAGAAGCTAGGAGCAAGTGATTGAAGTCAGAGAAGGAGAATCATTTAATGCTTTCTAGGGAGAGTCTAATCAATACTAGTCTGCATTGAATGTGTGAGATCCAACTTTGCAAAAGAGGACTCAGGAATTCTAGGCGCTATATCAGTTTCGTGAGTGGTCGACAAAACCAGTGTCCCATTTTTTACATACCCGAACTGGTGCTATGTATTGTGATGCAGCTGGTAGTGCTAGCGGTGGTATTTGCTTGCTGACTAAACAAGATGGCCCAATCTTGCAAGCTCCTTATTTCTACCTGTGTAATTCCCAATACATAAATGGAAACATAATTGTTAGGTATGTACTCAAACCAAACCAATGTCGAGTATTGTTAAAGCACCCCCAAACCATTTTAGATCAATTTCTGGGGGATAGAGTTTTGACTAAAGACGCATTGCTAGTCAGTAAGAATATAGATTTATGGTCGCCATAGAAACCGCTCCCAGTATCTACCAGCCACAGATTTGAAACCCTTCAATATATATATATAAATACGCAAAAATCATAATAAATCTCTTTTCTACCAAACACCGGTTTTTTTAGAGTATTTTTAACAAAATTGAGAACACACGGCAAAGTACGCAAATCTACCAAGCGGGCCAGGCGCAGTCTCTTTTTTTTTTGCCGTTCCCTGGATAGACCGCCTTTTGGCGGGCTACACATTTTAGTGTCTAAAAACTAAACCAATTACCAAATTCATTTTTTGGTTCGTTTTCTTTGGTTTTTATGCTAATATTAACCTACCATAATTTTTCCGCCAAGAAAAAAAATTATCCGGTTAGAGGGTTAATATCTGAAGCTTGAACACCCAGATGTAGGTGTCACAAACAAACATCATTATATCCATATCCTATACGCGTTTGCGTGACCTAGCCTTTCGAAACTTAAATTATGCCCCAAGTGACATCCTAAGTTCTTTTTGTGAGGATCCTAACCACCTATGTTTCCGATCATGTTGCCCAACCAACCCCATTCAAGAAAATATTTCGCCGCCAAAAAGCCTATATTGTCCGTGTTTTATCACTCCATTACTTCTGGGCTTAAATGTATACTTTATAGAGTTTTTGCTGTCCGCCATGTTTTAACGTTAGAATAAAGGCCTCCTCACACGAAGTTCCTTTGGGAAGTTAATCGATTTAGAAACTTTTCGTCTGAAAGGGATATTTTTGTGACAAAGGTCATGTGATGTAATCAAGAAAGACTGATGCTCATGTAGACGCCATTTATCGTTAAAAGGAAAAAGGTCGCTCTGGATTTATCTTTCTCAAATGTTTAACCCTTTTTCTAAAAATTTTTTGTTGTCATATAGTTTAATGGGAATGACATACCCTCCGACCCACTAAAAAAAATCCGGGCTAGGCCATGATGTTGAAAAAATTATTATGTCTTTAGAAAATCTAGCCTACGCCCTTACTGAGAATTTTTATAAAGAAGAAGGTCAGAGCCAGCTAAATCGGAGGAATCAAGCTTAGTGATTAAGCATGTCCGTAAAAAGGATGTACTGCTACTGCGGCTCTGGTAATGTGTAGTGTGATTCCATCCTTGCAGAAACCCAAACGATTTTGTTCGAAATTTGACCTTTAAATGCTAGATGAATCAATGCAATGGGAACCAACTGAGGCGATCCATCCACGAGGAGATCGGGTGAATTGAAGTCAAATTGCCACCAAAGGATTATAGAAGTTTTCAAAACTCTTGCAGGGGTATGAAATTTTTCTCAGGAGACTTTGTTCTAATCGCTTTTATGTGTTTAGTGTTTATACGAATCATTATTTCTCATTTGATATCAATTTCTCCGGAGGATTAATATTTTTTTTAGGGGACGTGCTTTCCTCCGATTCAATAGACTAAAATAAAGTCTTAGACCTTACTTCCGGAAATTAAAGTGCGACGTTCCGCATATAAACTCAATAATAAGATTACGTTCTATAGGTACTTTCGTCCTATATTTTAAAATTAGATGGATCTCCCCTTTGGTAAGACTAACACTAAGGGATCATGCATAGAAAGATGAAATATAATCCTTAATGCTTGTCAAAAGAAGAGGTACTAAATGTTCAATTGGAGGACGAAATTAGCACATAAATCTCCAATTTCAATTTCACTTTTAAAGTACAACTTGAATAGCGCATAGCTTCGGAAGGAGGGCGGGGGCTAGCATCACAGACGTACAATTACGCAACTCTTACTAGACAAGCATTTTAGGATTCTAAATGCAGCACCTTCTATTAAATGTTGGCTCTCAAGGAATTTGTTTCTTCAAAACACAACTTTCAACTATTTATTTCATCTGTAGGTTTCGTTTCCACTTAATGGAAATTGATATTGAACTTTTCCTTCTGACTTTTATATTTTTTTTCTTCGAGTTCTAGCCAAAAAGCCGCCCCTAAAATTTGTTGCCCCGGGTGACCGCCCGGCTTGCACCCCCTTAGAGCGGGCGCTGCAAAAAATATGCATCAAAATCATCGTCAAAAATATGCATCAAAATTCTAAAAAACCCTCGTATTGCGGGCGCAGCCCTCTGTACGCCGGTATTTTTTATTGTATTTTGCAAATGATTTTTTCAGTGAATAAATGGGGTTTTTTAGTAGTACCTGAAGGAAGGCATCGACATCAACATAGGCTGAAGTTAAAGTCCGATATGGCTCTTATATCAGTGCTCGAATCCATTTTTCACCGCACAAAATCTCATCTGGCTATAGTTGAGTGAAGCGTAGTCAGCCGGACCATTCCTAAGAAATACTAAATTTGTCTCGCGAGCGCTAAGATTTTCAGTCATTGATTTTTATTTAGTTTTGAGGCATATAGTCGGCGCTATTTGAGATACATACTTCATTGTCGAGCCGAGCGAACTGTTCTTGGACTTGATACGAAACAAATCTGTCGGAATCTTGCATCTCTAGATAAGGCCTTGCATTTTATTTTCCTTCTATTAAATTGGCCGCCATACGATACACTCTTTATACATTTTGCATGATTGTTGTTCAAGTAGTAAATATTTATTTGCAACGGCAGATATGCTTGTTCTATGCGTTACGAGCTGTTTATCTCCTCCGCCTGGCTGGCCCACGGAAGGCCAACGCCTCCAGAGGAGCTCGAGCTCCTGGTTACATTCAATACATCGAGGAATTCTACCCTTCTGATAGGGTGCAATCATATGGATACTTTTTAACGTCTCGCGGAGAACTACCAAACCTTATAGGAACCCTAAAACAATCAACTAAAAAAAGTTTATTTCTAAGAAAAAGCCTCCAATTCCTCCATATCACTCGACAGGCTCTGCGAAGGAGTAAGGCCATGGTGGAATGACGACCTATCGAAGCTCAGGAAAATTACTTGCGACATTTTCAATATCTGCAACAAACACAAGTTCTGGTAGCCACATAAAGACTGTTTGAAAATCTACAAGAAAGCCATCAGGACTGCAAAAGCCCAAGCCTGGGGATGAGTTCTGCCAATCCTTGGATCACGTCAAAGACTCAGCAAGGATAAGTAAAATCCTGTCAAAAGCACATTCATGCCCGCGTTATGAATCGTCATCCACGGATGAATCTCTGGAACTTCATCTGAGTACGTACTTCCCTGGGTGCAAAGGCGTTTACACGCCCAGATCAGCACTGCATAATGCTGACATTAGACTGGGTGACTTTGTAGACTCTGTCATTACGAAGGAGAAGGTCTCCTAATAGCTTCTCCCCATTTAAATCTCCGATTCCGAAGAAGGGTAACCTTAAGGATTGTAATAATTGGCGCGGTATTTGCCTTCTTCCAGCTGTCTCCAAGCTGGTGGCTAATATTATTTTGAACCGGATCAAGGATGAAGTTGATCGCACTTTAAGCAATGAATAGGCCGGCTTTCGTGAGGGTTTTTCATGTAGCATATAAACACCCTCCGAATTATTATTGAGGAATCCGCCATTACATCTCATGTTCATTGATTTCGAGAAGGCGTTCGATAGTGTTGATCGGCAGTGTTGATCGGCAGTATATCTGGAGAGTTCTTCGTAGGAGGGGCATACCAGATAAAATAATTTCCATCATCAAGGAATCTTATCAGCTACTTTTGAGATGCACAGTGGAGTGAGACAAGGTTACATTTTGTGACCTATTCCTTTCCGCATAGCCATTAAAGAGGTACTAGTGAGCGCGATTATACAGGGTGTCCCACAACTCTTGGTACATACGATAATGGGTAATAGTACAGCTCATTTGGGTACAATTAATGTTCCACATGACCCCTCTATCTTTAACCGTTATAAAGTTATAGCATTTTTTGTTAATGGTGTCAGAAACCTCGACCTGCAGAGCAAAATCACTATTTGCCACACTCCCAAATATTTGATCCGAGATTTGACTTTACTTTCTGAAACTCCACAAAATTCTACATAAAATAACTGTTTTGCCAATTAAATAATTTAAAACCCTACCCATATACAACCATTCAAACTTTTAAGAAATTCAAAAATTGATTTTTCATTGAAAATTTAAATTGTAAAATCGTAACGGTACTTTGAACTGACAAATGTGTAAAGTTGATAAAAGTTGCCTCATAATGTTAGCTTTCGAACGACATATAAAAATTAGGGTCTTAGGATTTGAAAAATTGCACATCTTACGTGTTAAAGAGAAAAAAACGTGGTTCCAAGAGAAAACCAAAGTAAACATTTCCACAATTTTTATACGAGTTTTATTTAGTAAACAAGATTTTTTTTAGTAAAAAACGAAAAAAATACGATACCGAGGTTAATTTCGGGCGCGGCCGAAATTTTGATACCCTTCACTCTTCTCGGGCTAATATTTTTTTTCCGGTGTACTTATGACTCATGTTTAATCCCCCCCATTCTTTCTCTTTCGCTTTCTCACAGTTTCGTTACCTCGATAAAACATATTTGCGTGAGGTTTGGTTAGAATAACTGCACAAACGAAAAAAAAAAACTTTTTTTGGTGGAGGGGGATGGCCCCATAATACGAATATATGTATTTGTTTTTGTAATGTGTCTTTATAGAAAGTACAAAAATATGTAAAAACAAATATATTCGTACTATGGGCGCATCCCCCCTCCCACAAAAAAAAAGTTTTTTTTTCCGTTTGTGCAGTTATTCTAACCAAACCTCAAGCAAATATGTTTTATCGAGGTAACGAAAACGGTGAAAACGGAAGTAAAAGAATGGGGCGGATTAAACATAAGTCATAAGTACACCGGAAAAAAAATATTTGCCCGAGAAGAGTGAAGGGTATCAAAATTTCGGCCGCGCCCGAAATTAACGTCGGTGTCGTGTTTTTTTTTTCATTTTTTACTAAAAAAAATCTTGTTTACTAAATAAAACTCGTATAAAAATTGTGGAAATGTTTACTTTGGTTTTCTCTTGGAACCACGTTTTTTCTCTTTAACACGTAAGATGTGCAATTTTTCAAATCCTAAGACCCTAATTTTTATATGTCGTTCGAAAGCTAACATTATGAGGCAACTTTTATCAACTTTGCACATTTGTCAGTGCAAAGTACCGTTACGATTTTACAATTTGAATTTTCAATGAAAAATCAATTTTCGAATTTCTTAAAAGTTTGAATGGTTGTATCTGGGTAGGGTTTCAAATTATTTAATTGGCAAAACAGTTATTTTATGTAGAATTTTGTGGAGTTTCAGAACAGCGTTGCCACTCGTGTTACAATTGTAACATTTTGTTACAATTACCAACTTCTTGTTACAATGTTACACCCCGACCAATTTTGTTACAATCGGGCAAGAGTGGAGAACTCAATTATATTTTAATATTTTTCTACTATAATAACTGACATGAAGAAGTATTTTGAAAAACAAATTTTCTATTTTTGTGATTTGTGCATCATCTCATCACCCATCGATTCAGTCAGGCATGTCAAACTTGTGGCCCACATCGCAGTTTTGTGAGGCCCGCGGCAAGATCGGATAAAATAAAAAATGTAAATGTTTCCACAAAATTAAAATTTTGAGTTGTTGAACTAAAATCTAGAAAATGTATTAAACCTCGTCAAGAATTCGATAGCTTATGCAAACTTAAATTATGTATTTAAAAATCATACTCTCTGTTCTAGGAAGCTAGCGGTTGTTCAAAGTACTTTTGTGCAGGAAAATATAAAGCCCATAGTGAAATCGTTTTCTCTCGAGATTTATTTAAGAAAGCAGTATTCTTTGCTTTGCCACAGTTGCATTATACCTCGTGTACACATTTTTAAGGTACCTCTTTGTTCGACCTTAATTATTGTTATTTCTGGTTCTGATTCGGAAATAGTGGTTGTTGATTGACCCACCAAATTTCGCCCATTTGGCCTAGGTCAGGTTTTGATTTTGATACCAGTGGATTAAGTGCCCGTTTTAGCTGGTCCTTCATTGATTCAGGATCAGTGTTCATCATTCAATTGTACCAGTTAAATTGCGCCATCGAGTCAATTCTATAAAAGAATTGGATTCTACCTTCACGCAGATTTTAACGAAACATTTACAAAATTTGGAATGCAAGCTTCATATAGGCACCAAGTTTCATTTTAAATCAAAAAAACATTTGAAAGGGAACGGGATAGTTCGATTCAAATTGATTCTCATTTTGCGACAACATAAAGAACTGGGATGCCCCTTCATTCATTCGGAGACTAAGCTTCTGTGCAGAGCAGTGTCAATATTAATTGCGAGATTTCTAAACAATTGCTTTTGTATTAAATCTGTTCTTAAAGTGGGTTCGTATCAAAATAATTGTGGAAATTTTGACATATCGGCGTTTCATCATTTCAGGGTACCTGTATAGTAATATGATTTCCAAGATTAATTGCGAGATTCCTATATTTCCTTATTTAAAGTTGTATTGTGCCCTGAAATGCTGAAATGTTTTATAATAAATACTATGACGTGAATTTTTCGTTAAATCAATGGATTCTCCATATTACCTATACGGAATTTATTTATTTATGGAACAGAATGGGTAACATTTTCGGAAAAAGTCAGTCAAGACATCCAAATTTGTACGAGCAATATGTTCATTAACACCAATATTTTAAAATTTGTTACACTCAACCTCAAAATGTTACGATTTTTTAAAATAAATGTTACACTTAGAAATCTGAAAACGGCAACCCTGTTTCAGAAAGTAAAGTCAAACCTCGGATGAAATATTCGGGAGTGTGGCAAATAGTGATTTTGCTCGGCAAGTCGAGGTTTCTAACACTATTAACAAAAAATGCTATAACTTTATAACGGTTAAAGATAGAGGGGTCATGTACAACATTAATTGTACCCAAATGAGCTGTACTATCACCCATTATCGTATGTACCAAGAGTCGTGGGACACCCTGTATATACGCTTTGTGGCTCACCAGGTTGAGTTGCCTATCAACGGCTGAGTTAATGCACCATGGCCCCACATGGGGCTATACGGTACTGAGAAAAAGAAATGAGCGCGATTCAAAACCAGAGGAAAGGTTTCAGATGGAAAATGTTTGATAACCATTTGTCTGCTTTCAAATAAATAGGAGGGTGTAGCTCAAATGGCCGCGGAAAAGTCGGAATGCTGGGCTCAAGATAAACGCTGCCAAGACCAAGTACTTGAGCTCTGATCCTGAGGGACAAAGCGGAATTTGAATTGAATTTTTAAATACATTGGAACGTACCGTAGACCTACATATCCGACAAAGGCTAGAGAACTCAGTTCTCTCTAGGTCGCAGCATTCATACGTCAGGGGTCGAGCCACAGAAACGGACCTCCAAGAGGTGGTGTGTAGCATCGAGTACAGCCTTCACTACAAACAATACATGTTAGCCGCTTTCCTTGACATAGAGGGAGCTTTCACGATGCCCTCATGGACTCATGAGTGGAGACGGGGCTCGGAAAATGGATAGTGACTCTATTGAGGACTAGAGTACAAAATCTTAACTAAACTTGATGAGGAGGGTATAAAGGTGTTCGTGTAAGCGGATGATAAAGCAATAGTAGTATCAGGAATGTCTCTCCGTGATCAGTCAGATAATGGAGAGAGCACTCGGGCTGGTCAGCAACTGGGCCAGAAGATGTGGCCTTGGCGTAAACCCAAGCAAAACGAAACTGATGCTGTTTACTACAAAAACCAAGTTACCACCTTTTCCCTTCCAAAACTAAGTGGACAATAACTTACACCCAGCTCAAAGAATCTGGGAGTCATTTTAGACCCAAAGCTCAGCTGGAATCTAAACATAGAAGAGCGTGTCAAGAAAACCTGCATAGCTTTCTTCGCCTGCAAGACAATCTTGAATAGAAGGTGGATTAAGCCAAATGTGATACTCTGGCTCTACACCGCGATTGTACGCGCCATCTTAACATATTGGGCACTGGTGTGGTCGCCAGTGCTCAGCAGACCTTAGGGGCGATTCAGACTATCGACAAGATTTACTAAATCCTAGATTTAATTGACAGTTGTACCATATTGTACTGAAATTTGAATAATGCAAGTACATTCTACGTTGCATTTTGAATTTAATGACATACGATTTAATCTAGTAGGCGGGTTTCGATTCGATTAATTAAGTGGTTTTACTAAATCCTGTCCATAATGTGAATCCCCTCTTACAAGGAAACGAAGCTAGAGTGGGAAGATCGGCATGTCTTGATATCACTGGGAGTATGCGAACATACCCGAGGAATGCTTTGAATGTAATCCTACATCTTCTGCCTATAAACCTTTTTACCAAAGAACTAGCGGGATGTAGTGCGGTCAGGCTCAAGGAGTTGGGTCGCTGGACTGCCAAGCCATGTGGCCACTTTGATATTTTCAACCAACTGCCACAAGATACGATCAAAGCTACGCCGTGACTACACTAAGTTTCGGGAATAACTTCGATGTCAGATTTCCAACCAGGTGCGAATGGAAGGAGAGTGAGTTAATAGGGAATACGATCTGTCCCTTTTAACAGATGGGTAAAAAATTGACTGTGTTGTGGATGCAGGAGTCTTCTGCCGCACACTCAATATCTTTGAATCTCTGATCATGCCAGCATTTTCAGGCTAAATTGTTTGTAATCATGAAAGCATGTCACCTACTCGGGAACATTCAAGACAACAAAAACATAGTTATCTGTACAGATAGCCAAGCTGCTATCATTACACTGAAATCCCTAGAGATATCCTCCAAGCTTGTGGAAGCTGTAGAGAAACACTGAACAACCTTGGAGGAAGGAACACAGTCACCCCACTTTGGTGCAGGGACACAGGAACATACAGGGAAATGAGGTTACAGATGAGTTGGCCTAACTGGGGGCAACTCTGGACAGCTCTCATGCGGAGCGCGTGGACATTCCAATGGCAGCTGTCAGGAGAAGATCTCTCTCATTATCTCGCGTATGCTAATCGTAATTGGCAAACCATTAGAACATTATATCAAGGAAGCTATGGCCATCATGACCTGAAATTCTGACCAGACCGCGTAAAGATATTGCTAGACTCACAGCAGTTATTACTGGACATTGGTCAATAAAGGGCCATGCAGTCAGGCTGCGTATTCCCCGCAACTCGCACTATCGCACTTGCGATAATGCAAATGAAAGAGAAACTCTGTTTCACTTTCTATGCGAATGCCCAGTTCCCGCTACCAAACGTTGGGATGCGTCAGAGGAGGGGGAGCTGCTTCACTTCCTAAATCTATCTAAGTGCGTCTCCACACTTGTAGTTATATTTTCTGTAACCTCCATCCTTTAAGTAGCTTAACGGATTTTTGTAGTCTCAAAACGGCGCTTTTCGTGCTAATTGGGCTCTTGGCCTGCCTCGCCTTTAGCCACCACTTTTACCAACCGAACCAACGTTACAAACATATGAAGTAATGTCTTCCGTTTAATAAGAATATTTAGCCGCCATCGCTTTTCAAACCTTTTCTTAAGAATTGGATTGATTGATCATAGGGCTGCCATAGAGACCTTTACTCCTAATCCAGGTCACGTACATACGGTTAGACCGAAACATAAAAAAATGTAATGTTTCGATACCAAATTGTTGAATACATTGCTCACTATACGCTGTGAAAATTTACACTAATTTTAAGTTCGGGATAAGAGGGGATCGTTATTTTTTGTCCCTCGCTGGTTCAGCTCCTTCATGGCTCTTAGCATCCTTGGATTCGTCCGTGACTCATTCTGCACTTGTCTCGAAGTGGTCTTCTTCCTCCGGAAACTCTACCGTATCGGGATCCTGTCCTTTAGCCCGTATTGCGTTTCAGTAATCAATGCGGTTTTGTTGCACTAATTCACTTTGGAAAAGTTTTTCACGCCTGACAATATTCGACCCTTAACTGTTTAAAGAGATCTCTGAAACTTCGAGCTTCTTGTGAAATAATTTTTGCTCGACGGAGCGCCTCCATCATTTTCTCCGCCTGTAAACCACACAGTTTCTGAGTATCGGGTTAAATTTCGAGGCCCTAACTATCGATGTTCTAGGTCATAACCAGTCAACTTTTCTGAGGTTAGACCCGGGCAGCTACGTTTCGATAATATGACTGTCACATCTTAATTTGTATAGCTATATCCAGACTGACTACCTACTATGCCAACTGGCAGTTGTCATCCAGTCTACACTGACTGCAATTTGGTTGGCCTCCAGTTTTGATATTCGATATGGTAACTGAACCATATGCCAGCTGACGCTTTGACAACCGCTTGTCGAGTTCAAAGTGACATTTTGCAATTTTTGTTCGTTTTTTGTGTGAAATTGTTTAATTCTTGAATTAACGAGTAATCATTTGAACGCTCAGAGTCCGATTTTCATAATTAAATTTATAAAAATATCCAAAATAAAAGCTTGTTAGTCGCTTTTAGGCTCCAGTTTTTTAACGAACTGCCATTTGGCTCAATGTAGATACAGCTTAAAGTAAGCTGACCAGACGTACAGCATTTTGCTGTACAGTACAGCATTTTGACCTGTCGTACAGCATTTGTAAATGTACAGCAAAATGTACAGCATTCTCAATACCACACAAAAAAATCTTAATCCCTACATAAGCTCCTCGGTGAGGCCTGTGATCAGTCTTGTCTTTTTTAAATGTATTTTTTAGCAAGATAATCCCCCTTTCATTTGGCAAGCGGTCATTTTCGATAAATTTTTGGTTGATCGTCTCAAATTAAACACACATGTAGATCTACTTGGCTACATATTTTAAGGTCCTACATATCCACGTTCGAAAGTTACAGCTGCCGAAATCGCACTTTTGTATTTTCTAATCTAACATTGTCTATGAAATTTGTCCAGTAAATTTGTAGAGCACTGCACTGCCCATTGGTGAAGTTACAACCATCGAAAGAGGGAATTGAAGGTGTTAAGTTTGACACCTGTAGAATAGATTTTTATCACGATAATTGCATGTTTATGTTTGGCAATCGTTCATTTTCGATAACTCGGGAAAACTTTGACCGATCTTTCTGAATTGGCATACTTGTAGTTTCTAGAGCTACATGGCGCTCACATGTCCTCCAAATTTCAATTTAACCTATCCGCGTTCGCGAGTACAGCTGCCCAAATCGCACTTTTAGCTTTTCTAATCGAAAATGGTCCAAGACTATGAGCGGAAAATTTAGAAATGTGGGAGATTTGTATAGAGCACCGCACTGCCCGTATTAGGTAAAAATTTCAAGCCTTTTTAGCTGCCATTGTTCAGAAGTTACAGTTACAGTTAAAAAATGATAATTTAAAAAAAAAAAAAATGAAGAAATCACTGTACTCCATTCGACTCCTCTGTCAACCTCTACACGAAAATGCATACTAAAGGACTCTGGCAGGGTTTGCAGATAAAGTTTATTCCCAGAATATGTCCATAAAATCCAACCATGGAGGCATGCATACTCTTCTCCAGACATCGCTATCAGGACAGGCAGTGGCGTAACGTTTCCCAATTGTTTTGTGTTCGAAATGAAAATGGCGGCCCCTCACGTTAGATTCTTTTCGCAATTTATTACAAAATTCAAGAGAGGCGACGAAAATACCACCTGGAGGTGTGTCCTTTTATCTCCCGGGGCGTACGCAGAAAAATATTTCGGGAGGGGTTTTAGAAAAGACATTGGATGGGATTCCTGCGCGGGTGAATATCCTACAGCAGCTAAGGCCGACTAAATCGCTGATATTGTCAAGGAAAACAGGACATCAATTTAAAATCTTTAAGAATTATAAAAATTTTCTTTTCAGAATTCATCCGTACTCGTTTGTGAGTAGAAAAGTCATAACCTCCTTCTTTTATAGAAAACATTAATGAGCGGCCGAAGCAAAATTATATATACAAGTTCCGGTTTCCCCAAAATAACAGTATTTTCAACATAAACTTTTTTCAATTTCTATTGCAACACTTTTTTTTAAAATATTCGATTATACGTGTAATCACACCGCTTCAATCCGTTCTTTTAATTACTATTTTATACGACTGAAGGACTTAATTACAAATTAACTGTGACTTTCAGACCCAATGTCACAAGTTAGTTGAAAAATTGGCAAACCTAAATGCAATTTGATTTTACCAATTTCAATTGTCCCATCTTCTGAGAGACACTATACACTCCATCCATCTCCGCTGAGCAGATCAGGGTCGCAATTAGCAAACTGCAATTTGAAAGTTGTTCACAATAGCAGAAAACTTATGCCAGCGCAATTCCTGTAATGGTAAGTCCAGTGCTTGTTATTAATCAGATTGCTTCAGAAATTCCTAACATGGCGAATGAAAAATGTTCTCACTTTCATGGCTATTAAGACTGCGGTGGTGGCAAGTGACCTCCTTTTCTATTAACACATCAACATATTTCGGAGGGGGTTTGAGCCCCTAAAACCCCTACGTAGTATCACGACTGCCTATCTCGTAAAAGTCGTTGATCCTGGACTAAAACTGATTACCCTATATCTGAGCATCACATCCATATCCAAGGAAACTAAATCGACTGAAATGAGATTCATGGTAGATATCCTAGGAAAATAAATGCTTTACGTAGGGGAAACGAGAAATTATTTGGACTCACTAGTTTATCGGCAGGCATCTGTTTCTTAAGTCCTAGTTAAAAAAAAAGTTTTCTGGCTTAAAGCTTATTGAACGATCATAGTGACTGTGGTTAGCCATTTCGACAATAGGCCTTTTTATCCTTTATCCTTTTTTCAACATGGTGAGCATATTTTCCCTGGCGTAGCAAACACTTCAAGATTCAAGTACATACTCTAGCAACTGGATCATTCGTTGGCCCCATTTTACGCAAGAATCTTCAAGAGAGGCACTCCGTATTAAGTTGTACATTTATTTCTTTTCAATATTATTATGAGAAAAAAACCTTAATAATTTAATTATTGATGTTGGTTTGAATGCAAAATTAAGTCAATTGCAAAGTCCCGACTCTCCGGTACAAACAGAGCTAAATACTATACGAGGTCCAAGCTTCTCCGTACACATAATTGAATGTTTTGCCACTATCCTAGATTATGTAGCTGACTTGCGAATTTTTCCGGCAGACTGGTAAAAATGAATGTCTTTTATAAAAACAGCAACCTAAGGATCTATCATAGAAAATGTCTTAATGTTTTTGGATTTTGGAAGCCCCTTTGGTTTGGGGTCCTGTGTTCTACTGAACTCATGGAACACCGTACGTAACGCCACTGACGATAAGCCACTCTTCGACCGCTGTGGAGTTTCTGCTCGGACTCCACACCGTAGTGCCAGGAAAGCCGCCAACTGCTTAAGAATTTTCTGCCCAACGAGGTATCAGTTTATCTATTGCAGTAAACGAAATATAAGTAGGTACAAGGAGAGCAGCTTTATCGCCACCTACCTCCTGGCTGATGATCGCGGTATTTTTTTTACTGATGTACCATCTACAAAAAATCTGTTCACTACGATCGTGAAAATATGGGTTCGACTCCTAGCACGGCACACAAATTTCCGTAATTCAAATAAACAACTACATGATGATGCCTATCTCAGGGTCTTGGATTGCCAGATACACTACAATCTCGAACACTAAAATTTAAAAGTTGAAAAAGCACTGAGTATCATTTATCGTTTTATGACATACATCATGGTTGTAGCCTTGTGACTCATTATTCTTTCTCCAAAACGTCGTGGAGATGGGCGGAGAGAGAAACAGTACGATTAAGGGTTTGGCTGAAAACCGAATTCCGCAATGTATACAGCATTGGACCTACGGGAGTCTGGTCACCTTAGCTTAAAGGCAGAAAAATGATAGGTTCGTATTTCAAAAAAGGTCTTGCTTAGGACCAACATCTTGCGATTGAGGCCTACGACGTTGAATAGTAATGATGTGTATGTTTATATCATATTTGAATCACAGCGACACGATAACGACACACGACAACTTTGTGCACTTGGGAGACGCGCGTGTTAGTGTTAAATTTGGCAATGTCCTGAAGCAATAGTGGCACCACTTCAACCACCCACCAAATTACCGGAAGCTGAGCTACATAGATAGCCAGTGCGCGTCATATCGTTCCTGCTAAGGAGGCTTGGACACAATGTTCCACGACCGGAACATTCGCCCCTCACGTTGTCCGAGTTCGTCTTTGAAACACATACTTACCCTGCATACTCACGATCACTTCAAACCACTAACAGTTTGCCCGCCTTTAATGGGCTAGCTAACAATTTCTTGCCATGATCGGTGAGTTGCACAGTCTGTCTAATCCGTTAGTTGAAGCTATACATACGACAGGGTTTTTATGAACGATTTCCTAGAGAAATGTCACATTAATAACCTTGGGTATGGTTTTTGACAGCCCTAATTTCAACTGGTAGTTGTTCTCTTCCGTGGGGATTTTTTTTATGCAACCTCGGGTTGCTCTTGGGAAGACCTCTGAGTTAGCTACAGACGGATAGTCTATCTTTTTCTCTTTCTTAGTACTGGATCGGTCTTGGATCGGTCTTGCAGAAAACTAGGAGTTTAACTCACAGATCCGCTATTGTAAATCTAGTACGATATCCTATCATATTAAACAACTGGGATTATCTTGACTTCACTAGAGGCTCTGAAATGGCTGTCGGTATATTTCGACCAATTGAGAGGGTGTTTTTCCAATCCATTGAGAAAAGATGTTGTCGTCCTTTCAATGTGTTGACAAATGCCAACTGGCACACACATCGACTCCATCCAACGGACATATGCAACCATTTCTATTTCTTTGCACAATGCCAAAACTTGGTATTTTTATTCAGATCTCCTAACTGCTATTTTGCGGATCAGAAATAATCTCCGGTTTTTTTCGGGTGTCTGTCTCTGTGGAACACGTAAACGAAAAGAACGACACGACGTCCTACCAAAAAAACATGCCATGTCAACAGGCTACTAATAAAAAACCTTATTAAAAACCATCAATTTGCTGGTTATGTTCATTCATAACCTACAAAAATTGGACGAAGGCTGATTCCTGTTGTTGTTTTAGCACAAAAAATAAAAACTCCCACAAAAACTGGAATGTATATGAATATCCACTGTGTGACTAGACGCAACTTTATTAAGTTGTCGAAATAAAGGAAAAAGTTAAATAGAAGCTTAATGAACAAAACTCCTCTCAACACACATTATACGTCCAAAATAATAAACTACACGGCTGGCGTTCACATTTTCATTCATGCAAGAAAAAAGGAGCATCATAATAGTGTACAGTTAGTATAGACAATCCACGGAACACATACTACGAATGCCCCGAACTCCTTGTTGGTCGTTAAAGTTAGTCCCGACCCGAACGGATTCCACGAAAAGAAAAAGGAAAAACACGAAGGCAAAGTAGGAAGCTACAAGGATATCCGCCAACAGCCATTTTTGTTGGCATGTGAACAGCGAGGCTCTCCTCACTACTTGGAAAAACATCAAAGTTCTCCCAAGAGAATTTTCCCACAGCCGACAACGGACGAGACGAGTCCACTTTATGTACGCATTATATGTATATGGTTGTTGCTGAGGCCCACTAAGGCCGTAAGAAAAGGAATATGCAATACCCGTACCAAAGAAAGGATCGCGTATCTCTACACAGCCATATTTCATGATGAAATTCACAATATCTTATGGGTCCAACATGAAAGTGAATAGCGTGTGGAATAGCAAAAATACCATTACAAGATATAAGGGATGGAGTCCAGAGTACATATATGGACTTTCTCTGACACGGCGCGACCAACGCAACGACGACGTGCCGATGTCGTTATGAGAACATTGAGATCTCGAGAAAAAATATGGAAAGTGAATAAATGTCAATACAATAGCCCGAAGGATTTGGGCCGAGAACGGGTCTTGAGAATATACGTTGATGTGAGAATCTTTCACATCATGAACTTAGCCTATTTCGTATCCAGTTCGTGATCTGATGCATTTGCGTTATGTGAACATGTGTGATGATAGGATTATAGCAAACTCGTAGCTAAGTTTAAGGACTATAGCATACGGGAAACTTATTACAAATTTTGCTAAATTGAATTATACTCCGGAGGAAATCGGATTCAATGAGGATCTCATTCAGACCTATATAACTATATGGGTTTGAGAAAGTTTGGACGTCCAAATAGGTTAGGATACATGAAAACCACGCATGTAGGTCTTTTAATTGAGGCTGTCATTTTGAGGGCTCCTTTATTATGGAAGAGATTGACTAGACACTAGACACTAACCAACGGATAGCAACTCTCACTGAAACTAGCAAATAAATTAAAACAATACAATTAAAACTCGTACGAAGTTCCAGCAAAACATCACATTTCCAATCACATTCTCTCGGCAAGCATTAGTCATACTGGCCGACTGTATATGCTTTGCCGAGTCTATTGGCAAACAAATTCAAGTTTAGTATCTGGTGGAACTACCGCTGTAGGGTCACAGCTCCCAGCCGGAGAATCTGGGTTCTTGTGACACAGAGCATCTGTGTAGGAGGACACAGATTTTTGGCAGTGGCGTCACCACGTACTCGAGCTGCCCAGAGGGGGGGGGGGCCTTTTTTTTATAGAAGTTGGGAAAGCTTGCATATATACTAACATTGCAGTTATGCTGGATTCCTACCAGCTAGAACTAGACCACCTCTCTCGCCTCAACCCCCGTGGAACCACCTTTCAGTATTACTTCGCGAGAGTATGCTATGGCTAATTAGCCTTCAGACTGATTGCTGACTTCCGTCTGGCTTCTTCCCTCTGCAGGTCCTTGTGGATTTCGCACACGAACTTCGTCACTGCTTCCCAATTGCGTTCTTTCTCCAACATACATACCACCACATTTTGTGGACTTAATACTTGGCCCAACTCCGCATTTAAATGCAGGCGCCCTGTTTGATATCTTGGACACTCGAAAAACACATGCCTTGCGTCCTCTGGGGGTCCCTTGCAGCTAGGGCAATCGGGCGAGTTGTCTAACGTGAAGCGATACAAGTATTGTCGGTATCATCCGTGACCCGTCAAGAATTGAGTCAAGTAGTGGTTCACTTCTCAGTGTTTGCGCCGAACCCATATTTCTATATCGTCCACCTGCCGGTAGAGGCTTCATCCCATCGCCATAGATACTCATAGAGAAACGAGTTTCCAAACTCGGCACGACTCGTCGCAAGTTTATTATTCAGAAGAAGATGATAAGAAAATATTCTTATCGTAGAATAATCAACTAACAATGCGACTAGGAAGTGGTATGGCTGACAACCGTATCACACTCCGAATTTAGTTGTCTTTGTAACGTTGATGACTGCACACGCCACACGGTAATCATCAACACACCATGCTCCACTAGGAGTTACGGTAATGAAGAGAGAAAGAGAGAGAGCGGCATTAGATATTGGGACTTTCATTCGGTCATTGATAAGTTGAACTTCCTTCTTCTTTTTTTTTAGCGGTACAGATAGGTGTGAACCTCTGTGTATCTATATGGATTCGATTTATAGTTCGTCGTCGTTTTCGTTCGTAATCTCCAGGGACAAAAACGTGGCAGCTGCAATGGGATTTCCCCATAATGAGAGGGGGGTGAGATTAGTGGGTGCAGCTGGGCATTGAAACAAATGGAACACATCGTGTGGCGTGCCAGCGCAATTTGAGCATACGTTTTGTATACTTGGGTCTATGCAAGATAGATACAAATTGAGGCGTGAGCAGAAGCCTGACCGAAGTTGGGCTAAAGTCACTCTGGTGGCTCTCGGGAGCCTAATCTCCTCAGGCGAAATAGGTGGTGGGAGCGCTGAGAAGACTCTGTTCGTAACTAAACTCGCAATAGAGCGACTCACTTCCTCAGTGTGAATCATTGCAATGGCAGCCCGATATGAATCTTCATCGAAAGGATCCCTTTTGTAACCCTGGACCTCTCTCTCAAGGTCACGAAGGCCACGTTTGATGTTACGTGGAGGGGGAATTTTGTCCATAAGGTCACGGTTAGGATGATCCCTTCGATAACAACCTACTAAATATTGTTTTGTAAGTAGTCGATTGTGGTCACGTATTGGCATCAAATGTGTCTCCTGATGTAGGTGATCCTGGGCAGACATCAGAAGGCACCCTGTGGCTGTGCGTAGGGCAGAATTTTGGCAGACTTGGATTTTATTCCAGTTTGTGTTACAAAGACTTTGCGACCAAACTGGCGCCGCAAAATCAGCCGCTGCTCGACTCACCGCTTTATAAGTGGCTAGCATAGTCTCTTTATCTTTGCCCCAGGTGCTGCCAGCCAGTGCTTTAAGAATTTTGTTCCTAGTGCGCATCTTTTCACATACCGCTTCCGCGTGATGAGCTGAAGTCATCATTTTCTCGAAGTGAAGCCCGAGAATTTTTGGATTTGCAACAATAGGAACTGGTTTGTTGCCAATACGTACCCCAACCGGCCACCGACAATCACCTGACCAGGTGGTAAGGAAGGTCGCAGACGATTTGGACGCTGAGATGGTCAAATTTCTGCTAAGAAAAGAAAGCTTCTAGTCGCGCTAAATTGATATCTACGCGCATGACATCCCTATTCGCTCTCGTGGCGAGTACAGTGCAGTCATCGGCATATGAGATAAATTCAATACCTTCCGGAGGTGTTGGGAGACCTGCCATGTAGATGTTAAACAAGGTGGGAAAGAGAACCCCACCCTGAGGAACACCTAATTTGATCTTTCTGAGTTTCGAACGACTGCCTCGAAACTCGGTGAAGGATTGCCTTCCAGCTAGATAGTTGGCAATCCATCTTATCTCTTGTGTCGCAACATGCATGTTGAGGAGGTTTGCCAGAAGCATGGAGTGATTGACCTTATCAAACGCATTTAATAGGTCAATTGCCACCATGATGGTTCTATGGCATGGTGTACGCTGGTTTAGTCCGGCTCTTACACGTGTAGTGATCGCGTCCAGAGCGGTGGTCGTACTGTGCATGCGTCTGAATCCGTGCTGATGGGGTTCTAGCTTCGCATGTGAAACGAGAGTGGGGTGGATGCGGGCTTCCAGCGTCTTTGCTACAGGTGACAGAATCGTAACCGGTCTGTAGGAAGTTCCTAGTTTGGCACTTTTCCCTGGTTTAAGACATGGGACTATGCGACCTTGTTTCCAGATGTCGCGGATGACAAGCGTTGACATTGACAAGTTAAAGACTGCCGTGAGATACTCAATGGCAGGAAGATCAAGATGTTTGAGCATGGCCATTGAAATGGCATCGGGTCCAAGGGCCTTAGAGTTTTTTGCATTCTCAATGACTGTTTTAACCTGGTTCGGGGTGTAAATAGGTACGGAGTCAACATTTCGGCTGCGAATCCGTCTTCTAATTTTGCGCTTGAGGCCATCGGACTTGGGATGTTCAATAAATTGCTTATTGAACTGGCTCGCACACTGAAGAGGATTGCTTGTTTCTTTTTTGCCGAAGGTTATGGCTATATTGCCCTTATCTTTTGTGGGGTTCGAAAGGGCACGGACAGTTAACCATAACTTACTAGCACCTTCATTAAGGTTACAGTCATTGAGGTTCCATTTAGCCTTCTGGTAGTCTTTAACTTGTCGCTGTATTTGGATATTGAGCTCCCGAATTTTGGGGTCACCAGGGTTAGCGAGCCTTTGGAATGCGCCCTGCAGCGCTGAACCGTGCCGCAGCTTTGGTAATGACGCTCCTAATGTTCCGTTCGGCCTTATGAATATTGGTGGGAGGGGGAAGCGCGAAGAACTTTGATGACGTGAATGTTTTGAAACCTTCCCAATCTGCTTTTTTGTGATTGACAAACGTTCGCTTCTCTGACTAGATCAGGTCAGCTGGTTTGTCCATTCTGACTATGATTGGGAGGTGATCAGAGGGAAGACCAGTACGTGTTTCCCAAGAGGTCTCACTAATTAGGCTGGCGCTAACTTCCTCGATGAAGTAATTGAATTCTTGTCTCTTTTTGTTTGTTTTCTTCGCCAGATCTCGTCGATCAGGTCTTTATCATCAACGCAAGTTTTAAAGCACTTCTTTCAAGGTTGGTTTCAGAGAAAACCATGTTCAACAATTCTCAACGCTAGCGGTAAATATGCTAAGCGAATAAAAGTCTCTCTTTGTAAATAGTTGGTGGACGACTAAGGACAATAAGCCGCCATAGTTGCCGTATAGGCATCAATCAGTGTATAATTTGACTTGATGGATAAATTCATCCACCGAACCACAATCACCTATGGGTCTCAGGCCCTCAACTGCAACACAAAGGCATAACTAATCGGGGTTCTTCCAGGGACGCTCGTAATGTTGTTGGCGATACCCCGATACTCGGCAGTTGCGAGCTGGTATTCCAGCGCACGTCACAGATAGGGTATTATTTTTGTAGTTTGTTTTTACAGGTACTTGGGCCTTGACGGCCATCTCCTGCCCTTGACTGTGCCTTTCGTAGATGTTCATTGTTCATCGTTTTACTATTAAACAGTTGCTGTGCTAGCATTTTGATGGCATCCCATTTAACATTCTTCAACTATGGTCCTTTAATATTTTACACCAGCCATGTTTACACAATACATTCTAATCTTCGTACGTATTATCAACATACGCCAAATTACCAAAAACACATCAAAAGCCTCACACTTAATCCATATCCTGTGTAACACAAAATACTTCCTGGAACCCATAAATAAAACTTCAAAATTTTTCAAATCCCTCTAACCAACTAACTTCTAATACGTCGTTAGGACATCATCACCAGCCTCAGCTCAGCTCAGCTATGCTTATAAGCCAAACGTATGAGTCCTTTATCACCTCCAGCGCTCCTTGTGCTGTCTGTGTAAATTTCCAATATGCAAATTTGCATCTCGGCATGCAAAAAAAGCTATTTCGTGTCATTCCGCACACAGAGCGAGGGTTTGCATAAAATGGTGTCCTTTCTCCGTGAATATACGAATCTGCATACATAACTGCGCCACAAACAAAAGGGACGTTATTAAAAGCAGCGTACAATATCGGAGAGAGTACGAAACTTTCTACGAACTCACGTAGTATACGAACATAGTATCCTCTGTATGTGACTTTTATGTGCTATGTGCTCCATATATCGTTTGGTTTGGCTGTCTCCCATTTTACTCGGTGGACCAAGGACCAGGTCACGATGATACCGCGCCATTGAACTTCTTCGTCTATTATATCGATTTTGTGACAAGCATCCTTTTTTGAATGAATGTGTGGGCGCAATGACTCGACACACACGTTACAAATGACGGGCGGCGGGCGGCCGGCGAACGGGAAGTGCGCTTCACTCGGATCCTTATGCTTTTGGGAAAGATTAACGTCTCAACCGTTGTTATGCTGCTTTTCGCAGCTTCTGTTCTGCAGTTAACAACGTGTCATGACAAAGTTTATGAATATTCCTCTTGAGTAAAGTGTAAGGACGTAGAAAAGGATAACTTCGCACTTTTCACATTCTTTTTGACACATCTATTGTGTTGCAATGTGTGGAATATATTCTGGGAATAAAGCGAGTTTCACATGCTCATTTTCAATCTCTTTTATATTCGAAACAGGACAACGACGACGACAATGGAAATACGAAGAATAGAAAAGAGAATTACACAGGAGAGCAAAAAAAGCACTTCAATCATTTCAATGACAATTGCGGAGGTGGTTGGGATCTTTTCTCTGATGTCATTCTTTTTCTGCAAGATAGATACTAAACGAAAATGGCATTACGCCATAAAAAAACAACCGAAAATATTCCTTTAATTTAGATAATACCTCTTTTGTTACTGTCCGAAATTTTCCCATAACAGCAGCTGGCTGATTATGTGGGAAGTGTGTGCTAGCTGCCTTCAGGGCCATGAATATCCTGTTTAGGTATTTCAATAGCAAGTGTGAAATTTCAACGTTTTCTGTCGGAATTCATGACGGAGTCGAGAGTCAGAGGTGGTTATATAAACTCGTGAACGCGCGAACTAAAATATCTTTTCTTATGGTGCGGGTGTCATGAATGTGAAATTTTAGTAAATAATGTAAATTATTTTTGTGTCCTCGGAACTCGGGCGCGCTACACATAGCACCTCAGTGCTTGGTTGTTCATTCAATTTTCGAAGAAACATATTTCAAAAAGTAGGTGTAGGTAAACATTTGTACTTCTTCCTGCTGTGTAGATTCCGTATTGTGTTAAATTGAAAAGGGTTTTCATATTTTGTAATATGAACTTTTAGCTTTTTTTTTTGTTTTATTAAATATGACACATCACTTAGGGGGAATGGATGCGCTTGGGTGCCAGAAGCAATTTCAATATAACGTTCCCAAAGGAATGGGATTCTTAATATAAGAAAGCAGCAGTAAGAAGGACTGACGTCTTGGCATCCGGTGAGTGGTTTTGAAGATAGTCTAGGCTACGCTTATTACTCGTAAAACGCTTTCTCTATGGTGTTGGAACTTTCAATATTTTTTTCTTTTATTATTCATTGGCCAAAATACCGTTAGGTGGTGTAGGCTTCAGCAAGTTGACTGTCGATGACACGGTCTCCAGGAATACTAAATTTGGAATTGGGTATTTTATTCGATTTTATTGTCCGAAATCAGCTTTTATCGTATACACTCCCTTGGAAACGTTGCTTTTCTCACAGCTAGCGACCGTTCCATTAAGCTTCGTACATTTCGTATAACTTATTATTGTTCAATCTTAAGTTCGCATCTTTTCCAATGTTTTAAAAGGACTTTAAAGTGATAGAGTGGCTAGGAGGTCCACCGCGCAGTGGTATAACGTGAGATGTTCCAT
Organism: Microchrysa polita; assembly: GCA_949715475.1. Classification (NCBI taxonomy): domain Eukaryota; kingdom Metazoa; phylum Arthropoda; class Insecta; order Diptera; family Stratiomyidae; genus Microchrysa; species Microchrysa polita. The sequence continues at coordinate 23,983,361 of OX454419.1, read as the reverse complement.
GTGTGGCGATCTAGCAATTGGACATAACTCAAATACAAATTCACCAATGAAACAGACTTACTTAAAACAAAAGACGTCAAGGCTGGAATTTATAAATGGGACAGATCCTTTATCGATAAAGTATTTGCTCTTATCATTTTTGCAATTGACCCCTGACTTGTTAAAATCGCTGCCCATAGAGCGCGTGCGGCTTCTTCTTCTTCAGTTTTTGGGAAGCTATCGTTAGTTTGGAGGCAGAGAACAAAAGCAAACAGTTTTTTTTAATACAAACCATCTATAGTCTCTGTGAAGAGAAGAGGTATCCAATTACGTTTATTGACATAACATAACAGTAGGTTGATCTTGTATTGCTTTAAGGATGTATAGATGCGATGGACTCAGCCACGCTCTGCTTTGAATAAATCTGGAAGAAACGTCAGCTAAGTATAATTCTATTGTGTAACAAAGCTCCCAGCCCACATACATAAATTTTCACCAAGTCAGCTGACTACCGGCCTCCGGTAAAAAAAAACAGCACCGCTACCGCATACAACGTACATGTAAACAAGGTCGACGCTAGCACGCACCTGTAAGAGACCGACAAATAAAACGACTGTTTTTTTAAACACAAATTAAAAATGCATGAGCTACTGGACATTACTAAATAAGTATACTCACCTAGTCCACCCCGTCCCTACCATCTGTAAAGAAAAATACAAAACACATGAGTTTGCCATTGCATGCATTAAGAATATGGATATATCCAAAACAGGAAAACAAACAGCAAGCGAATTGACAAAGTTGGCCCGACCAACATACAAAATAAAGAAGACATCGAAGGAGAACCACTTTCATCCACGGGTCATCTTGGTACATCATCTTTTCTCATCCGTCATCGGTGTTTCACTGGTTTTGCTGATTAGGATGGCTGATTCGGCGAAAACGTTATGAATTTACAGGTATTTTAGTACAAAGCGGAAGGGGGAACCACAACCTCTTTGTCGTCACAGACGGGGATCAATTCCTGACCGGAGCACCGCGCCTCTACTCACGTCTCAGAAAGGGGAGATACCCCAGCCTCTCCAAGATATACACAACACTGAGAGGGGAGACACTACAACTTCTTCAAACATCCACTCAATATGGAGAGGGGAGAAACCACAACATCTCCAAAACGTAAACTCTGTGCAAAGAAGGGGAACACCGCAACCTCTCGAGTTTACCAAAAATAAAAGAAGGAGACACCACAACCCTTCTACAAACACAACGCAGAGAGGGGGAAACCACAACCACTCAACAACTCAATCGGAGGGGGCCAACTCTGAGAAGCACACACTGCTGTAAACAACTCACAGAGAGGGGAGACAGCACAACCCCTCAAAACAACAAACTCAGCGCGGAAACGGGGAAACCACAACCTTTCCAAATACAAACTTCACCATTCAATATTTGAATACCTCAAATTTTCCGTGCTCTACACACAGAGCAAAACTGAGTCCACCATCTCTAACTAATTTCTCATGGAATATATTACACATCTTTAACACAACGTAATAAGCAAACTCAATATCATCATCATCAATGTGGCACGATAGCCCGACGTCGGGCCTTGGCCGCCTGAATCGTTGACCTCCAATTGTCGCGGGTACGTGACCTTGTCCTCCAGTTTCGGAAGCCCAGCAGCTGGTGGGCGTCTTCACTTACGGAGTTCTCCCAGCGAGCTCTCGGTCGTCCACACAACCTCGCTCCGTCAATTCGTTGTGCGTTCTTTAAAATGCGATTATCGTCCATCCGTTGTACATGCCCCGCCCATTGCAGACGTTGAAGCTTCACGATCTTCGATACTTCCAGCTCATCGTACAATTGCTACAACTCATGGTTGTACCGGATACGCCATTGGTCTCCCTCGCGAACGGCCCCGAAAATTCGACGAAGGACCTTTCGTTCGAATCGGTCTAGCAAAATTTCGGAGGCTTGGGTAAGGGTCCATGTTTCGCAGCCATAAGATAGCACGGGTCGGATGATCGTTTTGTACACGCGGAGCTTCGTGTTCCTGTGCGCAAGTTTCGAATTAATTATAGGGAGGACGAAGAAATATGTCTTATTGGCTAGTTGTATCCGTCGCTTAATTTCGTCGGTTTCGTTGGCGTCCTTTGATAAGTTACAACCCAGATAGTTGAAGTTGTCTACATACTCGATATTAAGGTCCCCCACTGTGATGCTTGAATTTGCTGGCGTCCTTGTTTTCGATTGCATCATGGCCTCTGTTTTGCTTTCGTTGATATGTAGTCCAACTTCCTTTGCGGCGTTATTGAGGTTATGCAGAAGGGTTTCTGCATCACCCAACCTTCGAGACATGATGTTGATGTCGTCGGCGTACGCTACTAATTGAGTCGACTTGATGAGTAGCGTACCGCTGCTGTCCATATTCATGGCTCGAATTGCATACTCCAAAGCCAGGATGAAGAGCGTCGGCGCCAGCCCGTTGCCCTGCTTGAGTCCAGTACGAGTTTCAAATAGGTCAGTGAGTCGGTTCTGCACTTTGACCTGCGAGACGGTATTAGTCATCGTCATCCTTGTGAGTCGTACTTTGTACTTGTACTTTGCCGGTATAACGAATTTCAGCATAATGTTGTACAATACACTTCGATCGATACTGTCCTATGCCTGCTTGAAGTCGACAAAGATTTGGTATACGTCGATGTTATATTCCCAGCCCTTTTGGAGTAGTAGCTTCACAGTGAAAAGCTGATCGGTCGTTGAGCGACCAGGTCTGAAGCCGCGTTGATACTCGCCAATGATTCGTTCTGCGTACGGATTAATTCTCTTTTCAAGAATTTTCGATAATATCTTATAGGTCATACAAACTAATGATATGCCCCTGTAATTCTCACACTTCAGCTTGTCACCCTTTTTGTGGATTGGGCAGATTATGCTTTTGCGCCAATCTTCGGGGATTTCCTCGTCGTTCCATATTTTCAGCAGTAGCACATGTACAGCGTTGGTCAGGCACGTTCCACCATGCTTCAGCAGGCCCATCGTTTGTTGACGCTTTCGATGTCGCTGATGATGTTACCATCCTTGTCCTTACATAGGCTTGTCCTGGGTTGATATCCGTTCTTAACATTATTTATAAGTTTGTACGCCTGTCTAATGTTCTTATTGGCTAATCTTTGGTTTATTTGCTGTAACTGCTCGTCAAAATGTTTGCGTTTCTTACGTCTAATTAACTTATTAGATACTCGCCGAAGCTCGTTATATCTTTCTTTCTTGGCTCGGGATGCGCTTTTTGTGTGAATTGGCGATAGGCTTCATTTTTCGCCTCAATCGAGGCACTGCATTCGTCGTCGAACCAGTCCGCTCGTCTGCGCCGGCCTTTATAGCCCACGACCTCTTCTGCGACCTCCTTGATGCTGTCTTTGAGCTCCTCCCAGAACTCATGGATGCCTAGATTATTGATGTTATCAAGCATGGGCGACAGTTTTTCCTCAAGGGCTGTAGTATACGCAGCCGCCGTGGCATCATCAATCAAATTGTCAACCTCGAAGATCTTGGCAGGGTTGATTCTCGTTAGGTGCACCAAAGAGATTCTGCACCTGTAGGTCGTCTTCACCAAATAGTGATCGGTGTCGCAGTTGGCTCCTCGATAGGATCGAACATCTAGGACATTAGAAGCCCATCTCTTGCTGATCAGTACGTGGTCGATCTGGTTCACGGTGTATTCATCTGGAGACTTCCAGGTCTGCTTATGGATTCGTCGATGAGGGAAGCATGTAGAGCTTATGACCAAGTCTGCCGCTCGCGAAGTCGATAAGTCGCTGACCTTTGTTGTTGTTTTTGTCGTGGAGGCTATGACCTACATTAGTTCCCCTATGCCAGCTTTCGTTTCCGACTTTGGCGTTAAAGTCTCCTAGCAGCAGCTTGACGTCGTTCCATGGAAGTGAGTCGAAGAGTGTTTCTAGGTCGTTGTAGAACTCGTCCTTAATCGCGTCTTCTTTTACTTCTGTAGGGGCATGTGCATTAATGAGCCAGAGATTAGCGAAACGGGTCTTAATGCGGATCGTACATAGCCGCTCATTGATGGGTATGAAGCCGATAACGTGGTCCTTGAGCTGTTTATTCACGATGAAAGCTACTCCAAACTCCTTGTTGCCCTCCTCTTTACCACTCGTAAAAATAGTGTGCGAATTGAGGTCGTTAATCTCGCTTTTCAGCCATTTAGTTTCCTGGATTGCAACTATGGTCAGCTTGTATTGTTTTACCTGATCCAGGAGGGCCCTTAAGGCCCCTGGTCTATTCAGGGAGCGTACATTCCAGGATCTGAAAGAGTCGTCGTTGTTTTGTATCCGTCCAATCCGAGGCTTTTGTTTCAGGTTTCTTGACTTGAAGTTTTTCTTAGGATGAGTTGTCGGCACATCGCGAAACCATGATAGGGTTTAATCGTTGAGTAAAGGCCATCATGGATATGCCTCGAAGATGCTGCTTTAGTGGTTGAGTTAGACGTTTTCTGTCACCTATCACGTTAAGTAACCTGAGACGCTGCAGATGTAAATACAGCACTCAGGCGTAGCGGTGCTTCTTCCAAATGTCGCATCAGATGGTTTGACGTAGCCGTTAGAGGTTTTACCCACTACCGTTACCAGGGGGCGCCCGCGCGGAGGACACATGGAGAAGTTTTTTGTCCCCCTCAATATACTCACCTAATTTATCACTCCTATAGAGACTCCTTTTTTTATTCGCTAGCATTAAAAGTTTACTTTAAACGGACGTACCGCACAGACAACGATTCAGGAGCATTTATCATTCTAGTCTTGGCATCGAAACATTCACAACTGCAACTACGGAACATGAATCGAATCGCTCTTCACGTCAGCATCGAATGCGTACAAACCTGGACCATTCGGACAGCGTGTTTGAATATATTTGAATCGCTCACCGCGTCGAAATTCTAGTCTTGGCATCGAAGTATCCACAGCTGGAACTCAAGAACGGGACTCGTGTCGCGAAAGAATACACTCGACCACATGGGCGTAGCCAGGATTTCGGTCAGGGAGGGGGGGGGGGTGGGTTTGCAGGCCAAACATTTTTCAACATCATGATTTTCTTAGGAGTTTAAATTTCCAGTCGCAGAAATATTGTTAGCAAATTTTAGAGTAGCCTGTTGGTTGGATTGGTGCACAGGGTCATGGATTCCATAGACTCACCGTGAACGAATTCATTTTATGGTGTTTTTCGAACTCACAACCTACGCGACGGACTATGATGTCGCTCAGATTGTAAACAAGTATCTATTTATGGGGATAATTAACATTGCTGGTCGTGCTGTTGATCTCAACACCTCATCAAAACAGCAGTTTAGATCTTGGAAATTGGATGTCACTCACACATCTGCGGCCCTAGTTTACTGGTGGACTGCCACGCATGTTATTTCCTTTTTTTTGCTAATTTTAGAGTCAAATTTAAAAATTGGAGATTGGAATGATTTTCTTCTGCATTCTGATTACATTCAACTGGTCTCTAATATCTGCCTTTTAGAGCGTAGTTGGTCTATTTTCAGTGCAATTTTTGTATCTCGGACTGCATATTCCACTTGCGAAATCAGTTTCTTTCGTCTGTCACTTTCAACTTAGCAAAGTTGTATCGTAAGGATATTTATAAATCCTTTATTGATTGAAATATGGTTACCAATATTTTTCTAATGGCTTCAGGGAACCATATACCTTTCCAGGTGAAATAGTCAATGTGATCACTTACGGGACTCTATCCAGCAAAACAATGAACACAATGATTTTTAGTGTGAATTGCTGCTATAGCGAATCGTTTATGTTACATTATAGCATCAAATCAAAGACCACAATGCTTGTATCTAGCAAAAAATATTTAGTAGAAAATATTTGTACAACAATTTGGATAAAAAGATTTTAACGAAATGTCGCGTTGTGCAGAGATGCTACCTTCTTCACCTACACCAGGCCGCCTACAAGTAAAATTAATTGGGGGCAAGCAGCAGGCCTAAACAAATTTTGCTAATGTGAGGCTTGCTTAGCAATGGCAAAATTTTACTCGGATATTTCATGTAAAGTTTTGAAAAAATATTTTTTTATGCAATTTTGCTGCTCTGCTAAAGAATACTTGCTGATGTGGAACTTATACACATAATTTTTATTTTGTAAATTTTTTCTTTCCTAATTTCTGGCTCTGGGAGGGATTTTAGCCCCCTTAGCCCCTCCCGTGGTTGCGCCACTGGCCTGGGGCCTCTGTGATTTTGTGCGGTGATGCACCGGACAAGCTTATGTTTTTTTAGCCAACGAATGAACAGTATGTTACTATTACGGGTTCAATGCAGCGTCAATTGTCGATGGGGTTTCCGTTGGAGGGTGATGCAACAAAATGATTTGATGTATTCCAAGGAGTTTCTGTTTCTTTTCTCTGCGACTCTTCTGTATGTCCTTAACCTGCTTAAAAGTTCCAAGTGGTATATTTCACCAAAAACGTCTAGGCACACTTAACCTTCGGTTCATGTAGATTTTACATTCGTAAATGGTTGGGTGGGGTCTGTCAGACCCCAAGACTAAAATCATCCGAAGAGTTTAGTTTGGGCTTTCAGGATACTTTCTTTTTAACTAGAGCTTACTGTGAGGTCTTTGAATGATTTTTATAACAAATAAGTGAAATTCAGATTTCAGTTTTGATTTTTTGAAAGAAATAATTAGGTCTCACCAAATTTTTGGGTAATTTCAACTCATTGCAAATTAATCAATGAAAGCATTTAATGTTTTAAACAATTTATGTTCTCTAGTAAAAAATGTACTTACTACCGATTGTTAAATGTGAATACATAAAAATTTGGTTGCTTCTGGTAATTTTTATTCTTCCTTGCCTCGTTGTTTACACCGCTCCATGGCGTCGCGTCGCTCGACCTGCAGCGTAATATTTTTCCTTAAATCGGGATCCAAAGCTGGTAAATTTTTAGTGTTTTTTTTCCACAACGACTTCTTTGATAGTTTCGGAAAATGCCCCCAAATTTTTTAGTTTTTTTTTTGGCATGGGCACAGAAAACATCTTTCCATAGTTTTCCCCAAAACCCCTCACCCATTCGGAGGGTGTCAGTTGAGTGGGGGAGGGGTATCCACTATGCACTGTCTAGAACAGGCCTTATTGCCTCTTCATAAAAGCGGTTTCCTCAACGTGTAGAATCTAGTTCGTTCTATGAAAAGGTTTTCAGAAAAAAAAAATATTTTTAGAAACGGATTTTTTGATGAATTTTACGAGTACAAGTAGGTATGTAGTACAATGTGTACAATGCAATAACGCAATAAGTCTACTTAAAACTTTTCTGACTAAAAAAAATGTTTCATGAATTTATGACTTCGTTTAAAACTCAAATAAACTATAATGGCCTAATTATAAAACAAATTCTTTAAGTGAATAGACGTCTGGTAATAAATCGCTTAGATGTGAGTGTATTGGAGTAATGCTTATTACAAACATCCTAATTTCAGCGTTTCAGAGTCACAGATCGCCGCGAATTTATGTGATACAGTGAATTACTTGAACACGGACGTAGATCGCGCTGTGTCTCTAGGAGTCTTAAGTTCCCTGTCTAAATCTGTAAACCCTAAAAGTGAAACTAACTGAGAAATAGTTTTTAGTTTAGATTAGTTCTAACCGATCTAAAAAATTTCATATTCTATTGGTAATATAAATGAAAGATTTTGGATGATGGTAGGGCTTTCGTGAGCTCTCGCCTCGGGCGCCATATATATTTTGCCTGGCTCTGGTCCACTTACAGCTTGAACGGTTCATGTTGTGTCAACGTGGTTTTTCAGGCAAAAGTGGCCCAATGGACGTGGGGATACCATTGATGCGTCCTGGTTCACAGAAGTAATACTAAATTAATTAATATGTTTAGCACTCAAGCAAAGTCCTGGGAGAGTTTCCGTGCTTTCAGGAAACCATTTGGTCTTTTGCGGGTGTTGTTTAGCCAACTTTGCGTGCCGATCCCCTCTGCTCAGTCTGAAAGCGGTGATTTCAATTTGCATTAGAGCTCTTTTACAAGATGGCCGAGAATATGTGAGTTAGGTGTAGGTTGAATATAAACTTGAGGGCGCTGCTATAAAATCGAAGCATAAAACATATACCTATCCATAGGAGAAGTTTAGATTCTTTTGTCTGTCACATCAAGTCTTCTTCATCCTAAAAGCACATTTTTCTTCCTTGCCTCGTTATTTATACCGCTCCATGGCGTTGCGTCGCTCGGCCTGCAGTGTAGGCACATCGCCCGTTCTGGCGGTGTTCACATTCTATGTCTACAGACAGCTCTATCTTGGATCGAATCCTAGCCGAGACCAATGCGTTGTTGTTGATTTTTCATTTGACACGTCCCCGTCTTTTTCGTTCGCCCTTATGTCCATCAAGTGGAACTTCAACTTCAACGACTGGAGCGACCTACAGCTTATTATGTTCCTATATTTTTCGATTATATTTCTTTATCAATAAAATAAACTATAAACTAACGAAATTATAACAAAAACATTTTTTTTTTAAACCAACTTTTCTAGTTTTACGTTACCTAATGCCTACACACAAAACCTAAATTTCAAGTCAATCCTTTTGATCCTTCCTACGTTATTACTTTATGTCCCAAATATGAAAGGGTATGTTTTTATCGAACCAAATCCTGCATGTTAAATTCCATACCTCTTCGCAATTTCGTATTATCCTTTCGCAATAGTGCCATCCCATCGCATTCCGAATAAGAAGGCTTCCACAAAAACGCACCACACATTCCCTCCTCTGTCGTGTCGTATCAGCCACATCAAAGAAGCAATGAATGCCTCGAAATAACACCACGGCACCAGCATCTCCGCGCGCCTTAACATGTCCTGTCCATCCCCTCAGGGACAGGGGTTAAGTGACTTTGGATCGAATTGAAAGTTCCAGTTCCAGTTCCAGTGCGACATATCCACCATCATACTCACTCACTGACTCAGAAGTCAAGACTATATCAGATATCCTTTTTTACTCGTAGATCAATCCATGCGATACAAGTACGAGGCAATTTACAAAACAGTCGCGCTGTGCACCATCAAGTAGCATTATCGTGCGTCGATATTAAAAGTGCTTGAATTGATTCGGCCCTTGTGGTGCTCCAGTGACCCATTTTTTGCCAGGATATCGAATGTCACTCCGTCGAATGACAGCGCGACGAGCATTTTCAATTAAAGGAAATGTCCGTCAGGACTCGTAGTATTATCAATCAATATAGAATGTTTTATGAAATTTGCACACGCAAAACCAGATGCGGCGGAAGGAAATGTTATTCATTTTCCCGAGAATTAGATATGTGGGTGCCATTGTAAATGGCGCTATACGATACGAGGAATACGGCACAATTTATTTATCTTTAATCTTTCAAGTAGGTGTTTCGGTTTGTTTTGGCGAATCATTAAAGTGTGTGTTGTCTTCGTGTTTTTGTTGTTAGGTCATAACGCGATGCTAGCAGTATGAGGAATTTAGGGACATGCGCCCGAGATTCTCCGCTCAGCTGAGAGAATGTTTGTATTTGATTGGGTTATATCGGGAATTAAGGGTTGGTGTACTCTATAAGTTTTTGTTTGGTTTTTTTTTCTTTAAAGAAATATTGAACTTTTTACAAATGATTGCTTTTACTTCTATTTACAGATGAAAGAATCAATTTTCGTTTAAGGTAAGTTTCACTACTTAAATCTATTGCAACCATTGAAGTCTACAATTATATTTTTCATAACACTTGTTACAGTGGGGCAACCAGGATCTTTTCCTGGGGTGATTTTTTTTAGCTTTTGTGTAGTTATTTTTTTAACAGCAAATGGGGATAGTGTATCCTGATGCTCATTCCTCCTGTGGGCACAGCAAAGTGCCTTGACTGCACTCTGGCTGAGTGTGTTGAATGAAACGTCTCTGTCATATGCGTATGGCAGCAACCAAAATTTCAAATGTGTATGAGTTCTCTGTTATGAGTATGAATGAACACTGTGCCCTCATAAGGAACGTCTGACGACCATAAATAATGAAGGGAGTATGTTCGGCGGTGGGAGGACCATAATTCTAGATGCCAAGAAGCGTGGACGTAAAGAGACCCCGAAAGCGTTTCCAGCGAGTCAGAGTGAGCCATCATCCTCATGCGACGTCAATATGTCTAGCGTTTCGGCAAAGCCAGCGACGGTATCATGTTATGAAGGCTACGTGCAATGAGGACTATTGGAGGCGCTTCGTCAGCAACTCTTCAGAAGACACCTGGGGAAATGCCTATAGGCTTCGTAGAGGCACACGAACACGGTGCGAAATATCCACTAAGACGGGCACGACACACACGTGGAGGGAGTGCATTTTATTTCACCTGGACTCGATAGAATGACTGGCCAGATGTGTAAATGCATGTGGAGGGCCGCTCTTGACTATACATTGAGAACTTTAAATCTTGTTTCCGCACCCCTTTTCGCAGGGAATGGAAAACCGCGTGGATTGCCGTAATGCTGAAAGGCGGCCTTGATAAGGTCCGAACCAACCATTAATCCTATCGAGGCATAAGCCTCCTTCCAGTAGTTGGTAAAGTGCTGGAAAAAATACTGGTGGGCTGAATGGCTGACAGACAGGAAAGATCTATTGAGAATAAGCTTCTTGGTCCAGGGGTATTCAAAAACAGTGATGCCAAGTGGAAATCTTTGTTGATTTCAAGTGCTAGTTTGACAACCTTCTATGTAGTGCCATCTAGCTTATACTCGAGGTAGGTGGCTGTTCGAAAATAGTCCTGTGGAAATACTATTTCTTGGACAGAGAGTCTCTGCTTGTGGGAGGTAAAGACGTCGTCACAAAAACGGCGATGCGAGTATGCTCACAAGGCTCCATTGTAAGACCGTTTTTGTGGAACTATCTGATGGATGACTTGCTCGCATCCGTCTATCGGAGGATCAAATGCTGTGCCTACGCTGACGACCTCCTTCTCCTAGTGGAAGGCTAATCGCGGAGTGAGCTTAAAGAGAGGAGCTCCCAAGGGGAGTCCATGTGGGCGTTAAAGTCTCAACCCGGACTGGGCGTCATCTGTTTGTGTTTGCCAGCAGCTTAACGGGTTCAGGTATGCTTGACGATTCGATGTGCAGTGTCGTGCAGTTTCCACCGACACCCTTCCGATACTGATGCGGGTCCCGTCGCTTGATATCGAAGTAGTTCGTAAGGGAACTGTCTTTCATATCAGAAGAGGTTTACCATAGCCGCAGTGCCCTTTAGTGAATGAGGATAGTAATCCGGGAAACCTTCAAGACTTGTCGCTGAGCTCCTGGATGGTTGTGTCCTGTCTAGGTAGCAATCTAGATGAGACCAGTCCACTCTCAGTAGAATTACATTTCAGTACCTTAGGCATACCGTTGATTCAGCTGGAAACCTTCACCTAGTTTTAATCTAAGTTTTGGTGTCCTGATAAACTGTTATGGTTCTCTGCACCAGAGACTGCGTCAACCTCACTTAACTTCAGGCTATACCAACCAATTTCAACCAAACCTCATGAAAATGTATTTCCCTTGATGTAACAAAACATATGCAAAAATGAATGAAATTCGACCATTAGGTCCTATGGCTGTCATACAAACCCAATCCCCTAATTTGGTTCTTCAAAAAAAAAACTTTTATTTGTCTACCAATTTCAACCAAATCTAATATAAATGTGTTTCTATTGATGCCACAAAACATACGCAGAAATGGATGGAAAAAAAGCCATGGGGTCATAGGGCTGTCATACAAACCTCCCTCCCCCCCATTTTGGTTGTTCTGAGAAACATTTTTTGCTACACCATCCTCTCCTCAAGGTCAAGACCTAAGAAAATCGCAACTTCGATGGGGTTCTCCCGATGGGTGTTAGATGCGTAGGTGCGGCAGTACAGTCAAATATATGGTCCACGTTGTGTGGGCTGGCTCCAAATGCTGGACAAATATTTCCAAAGGTGTTGTTGATGCGCGATCAAAACGAGTTTAGTCTGGAGCACCATCCAGAACGAAGCTGAGCCAAGGTGGTACGTGTGGCTCTAGGCAGTTGTTGTTCGTCGGATGAGATGTCGGGTGGTCGAGCGTGAAGGACACGGTTTACAGATAGCCTGTTGGTGGCTTTGGTTACCTCGTGGTGTGCAGTGGATTAAGGGCCGCCTTGTAAGTATTGGAGTTATCGAGAGGAACTCGTTTAAACCTTTGGACTTCACTTTCCATGTCCCTTAACGAACGTCTTATACGACGCGACGTGGTGGTGGGGTTTTGTCCATAAGTTCATGATTTGGGTGTTGGCTTTGATAACAACCAACAAGATATTGCTTAGCCAGGAGATCGTTGTGTGCCTTGAGGTCTAGCAGCTCATTTTCTTGGTGCAGGTAGTCTTGAGATGACATGCGTACGCATCCAGTAATAGTACGCATGGCTGCATTCTGGCATGTTTCAAACCGTTTCCAATTGGTCTTGCATAAGTTATTTGTCCATATCGGTGCTACGTTATTTTCCACAGAACGACTGACGGCTTTGTAGGTGGTGAGTAAAGTCTCCTTACCTGTGCTCCATTTGCTGCCAGCAAGGGACTTCAGGATCTTGTTTCTGCCCTTCATTTTGTCGCCAATGTTGTCGGCATGGCTGTTGAATAGGCCGTGGTTATCGATTGTGACGGCAATAATAATTTTAGGTTGAAGGATAGTGGGAGCTTCGGTATCATTTACTCTTATGTTAAGCCGTAGGTTGAATTCTTTGTTGTATGTGGTAAAGGGGGTGGCCGAAGATATGAGCGCTGATAGCATTATGTTCTTCTTGTTGAAGAAAAGGTTGAGCTCTTCCAAGGAACCATTAATGAGATCGGACATGTCGAGAATGTCGTTGCCGTCGTCAGCATAGGATACAATGTCTATTCCTTCAGGTGCGGTGGGAAGCCCTGACATGTATAGGTTGAACAAGGTAGGGGAAAGTACCCCGCCTTGTGGTACTCCTTTGTTTTATCCTTCTTAGTTTAGATTTCCAATTTCTAAACTCGGTGCTGGATTTACGTCCGGCAAAGTAGTTTGCGATCCATTTGACTAAATGCGGCGGTGTGGATGAATTGCGGAGGTCCGTCAATAGGAGCCAGTTGTTCACCGTGTCAAACGCTTTAGACATATCTAAAGTCACAAGAAGTGTACGCTTAAACGGCTAGGGCTGGTTGATCCCATTGAAGACCTTAGACATGATTCGGTCTAGTGCAGTGGTGGTGCTGTGCATTTTTCTGAAGCCGTGTTGGTGGTTAGCGAGTTGAATATGCGTCGCAAGAGTCTTGTAAATCAGCGATTCCAATATTTTTGCCACAGGGGATAGAAGCGTGATTGGTGGGTAGGATTTTCCTACGGAGTGTTGTTTACCAGGTTTGGGTAATGGTATGATACGGCCTCTCTTCCAAATTTCTGGTATAATGAATGTTCGTAACGAAAGGTTCATCGAGGCAGTGATATTCTCTAAGGCCGGTATGTCGAGGTGTTTGAGCATGATCATTGCTATACCGTCTGGACCAACTGCTTTTGAATTTTTGGCATTCTTTATGGCCATGGCAACTTCTGTGGTAGTGATGTAGAGATGTTCACCTACCTTAGTGTTTCGGATGTCTTGTGTGATTTTGCACTTGAGTTTATCCTTAGTTGGGTGTTCAACGAATTGCTTCTTCGACGGCATATCCAGAGTCAGTATAATCGGCAGGTGATCAAATGACATAGTGAGGAATGCCTCCCATGAGATGTCATTTATAAGTCCAGGGCTGGCGATGGAAATGTCAGGTGAACTTGTGCAGGATCCAGTGATTTTGTCGTCATTTAAAGGGCAGAAATCCGAATCATCCAGTTGGTCGGCGATGATGTTACCTCTGGTGTCGTTTTGGAGGCTGGAATGCCATAAATTGTGGTGGGCGTTGAAATCACCAAGTAGGAGGCGATATTGGCCATTTAATGGGGGGCTGATATTGACTTTTTAACCGATGGGACAGCTGGAGACAGGTGGAATATAGATGTTGTAGATCTCAAAGTCAATATTTCCTGATTTAACGATTATCGCTTGTTGCTCCATGGTATTATCGGCAGAAGTGGTTTCAACGACGCTGTATGGCAAATTGTTGTGGATGCGGAAAGCCAAACCTCCTCCTGCGTTTCTTTCACGGTCTTGTCTGATGGCGTTGTAGTTCCCATATCACCGAAGTGAGTGACTAGAGTTGAGTTTGGTTTCCCGAACTGCCGCAATCTGGATATGGTGTCTGTCCATGAGGGCTGTTAGTTCGGCGATTTTATGCTGGAGTCCATTGCAGTTTAGTTGGACTATCTTCGTGCTGGTGTAATTTGCATCGAGGATACGTGCTGGGGTCAAATTTGGTAGAGCGGGCCGTACAGCATTTGCCGGGGTAGACGGTGATATTTGCTGGGAACCTTGGTTGGACAGCTTGTGACTGGATGCGCAGCTGGACCGGCCAGAACTGCTTCCAAAACGAAAAAACGGTAACTGAGATGATGATACGAAGTATCCGAACCCTTCTTGCGTCGAAGGGGTCTTTGCGACCGTTGGTCATGCCTGGGCATGAGTCGTTCCGGTACGTACACCCGGTCGCAGTAGGAATGAAATTAGCCTGGGTCTAGTTAGTTGGTGATTTATAACAATTTTACAGATTTAATTTATAAATAAATAAAAACTAATTTGGCAAATTTTTTGAAAAAATGTGTTACAAAAATAACGGTATTTGTGCAGAAATTGAACCTACGTTTGAAAATTAATGACTGAGTCCAAGTCATTTTGATTGTTGGTGAAAACTCGCCGAGTTATTAACGAATAAAAATTAAATTGAAGTATCTACCCGGGCAGATATTATGAAAGCCAAGGTTAAAAGTCTTTTCGCAAAGAATAGCATTCTCTTCCACTGAGATTTCACAATCATGGCAACCCTCCTTCGTCCAAAGCTCTATCTTCTATCACACACCGTTACGACGATGTGCGCATTTTCGCCGACACTTGATGACGTCGTCATTCACAATCATCGTCGTCGTTCGCAATTTTCCATCAACAAACATTTCAGTGTTGGTTCGAGTTGAGCACATTTCAGGATCACTCAGGACACTAGTAGAACTCGCAGTAGAGGAATTCGTTCTTAAGTTTCTGTTTCGTGCATACATATGTCCTTGCCACTTACAGTCGGGATTCACGAGAACATTGTTCAGCTTGTTGTCGACGAGAGCTTTTTTGTTTCGTTGCATTTCCTTGTTGAATATTGTAACACGTTGCGCTCATAGTGTGTGAATGATACAGGATGAATTTCTTGCAAAATTAATACGCTGAATAGAAAATTCATTTTCGCGTTTCGGGGAATGTGCCACGACGACGATCAGGACCAGGTATTATCAGAGGATTGAACAGAAAAAAAGATGGCAAAAACGTCGATAGAAGAGGATTATTTACACCTCCCACGCGAAAGGACGTAAGACAACGCAAGGCGGATTGTGCTATTCCGACTAAAAATTATGTGAAAGTGATTTTTTGCTTATATTTTAGTACTGTGGTATTGGTAAATTGAATAATGTGTAACTTGGAAATTAATAATAATTTTTTTATGGCAAAATTTCAATTAATAATGTCAGTTTGAAGTGTTTATGATTACTCATAGTGGATGATGACGACAAGAATGGTGTAGGCGTACAAAGTGCTTTGTGAAGTGCATCTGTTAAAATTTAGAAATAAAAAAAAAAGAATCTGAAGTGAAATAGAACGAGCAATTTGAAAAAACGAAGAAGAGGCGTTGCTGTTTTCGAGTAATAATGGAATACGTCGGATACATTGGCCGTTATCAACTAAACGTGTAAGATGAAAAGTCTTTCATTTTGTTGCTATCATCAGAAAAGGGACATTTTTACGACTTCACTTGATTATGTACTTATTCCCAAAAGATTTCCAGTTATAGGAGGTGGGGATATTAAAAACCTTTCAATGTCGAGTTTTTATTATTGAATATCAAATACGCGCGGATGGCTATGGTGATAAAGACAAATATTTCGGGAAATAGGAGCCTAGAGTGTCAATAAAGTTCAATTTTTATGCGTAGGGAAGTTTATTGGACGTCAATTTTTGAGGTTAAACGAGCAGTTGTTTTTCGGGAGATGGGAACTTTAACTTTATGTCGAGATAGATAATTCAGGTTGATGCAAATATGTTTAGAAGAGTTAGAAAATAAGATAAGATTAATAAAGAAAAAAGTTAAGAAAGAACACACAGTAGTGAGTCGGCAATGTGTGCCTCTTTTCAATCATTTCAAATTCCTTAATTTTGGATTGTAAACATTCAGCAGTGTAGCCAGCCACCTTTGTTTCCAGTAAAGAGTGTTGTGGCCGTATACAATTGTTTCTCAATACATCAATGAAATAAATAGCTACTCGCCAAAATATTAAATACATACACTTTCAAAATCACCATGGAGGTTTCTTTATATCGTAACCATGCCCGGATTCCCCATATGGACAACTGGCCGGCCGGTAAATTGTTGAAACTTTCCATTAGTTTTAAATTCTGTGGAAAATGAATTTTGAAATTGTCGTTGGACATGTCATGTCAGCGAAGAATTCCGCAATATACAATTATATATTGCTTCTGAGTTTCTATATTGACATGGGCTTTTCGGCCCTTTGCATAAATCAACAAGTTAACAAAGCTCCATAAAAGGAACCCTAACGGCGTTAAATCGCATAAGTGAAGTGATCAATCCATCAGACCAAATAGCAAAAAAAAAACAAATATTTTTTGAGCTCGTTACAATCACACTTAATTTTTCTTAACATCCAAACGTTTCTCGCTGCTGGCATTCACAATGACAAAAAATTTAAACAATCAAAAGGTTCGTTTTAAATAAAAGACGAAATTACTCTTGTCGTTACGAGTTTGACTCGGCGCTATTGGAGGAGATGAGCATAACGACTCGCAAAGGTCGGAGAGGTTAATCTCTGATCAATGCAAATCCTTGGTGTGCGAAGTTTCTGAAGGAACGGACAATGAAGCCTCGAAAGTTGTGAAGAAGAGGTTAGTTCCTAAAGCTACTTCGGTTGAGAATGGCACTGTTCGAACGGACAATGAAAGGTGTAAAGAGGTTAATTCAAGTAGTGCCTACTGAAAAGGCTCCAAACGCTTACTCTAAGTCGACGATAGAAGCAGACAACCGAGAAAAGCGGAGACTGATGAGGAGGCGAGGGAAGGAGAGACAGGCCGCTGGAATGATGTCAAATCAACATGTTGAGTCGATACATAGGGAGACAACTTCGGAAATGAAAGGCCAGTGAGGAGGTTTAAGGGTGTCAACCCAGGAACATTAAAGGAGGGAGCTAGAAGCGAGGACCCTGTTTCGTCGGGAAGAACCCTTGTAAAAGAGATTAACCCAGGCAGCGAGGAAACACAAGCCTAACCAGGGTAAGAAATCCGTTGCCGGAGGAAATCTCATCCTGGTTGTTAACGACGCTTGTGTAAAATACACTTCCAAGCGGAGGGTCACTTTTACACAGCCTTTTGGAACTGCGGATGAGCGCGGTACGACGCTTACTGTGTGGTGTCCAAAGGAGG
Organism: Microchrysa polita; assembly: GCA_949715475.1. Taxonomy (NCBI): domain Eukaryota; kingdom Metazoa; phylum Arthropoda; class Insecta; order Diptera; family Stratiomyidae; genus Microchrysa; species Microchrysa polita. The sequence goes on along the minus strand of OX454419.1, from coordinate 23,965,772 downwards.
AAGCGGGGAATATCAGGAAAGCAGGGGGAAACTCTGCTGCGGTCTTGCAAAAGCTGTCGTTAAATTTCAGAGGAATGGACAGTGAGCGCAGTATCGGTAATAATCCGGGGGTAGAGGAGCCTGTAAGGGCGGGCCCGCACAAACAAACATTAAATGTGTGCCAGTTGAATATTCATAACTGTTTATCAGCATCAGTGATGATGTTGAGATGCATTGAGGAAGAAAAGCTCGACATTGCATTGATACAAGAACACTGGATTTCAAAGGAAAACAAAATTTGGGGTTTGTCGCAACAGGCCGCAAATCTGTACTATGTAGAGATGGGAAGGTGAGGACTTCTAACCTGGTGCCGCATGGTGTACATTCGGTACATGCACGAAGGGCTGGGATAATAGAAATCGGGTCGATTTGCAGAGCATATTTTCAAACATAATTTTTAGGTAAATCGCGGACTGCTACAGCACCACTTCTGAGAGCCATGGCAATTTCCGGGTCTCTTCTCTTGCAGCATCCATTGCCATATTGTCAGTAAAATCGGCTTGTGTTGGTACCAGATAACTCGTTAGAATAGAATAGATAGACACATTTGAATTGGTGATGAAACAACCATGAATGAAGATGTTGAAACAGATCGCTTTTAAATTTGCTCTAATTCCTGCTTTTTCACTCTATGCGCGTTCCTCCCCTTTTGGTGGAAATGCCCCATTTCCTTTTTTAATCAACTTCTTCGTCTCCATTGACTATGAAATGTTTTCAAACCTTTTAACCATTACCCTGAGTATAGTTAAAATTCCATATCAAAGTAAATTTAGGCAACGAAATGTCAAATTCTCTAGTTAGGATATTATATTTGGTTAACTTTAGAAATAACACCCAACCCATTTTGTCCTACGGTTACGCTTTCACAACGCTCTCCATTTGAAAATTGTGACAATTCCATGTTTTTAGGTACGGATGCTAATTTGTGTATAAAAAACTTAGATGAAATATTTTCCTAAAATATATGGAAATAACATAAGAAAGACTACAACAGATTCGACAATATACATACATACATACACTGTGTAAAATTTTGGAGTAAAACAAACTTAAATTTCGTATACATAAAAGTCCATAAATTTTCCGTATAAGAATAATATCTCTCGTGAATATTAAATTCTATTCTACGTTATATTAATCTTATACCAGTGAAGTATCGACACATTTTATTTTCCGACTATATAGGAGGTATACATATGTACCTAAATATAACTATTTAATTCTTTTATATATGAAATTTATACTGTTTCCATATAAATATCTATAACTTACGATGTATAAATTCTATTCGTATAAAAGTGTAATGTACTATCGAATAATATAGAGCTAATACACTACGAAGTATTAAATTGAATACGGTTTTTGAATATTATCCGCATTCCAAATGCGGTAAATCGAATGGACGATTACAATCCTGAAATGCTTAAAAAAAATGCCTTTTTATATTTTTAAATTCATTTAGGAATTACTTTAATCATTACATATATATTTATACATAGTTATATTCTTAAATAGGAGCTTAAACAAAGTATTGAAATATAAGATATAACTTATTGTCTGTTCGTGAACATACTTCAGATGCAAAGCTAGGTATATGTTCTGATTTCATTTAAATTCAATAGTATCAAATCTTCTGTCACTGTGCTATTCAATTCACAAGCGCAATGAGAATAAAATGCTCTGTGGCTCACTTGGTTGAGTCGCACTTTACGATGCTAGCAATCTAGAGGTCCGGAGATCGAATCTCGGCATGGTGCAAAATTTCCGTACACGTGCTAATATGAAATATATAATGCTTGCAACATTATATACACTCCGAAATGATATGCAATGTAACGTTGATTCGAATTTGCATATAAACGGCTGAGTTAACGCACCATGCCCCCAAATGGGGCTATACGGTACTGAGAAGAAGAAGAATGAAAATATGTAATTAAATTCAACAGTTGAAAACTTTTTACATACAAAAATGCATCGTTTTTTATGTTAATAGAAAACATATTGCTTACTGCACATAAAAATAATGAAGGGTAAAACAAACCATGAAAATCAAGTGAATCTGCAATGTAAATGTCTTCAATATTTGCGCAAGCAGATTTCAATAAGTCTTGAGTTTTTATCAAAAAAATAATTATCAGTACGAAAATTTTACTGACAAAAAGTCCGGGATACATTTTAATTTTTTACTTTATTATTCGCGTCACTAGTTCACTACTCGAATGTTAAACAAAGAATGATCATTTCATTGACTTAGGAATTTCAAATTTCAAACAAAATATCCCGTTATTATGAGAAGAATTTCGTCTTATTTTGAAATCAATACACCAGCCGTATATATTTTATACTATGGCAGTTTAAATGGCACCTGGATTGTGTGCAATTCAACTGCATGCTATGTTCATTTGTCATACATATCTATACTTTTATTCTGATAGCGTTTACAAATTAATAGAAAAGCCAACTAAAATTCATCTGTATAAAATGTGTCGTATGAAAGGAATAGAGTTGAGGTTTAGTATTCATCTTTAATACTTTATTCTTATAAATTTAATGCATACTAACGTTTTAAATTATGAATCAATTCTGCTTACGTATAAATTTTAAACTAGGCCAAGTTTTAAACAATTCTATTCATTGAGACTAGTTAGCTTTTATAAAAGAAATTGTATACGAGCATTTAATACAGGGACGTAGCCAGGGGAGGGGACCAGGGGGTCCGGACCCCTCCCGAAATGATTTTAATGGGCTTTGCCATTTCAGTGCCTTGTAATTTATTCTTTTTTTTTACGGGAAAAAATTAAATTAACCATTTTGGAATGTACATGAAAAAAAAACAAAGTTTCCATACAAAACTTTGAACAAGAATTATATCGATGTTACTGTATCCGATATTAAGTATCTGCAACTCTCTAGCTCTCTTCCAACTATGAGATGTATACAGAGCGAAACGATTTCTTTCATTAACAAACTCTCCAGGTTTTCATTACACCGTCGGTTTTGATGAAGGCTAATTTCTTTGGTCTTTACCTCATTTTTGTTAAAAAGTTCATAAATTGATATTTTAAGAGGAAAACAAATTCAAACGAATAAGTGTTAGCGGGTATGTTCCTTCTAAACCACACGTCGGTTGACAAAAACCACGAGGGGCCTTTTCTTGCGGTAAACGAAAATTGTATGGTCCTGTTCATTTTATTCACCTGAACGATACTCTTTCAATATCGGCCATCGGTGGCTTTTAGGCATTTACCCACACAGGGCATTTACCCACACTGAATCGCACCGCCTTGAAGTTTCTATAAAAGTTAATTTGACCCACAGTCTTACCGCCTCATATTAACTAATAACTTTCGGTAAACGTAATCTCACAAAAACAACTGTGTTGTAAAAGGTGTTCGCCAAAGAAAAAGTCATGAGCCGCAAAAAGGATTGATATAAATACAATCCCGCCAAAATACTCGCATCTTGTCTCAATGATGGTGGTGGAGCAAAATTTTTTCAACGCTTATTGGCGGGGAGCTAAACGAGGGTACTATTTGCTGCTATGTTCTTTTCTTGATCAGATTTAATTTTGAAGCTTCCAGTCTTATTGAAAATAAAAATGCGTTTTAGAATCTTATTTTGCTTTCCTTCCTATGGAACTCGTTTTTTTCTATACGATAAAAGATCTTTCATAAATTTCTTAACATTGATTTTATTCTGTTATTAACCTTATTCAAGCTCCCCGCCAAATAGCGTTGAAAAAATTTTGCTCCACCACCATCATTGAGACAAGATGCGAGTATTTTGGCGGGATTGTATTTATATCAATCCTTTTTGCGGCTCATGACTTTTTCTTTGGCGAACACCTTTTACAACACAGTTGTTTTTGTGAGATATCATATCTTTTTGCAGTTTTCGATTTACAAAATTCGTAAATAAATTATTAAGACGATATTCATTGCCCTATTGTCACGAATTTGTTTGAGAACAATATTTATAAGAATGATAAACCCCTTGCTAACCTTTGTCTCCCTGGTCCCCTTGGTAACCTTGCTCGCCTTGGTAATCTTAATAACCATAGTACACTTGACAACTTTGGTGATCTTGCAAACCCTTAGTAACCTTGGTAACCCCGATGGCCTTGGAAGCCCCAGTAACCTCGCTAACCTTGGTATCTTTATACATCACATTAAACTTAATGATAACCCTAATTGACCATAACCCTGGCCTATACCTAAACCTCAAACTCAGACTCAATCTTAACCCTATCCTTACATTTAACCCTAATAATAACGTTAACTGCGACGTAACAATAAATTTAACCCTATCCTTTACCCTAAACTTGGTTTTGACTTTAACCTTAGCCATAAATTGAGTCTAAATCTTTACTTCATCTCTATCACATTCATCCTAATCTTAAATCTTAATTTTTAATGTAACCATTAAGCCTCACTGTGTACTCAATATGTGATTCAAATTACATCCATATTTCCTAAGTTCCACATTGCGCCTATTAACGCCAAACGGTTAAGATACAAGTCCCGTTACTACTGACCCAAGACTGTCCTTATATCCAGGTTCCATCATTCTCCCTTTTAAAATACCCCAATCTACTGCTTTTGGCTTTTTGATCTTCATCGTCGTTGCTACGTTACGCTCGTTAGTTACGACATAAAATGTATATCATACCATAGAGAAAGACATGTACATGTGAAAATATCCTTTTATCCCTCATCGAAGGTCCCGAAAACCTGTTGAGTCCTGACTAGCATTGCTTTTACAATAATAAAGTGGTTTCATGATCAGGAATCAGGGATAGCTAAGAAATTCACTATATAACTAACAGTACCTTTTTGCCTACCACAACAGGATCAAACCGGGTGGAATTACAAGAATAAATCTACATGCCAAATTTTGTTAAAATTAACTCATCAGAATTCCTTGAAAAATCGATTTTCCACATGCCATCATCACGTAACTCTGGTTTGAACACAACAGAATACACTGTCTAGACAAAACCGATTTGGTGTCCCAGCGCCATATTTAAGCTTCCACCAAACCAGCGCAGAACGGTAGCGGTACGTGTAAGAATGTATGAAATAGTTTCCGCCGCGGTACACCACGGAGAACTTCTCAATTCGTGTGGTGTGTGTTGTGTGAACCGCTACCGTTTGTTGAAAGCTTTAGGATCATCGGGATGTCATTTGTTCATCCAATATTATAGTAATATGCACGCACTCGTATAAGAAACGAACCAAAACAAGAACTTTGACCCCTTGCCGCCGCTCTTGCAGACGCTCTACAACTGAAAACTTTGGAGAGCATATACAAGGGATTGTTTGAAACAGTCCTGCCAAAGCACAAAACTATACGATTCTTTTCAGGCCTATCCCCGAGTTTTGCAAAATGCTTCCTTTAAAACATATAAAAAGATTTAAGCGAGAAACTATATGCATTTTATCACATTTTCCGCTGTATCTTTTTTTCTACTCCACGGATCGGAGCAAATGATAGCCTATGCACACCTTCACGACAGACTCTATCAATGGGAAAAGAGACCAAATCCCGAGATGCCCTCTGCAAGGCTGTAGCCCTGTCAATGAACAACAAGAACAACAAGAACAACGAGAACAACGAGAACAAGATTTTTGAAAAAATGCGATTTTCAATCTCTTATATCTCCGGTGTTTTTCATCGTATCTTCTTGAAATTTTCTACACTTCGTAAGACGGCGCGAACGACAACCCTTACCGAATTTGAACACTCAGGACCAACCAGGGTCCGAGCTACAGAGGTCCGAAAACCCGTACTTGTTCCGTCGTGTAAACATAGTCTTAGTCGCTTCTCACTTTTGATTTGTTCAAATTTCTTTGTTTTTCTTTGGCGTGCGGGACGCTCCCGCGTCCCTAGATATAGAGGTGACGGAAAAGGATTTGCTGAATGATATTCGCAAGAGGGTTAAGTTAAACCTTTGTTCAAATTCATGGATTGGAAACGGTTTCTGACAATGCCAAATTGAAACTGAAGTTTGATTAGTATCTGCCCACAGTGGGGCTAGTGGCGCAGCATTACCGTTGGAATGGACTTTATGTCACAAGTTTCTTTCTGTTTCCTTCCCTGGGACTAAAAAGGAATGTAATAACGTTCATATATCAGAATACCTTGTCTTTCACTTGATTTGAATATTTGCAAATATTAAAAAAAGGGGCATTTCTATACAATACATGGCCCCTCTTCGCACGGCTCTGGCTGTCTTGTACCATCGGATAGTTATGGTAAAAATGATATACTGCTGTCTACAATCAACAAAAAAATTTAATTTCTGATAATGTCTTCCGAAGTTTCTGAAATCTAGCGTTGGACCCCTCCCGTAACAAAATCCTGGCTACGTCCCTGATTTAATAGAATCATTCGTATAAAAAAATATCCGAATATTTTGCACAGTGTAGTTCATCAAAAAGTTATATTATGAGCGCAGAATATACGGTCAAAATTTAAGGTTGCGAAGACGCAACGCTGGACTATATAACCATATCCTCTTTTTCCTATCCTTTGGACAGATAATTATAATTTCTATTATTTTTACTACTAATTTAGTTTTGATGCTGTTTAACTTCTTGAGATAAAGCGGGGCGAACATTGTTTGTACTTAAGTTTTTGATAAATTTAAGAAATATTATTAAAAAGTGGCTTTACAAATGAAAAAGTTTATATGGAACATTTACTTTATTTGGTTTTATGACGCGGCCACTACCTATTATCGGCAAAATGATTATTTCCAAGTTTCACCCGATTCAACGGCCCAATATTCCTCAAATGTGAATGTGTGAAGTTTGAACTTTGTGTAAAATAGAATCCAGATACATATGTCCTTGGGAAGTTAGGTTTATCATATAGAACCACCTTCTACAAATGGAAAGGGAAGGGGCACTACTCTTAGATGGAGGACCGCCCGCCTTATATTCAGACTACATTCTAAGGAGTACTTCCCTCAAATCTGATCACCTCCCAATCATTATAAGAATTGACAAACCAGCGAACCTGACTAATTCTGCGAAGGGAACGTTTGTCAATCACAAGAAATCCGATTGGGACGGTTTCAAAGCATATTCGCCGGCGAAGCTCATCTAGCTACCATCACCTATCAATGTACATAAGGCCCAAAGAAATATTAGGAACGTCATTTCCAAGGTTGCGGCACGTTTTATTCCTGCAGGACGTATCCCGAAAATTCGGCCTAACTTCCCTACTAGTGCCGCCAGATTAGCCGATGAACGTGATAATATCAGAAGCGCTCACCCTGATAAACCCAGAATTCAGGAGCCTAACTCCGAAATCGACCGACTATTTAAAGACTATCGGAGGGCGAAATGGAATCAGCACCTCGATGACTGCACCCTAATGCAGGGGCGAACCCAGGAATTTATTTTGGGGGGCTGATTTGTATTTGCAAAGTGGCTCATGAAAGCCAACGCTTTAAATGTTCTTAGACTTTAGGCTTAAATGTGCCCATATACTGTCCGATCGATTGACCAATAGCCCGTACAGCACATACACTATGCAATTTATCGCGCAATCTGAAATGACAATCTCGCGGTCCACACGAGACAACACAACATAGCGAAAATTATATATTTTGTGGCGATGAAAGATCCATTGCTACTTTCGATGGAGAATGCGCCTGTTTAGACACTCACTTTTCGTTCGTCTTCGTCATTTTGACAATTGAAACTTGGGATGTCTGCGCTATTTAAGAAAGGTATTCATTCTTGAACGCGATTGCAAATGTCGAATATGTCAACAACTCACCATCTATTCATACGAAAGAATTGATCATTAATCTGTCCTGAACAAAGCCGCGACACACATCTAACGATAAGTAATGAACAGATGTGGATAGAATGAAGCATTCATCTCTTCTGATTACTTGACGCAATCAGTTCAATGTGGAAAGTGGAAACGGAGCTTGAAGACGATATGGAAGACAAAAGCGCGCATATGTGGACATAGCCAACGGCCGCCACAACCGCACAACATGAAGAATGACCACTGGTTCATGTCAATAAATCAGCAACGGAAAACACATGATTATTATGACAGATTGTATGAAAAATTGCATGGCAATATGTTCCACACGTCCAATCAAAAAAATGGATTAGATGGTCACAAACACCTTCCAATTTATCGGGCAATCAAAAAATTGCTTCAATCGATTGGAAGGTCTATGGGCACTCTAAAACGATAGTCTGACGTCGGGCATAGTGAAAGTCATCACTTAGGTATTTGATTTATCATTAAATATGTATATGTTCTGTGAATTTTATTCATACCTATAATTTTCATTTTAAAATTTCGGGGGGTGTTTCATCCCCCAAATTTCCCCCTTGGGTTCGCCCCTGCCCTAATGAAGGTGTCAGCAAATTATGGTCAACTGTTCGCGCTCTTTCCAACTCTAGGAAAGGAAAGGGCAATAACGCCATTGCATTTGGCAGTAGAAAAAACTTGCGATCCTCTTCAGTGCGCGATCCTGTTCAATTAACAATTTATTGAACATCCCAAATCTGAAGCTACAGTCACATTTGGCGAGTTTACTAGCGCTAGTAAAGTTGCATTCGAGAAATCACTGTAGGCGACGTAATAAACAACGAAAACAGTGTAATGTAAATGGGTTACTATGCGTTATTACGACGGCGAAGTCGTCACCGAAAGTGTGATGCAACTAGACGCGTAACTAGTCACCCTATCTACAGGAGTTAGTTGCAAACGAGAAATTCATGTCGATATTCACCCTTTTCCGATGACAAATAAAATAATCTACTTTTACACCTTCTCTGGGACACCCTCTTAACATTTCCCTACTTCAAAGGTATTCGTAGCAAATACCCTACCATTTTACACATTCACACTGAATTTCGTGTCGATCGGTTGAGCAGTTAATTCGAAATCCACTGAGAAATAATTGTAGAGTATATTCACTCGCTGGTTGGTTGCTAGTCGAATTAAACATGTCCTATTCCACTAATAGATACATTTTACTAGCTACTTGTAAAAGTGCATAACACTTTTTTGATTGTTTACGACGTCGCGTCGTCACCGTGGTAATTTCGCGCATGCAACTAATTCCTAGGTAGATAGGGTGACTATTTACGCGTCTAGTTGCACACACGTAACAGCGCGTAGTCACCCGTTTATATGACACTCTTTCGTAGTTGACGTCGTCGTCACCGTGGAGATTTCCCGCACGCAGCTTACTCGCTGCACTAGCAGCTAGTAACTAGTAGCGTCTGACTGTAGTTTGACGGCCTTAAACGCAAAATCAGAAGACGGACTCGCAGCCGGAATGTTGACACCATACCATCGTTTACTGCGGACCAGGTTAAAAAAGTCATCGAGAATGCTAAAAACTCCAAGCCCCTAGGACTAGATGGCATTTTGATGGTCATGTTGAAGCATTTCGACCTTCCAGGCATTGAGTATCTCACGGCTGCATTTAACTTGTCGATCTCCACACTTGCCATCCCTGAAATCTGGAAAACAGGTCGGATTGTTCCCTGTCTCAAGCCAGGAAAGAGCGCAAATCTTAGGGAATCCTATCGCCCCATTACGATACTGTCTCCTGTCGCAAAGACACTGGAGGCCCTTATTCACCCTACTCTTGCTGCACAACCTCATCAGCATGGCTTCAGGAAAATGCATAGTACCACCATTGCCCTCGATCTGATCACTACCCGCATTCGCGATGGGCTAAATCAACGTCGTCCTTGTCACAGAACCATTCTTGTGGCAATAGACCTATCAAATGCATTTGAAAAGGTCAATCACTCAATGCTTCTTGCTAACTTGTTGAATATGCACATTGCTGATCAAGAGATTCGTTGGATTGCCAACTATCTAGCGGGTCGGCACTCCTTCACCGAGTTTCGTTGGCAAACGTTCTAAGCTTAGGAAAATCAAATAAGGTGTTCCACAGAGGGGGGTACTGGGTACTCTCCCCCTATCTATTTAACATCTACATGTCCGGCCTTCCCACATCACCTGAAGGAATCGACGTGATTTCCTATGCTGACGATTGCACCGTACTCGCGACAGGGAACGATTTGGATGAAATGCGCCTCCAAATTAATCGCTATCTAGGATGATTACAGGCATTTTTCCAAAACCGAAACCTCACCATCTCTGCGTCCAAATCTTCTGCGACTTTTCTAACCACTTGGTGGGAGGACATTAGATGGGAGATTGATATACGTATTGGCAACAATTCTGTTCCCACTGTAGCAAACCCCAAAATTCTCGGGCTTCACCTAGAGAATATGATGACGTCTGCGAAGCACGCAACAGCCGTTTGTGAGAAAATACGCAGTAGGAATAAAATCCTAAAAGCTCTAGCTGGTAGCACCTGGGGCAAAAATAAAGAAACCATGTTAGCTACTTATAAAGGTGGTCGAGCGGCAGCTGATTATGCAGTCCCAGTTTGGACACATAGTTTATGTGACACAAACTGGTCCAAAGTTCAGGTCTGCCAAAATGCCGCTCTACGCATCGCGACAGGTTGCCTTCTGATGTCTGCCCAGGATCACTTACATCAGGAGACAAGATTGATGCCAATACGTGATCACAATCTCCTACTCTCAAAACAGTATCTTGTTGGTTGCTACCGTGAGGATCATCCCAATAATCATCTCATGGACCGAATTCCTCGACCACGACATGTCAGGCGTGGTTTACGAGACCTTGAGAGAGAGGTTCAGGGATACAAACGGGACCCTTACGATGAAGTTACATACCGAGCCGCCATTGCAGCGATCCACACTGAAGAAGTGAATCGGTCTATCGCGAGTTTAGGTGCGAATAGAGTCCTCTCAGAGCGCCCACCACCAATTTCGCCTGAGGAGATTAGGCTCCCGAGAGCCACTAGAGTAACACTAGCTCAACTTCGGTCGGGCTTTTGTTCACGCCTTAATTCGTACCTTTCTCGCATAAACCCGGACATCCAAAACATCTGTCCAAACTGCAATGGTACTCCTCATGATGTGGGTCACTTGTTTCAATGCCCCGCTGCGCCCACTGATCTTACAACTATATCGCTGTGGGAAAACCCTATCGCAGCGGTTATGTTTTTGTCCTTAGACCTCACGGACACAAACATTGACGAACCATAAATCGTACCCACATAGATGCACAGAGGCTACACACCTTTCTGCACCGCTACAAGAAGAAGAAGGTGCCTCTGTAGTTCTCACATTTCAACTTATCCCCTTTTTTGTGGATTGGCAAATGATACTTTTACGCCAATCTTCCGGGATTATTTCGTCGTTCCATACTTTAACGATAAGTGTGTGTATAGCCTTAACAAGGCTCTCCCCACCTTGCTTCAGCAGTTCAGCTGGAATCTCGTCAGCGCCCGGGGCTTTCTTATGTTTTAGTGCTTGAATGGCGAGATCAACTTCTTCTACTGGTGGGGGTTGAACGGGAGGGCCTGGTTCAGCCATCAACTCCGGAGCTTCTTGTGTGGGGTTGTTCGGTTGAACATTGAGCAGCTTTTCAAAATGTGAGGCCCAGCGTTTATCAACGCTATCGGTGTCGCTAATGATATTGTCATCCTTATCCTTACAGAGGCTGGTCCTGGGTTGGTATCCACTTTTAATTGAATTGATCAGCTTGTACGCTTGTCTACTGTTCCTACTAACTAGTCTTTGGTTTATTTGCATCAACTGCTCGTCAAGATGCTTACGTTTCTTACGCCTAATTAACCTATTCGAATATCGTCGAAGCTCGTCATATTTTGTTTTTTTTTTTGGCTCTAGTTGCGCGTTCAGTCCATTGGCGATATGCCTCGTTTTTACCATCTACCGCATTTTGGCATTCTTCATCAAACCAATCATTTCGGGCTCGCCGGGCTTTGTATCCCACAACCTCCTCTGCGACCCCTTTGATGGTGTCTTTGAGTGTATCCCAGATCTCAAGGGCGCCTTTGTTGCTGATGTTATTTAGCAAGGGCGTCAGCTTCTCCTCAAGGGCAGTCGTATAAGTGACCACCGTGGCATCGTCAAACAATTTGTCAACCGCAAAAATTTTTGCCGGGTTGAACCTCGAAGACTCCCGGAAGAAATTCTGCACCTATAAGTCGCCTTCACCATATAGTGGTCAGAGTCAATATTTGCTCCACGATAGGACCGAACATCCATTATGCTCGATGCCCATCTCTTGCAGACAAGGACGTGGTCAATTTGGTTGACGGTATGTTGATGTGGAGATCTCCAGGTCTGCCTGTGAATGCGACGATGCGGAAAACAGGTAGAGCTAATGACCATATTTCTGCTGGTCGCGAAGTCTCTTAGTCGTTGGCCATTGTCGTTACAGTCTTCATGGAGGCTGTACCCTCCAGTGATCCCCCTATGCCAACTTTCGTTTCCGACTTTGGAGTTAAAATCCCCTAGCAGCAATTTGACATCATTTGATTGAAGTGAATCGAAGAGATTTTCTAGGCGGTGATAGAAATCGTCTTTAACCGCGTCTTCACTGACTTCGGTGGGGGCATGCGCGTTTATGAGCCAGAGATTGAAGAACCGGGTTTTAATGCGAATCGCACACAGCCGCTCGTTTATGGGTTTGAAGTCGATAACATGCGGCTTAAGTTGATTGTTTACAATGAACGCCACTCCAAACTCCCTGTGGCCCGAAGGTTTTCCACTTCCATCAATCTCGCTACTAAGCCATTTAGTTTCCTGGAGTGCAACCATGCTCAGCTTATATTTTTCGACCTGATCCAAGAGGGCCCTTAAGGCCCGTGGCCTATTCAGGGAGCGTACATTCCAGGTTCCGAAAGAGTAATCAGTTGTTCGTTTGCGATGTCGTCGTTGGGTTGTATCCGTCCAATCCGAGGCTTTCATTCCAGGATTCTTGACGTAGAATTTTTTCCAAGGATGGGTTGTCGGCCCATCGCTTAACCATGATAGTATTCGTAAAACGAAAGAGGTCCATCATGGAGAGGCCTCGGAGGTGTGATTGACTGTTCGGTTTTTATAACCCTATTACGTTTAGTAACCTGAGACGCTGAAGTTGTTAATACAGCACTCAGGCGCAGCGGTTACTCGGATAATGCGGGAAAGTAACGCCCCGTAGAGAAACATAGGAATTGGCCGGAGCCGTTCACCCTATGAAATTCCTCCTGCATAAAAACTAAAAAAAAAACTACTGCCGGGTATAATAACCTCTTCAATAAATTTTAACCTTCGGGCGGGCGCAATGCATCTGACAGATTAAGTGACCTGTTTTTGTTGCGCCAATCAGCGATATGAAAAGGGAGAGATCTGAAACTCACAGTAGCTTAATTTTTAACGATCAACTACCTAAATCAGTTTTCAGTTTCTATCTGCCATATGTCTGAGGGGCGGGATGGGATGAAATTATCTCTCAGATGTATTGCGCCCGATTGTGTTATTTTTTCTTTTCTATGAAAATTTCAACTTGTTATACTCTTCTTCTTCTTCGTCGTGCTCTGGGGCCGTGATCGTTCGGTCGCCACTCTGTGAAATAGACACTCATAGAGAAACGAGTTTCAAAACTCGGCACGACTCGTCGCAAGTTTATTATTCAGAAGAAAAATGATAAGAAATATTCTTGTCGTAGAATAATAAACTAACAATCCGACTAGGAAGTGGTATGGCTGACAACCGTATCACAGTCCGAATTCAGTTGTCTTCGTAACGTTGATGACTACACACGGTAGCCATCAACGCACCATGCTCCACTAGGAGTTACGGTATCAAGAGAGAGAGAGAGAGAGATACTCTTCACATTGCGTAATAGCGTTGTGTTGACTTTTAGGTGCACCAAATCGTCCAGTAGTGTGTTTTAAGTGAAATAAGCTCACCTTTTATAAGCGGTCGAGTTGTTGGAGGTTTTTTAAATATTTAAGCGATTGAAAGCGGAATATTCTTAGAACATTGAAAATGTGAAGGGTACCAAACTTTGAAAGCTAGTATTTCTTTCTAGAATTTTGCAGAACTGTTTCAAAAAGGCAATGGAACAATAAATAAGAGTCTAAAGTATACACAAACTTAGTTTCGTCCTTTTTTCTGCACTTAATCTGTCAGATGCATTGCGCCCGATCGTGTTAGGATTAGTATTGCGCCCGCCGGAAGTTTAAATATTCCCAGAGCATTCTTCACTGTAGTATGGTGCGGGTGAACCTCAACAATATCCTCATAAAAACTACACATGTGTATGCGTAGACACACAATATAAATTGAAACCTAACCGAGTTAAGAAAGACTCAAATCGAAATTGGTGTAGACTCAATTGAATTCAGACAATTCTATTTACAGGAAGCATAGAAAATGTCTAGAGACGGTACGAATACGATTTCATTCTACACGTTTTCATTTATCGACTACACGATAAAGGAAACGAGAAATGTATCCGGATCTTACAATTTTGTAACTTTATTGAAATGGATTTTTTTTCGAGATTTTCGAAAATATACGACTACTATAATCGAGATAATCTCTGAAACATATTAATTTCAGAGACGAGGCCTTTGTCGAAAGAGCCTATAAGCCGACAATTCTCTTCTTTGGCAGCATCGTACTTTTAAATGAACCCGAACGTGAATGGGAATGGTATCCGTCTCATATGTTGCTTATTATATTCGCCTCAGAATATGGGCATAGGGCACGATAAAAACTTACAACCGCTTGGTATATTCTCTCCTTTCACAAATATACGATGTGGGAAGTCAGTGGTTTCACCATTCATATACACAGCCACATTCCTCCCCCACTTCCTCCCTGAAAAAAGAAACAATAGTTGCCATTCTGTCCGTATCAAAAACGTCTGCAACAGACAAAACGCTTTCATATGTGTCATGTGTGGTAGATGATAATGCCATATACAGAGCAAGTTTGGAATGGAAAAAAGTGAAAAGGACCTCCGCATTTACTATCGCACACGACGAGAAAATGAGCACAACACCATATTCAGTGTGTCATGTTGTCGTGTATGTTGCATACGAGTGTATGGAGAAAATTTTACCACTTTAATGTTTGTTCGTCGGAGCCAGGAAAAGTTTAGCACACTAACTATATAACTTTTCATTACTTTTGATATTCTCGAGCGATGTCCTTGTGTGTCGGTCGGTACTTTCGAATAAAATGTTCACTTATACGAGAGTATATGGCGCGCCTAGACGCTGGGTTACGGGGACCCGACAAAAAAGGGACATTTTTCGAGTTTATGAGAACGCAATCAGGATATACTGTCTGTGTGTGTTTATAGAGATTGGGTTGAGAGTTTTTTTTTGTTCAGATTAAAGAGAGAGCGGCGAGTGTATAGTAAAGCGCGCGATCCTTTCGTCTATCTAGATAAATCCCAAATCAAATGATAAGCATGAAACTGTCTTGAAAGATAAGCACATTACCCTGAAAAGTTTAGAAGGAAGATTTTGTCAATTTTTGCTTTGTTCTTTGTTTGTTTTTTAGTGAATCTTTGGGGAAGGATAAAACACAGAGAGAGAAACGGAGTCTTCTTACGTAACGCACTTTGTCCTATGCTGAGTTGATAACTGCCCGTTATGGGAAGATATAAAGAGTCTTGTGACCTGGGAATATGATGTTTGGTAAGGTGAACGGATTTATTTTTTTCTGTAAAGGGAGACGGTGATAACGATGTAAGTCTCTCAGATTCGCTGGCGACATGAATGGAAATCATTCGTAATATTCTCCCCACCTCATACTTAATTAAAAAAGTAAATTTCATGTATGAAAACCGATTCAGCAGCAAAATATTATTCAGACAAATTTAAAATTCCAATTCCCAGCATGGAACAAAAACCAACCATCGTAGCTAATTTATCGAATCACCGATTCAAATCAGAGCTCTTTTAATTCTCCATATTAGCAATCTCTGTTGTATATACACTACATAAAAGAGTCCCAACTTTATCCCCTCCCTTCCGCCCAAGTCATTCATAAAACTGCAACGCATTACCGCATAAAAATAAATCGATTTCAAATTACACTCACCTACATATCCTTGTGGAAATAAAACGTTTATCCTCTAGGATAATTGAAAAAGCCAAGAGCCCCTTTTTATACCTACGCTTAATCCAAATGCGATTCCAGAGGTATTATATAGGACACGACTTAGGTGTGCTGAATATCGTTTGCTTTCCATTATCCCGTCTGCTCTCTTTTCATACACACATTTTGCCAACGGGCATTATATTCTGGGCTGGCATAAAATTAACAGAACAAATTCAATGACAGACTTAGACTACCCTCTCCTCGCGTAGATACATATGGGGGTCGAAAAGGAGTCAAATGAATAAGCGGATAACGAGTTGCCACCCGATAAAATATTATGCTATGCATATGGAATGGATGTAGGATGTACACTATATGCAGATTTTCTGACGCGACCCCGCGTGCCACCCCCCTTAACATCAACATTATGTAGTACATATTCGAAATCGCTCACTTTATAATATATATCGAGTTCTTTACCTAAGGCTTTAATTTTGTTCTCATTTTTACCCCATTTGAATTTTTCTAAAATACCTATACGGAGAAGGCTGGAACGTTCTGATATGGTGTAGGCTTGATCCTTCTTCGTACCTACACATTCGTTTCGTATGGTATGTATGACATGCATGGTACCACACGAGTGTTTTATTTTATGCATGTGAATTGTGTGTTTCAAATGAATTTTCAAATGAATTTTCAAGGAATTATTTTAAATATTCAAGGAGCGAAAAAATACGTTGAACTTGATGTAGAGATATGTAAGCCTGGTGGTGTAAATATAAAAGGGAAAATGTTGTCTTGAAGTTTGTAAGAAAATCCCAGAATGGTTGACAGAAGAAAATAAAAAGACTTCAAACGATAATACATGTTAAGCGGACCCCTTATTTTCCTTGCCCTGTTATCATCAATGCTTGAAATATTGTGTTTTGATTTTTTTTGTCATCAACCATCGGTTACGTTTCGCTATGTACAAATATTTCGTTCCAAATTTCTCCTATCCGAAGTGATAGTTGTTATTGGCGGACATCCCGTCGCCTTGCCCCTGCGGCTGAGGCGGCTTCGACTAAATAGCCATCATGCCGAGCTGCTGACTTACGGCTAGCTTCTTCTTTTTGCAGTTCATTGTGAATTATGCACACAAACTCACTCACTGCCTCCCAATTGTGTTGACACTCCAACGTATATGGTTCACCAAATTATGTGGGCTTAACGTGTCCCCGAATTCACATTCTGCAACTCCCTTTTCAATTAGGACACTTTAGCGAGTCATACAGCTTAAATCGGATTGCCATGACACCATGAGGAATTGAGTTAAAAAGTCGTTCACTTCACCGTGTTGGCGGTTAACTCATTTTGTACTATCAGGTATGAAAGAGTGAGTTCATCTACCGTTCATAGCAGGATACTCCCATAAAAGAGCGGCTGAACTACTTCAGCTAACCAGAAATAAGGTACGAACCATATGTGGGATTCTTACCCCTGCCTGAGATCACATCTGCGCACAATGAGGCTCGTACAAGACGCGAGTTGTCGATTCTGCGAAGAAGATGACGAGACCTCAACCCACGTCCTATGCGAGTATGATGCTCTGGCCCAACGCCGCTGGATACAATTTGGAGTAGCTTATCCCGACACGGACGACATAGCCTCGACGTCAATTAGCAAACTCAGTTCATTTCTTAGCACGATCAACCTCGATCGTTAGGCATAGTCCTGCCCACATATGCGCAGGGTGATAGTACAATAGGCACATCGGCTTCAGTGCTATGATCCCCCAACAATTTAATCTAATCTAACCGGTTATAGCCTCGTCCCACTGCAGTTGCCACTGTCTCATGTTTTCTTGCATTTCCCAGCTTTTTCGCATTTCCAAGTCCACCGGCGTGTCAACGTCAACGTTACATTGCATATCATTTCGGAGTGTTTTATAATGTTGCAAGCACTATACAGGGTGTCCCGCAACCGGTGGTACATAGGATAATGGGAGATAGTACAGCTCATTTGAGGACAATAAATGTTCTACACGACCCCTCTATCTTTAACCGTTAGAAAGTTATAGCATTTTTTGATAAAAGTGTCAGAAACCCCGACTTGCCGAGCAAAATCACTATTTGCCACGCTCCCAAATATTGGATCCGAAATTTGACTTCACTTTCTGAAACTGCACAAAATTCTACATAAAATAACGGTTTTGCCAATTAAATTATTTAAAAACCTACCCAGATACAACCACTCAAACTTTAAAGAAATTTTTAAATTGATATTTTCTTGTAAATTCAAATTGCAAAATCGTAACGGTACTTTGAACTGACAAATGTGCAAAGTTTACAAAAGTTGCATCATTATGTCAGCTTTCGAACGACATATAAAAAATAGGGTCTTAAGGACTGAAAAATTGAAAATATTACGTGTTTAACAGAAAAAAACATGGTCTCAAGAGAAATTCAAAGTATACATTTTATTAAGTAAACAATATTTTTTTTATAAAAACTAAAAAGAAAGATTATTGAGAATAGGAACTTTTATATTATAAATGCTGTTCAAAGTGTCCTCCTCCATATCGGACACAAATTCGGCACCTTCTACCAACAGAAGAGACCGCCTTAAGCATCTCTTCCCTTTTTTCGCGCAAATTATTGCAAGCCATTTTAATTTTTTGCAAAAGATGTTCCCGGGACACTATTGGCTCATCGTAAACTTCATTTTTGAGTCTACCCCATACATGGAAATCAAGCGGCGTTAAGTCGGGACTTCTAGGAGGCCAAGCGACAGGCCCGTATCGTCCAATCCATTTTTCATGGAACTCACCATTCAAAAATTCCGTAACAATTCTTCCGCTGTGAGCCGGACATCCGTCCATTTGCCACCATATTTCTGATAATCTAGCTAATGGAATTTCATCTACGACCTTCGGCACGACTTCTGTTTCGAGAATCTGGTGGAACGCGGATGAATTGAGTCTTTGAGGAAGAATAATTTCAGGTAGTAGTTCATCTCCAAGAACACCGATCCAGATATTTGCACTAAACTCGTGCTGGTATCTCGAAGTACGAGTTTCGCGGGGGTTCTAATGAGACCAGAAATGGGTGTTGCGGGTATTGAATACACCACTCCGAGTAAAAGTAGCCTCATCTGTCCATATTATTTTTCTTTGGAAGTGCCGATCCGCTGCCAATCTTTGTATGAACCAACTACAGAAAGTCCTTCTTCTTTTATTAATAATATTTATTTATTAATCTTTTATTAATAAATACTACTAATAAGAATACCTGTTTTAATATTAACGTTCTAGCAACAGATCAATTCTGTGATAATCAATGCTAATCAGTTGAATTAAACTGGTGGAATAACGAACTGAAGCAAATGACTTTAAAATAACAAGGATTAACCGTTAATATTACCGTTTTCTCAACAAGTACATTTTCACATTTTTCCAGAATGAAACATCTTCAAGGCAAAGTTCGTTGACACCTTAATGTCACTATTTTTTGAAAACTATTAATAATAATTGAAGTATGTATGTATTTTAATTAGATTTGTTCTGCTTTAGTTTCGCGTTTTTTTTTCTTTTACACGTAATATTTTCAATTTTTCAGTCCTTAAGACCCTATTTTTTATATGTCGTTCGAAAGCTGACATAATGATGCAACTTTTGTAAACTTTGCACATTTGTCAGTTCAAAGTACCGTTACGATTTTGCAATTTGAATTTACAAGAAAATATCAATTTCCAAATTTCTTTAAAGTTTGAGTGGTTGTATCTGGGTAGGTTTTTAAATAATTTAATTGGCAAAACCGTTATTTTATGTAGAATTTTGTGCAGTTTCAGAAAGTGAAGTCAAATTTCGGATCCAATATTTGGGAGCGTGGCAAATAGTGATTTTGCTCGGCAAGTCGGGGTTTCTGACACTTTTATCAAAAAATGCTATAACTTTCTAACGGTTAAAGATAGAGGGGTCGTGTAGAACATTTATTGTCCTCAAATGAGCTGTACTATCTCCCATTATCCTATGTACCACCGGTTGCGGGACACCCTGTATATTTCCTATCCGCACATGTACGGACATTTTTGACCACGCCGAGATTTGATCTCCGGACCTCTAGATTACTATAGCATCGTAGAGTGCGACTCAACCAAGTGAGCCGCAGAGCGGGCCTGAATGTCTCCTCAACCATGACTCCTATTGGGAATTTTTTTTCTTTATGCACCAATATTAACCAAACTTCACCCAAGTTTGTTCCTGGTTAAGCCTCAAAAAATAACTAGGAACGGATGATATCGGAACACTATGTCATAGGGCTGTCATACAAACCAACCCCTGGAAATTAGGTTCTTCTAAGAAAAACTTTTTTCTTTATGAACCAATCTTAACTAAACCTCACCCAAATGTGTTCCTAGTAAAGCCTCAAAACATATCTAGGAATCGATCGAATCAGAACATTACGTCATAGGGCTGCCATACAAACCAACCCGTAAATATTAGGTTCTTGTAAGAAAAACTTTTTTTTGAATCTTAACCAAAATTCATCCAACTGTGATCCTGAATTAGCGTCAACGCATCCAGGAACAGATGGGATCGGAACACATCGTATTACAACTTCAGATTTTTTTACAAAAGAAAACATATTTTAAAATGCTGTATCTTGGGATCCTTTGTACTCAAATTAAGGAAGATTTTGTTAGCTTTAAAAGTGACTTTCTTGTAGGAAGCACCTTTAACAATTAAAAATCAAAATATGAAAAAAGTCCGAAAGTTTCGAGGCCACAGGTTTTTCGAAGTTGCAAACTTTGTGTTACACTACTGGTATCTATCCTATCAATATCCCAAAAAACTAGAGCCGAGCTATTTTTTTGCGACCTAACGCCTTATATTTCGGTTTATTGACTGGCCTAGTAGGAAGAAGATAACGTTTGAAAAAAGTCGACTTTTTTAGTTTTTATCGGAGATGAACGTATAGGTATGTGTTTAAATCAAAGATCTAAACGAGTACACCTCATATCAGTTAAAATTTTCCAGTTTCGAGTAACGGTAAAAAAGTTATTGGCGTTTAAAGTTAAACTTCCTTCGACCTCCGTTTTTCTAAACCGTTGTAGGGGTATAAAACTTTGCACAAAGATTGGTCTGTTATGGCCTTATATACGTTAAATATTAAGAATGTTGACTTTTGTCAAGGAAAAGTAAATAACAGTAAATTTGTAAAATTTCAATTTGTTCGTGTGTAGCCACTCTTAGGTTCCCAAATATAAAAATTCTGCTAAGAGTTTTTAAAAAATTACATGGGGAATATGTCTGCGAATTTTCATTCGAATAACTGTATCCAAACCGGAAATATAGCCAAGTAAGTATTTAGTAAGGGCCTTTCACAATGCAAGGGAAGCCTCTTAAGCATTTCTTCAATGCATATCTTTTAACTTGATGAACATATGAACATGAAATTTGGTGGAAATGCATAGAATGGTAATAGTGTTTGCCACAAATATCTTTGAAGTTTGTATGACCAAGTTAACAGGATGTCCCTGAATAGCTGCAAACGTAAACTACTCATAGGAAAGCTTGCCTGGGCTCTTATGTCAGGGAGGGGACTCAATGGAATCATTTCATATAGGTTGCTTTTCCTTGATTAAAAAAACAGTAACAGTAGATTTACAGCTAATAATTCAGTTCATAAGCCAAGCCATCCTTACGTTTGCCTGAGTTTCTTTTTGCTCAAAGGCCATCAGAAATCTTAAATCGAAAAATGCCTGTAGATTTGCCTTGGATTACTTTTATGCAAACTGCGTAAATAGTAAATCTAAATCTTTTAATATGTATGTATCTAGCTTAAACTTGAAGAGGGCAGAAAATCCAACTAGTGGCATATTTTGGCGAGAACTCTTATTCAGTACCTATCGGCTGGTTAGTCTTATCACATAGAGAAGACACACACAATATTCAGAAAGCTTTTCCATTGTATTTAATGGAATTTTTGTTTATTTTGCATTATTACGCCATATTTTGGTTGGTTACGCCATCATCTTAGATTGAAAAAAATCATTGCGCAGTTTCATACAACAGTGACTATACGAATTAAACAAAAATTCCATTCAATATAATGGAAAAGCTTTGTGTAAATTGTGTGTGACTTCTCTATGCGAAAAGACTAACCATTCGATAAGAGTTTTGAGAAAATGGGGGGCCCATTCATACATTTATATTTACATTTAAATGGAATCTACGAAAATTTCAGAAATATGCGGCCCCTCAAAATTTACCGCCCGAGCAGTTGCCCATATGAGAAATCCGGCCCTGTAGGTACGCCCGAGAGGAGTGAAAATATCTAAATTTCGGCCGTGACTGAAATTAGCCTTGGTCTAGTTTCTTCATTGTTTTGATGTGTTTCTGGCTAAGGAAATTTAATTGGTGATGAGTAAAAATTTCATTGGATTTTATATAAAAAAAAAATAGAAAAGAATATTTTTTTTTTTATTTTTTTTCTTATTTTTTTTTTTCTATTAATTTTTATTTCAAATTTTTATATTTTTTTTATTCATAAAAAACCTTATGCCGAAACTTGGATTCGAACCCGGTCCGCCTGCGTGCCAGTCCGTTCACATTGCCATGAGACTAGATGTGGAATGTTGTCAACGTTTCTAAAATCGTAACTACTTGATACGCGGTGCAATACAAAACTAAAATGTTTATACATAGAGGCTATGCAAAAAAATCATAGTTCCCATGAAGTTGATTTACTAGATTCTAAGTAATTTGTTGCATTAGTTGTATGTCGGCTTGCTTAAATTCTATTACTACTGAAATTTTAAATTCTATGAAAGTGTATTTGATCCAATGGCATTTTTATTGAATTATATTCAAACTTCATACGTTTAAAGAAATTTTCTGTTTACTAGAAGTAAAGTAAAAACTTCATTGGTTTTAATACACGTTTTTTGCTGGGTGACACTATCCGATCAAAACACGGACCGGCGAACAATAATCACACAGCAAGTATGTATAAATGTTGCCATGCACGCTCCAAAGTTAGTGTACAATGAAGTGACGAGTCGACAAGATTAAAATGCAAGTAAAACACGCGCTAATTGTCGTCGCAGAACGCCTGAACTATCGGTAGATGCAATCGTCTTATCGATCGTACGATTCTTACGAAAGAAAAACAATCGTGTCACGATTTTTTTCTTTCGTAAGACGCGTTCTTACAATGTGAAATGGACAATGCTTGTCTGCTGGCCACTACAAAAGCTCTCTTGTCTTGCAAGTTTACCCGTCCGGTTTCGTCTTACAATCTGAAATCAGCCATTGGGACTGCATTAAAGCTAATGCCACAGGGAAACTCCTATTTAATCTTCTCAATAAAGAGGGCCTCTATATGCACACACCACAAGCCCAACATACTATCCTCCAAAAGGATATCCTTCTTTCTTAGATCTCGTAATAAGTAATGGCACCTGTGCTATCGATCAACCAATCACAGTAAATGATTTATCGTCACCTCACCTGCCAGTATTATTCGACATTTCTTATGGCTCTAATCATAATACTATTCCCATACAGCTTTCACTTAAAAAGACCAACTTGAGAAAATTCCGCTTAGCTTTAAATGATCTTATTAGCCTAAATTTTCTAGATCTGGCAGCTATAACTGACACAAACCAGATAGATGACCTGCTTGATAAACTAAACACTTCACTGTCAATTTCAATAGCGAGAGCAACCGTTGAAAAACGCCGTCGACCACAGAGTGAATCAAACGTCGACCAAATAACAAAACAAATCATAACCGTTCGCAATCTATACAGGAGACAATGGCAGCGACTCCGACTTCCTCAACTAAAAACAGTAGTTAGGCAAAACATCACAAGCAACAAAAACGAGAGATGGAGCAAACAGTTAGAAAGATTTAAAAAGAACGACAGACAGATTTGAAAATTCGCGAAAATGTTAAACAAGAGACCGTTCATGCCTCCTCTTAGCCATAATGGTACCCTAGTATATGACCATCGCGATAAGGCTCAATTAATAGCTAAACATTTTCTATCGGCACATAGTGCAAGCGCTCACTTGGGCAGTACAATAACGAAAGCTATGGTACACGATTCAGTACGTAAGCTATCTACCATCAGTTCAAAACCCCTCGAGTCCATCTTATGCACAACAAGTGTAGTGCAGTCATATTAGCATTTCAAATAGAAAAAAATAGAGTAAGGCTAATTTTTGTGGTTTTTAAATCAGTTGGCTCCCAGAAATCAAAAACTCATTTTGCTAAAAAAAAATTTGATCGGAAAGGTCCCAAAAGGGACAAAAAAGGATACTCTTTAATCCTTGACCGGAGGTCGGCATGTGGGGTATCAAATCAGAGGGGACGTCAAGTACATTACATATCCGGTGTTTGTTTCATGTTTCAAGGACCCTCAACGGAATAACTCGAGATTAAATGGAAAATTATCGTGTTTCCCGTGTATCTTTCCAAAGCCATAACTACGAGAATAATTCAAATTGTAACTACGTTTCTCACTTTTCCGAATCTATAATAGCTGAAGATTCTACCAATAAATTTGCTAAGAAAAAAATGATCGGAAAGCTCTGAAAAAGGACATTAAAGGACACTAATTACAAACATTGATCGAACGTGGGCATGCGGGGTGTCATATCAAAGAGGACGTCCAGTACATTCTATATCCGGCGTTTATTACTTGTTTCAAGGACTCTCACAGGAGAAAATTGTGATCCAATGGAAAATTTTCGTGTTTCTCGCATCTGTATCTTTCCAAAGCCGTAATCTTTCATTTAAGCCCGAATTCTTCCATTTAGTGTCCTTGAAACAGGAAACAAACACCGGATATGCAATGCACTCGACGTCCTCTTTGATATGACACCCCACATGCCCACGTTCGATCAAGGTGTGAAATTAGTGTCCTTTTATGTCCTTTTTCAGAGCTTTCCGATCAACTTTTTTCTTAGCAAATTTAATGGTAGAATCTCCAGCTATTATAGATTCTGAAAAGTTATAAAAATAGGGACAACTTGAATTATTCTCGTAGTTATGGCTTTGGAAAGATACACGGGAAACTCGAAAATTTTCCATTTAAGCTCGATTTATTTCTTTGAGAGTTCTTAAAATAGGAAAGAAACACCGGATATGTAATGTACTCGACGTCCCCTTTGATATGATACCCCGCATGCCGACCTCCGCTCAAGAATTAGAGTGTATCCTTTTTTGTCCTTTTTGGGACCTTTCCGATCAAAATTTTTTTTAGCAAAACCAGTTGTAGATTCCTGGGAGCCCACTGATTCAAAAACAACAAAAATTAGCCTTACTCTATTTTTTTCTATTTGGAGGCCTGAATTGGGATATTTTGACTGCACTAGTGAGCTAAAGAAAAATATCAAAAAGTTGAAACGCAATAAAGCTCCTGGTTATGATAAAATAACTAATGAGCTGATCAAAAATTTCCCACAGAAGTGTTTGGTATTTTTAAACTTTATATTCAATTCCTGCTTGAAACTAAATTATTTACCAGTGTTGGAAGCACGCTGTAGTTCTCCCTATCGCAAAATCTGGTAAGAACTCTTAAATGGCCACAACCCAGCAAGTGTTCAGGGTCACTAAGAATATTAATGAGGCATTTGAGGCAAAAAAATCAGTAGGCCTAGTAACTTTGGACATAGAGAAGGCCTTCGACACTGTCTGGCACGAGGGACTAATTCACAAGCTGTCGTCGTATCGTTTCCCAACTTACTTGACTAAATTGGTGAAAAGCTTTTTAACCGACCGTACATTTGCTGTGAAAATTGAAGACAAAATGTCGGATAACCACTTACTGAAAGCTGGAGTGCCCCAAGGATCGACTCTCAGTCCGATTCTGTTTAATATCTACACGGCCGATATCTCTAATTCCACCAACTGCGACATAGCTTTGTTTGCGGAAGACATGTGCATCTACTCTAGTTCGGATGAACCTTCCCTTGTAGTTAATTGTCTAGAACGCCACCTTGAAACACTTTACCAGTATTATCACCGCTGGAAAATAAAAATCAACCAATCCAAAACTAAGGCAGTGTATTTCAGCCGAAAGTGGAGTAGGAACAAACTACCCTCCCGAAGTCTGGACTTTTTAGGACAAGAAATTATATGGGATGATGATATAATTTACCTCGGAGTCAACCTGGATAAGAAAATGACATTTAGTAAACACGTAGATCTGATCCTATCAAAAGTGTCAAAAGCATCACACTCGCTACACTCCTTGCTGAATAAAAGATCCCAACTCTCGCAGTTCAATAAAACCCTGATTTACAAAATGGCAATACAACCACTTATATCTTATGCAATGCCTGTCTGGAGTCAATGTGCTAAAACTCACAAGTCAAAAATTCAAATCGCTCAGAATCGCATGTTAAAATCAATTTTGAATAAACCTCGTTATTATCCGACGCGCCTCATACAAGACTCCACTGGAACACTTACAATTTCAGAACTTTCCAGGAAATGCTCCTCCAGCTTTGAAGAAAATTGCGTTAGTAGCACCAACCCGCTCATCAGACAAATTAGCAACGCCAAAATAATACTAAAGGCCAAATTGTACTATTCTAAGTTAGAAATTAGGTTATTGTTAAGATTAGTTGTAAGTTAGAAGTAAGATATAGTTAAGGATAAAACACACACATAAGCAAGGTTTTTTGTTAAATTTTCCTTGTATAACTATAGTATGTAACTGGTTCCAATAAAGAAAACACGGTCCGCCCACTTAATAAACTACAGTAGTTAAGATCAATGTCTGTACTCTAACTGAATTAAGAACTACTATTTTTGTGAATTTGAGAATTTTAAATGAATAAAATTGAATTTGAACAAACAACTGCGAAATTGTGTGAAATACATTTGGCGTTTGATGAAATTTCCATAAAGTGCATAACTTTATTGTAATTTCACATGATTTTTCTTTCCCAATACTTTTATTCTCTTCTCTGTCTACCGAACAATTCTGAACATTGGATAATTTCTGGGGAAATTTGTTATGAAATACGGTTAAAAATGCAAATGTTCGTTTAGGGGAGAGTCGGTTATATCGTACCACTTTTTACTTTAAGCTGGATATTTAGTTTATGACGGCACTTGAAATAATGAATAAATATGTAAAATATACGTTAGGACTTTGACTACCATATGTATGGAAATCAGTTCTATAGCTGTAGTTTAACGTTTTTAAAAATGTCTTTATGTGGAGGACTGCCAACAATACGATTTAGCGAACGAGTCGTTTTAATTGTACCACCAGTATTTAAATCGTACCACTGAATAAAAACCATTAATTTTTTTAAAGAAATATTATTTGGGACACTTAGGAGTAAAAAAAGCAATTATAAATATATTCTTAGCAAAAAATAGATGATTTGCAGCATTTCGCCAAATCGTGTTTAGACCAAGCAACTAAATCGTACCAGTACCACCTACCAAACTCACAGCGGTACGATTTAACGAACCCTGCAATTTTTCGAAAGATGAACTATCTCGTCATAACTGCAAAACTTGAACACTGGCACCCAAATCAACAATAATTTAGCTTAAATTTGTAATCAGATAAAGCAAACTGTGTGCTTTTAGCTTACCTTCCTCACGAGTTATTCCCTTAGCAACTGACACGCAAAATAACAAGAAAAAGTCACAAAACATATTTTGTTGGCTCACATACACATATTTTGACAGATACCACTCGCAACTAGCGGATTCTTCAAAGACAGCGTTGTGATATGGTTTGGTGTTACCAGTGTGTAAAAAATTGACCATTTAGTCGGAAATTTGGAGGTGCTACGATTAAAACGGTGGTACGATTTCACCGACTCTCCCCTACATGCAAAAACCTTAAAACGTGCAATTTCGTGCAATATACCCTAAAAAGTGCAATTTCGTGCATTAACGAACGAGAACGAGAATCCGGACTCTAGTGATGAGTCTGTTCAGATTTTCGGCCTTAAGCGCAGTATAGACCTCGGGCGGAATGAAAATGAAATTTTTGTCCGCTGCGATTTTTTCAATGAAAATGCATGCTTACTGTCGTGGAACATGTCGGAAATGATGGGGAATTCCATAAGCTACAATCCGAATATTGTTCCAAAATTTTTCTCGGCCATTTTATGTATTATTTTTCGATTCCCCGGTCATTTCACCGTGGAAAATATCTAATGACGGGGGAATCGAAAAATAATACATAAAATGGCCGAGAAAAATGTTGGAACCATATTCGGATTGTAGCTTATGGAATTCCCCATCATTACCGACATGTTCCACGACAGTAAGCATGCATTTTCATTGAGAAAATCGCAGCGGACAAAAATTTCATTTTCATTCCACCCGAGGTCTATTCAGGCCTTTATTAGATACATCTCGACTAAAATTGACTAGCCCAATTATCGTCGACAATTCTCGGTACCGATTGTATTATAATGCGCTCCTGGCAGCCCCACCATTGTAGGAACATTTTTTTTAACGGAGACGCCCTACAATTTTCACTCGGCCACTCGGGTTTGTTTTTCTGAATTTTTAGTTGGTTAAGTTCGGCCGTGTTACAGCAAGCGCATGCTGCTGCTCGCTCGTTGGATAGATAGACAGATAGGAGCCCTATCTTCATTGCCTAGCCTGTTCGGTTGAAGAGGCATTAACCTCGTCCCCTGGACAACTTCGGATGTCACAACTCCCCCTTTGCAACGTATTTTCTTTAAAATATTGTAGCGGTAAGCAAAAAATGTACCATGATCATCGGCCAGGGGAGGCAAGCGCTTCTCCCCGGCCTCCCATTGGCTAACTAACTGCAATAACCGAAAACCTCGAAGGACGCATTAATGTTGCCATATTTGAAACCGTCTTCTAAAAGTTCCGTATCTGTTTCTAAAATGTTTTTTATCTGTCACGAGAAAATTGAACTTCGATAAACTCTTTTTCAAAGATTGAGTTGTTAATTTATGATACGCGACGCCCGACGCGCCATATATCGTCTAAACATATTTGTTCACCCTAACAAAGTTTGCTTGTTTTTCACGCATACCTAAAACTCCACAACAATTTTCCATAAGCCAGTCAAGGATAATTCAACAATTAAACGAGGCAAATTTAAACTTGTAATTGTTCGAAATTTAACTTTTTACCGCATTCATGATAAAGGCAGCTTCCATCCATACATACGGGTACATATCCTCGCTGCTGTATTGCCTTAATCACATGACAGACATATTGTCGAGATTGTATGTTGTTTGCCCAACTGCCATATCAAGGCTTCGTCACCTTTCAGGATATCAGAATTTTCAGTAAACCTTCCCGAAAAACGTAAGTCGTGTGAGTATGGTGCTATAAATGGTAGAAAGGACGATGATTCAAAGTATGGAATGTCGTGATAATGATAACCGTCGTAGAGCATGCCATATGTGTCGGTATGGTGGTACACCGCGTCTATCTTCGATCTATGTGGTAACATTTAGTACACGGATTTAATTAGCATTTTAATTAAATTTGTTATCTGTGTGAGTTGCGAATATGTACGTATCCACCCACATACTCATATACGAACAGGAACCGACCGATATAATGATGCATGCATACAATTTGTTGCGTCATACATTCTGTGTAGCATATGGGGGTGTGGGAATGTTTTGCATTTTGGTTTTGAACAAAAGCCACCAAGTGTGTACCCAGAAGACGTTTGGGTTTTCCAATAAAGCCAATTTGTTGACTTTAGGATTGGACTCTGGGATCTGCGTGTTGTTGATATGGAAATCCTTAACATCGTAGGTGCATATGTTCAATTCCTAAGTGATAGTTCTATTGGGACCGTATTAATTAATCACTACGTCAGTATAGAGGATACCGTACCGACACAAGCTGAAGCTTATTTCAAATTAGTCTATTTCAATCATATTTACATATTTCGCTTTTTACTATAGAAAGCAGAAAAGTTGTTGTGTCAAATTAAGATGTAGATGCAACCATCTCTGTCCCGTCTGTCTTGATTGATAGAGGCTTTCCTTCAAGGTCAAAAATATATTGAATATATTTCCTTTAACCAGTATAGACTTGCTTCAGGATCACACCAAAGCAAAAAATGCCATTCCACGCGTTTACATTGACTGATGACTAGCTTAGTGAATTATCTCCTCAATGCCACACTTGGTCTAAATCGCCTATCGATTCTGGCTCAATTCGTACACTATACATAATAATGGATTGTGTATTGAGGATTTAGTGGCGAAATTGCTTCGCAACCCAGTCGTCTCTCTTTCGCACACTCCACGATTTGTCCTTGAGCCCCGAAAAACTTGGAGCTTATTGAATCTATTTCCTTCTGTATCCACTCCAAATTGCGTCAGTAAATCATCGAAAAGACAGGAAGGACCATTTCGTTTTTCCATGGTATTAGCAAACATTTTTCTTCAATTTTCTTGCAATTTGTTTCGGCTCCCCCCCCAGCTGGCTTCCAGGACATACATATATGAGTATAGATGTGTCATCTGTCGTGTGGGAGCGCGCCACAAGGAGCCGTGGTGTTTTGTTGCTCTTACTCAAACAACGAAACAATAATGACTTGTTCAGGTGGAAGTGATATGAACATATTACGTGCTCCACACCCTTCGCTAATGTATCATCCATTTATTAACCAACTGTGAATAATAAATTGCTGGAAAATAATCCCCCAAACTGTTGCTTGTCGCTCCTGCTCACTTGTGCACTCTTTATAAAGTTTTGTGCCAAGAGTACACCAAGGACATGATTTGGGTGTTGTTGTTTTTTTTTTGCACACTCGAAAACAGACACATATGTGTGGAAGTGTGTTTGTTACCCATCCTTGTGTACTGTTATGCCTTTAAGAAGCAATAGCATGCAAGCAACCATAGCTAGGATTCAGCTCTATTATTGTACGTACAGTAAGGAAGCTATAAGGCAAAGAAGCTTTGTTGTACTCGTATACATGTTGACTGTTAGCATTTTGAGTGCCGAACGCCCATTTGTCAATGTCATACGATGACTGAGATTTGTGCAAAGATTCACACAACACACTGGCTGGATGGTGTGGAGAATCCTGTAGCCTTGACTATAGGAAAATTGGAACGTACTACACAATACAAGCATAGAAATACATTTTGATAGTTGACGGCGAATGCCAGATGGAACGTCACACACATCAGAGGCAAACAATTGAAATGAAGAAGATAACAACAAAATTGTCAGTTGCAGATGCATAGTGCTGCAATCGGCACTACATTCTGTTATCCTTTGAGAATAGCATTCAGACGAAAGTGCAACTTAAGTGAATTGTGTGAAGGCCGCTTTGCTCATGTTGATTTTGTAGCAATCTGTTGTAATATTGTTTATAGAAACTAGACAGATGGATTGAAATAAGTGGAGGAAAAATATTTTTTTTTCCAGCCTTTGTTGACCAACATACTTCATTTTTAATGAAATATTTGAAAGTTTCAGAGGTTAAGTGATGAAGCATGAAGAACGACCACAGGTTTATGTCAAAAAATCAGCAACTGATAACACATGATTGTCATGACAGCTTGTACGGAAAATTGCATTGGCAATACGTTCCACATGTCAAATCAAAAAATTTAAGCCGATAGCCCCATACACCTTCCGATTTATCTCGTAATCAAAAAATCTGGCCGATCGATCGGATGGTCTGTGGCGCCCATAAGTGAATTGTCCACAATGGAAAAACAATGGGTTTGTCTAAATGCGAATAAGAACAAGAACAAACACCGGTTTCTATATGAAAAAATAATTTTACCTTGCCTTAATTCACGCGAATCTCTTCCAAAAAAACCGGGTTTTGTGCTTGTTCTTGTTTCGCATGTCCATGTAGATAGGCCTAAAGTTTAAGTGAATTATTGTCGCGACATTCGATTGTTTTCAGTGACAAACGCGAACTTCTTCGTGGACCAAAAGTCAGTGTCCATTTCAAAGACAAAGCCAAACCCGTTTTCGCTCGTGCTCGCGAAATTCCGTACGCGTTACGCGATAAATATGCGTAAGCAATAGAAGCAAATATCGGGCCACTACCAAATGGTTAAGTATTCTGAATGGGCATCTATAACTCAGCTAGTTGCAAAGAAGAATGGCGATATCTAGGGACGCGGGAGCGTCTCGCCCGCCAAAGAAAGATGAAAAAATTTGAACAAATGCAAAGTGAGAAGCGACCAAGACCATGTTTACACGACGGAACAAGTACGGGTTTTCGGACCTCTGTAGCTCGGACTCTGGTTGGCCCTGAGTGTTCAAATTTGGTAGGCGTTGTCACTCGCGCCGTCTTACAAAGTGTAGCAAATTTCATGGAGATACGATGAAAAATAAGAGTTTGAAAATCGCATTTTTTCGAAAATCTTGTTCTCGTTGTTCTTGTTGTTCATTGACAGGGCTACAGCCTTCACTGAACCAAAGGTTGTCGTAAATGCTATGAAAACCATCTTCAAATCAACGAAACACTTCATTAAAAACCTCCAATGTTCTTGTTCGTCACTTCAATGAAACTAGTTTCGTTACGTAACGAAAACATTCATTATTTCGCGTAAAGTCTTTCGTTGATACTAACGTGGAAATTTCGTACAGTCGAGAAACGCGATTCTCCATTTG
Organism: Microchrysa polita; assembly: GCA_949715475.1. Classification (NCBI taxonomy): domain Eukaryota; kingdom Metazoa; phylum Arthropoda; class Insecta; order Diptera; family Stratiomyidae; genus Microchrysa; species Microchrysa polita. The sequence continues at coordinate 23,933,116 of OX454419.1, read as the reverse complement.
AAGAAATTATTCTTCAAAGTAAATATTCGGTTTCGTTATTTTTTTTTAATACAAAAAAAAAATGACGCAGCACAGCATTGAACCTAGAACACTACAAGTGTAAGGGCAGGGCCGGATTTAGCCCCTTTGGCGCCCCTGGGCAGTACCCAGAATCGCCACCCGTCGCCACTGGTAAACCTTAAAAGTAGCTAGTAAATAGGAAGCGTACGCGAGCGCTTTTTTTTACCAGGAATCGATAAATTCTGTTCGCTTGAAAATATGTTCCTTCCCCAGGGGAGCGGCCTGGAATACCAAAGGCAACATCATAAATATCCTTGCGATGCGCACTTATTATGGAAACTTAAATTTCTGAGGTAATTGTTTCGTTGTCGATCTAACAAATAAACTCAACAAAAAAATTTGCGATTTGACGCAAATACTTGATTAAACGAAAGCTTAAAGTGATGCCCACACGGGCGCGTCAGCGAATATTCGCGGCGAATTTTTCCGCGGCGTCAAAATTGTAACACACTGCGTTATATGGAGATGCCCACACCAACGCGAATATTTGCTAGTTTTGCAGTATTTTTTCCGGTTCGAATATTTGCTACCTAATGTCATTTTATTCAAATAATTTATTTGACAGGTGCAGTGTAGTACAACTTGATGTTGGTGTACCCGAAAAAGATGTAGATTTGGAATGAGTTGTTTAGGTATTGACCGAGCATTTAAGCTTTGAATGTTTTATGATATCAGTGGATGAGTAAAAGAAGTTACATTTTTGGAAACATGAATTCCAAGGAAGGAAGGTTTTTACTCGTTGTTGTTACACAAATATATTGCCCTATTGTGGCAAGTCCGGCGACACCCCGATCGTATCGCTCGGCCGAAGAATTGCAGAGATATCGACGATTTTCCAAATTGCATAGTACGAAGTTGATCGTGAAATTGCTGTGACCGACATCTAGGTTGGCAACTAACAAAAGCATATATTTTGTGCGTTATTGTACTTATCTGGGTTATTTCCTTGTGAGCTGCGCAGGAAAGATGCCAGCGAAACCTTGATTCAAGGATTCCGCTGGACTCAAGGATTCCAAACATATCGACGGATTATCGAAGTAGTACGAAGCTGATTGTGAAATTGCTGTGACCAACATCCAGGTTGATCTCTGACCACCCTGTGCACTGACCGGAAAAAAAGAGGATCCGATGACACTTTCGGCAATTTTATGGTGAGTCTAGCGCCACCTCGGTCGTTCTGCCACACCAATGGATTGCAGAGATATCGACGGATTTCCGAAAGAATACAAGGTCAATCGTTTCATTCATGAAAAGTATACGATAGGAAATGAGGATCCTGGTGGTTCGGTGCTTTCGTTTGCCCCAAGTAGTTACATACAAGCTTGAATATTTTATTGAATTGAATGTTTACTTTGCATAGTTACGCCATATTTTGCTTGGTTACGCCATCGTAAGGAATCACGTAAGGATTCTACTAAAAGTTATTATGCAATTTCATACCATGGCGTAACCAAGCGAAATATGGCGTAACTATGGAAAGTAAATATTCAATTCAATAGAATATTCAAGCTTGTATGTAACTTCGCATTTTGCGTAACCATGCTAAGTAAACAGTTACATATGTAATTCAATTCAAAACAGCCACAAAACAATGTTCAAGCTTTGTGTCTTTTCTATACGATAAGACTAACCATTCGACAAGCACAAGATAAGATGTAAGAGTTTTCGGGTACGCGATAGTCAATTCAAACAATCAAATCGAACACTGCCGCAACTTTTTTTTTAGGGTACGGTATAACAAGGTTGTGCTGCACTGTATATTTCCATAAATTTGCGCATGTCAATAATTTTATCCTTAGAATAAGTTTAGACATGGAGAGGTAAAATGTCGAATTTCACGTTGATTTCTTCCGCTTACGCTTTTACATAATAAGTAAAGATGCCGCGACATTTTGATATAGTGCACGAAAATTGCAGCATGATTATAAATGTTAAAATAATTGTATTTGGCCAGTTTTTGCAGTTATTCTCTGTCATGTCTAAGTCCCTTCCTTACATAAATCGAATACCTTTTCTAAGGCAACAACATGATATCAGCTGTGAGTGACAGTACCCGGCGAATTATTCGCGACGCGCCGGTGTGGGCACCAAAAAATGTGCCGCGAATTTTCCGGCGCGGATTCGCGACGGAAAATTCGTGACGCGTTGGTCTGGGCATCACTTAAGGCGGATTTGGAATAGAACAGTTTGACTTCATGTGGGGCTTTCGAAAAATTTAGTATCAGCCTGACCTCGAGTTCGAGAGATATTTTTTTTCGGTAAAAAAAAGACCGAAAAAAGAAAAACCTAAAAAAATTGCCTCATTGAAGAATATAATTCAGAAAATGTCATTCGACGCATAAATTTTAAATGATTTTTTTGGCCATGGAGTTTTCAGTTTTTCTCTGCAAAAAATATGAAAACTTTGATAATTCAAACTTAAAAATTGGTTAAAAATTTAAAAAATTTGGCATGATGGAAACATGTTATTGAAAATGCAAATGCTTCCTTTCCAGCAAATTCAAAATGGAGAAAAAACTAAAGTAGTAATAGAAAACACAAAAAAAAACCGTCCAATTGTCAGAAATTTTCAAACAATTGGATTGGATTGGCCGTATTTGTTCAGCCTAATAGTGAGGCGGCCAGTGTAGAACTTCTTTAGCATAAGCTTCAATACACTCTAAATAACTGCTTGGAATACGTGAGTTCTCAAAAATGATTTGATTGAGGAAACTTATCCTTTTGTTGTCACCTCGGAAGTTCTGAAAAATCGTATAAGCTCGAAATATTCATACTACAGAAGCATCGATTTCATTTGTTCCAATCTGGGGGAATTTAAGGAGGCTTGTAGTTGGGAAATTAGCGGGTCATGGCCACATAATCATGTATTCAAAAAAACATGTCCCATATTTAATGTATGTTCAGGAGTTCTCTGATTGTTACGCCTAAACGCTCCTCTAGGCTTCCAATAAAAATAGACATAGAAGCATATGACATATTTGTGACCTTGGTTAAAGTGAAGCCAATGCCTTACGAAGATGCTTTATAATCCTCTAATTTAGCTTTAAGGATAATCTTTTGAAGGCGTAGTTACATTACAATTTGAGATGAGGATGCTGTTGGGCGCATTGAAATATACAACTTACTGGAATGAATTAACAGTTTTTATGATTAATGTCAGCTGATCCAAAGTTTCAAAAATTTACCGATCTTTGAATTGCCGCCCCGGGCTGTTCCCCATATGGGAAATCCGGCCTTGACTATGGGTATGGCTTAAACTAAAATTACTAGCAGCATAATATGTAAATCTGGTACTGAAAAAAGCAATCGTTTTCATCCGTTTCAGTTGAGATATCTCGAAATGTGTATTGTAAAAGTAAAAATTAATCAAAGCTATGAAAATATGAAATATGCCGCCCCGGGCATTTGCCCAGGTTGCCCATATGGGAAATCGGGCCCTGTGTAAGGAACGTTTCATTTGCCTCAATACGGGGGATTCGATCCCGGGACCCTATGATTTGAAGACCTGCACCCTACCTACTACACCAACCAGACTACACGTGCTGGAGGTTTCTATGATCCACATAAAGTATTTGTCAGAGTTAAGAAAAGCTTTCATTAATGTTATGAACAATTCGTCAATATCGATATCATACAAAATATACGTATCGTTAAACCAGAAAAACTTCCTGAATGTAACGTAAAGATTCTTCGACATGTTCCTTAATTTTAACGAAATTTTACGTTAAATTTACATCAAGGAAAATAATCATTAATTTTATGAAAGAAGTTTTTATTAACCTAATAAACGAATATTTTCTTCATGTCAATGTAAATATTCGTGGGGTTGGATACGATATCCCCAGTCACAAAATCCCCAAACCAAAATCCCCAAATCATAATCCCCATAATCAAAATCCCCGAAATCAAAATCCCCGAAATCAAAATCCCCGAAATCAAAATACCCAAAACCAAAATCCCCAAACGAAATTCCCAATTCCCCATTTGAGGTGTGATCTAAGAACGCGCGCGCGTTCTAAGATCACACCTCAAATGGGGAATGGAGACTTTCTTTAGGCTATTGTAGATGGTAAATGATAGATGTTAAATGGCAGATGATAAATGGTAGATGGTAAATGGTAGGTGGTTAATGGTAGACGGATGGTAGCTCGTAAATGGTTGATGGCAGATGGTAAATGGTAGATTGTAAATTGCAAATGGTGGATGGTAAATAGCAAATAGTGGATGGTAAATGGTAGGTGCTTTAGACTATTGTAATTGAATAGTCCTACTAAGCAATAAAAAAATCACCGTCGTGGACTGCAGGGGCGGCGCATAAGGGCCCGCAGGGCCCGCGTCGCGGGAGGGGGGGGGCACGGGATTTAGGGGCCCAAAAGCCACATGAAAGATTTCTCGAACCATCAAAACAGCTGAACTACGAAAAGCTATGTTCCGACGTAGATATTTTGTGTAGACAACGAGTAGAAACTGTATACACTTTTATTCAAAAACAAATGCTAAATTTATTGTTCCTCTTTCACCATTGGTCCCTGAGATAAGCCTCTACGCTAGGGATGTCAAAAACTGGACGGTTAGTCCGAAAACCGGTACTTTCAGAACGGTTAACCGTTTTTTTTCGGTTATTTCCTCCTTCCGGTTTTAGCCCGGACGGTTGTTTGTCCATCCGGTTAAAACCGGGACAAAAATTATCCACATTTACACAATTTTTTATATTTTCTTGATTTTCCGTATGCAATTCTATTACTTGTCCCCTATTAAAAATTTCGTTTCGAAATTCCAACCCTTAAACATATTTTCGAACACTCTCCTTATTGCTATTACTCGTAGAACCATCGCTTCGTCAAATTACTTTTCCTTGTAGCTTTGATTTAATTTTGCATACGATACGAACCATAGCAATACGAGTGTGTATGCATGTTTTTACTAGAATTCTAAGCAAATTAATGAAAAGACTCGGTTAACCGTCAAACTCCCCGCCAATAAGCGTTGAAAGAAATTAGTTTCTACCAAACCAGCGCGGGAGCGGTACGCGTTACACACAACACAGACACCACCCGAATTGGCAAAATCAGCGTGGTCTACCACGGCGAAAATTATTTCATAGATTCTGACGGGTACCGCACCGCGTAGGTTTGGTGAACGCTATTAACTAATTCAATCACTTTTGGATATGCATATCCTTGAGACAAGATGCGAGTATTTTGGCGGGATTGTATTTATATCAATCCTTTTTGCGGCTGACGACTTTTTCTTTGGCGGAAACCTTTTACAACAGAGTTGTTTTTGTGAGATTCGGATTACGGGCAACTACAAACCAACGTTAAATCCTCAAATCATCATTGATCAGCATCCCATTCCGAAAACTGAGCTCATTTTCTGTGGTATGAAAACGCTAGACTTTTTTGGCATCTCCATCTTGTTGATGCTTACTCTCACTTGCCGGTAGACGACGAGTTTAGCCATGCTTTGATGTTGAACACCCCAATACATGGATTAATACGACCCAAAGGCTGAATTCAAATTGTAAGACAAAACCGGACGGGTAAACTTGCAAGACAAGAACCATCGTTCTTACAATCTGAATTGCATAATGCTTGTCTGCTGGCCACTACAAAAGCTCTCGCCGTCCGTTTGTTTGTGCTAATAAACGGACGAGGAGAGCTTTTGTAGTGGCCAGCAGACAAGCACTATGCAATTCAGATTGTGAGAACGATGGTTCTTGTCTTGCAAGTTTACCCGTCCGGTTTTGTCTTACAATTTGAATTCAGCCAAAAGAGCAGTTTATGGTGCTGCCAATATACCCGCCATTTGGCAGCGACGTATTGAGAGGGTTGTATGAGGTCTGGATAAATTACGAGTGTTTTTCAACGACTTAGTTGCCTTTGGAGAAAATTTTGATGATATGCTATCAGTGTTAGAGGAACTCCTTATTCGCTTGGTGTCATATGGTGTTCACCTAATTCATAGTGCACATTCGCACTGCCTCCTATCGAATTTCTTGGTTATCATATCGAAGCAAATGGTGTGCACAAATATGACAAACAAGTCGAAGCAATCCGCGATGCTCCGAAACCATCCAATTTCGAAGAGCTTCAACTATTCTTGGGTAAAGTTGTTTATTATATTTCATTTAGACCGAACCTTTCTACACTAGCTCGACCTTAACGCGAAATATTACAAATGAATTTAAATTGAGTCTTTCAACAGAGAAAGCATACGAACCCATTAAAAACACGCTCACCCCTGAAAAATTACAATGCCGTACGATCCAGCTTGCAACGGACGCCAGCAAAACCGAACTAGGAGCAGTTTTTTGGCATCAGCTCCCCGATGGAAGAGAGCGACCGTTCGCCTAAGCTTGTCGCACGATGTTGACGACGGAGCAGCGCTATCCCCTGGGTCTGGGCTATTCAAAAGTTCTTTCATTATGTTTCTACGCTACGTCATTTCGTTCTTACCACCGAAAATAAGCCACTTTCGCAAATTTTACATCATACAAAATCGTTACCAGTTTTGTATAAAAGCCGGATAGCAAATTACGCCGACTACCTTTCACATTTCCAATTCGAGATTGTTTTCAGGCCAACGAAAGGCCCATTGTTTCCGAATCCGTAAACTGGATTGCGGAAGCCAATTCATGCACGGAGAAAAGGAGTATTGATGATTTCGTTGACTGTGTGGATCATCACGGTAGTCAGACGATAGCAAAAAATGCCAAGAAAGATGCCGATCTAGGAAAAATTGTCCAACATTTGGAATCTGGGCAAAACTTACAGCGACTTGGATACAAGGCACCCGGAGCCAATTATGCCTTATCTAGAGGTTGTTTAGTGTTCGAACATCGCGTAGTGGTCATACACTACCTGGGAATTGTCAAAAAGAAAGGAATATCCAGATCATTTGTTTTTTGGACTGGAATCGATAGAGACATTGACCAAATTGCTAAGTTATGTCCACAGTGTGCAAAAGCCGCGCATGTACTAGCTAAATTCCGAACTCATATCATTGGGCCTGTCTAAACGCGGCTTATACAAGAACAAGATGAAAACCGGTTTTTTTAGAAGAGATTCGCGAGGAGCAAGGCAAGGAAAAATTCCATTTTCATATAAAAACCGGTTTTGTTCTCGCATTTTTGTTCCTTCGGGCCACAGGGAGCTTAGAGTGGCGTTCATTGTAGACAATCTACTTAAGCCGCATGTTATCGACTTCAAACCCATAAACGAGCGGCTGTGTGCGATTCGCATTAAAACCCGGTTCTTCAATCTCTGGCTCATAAACGCGCATGCCCCCACCGAAGTCAGTGAACACGCGGTTAAAGACGAGTTCTATCACCGCCTAGAAAATTTCTTCGATTCACTTCAATCAAACGATGTCAAATTGCTGCTGGGGGATTTTAACTCCAAGGTCGAAAACGAAAGTTGGCATAGGGGGATTACTAAAGGGTACAGCCTCCATGAAGACTGTAACGACAATAACCAACGACTAATTGACTTCGCGACCAGCAGAAATATGATCATTAGCTCTACATGTTTTCCGCATCGTCGCATTCACAGGCAGACTTGGAGACCTCCAGATCAACATACCGTCAATCAAATTGACCACGTCCTCGTCTGTAAGAGATGGGCATCGAGCATCATGAATGTTCGATCCTATCGTGGAGCAAATATTGATTCTGACCACTATATGGTGAAGGCGACTTATAGGTGCAGAATTTCTTCGGTGCATCATTCGAAATTCAACCCGGCAAAAATTTTTGCGGTTGACAAATTGTCGGATGATGCCACGACGCGACGGTTGCTTACGACTGCCCTTGAGGAGAAGCTGACGCCCTTGCTAAATAACATCAGCAACGAAGGCGCCCTTGAGATCTGGGATACACTCAAAGACACCATCAAAGGGGTCGCAGAGGAGGTTGTGGGCTACAAAGCCCGGAGAGCCCGAAATGATTGGTTTGACGAGGAATGCCAAATTTGGTAGATGCGAAAAACGAAGCATATTGCCAATGGACCGAACGCGCAACTAGAGCCAAAAAAACAAATATGACGAGCTTCGACGATTTTCGAATAGGCTAATTAGTCGTAAGAAACGTAAGCATCTTGACGAGCAGTTGATGCAAATAAACCAAAGACTAGCTAGTGGGAACAGTAGACAAGCGTACAAGCTGATTAATTCAAATAAAAGTGGATACCAACCCAGGACCAGCCTCTGTAAGGATAAGGATGACAATATCATTAGCGACACCGATAGCGTTGATAAACGCTGGGCCTCACATTTTGAAGAGCTCCTCAATGTTCAACCGAACAACCCCACACAAGAAGCTCCGGAGCTGATGGCTGAAACAGGCCCTCCCGATCAACCCCCAACAGTAGAAGAAGATCTCGCCATGTAAGCACTAAAACATAATAAAGCGCCGGGCGCTGACGAGATTCCAGCATGGTGGGGAGAGCCTTGTTAAGGCTATACACACACTTATCGTTAAAGTATGGAACGACGAGATAATCCCGGAAGATTGGCGTAAAAGTATCATTTGCCCAATCCACAAAAAAGGGGATAAATTGAAATGTGAGGACTACAGAGGCATCTCATTGGTTTGTACGACTTATAAGATTTTATCTAAGGTTCTAGAAAATAGAATTAATCCGTACGCAGAAGAAATCATTGGCGAGTAGCAAGGCGGCTTTAGACCTGGTCGTTCGACGACAGATCAGCTTTTTACAGTGAAGCTTTTACTCCAGAAGTGCTGGGAATACAACATCGACGTATACCAAATATTTGTCGACTTCAAGCAGGCATAAGACAGTATCGATCGAAACGTACTGTACAACATTTTGCTGCATTTTGGAATACCGGCTAAGCTAGTGCGACTCATAAGGATGACGATGACTAATACCGTCTCGCAGGTCAGAGTTCAGAACAGACTCACTGACCTATTTGAAGCTCGTACTGGACTCAAGCAAGGCGACGGTCTGGCACCGACGCTCTTCAACCTGGCTCGGGAGTATGTGATTCGAGGCATGAATTTGGACAGCAGCGGAACGCTACTTATCAAGTCGACTCAATTATTAGCGTACGCCGACGACATCAACATCATGTCTCGAAGATTGGGTGATGCTGAAAGCCTTCTGCAAAATCTCAATAACGCTGCCAAAGAAGTTGGGCTACATATCAACGAATCTAAAACCAAGGTCATGATGCAATCAAAAACTAGAACGCCAGTAAATTCAAGCATCACAGTGGGGGACCTCAATATAGGGTATGTAGACAACTTCACTTACCTGGAATGCAATTTGTCAAAGGACGCCAACGAAACAGATGAAATAAAGCGACGGACACAACTAGCTAATAAGTGTTATTTTGCGGTCCTCCAAATTATGAATTCGAAGCTGGTGCACAGGAACACGAAGCTCCACGTGTATAAAACCATAATCCGACCTGTGCTATGCTATGGCTGCGAGGCATGGACCCTAACCCAAAACTCAGAACACCTGTTGGACACATTCGAGCGAAAGGTTCTCCAAAGAATCTTCGGGGCCGTTCGTGAACGAGGTGAATGGCGCATCCGGTACAACCCTGAGGTGTATCAGCTGAATGATGAGCTATAGGTGTCGAAGATCGTGAAATTGCAGCGATTGCAATGGGCGGGAAATGTACAAAGGATGAACGACGATCGTATGCCCAAAAAGGCGATGAACGCGCAACGATTGGACGTAGCCAGATTGCGTGGACGACCGAGAGCCCGATGGGAGCATTCTGTATGTGAGGACGCCCACCAGATGCTAGGCTTTCGGAACTGGAGGACAAGGTCGCGTGATCGCGACAATTGGAGGCTTTCAATCCAGGCGGCCAAGGCCCGACGTCGGGCTTTCGTGCCATAAAGAAGAAGAAAATGTTATGGTTCCTTAAAAATTTATTTACATCCTTATTTTGTTCATAAAAAAAGTAAGCAAGTGCACTTAATCTTTTTAGTACTTTATTTTGAAAGATGCAATCCACCATCTCTGCGTTCATGCTTATACTCAACATCCTTTCGTCTATGAAGATTGATTTTACGAAATTTCCTTAATTTTACACTCCTTTCTTCCCAACCCCATGCCATCATATTAGCCCTATTCTATCTTTCGTAACAAGTGAAAGAGATACTAGACTTTTCAAGCAAATTTGTTTTTCTATTATCATTTTATAATACTATTAAACTTGTATCTCTCATACAACGTGCATCTGCTGAGACAAGGACCGAATCTCTATTACGTGCACCTGGTCGCGCGCGGTCTGTATATTAAATCTTTGAAGCGTAATACAAAAGGAATATTGCACAGAGTGTAAGGCTCCACACATTGTATAGGAGTAGGTTGATGACAACGGTTTTACGTGTGTAGAGCGAGGAGCAACAGCAACTTCAATGGATGGCCCATTTAATTTTGAGTACATACTTAACCTCATCATCAACCTTTCGCGCGTATCTCTCGTACCCATATAGGCAAGGATCCGAGTCCTATACGATCCTTTGCACAGAGCCATAGAGTCGGGTGATAAATTTATCGTTAGACTTCATGCCATGATATCAAGTTGATACCATAATTTTTCTAAATGTGGGTGAAATTTAATGTCAAGCTACGAACATACTGGCAGGTATTTTGTCAAGTGCCATGTTTTGTCTGTGTGCGAGGGTGTTTAAGAATGATAGATTCACCAGCCACCCCCACAACAGATTACCTGTATGCTGTCTAGTAAGAGTAAGACAATGAGAAAATTAAACGACACTCCATTATCTTCACGCGAGATGATTGAAATTCCAATAACAGTGAAAAATCAATTTTCGTGACTGCCTAATCCATATTGTTGCCGAAAAAATCGTCCTTGCCCGAAACGCCGGTCTTCTGTGAAAATTTGAACGAAATTTTGTGTAATCAACGACGTGGAAACACAACAAACTCTCGTGTAAAGTCTAATTTAATGAAATGAAGTTCTTTTTGGACAAATTACACCATCACACCCAAATGAATTTTATAAATGGTCGGCCGGATAGGAAATTAATTAACTTGTATTAATCATAAGCGCGTGTACACGACGACTGGCTTTATCTTTCGACACAAACATAACCAACAACATTTTCTCACCACGGAAACAGAAAATTTCCTTACATATTATGAAAATTGTTGGGCCTTCGTTCTTTTTGTTGCGAGGGATAATCATCAAAACTCATTCTAGGCTCTCCTCGATTTGGGGCCAAGTCCTCTTTTTTAAACTTTGATCCATCTCGTCCTTCGGCGACTTTTGTTGTACACACGTATACATGGAAGTAAACTCGGCTCCGTCTTTTCGTAATTAGGGTCTGTCTGGTAAATTTTCCGAAATTAATTTAGTTGTGAATAAATCTTGTGTGTTAGCTTAGCACACGGACCGAGAGAATATTAGTTTCACGCCTCTGAACAAGTTATCAGGAATACGAATGAGAACCGCACCTAGTCAGTTGTTTGGTGGATGGTCGTTGGCATATTACAGGAGGTTGATCCTAAAAGGACATGGGTATGATTTGGATTAAGTTGCGGACATGAACGATGACAATTGAGACGATTTTGGACTTCACTTATTAAATGCTAATTAAAACGTTGTGGAAGCTGCCCGATAGTATCTCAGGTGCAATGAGATGACTAATTGAATTGTATTCATATATATTTCTTAATTTGTGTAACGTTTAATACAGGCCTTTTACTTGTGTACAGTAGAGCCTCAATTTGCGTCGTGTCACACTGTAAATCTAAGCATCGAATATAGGTATTATATCAAACCAACTTGTACATCACATCACGAAGTAATCAAACATAAGCCAGTGGATCAAAAAAAATGTTCTTCCCCATTTCCCTACTTAGATCACAAATCCTCTCTCACATCCCGTAGTAAAAAACCAATGTAATAAGCAAACATCTTAACATACTTATAAACGGAGTGTTTTTCTCTTCCGGATAGAAATTTCCCAAGATGACGGTTAGAGGAGCGGATGCTTATTGACTGCAAAAAGAACTCGCTCGTATACTCGTACATGTTTATTTGCCCTCGTCTTAGCAAACTTTGTTTACAAACATAAATGTTGAGCGTGCTACGATGCAATGTTGTTTTCTTCTCGTGCTATGGTGTATTAGTATTTCCAAAAATTTCGCAAACTTTTTTACTTTCTTATAGTACAAAAAACAGGACGAGCAAGGGAGGATAACGTAAAATTTATGGAAAATACTGTCGAACGTGATTTGAATTTTACAAAGAAGTGTTAAGGAATGAATATACGAGTACAAAACAAGGAAAAACAAAAAAAAATGTTTGTTTCGGATGTCGGCTTAAATTCTGATTCCTTATGCAAAATCTTAAAAGTAAATTGTATTTGAGAGGGTTCGAGGGTGTAGTAGGAGGGAGTAGGGAAATTTTCTGTTCGAAGGATGAAAGCCAAAAAAAAAGAAACAAATGGCACGTGATTCGCACAGAAAGAAAGAGATTTTTATTTGAGAAACATTTAAAATTCATTGATAAAATTGGGGATTTTTTACTAAGGTTATTCACACGTCAGAGCAAAGGTTTCGTGCTAAATATTTTTTTTTTTATTTGCAGGATACAAACGCTGTACGCATTGGGATCTAATATGAGTAAGTAATCTTGAATTTAATTTCGTTTTACACTTAAAAAAAAAGTTGTCGAAAATCAATGAAATTGCACATTAATGAATGCTTTCACCAATATCCCACCGAATACGGGCTTCATCAATTTGATGAAAATCACTCCTATAATAAAAAATGTCCATTGAACTAATTTTCTAGAGGATCAAATTCAACAATTTAACGAATTGTTGGGTGTAATGCGAATTAATTGAGGTCAGTGTACTTATATTAACAAACAGAGCCAAATTTCGCATTGTGCCATTACTCTTCTGGAGGACATGTTGTTCTGACTTATACTTTATGAAGGGGTTGCTTTTCCACAAGAATAATCGTCTGTCAAAATAGTAGGATGAGGGCACTCAGGCCAATCGAAATGGTCGTGAAGCCAAGTGCGAAATATCTTTATTATTAGGTAACCGGCTGAAAATGAGGACAGGGTGTAGTTTTTCGCCGCTTCTGTTCAAAAGTGGTGGTCAACCCATATTTATGTAATAATGGAATAATGGATAGAATCAGGAAAGCTTGGAATTTCGGGAAAACAAGCAAAATGTTGAAATAGAAACTCAATAACCCTTAAAAAAAAGTTAAATTCTATCATTAGCTTCGGCACATCTCATTTGAAGAAAATATTTGAGACATTTGTTTCTAGTATAGTACAATTGGTTCAAAATAGCCCCAAACCCAAAAATCTAAAACCACGTTCTGTGGCATATTACCTTTAAGTCATTTAGAAAACGCCCAATCGTTAGTTCAAGGGAAATGACGGATTACCGCTACTTACTTATATTTTCCAAAATATTGCCAAGTTCAATTTATTACCAACATTGTAAACTACCACCCTGTAAAATATCCTAATGAAATCTGTTAAGGTTTCAGATTTACATCAATTTGAAAAAAGTGGGGCATATTGGATAGTTTTACCCTAGTCAATTTATAAATATGTACATACATATATGGGGCTATCATACAATGGTATCCCCCGAATAAGGTTTTCTAAGAAAAACTTTCTTAATTGTCCAATCAACCCAACCGAAACTAATACAAATATTGTTTTATAGACGTCACAGAACTTATGTAAAAACGGGATCAAAAGAATGGGATTAATAGAGCAAGAGCTGCCATAGAAACCGTGGAAAACTAAAATATTTCTAATTTTCAGTAGGGATGTCAAAAACATGACGGTTAGTCCAAAAACAGGTACTTTCAGAACGGTTAACCGGGTTATTTTCGGTTTTTTCCACCTCCCAGTTTTAACCCAGACGGTTGTTTGTCCATCCGGTTAAAACCGAAAAAAAAATACTATAAAAATTCATAAAATTTTGTATATTTCTTGATTTTTCAGTCTGCAATTCTATTACTTGTCCCCTATGAAAAAATTTGTTTTAAAATTTCAGCCCTTAAACATATTTTCGAACACTCTCCGTTTTGCTTATTCTTAGAACCATTGCTTCGTCAAATCACCTCTTCTTGTATCTTTGATTTGATTTTGAATACGACACGAATACCAGCAATACGAGTGCGTCTGCAATTTTTTTTACTAAAATTCTAAGCAAATCAATGAAAAGACTTGGTTAACCGGAAAACCGTATCATGAATCGATATCATGAATCGATAACATAAGTAGATCACAATTTCAATTCAATTCAATTCAATTCAATATTTATTCATTTTGATCTTATGACTAACATATAACTTAAAATAGATACCGGCTAGGGCCTTAACTCTAAAGTATAATGCTAATTTGAAATTGTTAAAATTATTTTATTTTTAAATTGGCGGATAATGGCGAGGAAAAAATGTTTGAAAACAAAACCTCATGTGACAAAAAAGAAAAAAAAAATATATATATATATAAGAACTACAACTAATTTAGATTTAAATTACGTACTTATAGCTAATTTTCATTAAAAATGAGGCTTCTTATAATATTATTATTAATGTTTTGGCAGTTTACACGAAATTTCAAAATGTATTTATTGGCTAGTTTATCTAAAGGTGTGATCTTGGTTTCCTGGTGCAACTTGGCGGTCGAATAGAAAAATGGTTTGTTTCGTTATATGTTTGAGAATTTTATTTTGTGTTACTTGTATTTTATTTTTCCTTGTTTTAGCGTATAGAGACCCCATACTGGTGAGCCATACGCAGCAATGGGTTGGATAACCATTTTATAGATTAGTAGTTTATTGTCTATTGATAACTTAGATTTTTTGTTTAAAAGGGGATATAAGGCGCAAAATGATTTCATCATTTTTTGAGACGTGATCTCCATATGCGATTGACCTGTGAGTTTTTTATCAAGACTTAAACCCAAGTAGTTCAATTCATTGCTCCATGCGATATGATCGCCAAGGAAATTAAGGGGAGAACTTGGCAAGTTAGCTCTTTTCCTCTTTTTGGAGAAGAATGCGGCTTGTGTTTTAGCAGCATTCAATTTAATTTTCCATCGAAAATAAAATTGATACAGACATTCTAGTTGATATTCCAGCTTCGACGATATCTCAATAGGATCTTTATGATTGTAAAAGATGCATACGTCGTCTGCGAAACAGGCAATATGGCAGTCATTGATTTTAGGAATATCAGCTGTGAATATGTTAAAGAGTATCGGACTAAGGCATGAACCCTGAGGGACTCCCGCGGAAATAGTTTTAGTGTTAGAGTGGGAATCTCCCACCTGTACTGAGAAAGTTCTGTTAGAAAGGAATGATTGAAAGAATTTGATAAGGTAAACAGGTATATCAAACTTAATTAATTTATATAGCAATCCGTCATGCCATACCGAGTCGAAGGCCTATCCTATGTCTAGAGCAACAACTCCCACAGATTCTTTTCTCGCGAAGGACTCTTTAATATGCTTGTGAAGTCGGTAGATTTGGTGAGTGGTTGAGTGTTGTTTTCTGAACCCAAATTGGGAATCCGGTATAACTTTTAGCCTTTCAATTACCTCATTGAGACGCAATAATATCACCTTTTCCAAAATTTGACTTAAGGATGGTAATGTAATAGACTGATTGGCCGGTAATTGCCAGGGTCTCTTGTGTCCTTTCCGGATTTCGCAAGTGGTATAACATTAGCGATTAGGGAAATACGAAATCTTTAGGCAGCAATTTACCAGAAAATTTATCTCCACTATAGCTTTCTTTGGCAGATTTTTTAAGATCATATTGGAAATTTTATCGAATCCGGGTGTTTTTTTTATCTTGAATGACTTAATTATATTTTTAATTTCTCTTGGGGAGGATAAATATGATTTATTAAAGTCGTTAGGGCTGATTTCTAATCTACCGACTGTATCTTTCACAATTTGATTATACAGAACGCTACCCAAGTGCGACGAGATACTGTGCGCTTTCTGGAATCTATTGGCAATGATTTCCGCTTTGTCTTGGCAGTCAAATACCAAAGTTTTATCAGATCTTCGTAATGGAGGAATAGGTTTACTACGGCGAAATATTTTGTTTAATTTCCAGATTTTTTTACTGTTTTTGGAAAGGCCTTGTAGCATTTTGTTCCATTTGTCATTACGATTGGTAAGAATTTGTTGTCGAATGAGATTTGTGAGATTGTTCATTGCCATTTTGGTTGACGGATCCCGATCGCGTTGCCATTTTCTTCGAAGGAAATTTCTAGTACGGATAAGAGCTTTTGTGTTATTGTCAATTTATAATTGGGGTTTGCTTACGTCGACAGATGCAAATTCTAGGGCTGAATTGAGTTGCATATAGAAATCGTTCAAGGCGGTATCGACTTGGTTTGTATTTTCCACTCTAGATAGGTCCTGTGATCTTAAATCAATATTTTGGTTTAAACATTTTTTAAACTTCAGCCAGTTAATTTTTAGTTTTTTATTTTGAAAATCAGAATTGAAGGTTGTTCCTGTGGTTTCTAGATAAAATAGTACTGGATAGTGCGGAGATGATAACTTTTTAATTGTTTGAGGCTGGGGAATATTGTTCGGCCCCTTGCTCAGTATAATGTCAAGGGTTGAGTCGTAACCTCTATGATTCAAAAATGTTGGCTCAGAAGGTGAGTGAATCATGATGTAGTGAAATGTGAGATTATACAGTCTCCTTCCAGCCCTATTTGAGTTAACGCAATTCCAATACCTATATGTTTAGAATTAAAATCACCACACAAAATAATTTTTTCTCCTAAATTCAACAAGTATTTAATGTCGCTTTCGAACAAATCCAATTTTGCATTATCGACGTGAGTTCCCGGAAAGTAGCACACGACCAGATAAACCTGATCTAATTTTATTGCGATTGCCTCGATTGTTTTAGTTGGCAATTGAGGGAGAACATAGCAGTTCAAACACTTTTTCGTGCAAATCGCTACACCTAATCTATCTAATCTAAAGATATTATAATTAACATTGGTAAAATTATCATTCTTTTTTAACCAAGTCTCAGTAATAGCAATAGCATCTACATTAGTCTCTTGAGCGAGATCGAAAAGCTCTACAGATTTGTTTTTGACGCTCTGAGCGTTCCAAAGAAGAATGCTTAAATTATTATTATTACTCATTAATTGACAAACTTAAATGCTAGCGATACGAGAACGTTATATTGATCCCTCTTCGTTTTGCAATTGGAAAGGTTAGTGATAAGCTCCAATGCAATTTGCAACATCTGATCGTGTGTAAACAAACACTCTGGTGCAGTATTAGTTGATGGATCAGATCTCAGTACGTTGGAGTATGAGGGCATAGGCACAGCTGTTGATGTCGAGGGGAAATTAGCTGCTGGATTGTTGAACAATACTTGAGTATTCGGTAGTGGAGGAAAAGATTGTGAATTCAAGTGCATATCGTTTTGTTTGGCAAGTTTTTTGTTGTTTCGATTTTGGTTTATTGTTCGTTGGTGAGCTAGATATTCGATTCGCTTATCACAAAATCGTTCATTAGCCATGTGATTGTTCCCACAATGGAAACATTTAAACGATTTTTTCATGTCGGCGGGTGTCATTTTTGCAACCGGGTAGTGAATTGAAGAGTGGTTTGCCCCGCATAATAAACAATTAGGTTGAAGGTGGCAGTTTGAAGATCCGTGGCCCCAGTTTTGACAGTTCCGACATTGCGTCGGACCAGTTCGCGAGCGAGAGTAAAAATTCCAATATACTTTGGTATGGGAGATGTTTTGTATGAGTTTCAGTTGTGGAAGTTTAATTGAACCCCGTTCAAAGTATAAAATATAGACAAAGCAACAAAAACATTGTTGTTGGACGGTGGATGTTGCATGCTCAAAAAATGATTTGAGTTATCCACCGTCCAGTTTGCCCATAGTGGGACAGCACAATAGTATGCATACTCCAGCGAGTTGCGGCACACAGAGTGCATTTCGAGCCGGTTTCGAACTAGTATTACATGGCGCGCTGCAATTCTCATCAGATGCCTCTACGTATGCAGCGCGTCATGTAATACCAGGAGAGGCATTACCGGACTCAACCAGGCAAAGGTGTACGATCCTCTTATATAGGACACGAAATACACCCTGGTATCGAATCATTTTTAAATGGGACTAGGCAATGGCTAGCCACCGATTCGATACGGCCGCGTTTCTGAACTATGTGTCAGAGAACGGGATTAAACAAAGCAACAAAAACATTGTTGTTGGACGGTGGATGTTGCATGCTCAAAAAATGATTTGAGTTATCCACCGTCCATGGTATTACATGACGCGCTGCATACGTAGAGGCATCTGATGAGAATTGCAGCGCGCCATATAATACTAGTTCGAAACCGGCTCGAAATGCACTCTGTGAGCCGCAACTCGCTGGAGCATGCATATAAAATATAGTACGTTTCGTTGTTATATTTCCTAGATTTTGGGTGGAACTTTTTTAACTTTTTTACTACGGCAAGTTGAATTCCGATTTCAATTGTTCTAGTAGTGAATCGCAGTCCATATCGTGCAAACCGGATAGCACACATTTCATGGGTTTTTTGTCGGCGCGACGGTGTGTATAGAATTGACAATTCTTTTCGATGAGATACTGCTGTGCACGTTCGAAATTTTCCGCGCTGTCAAGAAACAGCTTTTGCCCAGTGGCTGTGTACTGTACGTGGTAAGTACTACTGTTAAGATTATCCATCATAACGTCTAGCGAATCGCGATCGATGTTGGGGAATACAATTTGTGGTATTTTTACCTTTTTGTTTGAAGTCGTCGCAGACGATAGATGGTTGATCGGGTCGACATCGGACAAATTCGACGGCAAATCCGCTAGCTGTTGGAATGAATTTTGGCATAACTGGCATCATGGTGGCTTCGCTTCGGATAAGTTTTAGCTTATTCCTCAGATCCAATTCTAGGGCGGAATCATCCCTGTGGCGTTTTCGATGACTTCCACTTTCAGACAGCGTGAAAGAATTTAAATTAAAAGCCGAATTAAAACTATTTGAATTGTTAATTGTATAACAAGTGAATGATGGTTAGCTGAGTAAACGACACGATCTGCACTCTCTGAATGACAGATTGAAAACTCATAAGTAGATAACTATTCTTTCCCTTTAGGGAGACTCTTTATCCCATATTTTCATGCGTTTCATTGTTTGTTTTCTCAGCTGAAGAATTCAATTTTAACTGTCACATGAAGTCGCTCCGAGAAGGTATAGTGGAATTTCTCAACATTCCCAGTTAGGAACCTTGTAAAGAACGCATCTCACATTTCCTTGTCTTTCAAGTTTGTTTAATCAAGATTGATTTAAAAGCTAAGTCATACCAGCAATAAAATTTAGATATCGCAAGAGGAATATGCAGTTCGAGAGACAAAAATAGCACCGGATATAAACGAACTACGGATTAAAACGCAGATACAGTGCTTGTCATCAGATTAGCACACCCCTTCGCATGAATAGTTTCGGCTGATTTCCAACCAAACTAAAAGAGCTAAAATTTCAAAATTATAACTGTTAATAGTCTATTCAATTCTGAGTTAAATTAACACAAAAAGAATTGTGTTTACATTTTTCAATATTGATTTATAATTCTAAATCTATCTTCCACAATTAAAGACGAAGGACCCCCAATTTTTTGTGGTTGTTTGAATAAGATATTGACTTTAATATGAATAATTCAAAATCATTATCTGCGGAAGAGGGACCAAAATTTAAGGCATACAAGGAGTTAAGGCGGTCAAAAAGTGAAATTTCGAGAAAAAATTAATAAAAGTTGATAAGTTGAATCAGAATTCGTGTGTAATAAGTAACGTTAAGGTAAAAATAATAGAGGCGATAAGAATTGAGTGCATGTCAATCCTTATGAGAGAGTTATTTTGAGAGAAACATCGAGCCCTCATGACTCGGTCGCAAGGATTAGGGTAAATTTTGAAATTAAGGCGAGCCTATCTTTTGTTCAAACAGTGATAAAAAAACTCCACATTTCAAGAAACTAAAACTACAGAATAAACTCCAACTTAACTTTCCCCGTAGGATACGTTAAAATTAATCATGAGAACACTTGACATGGAACAAAGAATGGCGGTATGCTATCTTTTCGGATAAATAGAAGTTCACTTTAGAAGAGTAACACAGTTATAATGTCTACTTCCAGGATCTTTGCTAGGAAGGACACCATTAGGATCGCATTCATTGTCGGACAGATTGTGTAATGGTCTCGAGGGCCAAGTGATACTGTGAGATGATACTTCTTTTTATTCGAAAAGACAACATAGCGCCATTCTTTATTACATGTCAAGTGCTATCGAGTTTAATTTAAGCGAATTTCCCTTTAGTTTTAGTTTCTTTAGATGTGGAGCATTTTTGTATCACTATTTGAACAATAGGCTCACCTTAATGTCGACCGAGTCATGAGGACTGGATGCTTCTCTCAAAATTACTCTCTCATACGGATTGAGAAATACTCAATTTTTATCGCCTCTGTTATTTTTATCTTAACGCTACTTATTACACACGAATTCGGATTCAACTTATCGATTTTTATTAATTTTTTCTCGAAATTTCACTTTTTGACCACCTTGACTCCTTGTAAGCCTTAAATTTGGATCCCTCTTCTGCAGATAATGATTTTCCCTTATTCATATTAAAGTTAATATCATACTCAAACAACCACAAAAAATTAGGGGTCCTACGTCTTTAATTGTGGAAGATAGACAAAAAAGAAATTGCATGTGCTATCCTGATGACAAATTTTAAATGGCTATTTTGTGTGTTCTTTTTCGAAAAACAATTATAAATCAATAATAAAAAATGTAAACACGATTCTTTTTGTGTTAATTAACTCAGAATTAAATATACTATTAACAGTTATAATTTTGAAATTTTAGCTCTTTTAGTTTGGTTGGAAATCAGCCGAAACTATTCACGCGAAGGGGTGTGCTAATCTGATGACGAGCAGTGTATAATTGGAGGCCTGTTGAATGTAATCAGAATCACCTGTGAATGTCTAAACACGTGCAGGGTCATTTTTCGTTAATGTCGACTGTCCTTTGTTAAAATTTGGCTGACAGTCCATCTTTGGACCAAGGTCACAGATGTGTAAGTGACATCCAATTTCCCAGATCTTAGCTGCTTTTTTCTGGAGGTGTTGAGATCAACACGCACTCTCAGCAATGTTATTTATCCCCGTCATAGAGATCAAAGCCCTCACATGGGTCGTGAGTTCGAAAAACATTATAAACTAAATTCGTGAATTTGTGAATTTTGGATTTTATGACGGAAATGATGACGTTTGCAATCTGCAAATCTCATACACCAAATAGGGAGACTTCAGACCTACCATCCCATGCATATGCATACCCACCGAAATACACATTCGATTTCTTCACAGGGTACAAAAAGAAGCGAGAAAGGACACAGACAGAATAGAAATTGTTGCTCTACTCGTATTTTCAAAAGATGAAAAGAAATCAACTTCTTTAATTGAGTTGAATTCGGTGAGATAATGTCAGAAACAGCGCGGTCTGCCCGATTACTAATTACTATTGTTTATAGGTTGTTGTTCTGATTTGAGGAAACGTCTTCCCAGTGTTATTTCAGAATGAAACGATGAAGAAAGACGATTTATCCTTATCTGAATGAATCAATAAGGATTCTGAATGAAATAATAGAAACTGATAGAGAGAATTTTGAGAGTCATTGAAGAGTGAGACGTTAAGATCACGTCTTTTGTTATAAGAGGAGATAATTGTTATTTTTACTGTTCTTAAGCCTTATAATGTAGGTATATCTAGAAGAAAATCCTGACTCTTCCTTTCTCTAATCTAAGAATAGGATAGCTCATAATATTGTTTTTTTGATAAACTTTTTTTATGTTTTTTTTACATGTTAAAAATAGTACAGTTCAATTCAGACAGAAGTGAAGAAGTGCCTCTGCAAGAGACTTGCATTTTATATTATGAGTAGCTTATGGAAACATACATACCATTTTGACAGATCTAATATACCGCAGCTTATTATCATATTATCCATAGTATCCTTGTACATAATTGAAAATTACAAATCTTCCATCAGACGAATAAATCTGAAATGTAATCCACTGATATTAGGAGTAGCAGGTATAATGCAAGACCGTATTACATTTTTGCCCGACGATTTTTTTTATTAGAGATAACTTAATATTAAAATATTAAGAGATTTCATTGCCACAGGTGGAAGAAAGAAACATTTTGAGTAAAGTCATCGTTATTCATAAATCTCATTTCATTCCAGCATACGACGTAGATATCTGAATGTAAAGATGTCGCATCACGCGCGCGGATCTAATTTCAATTTCCAAATGAAAAATATTGCAGTCGCGCGAGTTTTGTGACAAGCAAAGTATGAAAGTACACGAGCGAAATCACAAGGATTTAGTATGATTCACTCAGGAAAATCTCTCAGACTCTCATCTGAAGAGGACTTTTACGTTAGAGCGTGGGTGGATTTATAGAATAAATAAAACCTAAAAGTATCCCTAAACTAGGGATGTCAAAAACTGACACATAACCCGGTCTTCGGTTTTTCGCGGTTTTTTGCAAAGCCGGTTAGACCGTCCGGTTTTAACCGGGCTCAAAGTACCGGTTTTCCGATTAACCGAGTCTTTTCATTGATTTGCTTAGAATTTTAGTAAAAACATGCATACACACTCATATTGCTGGTGTTCGTGTCGTAAGCAAAATCAAATCAATTATACAAGGATACGTAATCTGACGAAGCGATGGTTTTCCGAGTTATAGCAAAAAGGAGAGTGTTCGAAAATATCTTTAAGGGCTGAAATTCGAAAACGACATTTTTCATAAGGGACAAGTAATAGAATTGCAGACTAAAAAATCAAGAAAATATAAAAAATTGTATGAATTTTGAAAGATTTTTTTTTCGGTTTTAACCGGATGGACAAACAACCGTCCGGGTTAAAACCGGGAGGCGGAAAAAACCGAAAAAAAAACCTGTTAACCGTTCTGAAAGTACCGGTTTTCGGACTAACCGTCCGATTTTTGAAATCCCTACCCTAAACTACCGACAAACTTCTTATAGACAACCTGCACGTTAGGGAGTAAAAAAATGTCTATAAAAAGTCTTCTCTGATATAAATTAATTTGTACGCAGATATTGTTTTGAATAAAATTTGATAAAATTCTCTTTTGGGTAAAAATTTGTTTGCCAAAAGCTGAAGCACCCAGAACTTCCTTTGCCGTAACATCTATGTTACAACACTCTTCAGGGAAGACATTAGAGCCTGCCCTGGACGAGAACACTCTTACGGAGGTGCCTTCACGGTTGAGTATATTAGTGGCGTGCAGTATTGCACAGCCACTCTCTTGAATGAACGGTCGGAGATAGTCTTCATATGTTTCGTCATATGACTGCAGCAGTCATGACGACGCCGCGCCGGCGCAGTTACTTACTGTTTTGAATCGTGACGTATATGGAGGTGACTCTGACAACTCCAGAGTCTCGTATGTCTGTGCGGCTGTAGTTCGAATGGACTTCCACAAAGATCCGAGCTTTCTGCGATTTTCCTTTCCACAAAATCGCAGATATAGAATTTGTCGAATATGCCATCCAGGAATAGGCTGTAGAGCCTGCCTTGGCTGGCGAGACTCCTAAACCCCTACGTAGAACGCTCGAAAGAGCGCTCCCCGTTTAATCTTCCATTAAGCTTGATTTCGAAAAACCCCTCTCGAGCGACCAAATGCACCATGGTTTACAGAAGGCCATCCTGCAGGGGACGAAGGAACCCCAAGGTACACTAAGATCTCTTTCTAGTCTCCTGAGTGGGTCAGAACTAATGAAAAAGATATTAGTGTGAAATCTACGTTTGAATACAGTTTGGTCGAGGAAAGTAATTTTCCCATGTTGCACATTACTCAGGAGTCTCTCTTATCTTGTTTTACCCTAACTCCTAGTGGAGCATGGTGCGTTGACGATTGCCGTGTGTAGTCGACAACGATTCAAAGACAACTGAATTCGGAGTGTAATACGGTTGTCAGCCATACCACTTCTAAGCCGCATTGTTTGTTTTCTACGATAAGTATATTTCTTATCATCTTCTGAATAATAAACTTGCAGCGGGTCATGCAGAGTTTGGAAACTCGTTTCTCTATGAATCTCTATATTACAGAGTGGCGACCGAACGATCACGGCCACAGAGCACAACATTATTCAGAAGTATTTCCTCAGAAACAGTGAGCTACAGACTGAAGGCATAAATGCTTTCATCAAAGCGCAAAACTGGCTGCCGGCAGAGTACTGGATAGTACTCTCGGTCCACCTCGTTCTCGGAGTCGACGAATTATCATTTACAAAGCTGAAACGGTTAAATTGATGTATCTACATGCTACAAGTTAACGCAAGTGAACTTGACACCTTGGTGATAAAACCACAGCCAAGCCTCGAAATTTGGTTTCTACAATGACCTGGCACAAGACGTCGAACACTAACACGAGGACAAGTGGTGGGCCCGCTTCTTGTACCAGCCGGAGTTCTGTTCCGTCCATGCTCCACAAGCCCACTGAGTCTCAGCATCATCATCGCGAGACCCAGCAACGTATGTCAGTCGGAGCCTACTAACGTCCTCTGACCGGGACCCTGCACAGCGTATCGATCGAGGTCAGAGAGGCAGCAGCCTTGTTACCGCTCCCTCAGCAATGAACGAGTATTACTAAGGTATTACAGGCGAACCTCCACCTGGCAAATGGAGCGTCGGTCATTCTCTACAAGACTATCGCCGCTAACACAACGTCAATAGTGCAGATAAATGAACCATGAACGTATTTTTGGGCTCAATTTACCAAAGGTCTGTGGATCACCCTCGGGCGTATGAACGCACTCTAATGGCATATAATACACTGATAAGGCAATCTAAGAGGAAGTGCTGGTGGAAACAGTGTTAGGCAATCAAATTATTGACTGAGGCCGCTCGCCTTCACAAAGATCTTTCCAAAAGTAATTTCATCGGAGGGGTTCGTTTACAGTGGATCCCACGGAGACCTTCCAACTTTTCCTGAACACATATTTTCCTGGAACGGTATCATCAGACATTTGCCTGGGGCACATACAGGAGAGCCTTCCAGACGATTAGTAATTATTTCCGGGGTTATCTACGGCGAGGAAAAGTAAAGTGGGCTATTAAAACTTTTTGATCCATTTAAGGCCGTGGGGACTGAATAGTGTTTCCTGGTCTCATTCAAAACTGCCTGGATATCATCCTGGCACATCTCACTGTTGTGGTTAGAAGAATAGCTATTATTCATCTGTCATATCGCACTTGCTTGTAGGAAAGTTTACGTAACATTCATCCCCAAGCAAGGTATCAAACCCGGCGGTAAGGTAAGGAGCAACCCATTACATCAAACTGAATTTGCCTATGTAAAGGCCAAGTCGACGGTGACGGCAGTTCACGTGGTAGTCAACGCTATTGACTGACTAGGAATCGCTTTTTGCTCCTTTTCAGACATCTAGGGCGCCTGTGATAAAGCAACAACAACGAATTGGTCATGATGGTCATGACAGGATCCAAAATGGAGCTGCCTGTAGAAATAGGCTGAGACATTACCGCCAGAACGGGCGAAGTGTCTACCCCGCATGCCGAGAGGTGCGACGTCATGGTGCGCTGTAAAGAGGGTGCCTGTGACAACACTGGCTACGACGCCATAGCCAAGAGTTACACTTGTCTATCATTAGCTGGATCGATACCGTGCTTAAAGACATAGATATTCACTCCACGCTAGTAGCTCACGCCCTTAACATCTCTCCTTCACTGTAGTCCCTGGGGATAGATGAATTACTCTCGCTACTTACGGCGCAAGGTTTTTTTCGCAATAGGCTACCACATCACCACTGTCGTCAGAGGCCAATTCGAGTCCGTCATCTACTTAAGGGAGGTTCCTATTTCCTACTCCAAAAAGGTTAAATGCTTTGTCATTAAACTCGACAGTAGATTAAACTGGAGTAGCCGCTTAGATAATGTTGAGAGTAAGGACATGCGTGTCATGTGGACTTGCCACAATTTCTATGGTAAAACTTGGGGTCTTTCGCCCATAATGACGGAGTGGTACGCTAGTTCGGCCTGTAATTCCGTATGCTTCGCTAGTGTGGTAACCCAAAACACTGCAGCTGGCGGTGTTTTTAGTACCACCTCCACCTTAGCCGTGGAAGCTATCTGGATAATTATGCCAATGCACATTTTCATACGGGCAACTGCATCGCTCTCAAAATCGGTTAACCGTCTCATACTCGTATCAGTGGTCGGGGATATATGCGCATCTTGCAACGGGTTCCTGGTTTACCAATCTGTATGGTATCAGATTATACGATCACGGAACTGCGCTTCGGCAGGTAGTTCGCTCTTCACATCCCAGATCATGCACAATGGGCTATTGGCAGCCCGGGGATTGATCCTAAAAGCATAATTTGGTTCACGGTTCATGGCTCTAAGGTCGATCACGGTGTAGGTTCTGGAGTCCTTGAACCCAATACCAAGATCTCGGTTTCAATTAGTATATGGCGTAGCGTCTTTCAAGTCGAAATTCATGCCATTCAAATTTGTGCCACGGAGATCCTGCGACGGGGTCTCCGTGGTGCCCTTATCGCCCGATAGGTTTCCTTGGAAATTGGTCAGGTTTCCATGGAAATTGGTCAGCGAGTCCTTTGACCTCCTTGAGAGCTTCGGCTTTCCTAATTCTGTATCAATATATTGGGTGCCTAATGGTCACGGGGGTGTTGGCTGAGGGAAATGAAATGCGGACGATCTAGCGAAGAGTATAGTATAGAGTATAGGTAGTGCGAAATATAGAGTACAGCATTCAATATAAACAATACACGTTATGCGCTTTCCTCGACATAGAGGGAGCTTTCAACAATGTTCGTATAGAATCCATACACGATGCCCTTAGTGACTCAGGAGTTGAGCCGGAGTTCAGTAAGTGGATAGTCACTTTGCTGAGAACTAGGGTAATCCACGCGAACCTGGGAAGCAGCAATCTGACTAAATTCGTTCTCAGGGGTACACCTCAGGGGGGGGGGGGGGTGATCTCTCCATTATTGTGGTTAATGGTAATCAACAAAATTTTAACTAAACTTGATGAAGAGGGCATCAATGTGGTGGCGTATGCGGATGACGTAGCGATACTAGTGTCAGGTATGTGCCTCTCCGTGATCAGTCAAATCATGGAACGAGCACTTAGACTGGTCCACAACTGGGCCACAATCTGCGGCCTTGGTGTGAACCCTAGCAAGACAAAACTGATGCTGTTCACTAAAAAAACCAAGCTACCACCTTTTACCCTTCCAAAATTAAACGGAGAACAACTCACACTATCAGACAGCTCAAAGTATCTTGGAGTCGTTTTAGACACAAAGCTTAGCTGGAAACTAAACATAGAGAAGCGTGTTAAAAAGGCCTGCGTAGCCTTCTACGCCTGCAAAAGAATCTTACACAAAAGATGGGGCACCAAACCAAATGTGATATTATGGATCTACAAAGCAATTGTACGTCCTATCTTAACATATGGGGCACTGGTCTGGTGGCCAGCCCTCAGTAAAGAGTACAATGTAACGAATTTAGGCAGGGTGCAAAGATCAGCATTTCTTAGCATTACAGGGGGAATGCGAACATGTCCGAGGGATGCTTTTAATGTAATTCTGCATCTTCTGTCGATCAACCTTTTTATCAAAGAACTAGCGGCTTGTGGTGCGATCAGGCTTAAAGAGTCTGGTCACTTGATTGCCAAGCCATATGGCCACTCTGATATTATTAACCAACTGCCACAACATACAATCGACGCTACTACGGACTATTCTATAACTACACTAAGTTTCGGGAAGAACTTCCATGTAAGATTTCCCACCAGAAGCCAGTGGACAGCGAGTGTGCTAACAGGAGAATACGATTTCTCCTTTTTTACAGATGGATCAAAAATGAATTGTGGTGTGGGTGCAGGAGTTTTCTGCGGCATACTCAATATCTCAGAATCCTACCGTCTGCCTAATCACGCCAGCATTTTCCATGCTGAATTGTTTGCAATCATGAAAGCTTGTCACGAACTCGGAAATATACAACATAACAAAAACATAGCCATCTGTTTCGATAGTTAGGCAGCTATCATGGCACTGAAATCCGTAAGATCATCCTCCAAGCTCGTTAAGACCTGTAGAGAAACGTTGAACAATCTTGGAGAAAGACACACAGTCACCCTACTTTGGGTGCCGGGACACAGTAACATACAAGGAAATGAAGCTGCAGACGAATTGGCCAGAATAGGGGCAACTCTACAAAGCTCTCATGCGGAGCACGTGAACATTCCGATGGCAGCAGTCAAAAGTAAAATCTCCTCTTATTATCTCGCAATTGCTAATCTTAATTGGCGGAGCCTTAAAACTTGCGTAATATCAAGGAAACTATGGCCATCGTATGACCGGAAAGAAACATCCGAGATCTTGACCAGACCGCGAAAAGATATTGCTAGAGTTACAGCGGTAATTACTGGACATTGGCCAATAGGAGACCATGCAGCAAGGCTGCGTATACCCCACAACTCGCACTGTCGCAGTTGCGATAATACAAATGAAAGAGAAACTCTTTTTCATTTCCTATGTGAATGCCCAGGTCTCGCCAGATCTCGTTACCGTGCGCTGGGTTGTCCGTTTTTTGGCAGCCTAGAGGAGGCGTCGGAGGCAAAAATCGGCGAGCTGCTTCACTTCCTTAACCTCTCTAAATGGCTCTAAAGCCCTGTCTACATGAGTCGAGTGCATGGTGGAGTGGAGTGGAATTTTTCCAATGCCAAACGAAAAATTGTATGAATTTGAAGTTTGACAGTGGAAAACAGTCCCGATCTACTCTACCGTTTACTCGACTCATGTAAAGGACGCTTTGGTGCATCTACGCCCAAATTTATACTTCCTGTAACCTTCATCCTATAAGCAGTTAACGGATATCTGTGGTCTCAAAACGGCGCTTATCGTGCTAATTGGGCTCTGGGCAAGTCTCGCCCCTTGGCCACCACTTTTACCAACCAACCAGGCTTTCTTTCAAGGCATTTTCGGCTACCATCTTAATAAAAATTGCTTATCAAAGGAGACCGTTTGTCGCCGAAACCTCAATTCACTTTCTGTGTGAATGCAGTTCATCAGGAGACTCTTCTTGGATATGACACGGCTCCGCGAAGCTTAGGATCTTCGGGCCTTTATCAAGTTGGTTCTTAACGTTCTAAATTAAAGTACTATGACACAATATACCTTTTAGGTAGTGTTCACCGCCTTTGTTAGGTCCTAATTGTATTTTTTAAGAAAAATTTGTTAAAGTTACTCACTTTTACTAGACATTACTACCCACAGTCAGTCCTTATCTTTGCCGCCACTTTAATTTTACAACTCTTTGAATAGTACCATCCATCGCGCTATATGCCATCACCATGGCCAACTTTCGAAATTGGACTCTCGCCTGAAATTAAGATCAAATTTAATGATTTCAACAGCAAAGTGTGACACTAGGTACTCGTTCATTGTACAAAACGCATAACGGTTCTCCCATAGTGACATAGTGACATATCCATTTGCCAACGGTGAACATATTTCAGGGGAGTTTCTGCCACCGATAAGGATTCTGTTTCATGAAATTTAAACCGCAAGAATGGCATGGTCGTCGCATAGCATAATACCAGGTACCCAGGCCACTGTATGGCGATCATAAGAACATGAATTTAACGGCTCTCCGGCATAAGTTAAGGGATGTGCAACCGTAACTTTTTGACATTTATAGTAATAGTTGGTTCTGTATTTCGACAGCAATGGATAGGGTGAACGGAGGGTTGGGGGGAATACTGTGGCAAACTGGCAACCATAAAAGCGCAACCGTGTAAATTCACGACTTCCTCCCAGATAATTGTTACAGTACGACTCTTCGCAAATAGGAAGAAAACACAATA
This sequence comes from Microchrysa polita, assembly GCA_949715475.1. NCBI lineage: Eukaryota > Metazoa > Arthropoda > Insecta > Diptera > Stratiomyidae > Microchrysa > Microchrysa polita. The sequence goes on along the minus strand of OX454419.1, from coordinate 23,903,045 downwards.
TAAGTCACGGAGAGACAATTTTATTGTTCAAGCGCATACATTCCTGTGAGGTCCTTTATGCTTACGAAGTACCATGCTTATTATGAATGAACGAAAATAATGGCAGAGCAGGTCACCCCCACCGCATACATATCCAGTGAAAACGTCCTTGTGTTCTGCTTTTGATACAGTAACGTAGCAACCACATCCGCCTCCCCTCCACCTCCAACCCATAGATCCACATCAAAACATCAACCGTCGAGTACTTGTTTCGCCATTTATGTTGGCATTAATTTGAATCCTTGTCATGTCGTTTTACCAACTGAGGAAATAGCGGCGCAGCGCCCCAAATGTGCTGTGTGTTATATCATGTATGTCGCCGATAATACGGAATTGCGAAGCCTCTACTCGAATTTATACGTTCATTTTTTCAGGGAAAGAGATGATCCCCATTTTTTCGGCTGAAATTGGATTGAGATTACACGTGAATCAGGCGGACGTGAAATTGTGTGCGAAATACACATATTTAGGGACGTCGTCCGTATAAGAGCTGAAAACTCGAAGACTTGCTAAAAAGGAATAAAATTCCGTATCTCTACCTGCGGCGGCATACATGTTGCTATGTATGATTACGCGCGAGTATGTTGTAATAATGTGATGATGGTTTTTATGAACACCCACTAGTCACTACACAGACTACACACATTTATGAATGTTTGATGGAGATGACATTTTCATGGAATTTCGACAAACGCAAAGCGTACAGTGCCCCGCATCCGATGGAATATCATGTGAAAGGTCGAGAACAGGATGAGCCTTTGATTTGGTTTTTAAAAATTTACAATATCATTATGATGTCTGATGTAAGCTTGAATGGATTTTTTCAATGTGTGTGATAATATCCGATGACGTAGATGGAATTTTTATTTATAAAAACATTACTTGGAAAAATGCGTAAAAGGATTTTTTGCTACGCACTCTTCCCATGTTAAATTACCTTAATAAACATAAAAAAGGATGTGTGCTTTAAATTATGTAATTCACAGTTCTTGCGACTAAATAAGAATATCTTGCAATTCTACAATGGTTGAAAAGTAATTTCCAAGTGCACTTGCATGCATGCGAACTCATCCTCTTTTTCCTACAACATATCCCACCGGGTTAATTACAGCAATGAACGCCGCGGATAAAACTTTCCACGGATACAGGGAACGCAGAACGCGGGGTTGGTAATTGAAGTGAATTCGCCTAATAACATACTTGACAGTATGATAGATTGTCGGCGTCTTTAGATTGCTTTTTACTTCATGTCACTAATTAGTACGGATTACGGTATGTTTGTAAGTACTTATTGCGTAATTATATTATGATGATGGATTTGAAATGAGATAGAATGAAAAGGGTACCAATGGTTACCTGTATACGTGCGTAGCAATCTTTTTCTCGTTATATCCAATTTATAACAAATCGATTAAATGATCTAGAGAGACAAACGGAAATCGCGAAAATCGAAAATGTCTAATTAAAAAAAATTAATGTCATTGATATGGAACTGAGAAGGATAACGACAATAAAACTACATAGATTGTAGACGGGCGTGAACCCGAAGGGCTTCGCAGCACTGAAGCCCATGGCCCTATTGTGCTATCGCCCTAGTCGCAGAACGCAGATGGGCAGGACTATGCCGGACGATCAAGATTGATCGTGCTGAGAAACGAGTTGAGGTCGCTAATAGACGTCGAAGCTTCGTCCGTATCTGGAAAGGCCACTCCGAGGTGTGACCAGCGACGCGGGGCCAGTGCATCGCACTCGCATAAGACGTGGAGAGGTTTCGTCATCTTCTTCACAGAATCGACAGCTCGCATCTTGCACAATTCTTATTGTGCGTTAATGTGATCTCAGACAGGAGTGACCTGTGAGAATGCCACAGATGTTACGTACTTTAACCCGGGAACACTAACCTTAATTTTAGGCGCTTGTTACTAACCATGAGTCATTTTGAGATTTTCGTTACATAAAATGGGAGAGTGTGAATAAAAATCATAGACAGCAAAGGAAAACAATTAAGAATAATTTAATTCATAGAAAATTCTTTATTAACCAGAAATAAAAATAAGAAATCATTGGCTTTCACAGCCATAAAAAAGAGCTCTGTGATTTTAACAGCCTCAACAAATGATCATAATGCTATACATTTACGATTCCGATTGATTGCACTGGAAACATAATTTTTTTGTATGTTCACCGCATACAGGAACACTGCATTTAGCACCAAATGTGTTTGTCTTCCTTCTAAAGGGCCCCATAGACTCAGCGATTTATCGGCCGATAAAAGCTCATTTATGTGGAGAAAGCCCATTTTCTGTGGAAAAAGCTCATTTTCTCTTGCGAGTTCGGTAGTGGAACCTAAAACATGTGCTTTCTCCACAGAAATGAGCTTTGATTGGCCGATAAATCGCTGAGTCTATGGGGCCCTTTATTTTGTAATTGCAGAATCGACAGTAAGCCAATCTGACTCACTGGCTTGCAGGAAAACACTTATATCTACGCGCCACTAAAACGAAATCGACCACTCACAATGAAATTCGGTACAAAACTAGTTTCTCGAGGAATACATAAATAACGCAACGCGGTGTGCGTACGGCCCTTTCAAGGGCAAGTGAAAAACTTTTATATGTGAGTCAAAATGACTCACATTAGTGTTTCCGGGTTAACTCTGCTTAACTGCAGCAGTTCAGCCGTTCTTCTGTGGGAATACCCTGCTATAAACATTTTCGATTGTCTGAGCCCAGGTATCCCAGTGCTCAGTTGCCTTGAGTCGTTCCTGGTCTCTGAATGCTCTCTTTACTAAACATGAAAAGATGCTGCAGAACTGTTCAGGTCCGCAGAAAGGGGATGATGCAGCTGTGCGTGCTAGCTCATCAGCCTGTTCGTTCCCTGCGATGCCCATGTGACACGGAACGCCCTTAGGCAGCATTGAACAAGTCTTGACGTGACGGTGTGTGCTTAGTAAGTGATTTAATAGTCGTCTGGCTGTCTGAGAAGATGGCTATACGTTTATTTACGTAGTTCTCTCGTAGGCAGAGATCAGCGCAGGTTTCTATTGCGTGCATTTCTGCCGAAAAACAGTGGTGTGGAGGCCCATAGCTATAGATATCCTATGTGCTGGATCAACCACACCCGCTCCTGAGCCTTCAATTGTCTTGGAGCCGTCAGTAAACCATTTTATGGTCTGTGGATTAGCGAAATTAGGGTGCCACTCCTCCCTGCTCCATGTTACGGCCCGGAAGCAGCAGCCGAATGAGAGCTCCTTTGCAAGGTGATCGGAGGGCATATTCGCGATAGTATTGTTTTTAAGGCATAGTGAGCTCCAGACTGGCATCATTAGCAATGAGTCGTATCATTGCTAGTTTTGCCTGGGTCTCGAGGTGGATTTCAATTGGATCTTGTGGATCTAGTAGAACTTATAGAGCACTGCTAGGGCAAGATGGGAGAGCACCGGTGGTAATGAGACATGCCTGTCTCTGTACCTTACTTAGAGCGGACTCGTAGTCAGGGCTCTCTTCCACCAGATCACAGCAACATAGTTTAAAGTTGGTCAAACTATTGCATTGTATATCCGTTATGATAATGGATGGTTTCAAACCCCAGGTTTTCCCTATGTATTTTTTGCATATTCAAATGGCTCTGGTGGCGTTTTCCGCTACCGCCTCGGCATGCTTATTCCAGTAGAGTTTGCTATCAAGGATAACTCCAAGATATTTGACTTGACTCCCAATTGGTGGGTGTTGTACATAATTGGGCTTCTGAGCTCAGCCGGATTTCTGTTTCTGGAGAAGGGTATGATGATCGCTTTGGATCGCGTTTCCATCACAACATTCTTGTACTATAGTGCTGGTTCGAGTAAATCTGGTAGAATTTCCTCAAACAAACCCTTAACCCTTTAACGACTATAGGCAAATATATTTGCCCGGAGGTTTTTGACATTTAAAATTGTTCACGTTAAAAATATAACAAAATACTCGGAAAGAAATTCATAAATAAGAGTTGGGCCAACAACATTATTATGGGTATAATTTCCTATCTGGGCTGCTTTGCCCCCTAGGGGCTCTCAAAGTTAAGTAAAAAGTAGTCACCGTTCAAGGGACTGTAATGTAACGGTAAAATCGAAAAAATGGATGAGCCTCAAATAGTGCATTTGGTCTATCCCTTCTCTTTGTAAAATTGCAACGTTCCAGGTTTTTCGAAGTTCAGTGAACTCGTACAGGCCTAAAATAAGTTGGGCAAATATATTTGCCTATGGTCTGAAACGGAACAAGACGCACTATGTCTTTTTTTATTACATTTGCAACATTTAGAGTTAGAGTCGCGAAAATGAATAGAGTAAGAAGGTCTTCGCACTTGCACTTAATTGTGGTGAATTTATCAAATTTGTAATGGGGTAAATTAAAAATTTTATGAATCTGAAAGGTCAAATAATCTGCGGTATAGCGTTAATAAATGTAAAAACCTTCTACCTCACGACAACTGTTTTTTTTTTCTGCAACCAAACGAAATATGTATATAGACTACTGCTTTATGAATCTAGAGATTATGGAAAAAAAAACGTTGTCAAATTATATTACTATATTTGGTCTTTTCTGGAAATAATATTTGACAAATCAAGGCTAAGGCTAAAAATTGATAGAAAAAGCTGCTGTATCTCCAAAACGCCTAATCTACTCCTAATATAGACAGTTTCAAAAAGAAGCCCAGCTTTATTTACACCCCCAAAGCAATTCGGCCCCTCTATGTGTCTGAAACTGGCTACACAACTTTCACGTCTACACTGAAAAAAAAAACATTAATAACCTCGATGAGTTTGTTGTCTTACATTAATGCCCATCGACAGCAAAGAAAAGGGTGGAAATTTATGTTGACAGTTTTTTGTAAGGGTCAATCAATTTTCCATTCTCTAGCAACATTCTAATATGGCAGGTGGACAATTTCCGGCAGATAATGAAGCGAGGGTACATCGGTTTCTATGCAGTGGGGAGGCCATAAACAGTTTTGAGCCCTTTATCGCCTGGGCCAGATGGCATTATTCCTGCGGACCTGCAACAATGCGCAGAGATCACTTATCCGTGGATAGAGCGCATACTTACAGCGTGCCTAAAGTTGGTACATATTCCACACAGCTGGAGAGAGGTGAGAGATACATTTATTCCTAAAACAGGTAGAAGCTCGCATGCGAGTCCAAAGGACCTCCTGCCCATTAGCCTTTCATCGACTATGCTAAAATTATTAAAACGACTAATTGATGTTCACATACGAACGATCGTCCCTGCTAATCTGCTATCCATGTCACTACATGCATATTGGAAAGGGAGATCGCTTGATACAGCTCTACATTCGCTGGTCAGTTATATTGAAACATCTCTTCATAATAAGGAATATACTATAATGGCGTTCATTGACATTGAGGGAGCCTTCAACAACATTAAACCCAGAGCAATGACAGATGCTCTCATGAGCCTACAGGTCGAAGGTTCAATTTGTACCCTTGTTAATAGGCTACTTACTTCTAGGCGTATTCATAGTAGGTTGGGTTCGTCTTCTGCTAGTAGATATGTTTGCAGGGGCACTCCACAGGGAGGTATTCTGTCTCCTCTACTTTGGAACGTAGCGATTAATCAATAATATGGAAAAACAGAGTTAGTCCTGTTCACAAGAAGGCGTGTGATCCCCACTTTTAACCTCCCTAAGCTAGGAGGCATTCAACTTGGTTTCTCCGACAAGGCCGAATTTCTTGGCCTTATCTTGGACAAGAAACTAAGATGGAAACCTAACATCGAGGAAAGGGTGAACAAACCTACTGTGGCACTGTATTCGTGCAGGAAAGCCATCGGGAAAACCTGGGGCCTTCAACCAAAAGTTGTATATTGGATGTATACAGCTATTGTGCGGCCTATTCTGCTTTATGGCGTTAGTGTGTTATGGACCGCACTTAGCACAACTGCCTATCATAATTCACTTGTTAAAGTGCAAAGGTTGGCTTCTCGTCTGATTACAGGAGCTCTTCGTACAACACCTTCATTCGGACTAGACATGATTTTGGGACTGCTGCCATTGGACATATACGCCCAACAGTGAGCAGCTTACACGGCCTTACGCCTTCGTGAAACCGGTCTGTGGCGAGCGCTGGATTATGGTCACTCAACGATACTTCGTAATTTTAGCCTGCCACTGGCTACTGATTACACTGTTCCCAAATACTTTTTTGGTAGGAACTATTCTACCTTAATCCCGCCTAGGGAAAGCTGGAGCAACGAAACGACCCAGTCCATCAGGTCGTTTTCCATCTACACTGATGGTTCCAAGACGGACGCTGGAGTCGGCATTGGAATTTACTCGGAGGAACTCGACATCAGCTTGTCTTTTTGCCTCCCTAATTTTTGAAGCGTCCTCCAAGCAAATCACTGCAATCTCGGAAGCGCTTTTATGGCTAGGTAGGCACGTTGTCACTGTTAAGGATGTCACTATATACACTGATAGTCAAGCTGCAATGCGATCACTTGAATCAGCATTTACAACATCTAAAACTATTTCTTCAACATTACACTATGCTGGATACCGGGGCATAATGGCTTTGCAGGTAATTGTGTTATGATGGAATGGGATTTACTCGGATAGAGAAAAACACGTCCATCTCCGTAGTCAGGTTTTATTGAACAGGAAGATATGACAATTAAGATATGACACTTGTAAATCAAGTACGTTAAGTTGTTCATACTGTAGAGTGCGTTCGAAAGAAAAGAATGTATTTTTAACACCCCCACTTATTAAAATATTAAAGTTCACAAATTCAAAATATACATAGTAATTCAATATTATCAATTCAAACATGTATGTAAGCTACTTTAATTTTTAATATAAGCTAATTTTTCTTGAGCAAAACAAATGTTTATGAGTAGGAACCGCTTTTGTTAAATTATCGGCTGCATTGTTTTCCGTAGGAACGTGAATAACTTTCACTATCCCACTCATAATTCGATCACGGATATGATGGTGCCTGACATCTATATGCTTCGATCTCGCTCGGTAGTTGTCCGTATTCGCCAAATTAATCACGCTGAGATTATCACAAAACATGGTTGTCGGTTGAGATTGCAGCGCCTTGTCAAATTCTTGTCCAAACTGTTTAAGCCAAGCCGCCTCTTGTACAGCTGAAGAAAGCGCCATATATTCAGCCTCAGTGCTTGACAATGCAACGGTTGGCTGACGTCTGCTTCCCCATGATATCGCACCTCCGCTGAGAGTAAAAACATATCCTGTACAAGACCGCCGTTCATCTAGATCAGAAGCCCAATCTGCGTCTGAAAAACCTTTGAGAGTATCATTGCAATTATAGTGAAGTTTATAATGAATTGTTCCTTTTAGGTAACGAAAGATACGTTTTACCGCATGCCAATGTACTTCACTGAAATTGTTGTTGTATCGACTTACTTCATGAACCGAATAAGCTATATCTGGCCTCGTAGCTTGGGCTAGATATAACAGCGACCCAACGGCTTCCTGGTAGGGTATACTCTTCGCATCCGAAATTACATCGCCACAAAGTTTCTTCGAAAGCTTCTGGTTATAATCAGAAGGAGTTGAAACCGGCTTAGAATCCTTCATACTGAACTTGGATAAAAGTTCTTCGATATACTTCGATTGATCCAAAGAAACACCAGTAGAGTCATATGCAATGTTTATACCAAGACAATTCTTTGCAGTTCCCATGTCCTTCATTTTGAAAGATTTACACAACGCGGATTTTAAGCTGTCACGCACTTTAGAGTCTTTCCAAAAAATCAGAAAATCGTCCACATATATAGCGATTATTAGAGTCACGTCGTTATTAAAGTACACACAGGGGTCAACACGAGATTTTTGTAATCCAAAAGATTTAAGGGTTTCGTTTAATTTCTTATTCCATTGGCGGCCACTTTGTTTTAAGCCGTATATGGACTTGTTCAATTTGCAAACTCGGCCCGATTTGTCATCGCATCCTTCAGGTTGTTCCATATAGATATCCTCTTCAAGATCACCTTGCAGGAAAGCTGTTACAGCATCCATTTGGTCGATTTTCATACTCCTTTGAACAGAAAATGCCACAAGAAATCGAATTGATGTATAGCGTACAACGGGGGCGAAGGTTTCCGTGTAGTCGATGCCATAAGTCTGTGAACAGCCCTTAGCCACAATGCGGGCTTTGTATCGAATCTTCTCATCATCAAGATGCTTCTGCTTAAATATCCATTTACATTTAATGACCTTTTTGCCAGCTGGAGGATGAACCAAATTCCAAGTCCCATTAGCATTGAGAGATTCCAGCTCGGATTTCACAGCATCTTTCCATTTTTCAGCATCATATCTGGACATCGCCTCTGCATACGTGACTGGTTCGGAGTTAGATGAGTTAACGGCCATCGAGCATAATGGTGGGGATTTGTGCCGCGTTCTAAGGACCCGATCATTAATTTTTAACTCGTCGATTACTATGTCTTCGTCTGGAACATATGTGTTGTCTGCATCATCATCGCGCGAAGATAAAGTTTCATTTAATTCTGACTGATTACAGTCTTCCTCATCGATGGAGTTAACTTCATCTGATGCGACCCCCACTGAATCAGTTTCATCGTTAGGAATAAATTTGGTGTGACTCACCTGTTTATTACTTTCCATAAAGTGCACATCTCTGCTAAGCGTAAGCTTCTTAGTGATTGGATCAATACAGCGAACTCCCTTTGTTGTTTCTGAATATCCAGCGAAAATCAGTTTTCTTGATTTAGGATCAAACTTTCTACGATGCTGCTTCGGAATATGTACCATAATTTCAGATCCAAAGATTTTTAGATGCCTTAAGTTACATTTAGCGCCTGTCCAAATTTCTTGTGGTGTTTGATTTTTAAGTACAGTATTCACTGAACGATTAATTAAATACACCGCATGATGGACTGCCTCTGCCCAATATGACTTATCGAGATTTGCATCGGTTAACAAACATCGAGCCCGCTCTACGATTGTACGGTTGTATCTTTCGGCGACGCCATTTTGTTGAGGAGTGTAAATATTCGTTTTTTGATGTACTATACCACAACTTTTGCCAAAATTTTCGAACTCTCTGCCACAGAATTCCAACCCATTGTCCGTACGTAAAACCTTTATCTTGCGACCTGTTTGCGTTTCGACCATTTTATAAAATTCCTTAAAAGTTTTCAAGACATCTGACTTCGCACTCAAAAAATAGACGAACACTTTCCGCGAATTATCATCAATAAAGGTTAAGAAGTAGCGAGCACCTCCGATTGATTTGTTTTCCATGGGCCCGCATAAGTCGGAATGGATGAGGTCTAACCTATTTTCCGCGCGATTCAAGCTAACTTTAAAGGGCGATCTTCGTTGCTTCCCTTTCAGGCAAACTTCGCAATTTTTAAGTAAATCCGCATCACCAGTAAACTCGATTCCTTCGACGGCATGGTTCTTCATTTTGCACATATCCACATAGTTCATATGACCTAAACGTCTGTGCCAAGTCAATATGTCTTCCGAAATCGAATTTGCAGCTAAACACGACACTGTAGCATTTTGGATTTTATAAACCCCGTTTTCGCACGTCGCAGCTAATAATAAATCACCTGCTTGATTATAAACAGCGCAAGTTTTATTGTTGAATTTCACCGCGTTTCCCATCGACGTTATCTTTGCAACTGATAACAAGTTCATTTTTAGGCCCGGTACATAGAGAACATCATTTACCTGAATTTCAGTTTTCTCTGATTTTAATAAAAATTTACCTGAACCAACAACAGATAATTTTTCGTTATTGGCAGTAACTATTTCACCTATCGGCGTACTTTCGATATTAGACAAAATTGATTTGTTGGGACTCATATGATGTGAGGCACCACTATCGATATACCAATAATTGTGGTTAGTCTCGAAAGCCTGCGACGAGTACACTGCACTGAATGCATTTTTCACCGCCTTTTGATTAGTGTTACGCGACGACGAACGATCACTATTATTTTTAAGGAAACAATTTGCAGATTTATGTCCTCTCTTGCCGCAATTGTAGCACTTCAGTAGAGTTTTCTTTTTGGGATTTGATTTTACAAAGAAAGCACTTTCACCGCCTTTTTGATAGTCCATATCGAGTAACTTCGCCCGTATTGTTTCCCCGGTAATTTCGATGCTGCTGCTTTCTATCCCCATAATGAAGGGCTTAAACTCGTCCCCCAAGCCTGCGAGAAGTATTGCGCCTAGCCATTGGCTACTTATTGGGAACCCGATCCCTATTAATTTGTTCGCGGTTGACGAAATTTGGTTAATGTACTCTGACATAGTATCGCAATTTTCGAGACGAATGGTAATCAGCTTGCGTAGTAAACTGATACGCCGCGATAAACCACGATCATCATACAGCTCCTTCAGAGCAGCCCACATTTCCACGGCAGAAGATTTGTTTTCGATGTGGACATAAATCGATTCCGAAACCGACAGGGCAATTCGCGCCTTTGCTTTCCGGAGCTTAGAATCGTCCTTTTCCGTCACTGGATCCGTGATACAGCCTTCAAGACCATTAAATGCCATCACATTTTTCATAGCATACTGCCATGTGTGATAATTCTCGGCCCCTTTTAACTTTTCGATCTGCTCACTAATTTGCGCCATTGTTTAATACTTGCGACACACGCGGTATTTTCAAAATCCAATTAAACTCCGTATTTTCGCGACACACGCTAAAGATTATACTGGTAGTTAATGAAGATAAACGTATCGAATTAATTCGCGCATTTCTGGGCCCATAACCTGTTATGATGGAATGGGATTTACTCGGATAGAGAAAAACACGTCCATCTCCGTAGTCAGGTTTTATTGAACAGGAAGATATGACAATTAAGATATGACACTTGTAAATCAAGTACGTTAAGTTGTTCATACTGTAGAGTGCGTTCGAAAGAAAAGAATGTATTTTTAACAAATTGCTGCGCAGACGATTTGGCTCGGAATGCGGTAGCAAGTATTGTTGAAGGCGACCACGAGAAGATTAAAACACCTATTGCCGTCTGTGCATCGATAATTGAAGCCGCTTCTGAACGTAGGACCAACGCGAGATGGGCCTGCGGATATACTTGTGCTACGACGAGGATGATCTGGCCTATACTAGATATATCCCGTTCCGCCATATTACTGTCGCTAGACAGGAAATATATACGCAACATAGTGGGTGTTATTACGGGGCACTGCCCTATTGGGGAACACGCCAGGAAACTCCGAATTCCTTACAACGACTTCTGCAGAAGTTTTGATAATGAAGAGGAGGAAGAGAGTGTGCATCACTTTCTTTGTGAATGTCCGGCCTTATCCCAGAGAAGGAGGCGTGCACTGGGTTCGAGGTATTTTTACGATACAGATGATCTTCGAGATGTGAGCCCTACTTTGCTTAACAAATACATTGTTAGCACTGGCTGGTTTTAAACGGAACGTAGGAACTACGGTGGTATCACAATGGACCAATTTTTGGTCTAAGTGCGCATGGCGCTAGTCAGGCGGCCCCTTTACCCAACCTAACCTATACAGTGGGGAGCATATCTGCATATGTGGGCATTCGGCGGCTCAGTGGAAGAGAAGTCACTCTATCTCTTAGTTTCCGAAGCGTGGGTTCGAGTCACACTGTGACCATGGATGTTTGTGTCGTCCCCCTTTCGATCCTTTGCCCTAATTATCCTAATTTCCCTTTCACCAAGACATTGCATGAATTAAAGGGTTATCCCGTAAAGCCTTGACATCGACATAAAGAAAAATCTAGCCCGGAAAAGCACGGCGTCGCACTGTATGTGTACGCGGCCTTAAAGTGTCAGTCACGGACGAGACGACATACTTTTCCTGTCCTACCCTAACTCGGGCGATAGCATGGTTTGTGGCTTGAGTGCTACGATTCCCCATGCGTGTTCACGCTGTTTCACAATATTTCAATCTATCTCAAACATATCGAATTACATATTCATAATCTTTCATTCCTAAAAAATGAACACCAGTGAAAATTCGTCAAGAATATTCTGTATGAAATTAAGAAATGAACATGGCTTAATGTTTGAGAGCCAAAACAGTGAGAAAGCGATGCCACTTCGTAGCCCCATTCTACCAAAAGTTGGTGTGAATCCGGATAAATGAGCCAAACTTTCCTCTTGTAGATGCAAAGAAGCACATCCAGAGCTTATAGCTTGTCTCTTTGCTGTGCCTATCGCGTTAGATAATTGTTTCCATTGAAAACGCTTTAAAATCGCCTTAGGAATCAGATAGTATAGCCTAGAGAGCCTCCAGCACCACTCGTATGGTGCAATATTTTTTCAATAAAAAAAAGTAGGGATAAACGACCATAAACATACTCGTTCAAAAAGCACATATACCATTTTATTACATTCCATACTAACTAAAGTCATAAAATCCATCTAATGTACGACGAAAGAAAAAAAACGAACAAACGAGATTTCATTTCGCTCAAATACACTTCATCTACGACGGCGATAGCTTTTGGTTTTTTTTTGCCTTGATGTCGTCCATTTGAACATTTTAGGATTTATGTATTTGCCCTTCTCCAAGTATATGGTGGCAATCATTAAATTCACTATACCGTCAAGTGAAATCCCGGAAACATTCTCTTCGAGAATACATATTTCGAAATGGATGTGTGCTGATGCATAGATATCCTGCAGGCCGACTGCCTTGCTATACTCTCACTCAAATCAAAGATATGGGCTCTTATTCACTCTGGCACTCTGCACTATCCATCCATATATGGTACATATTTGAGGACCTTCTGTGATTAGAGCCCGATGTCGACAAGAGAAAAAAACATTTTATTTCTTTAGTTTTCTTTTTTCTCTCTGACATTTCCGGAAACGTTTCTCGTTTTGTGGCCTCATTTAAAGAACATTAAATGTCCTCCCATATGGATATGGATGGATTTCTCGTTTGACGCAGGCGGAAGGAGGTTGTGACTATGGTGGAGAGTGTTTGGTATAATATGACTTGGACATGCAATGGATCCAGTGGTACTTCTTGGTTAAGCTTTCTGGGACAAAATGATGCTGAAATACATATTAGTAGGAAGCATGAGTACATTGATATGGTTTTGGTAAAGTGCTGAAGATCATTAAAAACGATTTATATTGTCTGTATATGGTGATATGACATAATAGTGCAGTCATATTAGCATTTCAAATAGAAAAAACTAGAGTAAAGCGAATTCTTTTGGGTTTTGAATAAGTGGGCTCCCAGGAATCTAAAACTCATTTTGCTAAAAAAAAATTTGGATCGGAAAGGTCCCAAAAAGGACAAAAAAGGATACTCTTTAATCCTTGACCGGAGGTCAGCATGTGGGGCATCAAATCAAAGGGAACATCGAGTACATTACATATCCCGTATTTTCCGGACTCGGAAAAGTGTGAAATTTAGTGACAACTTGAATTATTCTCGTAGTCATGGCTTTGGAAAGATACACGGAAAACACAATAATTTTCCATTTAATCTCGATTTATTCCGTTGACGGTCCTTGAAACAAGAAACAAACACCGGATATGTAATGTACTCGATGTCGCCTTTGATTTGATGCCCCACATGCTGACCTCCGGTCAAGGATTAAAGAGTATCCTTTTTTGTCCTTTATGGGACCTTTCCGATCAAAATTTTTTTTAGCAAAATGAGTTTTAGATTCCTGGGAGCTCACTGATTCGAAAACCACAAAAAACAGCCTTACTCATTTTTTTCTATTTGGAGGCCTGAAATGGGATATTTTGACTGGACTATAAACGATTACGATGAAGTGGTTGTCCATGCAAGGATCGTTCAAAATCTGAAGCTTACCTATCATTTTTTAAATTTAAGTCAAGTGCCTTAAATTTTTAAACGAACGATTCAATTGCATTCAACACGCTCTCCGAATGGTCCAAGCTTGTACGTATTCGATGCTGACGTGGATGGCGATTCGAGTTTTGTTTCTGAGTTCCAGTTGTGGATGCTTCAATGCCAATACTAGAATGCTGAATGCTACTGACTCGTTGTATCGCTCACCCTGCCTCAGTCTGCTGAGTGGGGATGCCGCATGCTGTTGATCGTTGCGCTTGTGTTGTAGGCTGCGTATGCGTGCCAGAGGGACGATGCTACCGTGTACGTTGCATTGCTGTTGTACTAGGTCGCTTGTCAGCTTGATAACTTTATTATACCCTGTTTGCAGTGGCGTAGATAAGGGGGGGGGGGTCAAGGGGATATTACTGTAGATACGTAAAACAAAGCAAAAGTGAACTTTTAGCTGGAATTATTCACCGATGTAGTGTTCATAAAAACGTGAAACCATTTTCAGAATTGCAGTAGAAAATTCATCACTTATTCAAATTTCAATTGTAAAATTGAAGCGTATCGATAGAATAGAAACCCTTCAGCACAGGGCTTTACGTTCATTCACTTTTTCACATTGGATCTGGGGTTTCGAACAGGCAAGCATTGCTGATGGAATCTACAAGTACTGCTAGAAAAATTATATGTAAGCACTGATTGAAAATTTGTTGCGGGAAAATCTTAATATTCGGTTCAAAATTTTAAAAATAATCTGGAACACGGAGTGCTTTTCCACAGAAACGCAATTTCCAATGGGGAAATTTACAGTAGATAAGATTATAAAGATTTATTCAAGAGAATGGAAAGCTAATGCGAATGAAGTGAAAACGCTTCAAAACTGCTTCCAATTTTTGAGCATCCTTTATTGTTTGAGTTTATCAACATTCTTTCTTCTTTTTTTAGTTAATATTTGACGAAAGGTTTTATCGTATATAGCAGGGCAAAGCAAGTCTTGATTTGCTCTTGTTATTCGGAATCTTATTGAATTTAATAAAGAACTCTCAAAGCTATATCCCGTTTTTTTTTTAGGTAAAGCTTTTATAAATTTTTTTTAGAAATTTCTAAAATTAAGGAGATATAGTGTTATGCAGGCAGTAACTCGAAAACAAACAAACGAAGTTCCGCGGTACCCTAGGGTTCCGTGAAGATATCTCAGGGGTTTCGCGAAGATATAAAAAAATAGGAAAAATGTAGAAAGAGTTTTGACAACAAAAAGCAAACAATCCATATAAAAAAATATTTGTAAGTTTTAAAATTCCGAAGCTTAGTCTGCTACACTGCACCAGAAATCAACACTGTAAAATATTTGACCAGCATCAGAGACTCGACCTTTTTTCTTCTATAACTTTCTACTTTATGGAATGGAAAAGGAAGTAGTACCAGAAAAAAAGTATGTTAAAAGTGTTTCTTTGAGGTTTTTGGGATATAAATTAAGGCGCAGATAAATTGGTGTTAATCGAGACCTTTGTGCGATTTTTTTAACAAATGTTTAACGGTCCAAATTTTAAGTTCTGCTCACAATTTCGGTATCCTTTTCAACCAATTTATA
This sequence comes from Microchrysa polita, assembly GCA_949715475.1. Lineage (NCBI taxonomy): Eukaryota > Metazoa > Arthropoda > Insecta > Diptera > Stratiomyidae > Microchrysa > Microchrysa polita. The sequence goes on along the minus strand of OX454419.1, from coordinate 23,887,594 downwards.
GAAGATGTGTCCTACAAGTTTGAAAACTTTAAAAAGATCTAACCACGAATTTCTAAGTTATCGGAGAATTTCGACTTAAGAATACAGAAGCTGTACTCTATCCACATATACTGGGTATTTCCAACGAGCTCTCGTCTTCAAAATGTTCCTTTTCTGGAGATTTAATTATATAATTGATTTTAATTCCTGTTTTGAGATGTTCCTGGAAGAAAAACGGCGAAGCTAGGTATTCCATTACTCCAAAAAGTATGAAAACCATTGATCTATCCCAATGTAAAGCTCTGATACTCCAATCACAATAGCAAAAATTTGTACGAAAATTGGAATACTGAGGATTGACTCACCGTAGTAAAAAAGCCAAATTAACGATTCAGTGTCACAATTTTTGCGGAGAATTCATAACATTTTGATGGCGTTTTTTTTTATGCCAGAATTGTTCCTTTTTTTGCAAATAAAAAATTTGCTGACAAACACTGCCAATTTGAAGTGTAATAAATGCAAACATTGTTATTCTAAAATACAAAATTTGATAAACGTACAAGCAATCTTGCCAAATGATCCCCTCCCTCTCAAAAAAGGTATCTACGCCACTGCCTGTTTGTGTATCATCCTGTGATTGTGTTTAATTGCGGCTTAAAATACAAATTCTCGACAGTAAGTCCATTCATCCCCATTATTCAAATATTGAATTTCGACAATGAAAGTTGTTAGTCCATATCCTAGCAAACTATACTTTATGTATATTTAAATGTTTTTATGTTTGCATATTTTACAGTGACAACAATCATTTAAACGTCAAACACACACAAACCGCATTTCGGCCAAACATAGTACCATTCGAATGAAACAATATCAATTCTCCTCCATCAAAGTGGCATTCTCATCGAAAACAAACAAACACAAAAATTGCTGTCGACGTCGTCAACATTCACAATAATTGTCGCTGCCACTGTTGCTGAAATGCAGTTGAATGGCACAAGTGGTCCAACAATGGCTGCAGCATCGGAACCGCCGGAGCCGCCGCCAAGAAATCCCGATCGTATAAATGCATCGCTTAATAAGCTGGCTGAATCGGTACGTACAATTCGTGTCCTTCTTGTTCTACTTCCCTTCTCTGTATATCCCATTTCACCCTTTTGTAACATCCAACAACATCAAGAAGCATACATAAATGACGATATCATGTGCTGAGCAGACAATGTCAATATAATAGGACCCAAGTTTGTTCCCGCTATGTAGTTAGGAACCGTTTCCTGAATATATGCTTCCTTCCACGTCCTATTCATGATCCATTATATCCTTTGATTTTCGACACACATCCATATGATGGGAATGTTTGAATGGTTGTCGAAAGCGTGGTGTTCCCGCATCATTATTATTGTTTGCTCAAATACAAAGTGCATGTTAAACTAAAGTGTTACTCTTGACTTTTGTCTATTTTCTCTGAATAGAAAATCACGAAATCCTTGGATACGAACGATAGCAGTCGGGCGGTTAATAACAATAAACCGCTGAAACCTTTACTCTCGTTGGATAACAATATCACGGCAACAACTACAACAGGTACGAGTTGAATTTATTTGTATAGTAATTCTTGTAGTTTTGTGTAGTGTTTTGTTATGGTGAATTGTCGAAATTATAGAGATTAAGACTTCTTGATGCGGATTTAGGCTCCGTTTGCCATTATTATTATTGATAATTATGCCAAATTCTCATGTAGATTTTGTTTGTCTGCAGCTTATTTGAATTTGCCTGACTATGGCAAATAAGGATTTCTGTTACACATAGATAAATAAATTCAAGTCGGTAGGAGTATGTATGTATGAAATTGAAAGAATTTTTAAAGGAATGTAGCAACAGTGGTAGACATTTTGAGGACCAATGTGTTTAATTAATAGAATATTGGTAGGCGAACTTGCAATAAGAGTGGTTCTATGGAACGGGCTTTAAGTGCCGATCCTAGAGGCACTTTTGGAGTTATTTAATCTTTTTGCGTCATATTTTTCAAAGCCGTAAACTTTCTTCTGTAATTCGTTAAAAAAAATTGTCGCAAAAAAAGGATGATTGAATCCTCTTGAGGTTTCCATTTTCCGTGACTTGTAATTGTCTTGTCATAGATGATGTTTATCCAGGCCCGTGCGCAGGGGGGGGGGGGCAAATGTTGCCAGAAGTTCTTATTAAATACTATTGTTCTGATAAGGCAAAAATTGTAAAAATGTAAACTGGCGTTGTTAATTTATACCTTGCCAAAAGAATTTTCTCTCGCCGCTAGACACCATCCAATTCCGGACAGTTCAAGCACATTCGTGGTAGAAACTCATAAGTGTTGGTATGCAATCCGAAAAGCGGTATTTTCCCTATACCGAACGTGTTGTAATTCAAAGATAAATGTAACCGCGTGGCATATGTAGATTGTAGTGGGTGAACTATTGTAGGGCATTGCAGGGGATTTGTTGTTGATTGCGACATTTCAAGGCTCTAGCTGCCAAGGTTTAGAGGTTACATCCGTCAAAAGATGAGATTTTAAGATGAAAAAATCAGCCATTGTACTCTATTCCGATTCCTTTATCAACCTCTAGGAAAATGCATACTAATGAAATGACTCAGCATGGGTTTTAGGTAGTTTTTTCCCAAATTTCATTAAAATCCATTTAAAACGGCGTTACAAGCCGTGCTCTGTGGCCATGATTGTTCGGTCACTACTCTGTGATATAGAGATTCATATTCATAGAGAGAGAGTTTCTAAACTCGTCATGACCCGCCGCAAATTTATTATTCAGAAGAAGATGATAAGAAAAATTCTTATTGTAGAATAATAAACTAACAATGCGACTAATAAGTGGTATGGCTGACAGCCGTATCACACTCCGAATTTTGTTGTCTTGGTAACGTTGACGATTACACATGCCACACGGTAGTCGTCAACGCACCATCCTCCACTAGGAGTTAGGGTAAATCAAGGTAGGTAAAAGCCTAGGGGAACGACATGGCATCCCTATCGTAACTATGAAGAAATCCTTATTCTCCTCGTCAAATATTGCCACCAGGTTTAGATAAGATTTATACCTCAGGCTCGTCCTTTGGTATTTGGTTTACAATAATTCGGTGACTCACCCCTCGCTCCGCTCAGATCTCACACTGTCAGTCTCGCATTAAGGTACGTGTTCGTAGAGACGACTCTTGGGATGATCGCTCAGCGATCGTAGTTTTGCATCCAATTCCGAGCCATATTTGCATATTTTTGTAATGGTGTTACTTTCCATGTGTCGACCATAACATGTCTGTATAGAAAATATGCGCGTATAGTGGTCAGAACCGATGGTTTAACTGCGATCGCTGAGCGATCATAACATGAGTCGTCTCTACGAACACGTACCTTTAGAGAATTCGCCAATATTTTTGCGAAGCAGTGCTGTTGCGAAATAGGATAAGACGAAGTGCAAGCGCAGCGAGCAGTGAGCTAATGGAAAGCAATTTGTTGGATTTAGATCTCTGGCTCGTCCATACATTTACTCAAATCCTAGCTCGTCTGTTAACTAAGATCTCGCTGTCTGTCGCCCTTTTCACAATTCGCCAAGAATTTGATACGTAGCGCTGCTTGGAAATAGGATGAAGCGAGCGTAACAAGCGGTGAGTTAATGTCAGGCAATTCGTAAGCTTTATATTTCTGACTCGTCCATACATATACAGGCATATACCTCGACTTAGGACGCTAATTGGTTCCAGGAAAATGCGTCCTAAGTCGAAAACGTTGCAAGTCGAATAACCATTTTGCACGTAGGTAAGAAGACGGTCACAACTCAAAACTCGACATTTTTTTGTTAATGATACAGTTTTATAAGAAAAAGGAGCATTCAAAATAAATATGCATGTAACATCAACATTAACTAATTTGCGTAATATTTTTCATATGTCTTCTTGGGCTCTCTTATTGCGAACTGGCGGGCCAATTTTTGTTGCGACACAGGTAGGCCTGTTCCAAAAACCGGGATCCCGGTACAAAACCGGTGTTCACTTGGTACCGGACCCGATATTCTAAAGTACCGATATCCCGGTTTTTTTGGTACCGAGTTAAAAAACCGACCAACGAGTCGGTTTTTTGGTACCGAGTTAAAAAGAACGATTCACTTCAACCATGAGCCGGTTTTTTTTCAGGTTTTTTGGTACCGGTTTTTTACCCGGTACTCAAAAAAACCGGCTCATGGTTGAAAAAACCGTCGGTACTGAAAAAAACCTGAGTCGGTTTTTAACCCGGTACTCAAAAAAACCGGCTCATGGTTAAAAAAACCGTCGGTACTGAAAAAAAAACCTGAGTCAGGGAAACCGCTTGTGGTACCGGGTATTGAAAAAAACCGGAACCCGGTACTGAAATCTCGGTACCGAACAGGCCTAGACACAGGTATTTAGTCGGAATTCTCTTTTCCTATCTAACAATAACAATTTAATTTAGAAAACAATGGTATAGAAAACTTCGTATTAGTTCTTAAGGTGATCGTTCTTTATCTCAAGAAAAAATTCTCATTCTCACATCCACACTATGGCTTAAAATATGGAGTGGGTTTGTTTTTGCTGTCCCGTGTAGGTTTGGGTAACGAAACTTCAAAAAAATTACAGCTGCGTCAGCTGGCAATTTTTTTATTTATTTCAAATATAAACTGATCGAAATCCATTAAACAATAATGGAGTTCGTTACCCAAAACTACACGGGATGACTAAAAAAACGTAATTATGGACGCAAAATTGTGCAATTAGCCGTATAGTTCGAGCTCAAGGTAAAAGTAAACACCATTGTAAAAGATTAAGCCCCAGCTAGTGAAAAGAAATTCAGGCAGCATAAAGTCACTTATCAATCTCGAAAATATAAGAGTTCCAAATAAAAATGCTGTATGGCAAGGCCCGACGTCGGGCTATCGTGCCACATTGGGTGAGGTTATAAAACACAACGTTGCGCAACGTTTCGCGCAACGTTTCAAATCAACCGGCCGTTACGGATCAGAAACTTCTCCCTACAAACAGATCCCCTAAGCGCCCCCTTGCGATGCATAGCTTGATTGATTGACAGAAATTTACAATCTGCCGTCGAACCGTGCATTTCCGCCATCATTTATTTATTAAACTATTTATAATCAAAATAAAATGTATCTGCATCTCGTTTAAAACTGGAAATTTTAATTTTCGAGCAAAACCTATCAGCTGTGATGTGTCAATTGTCACATTTGTCACTTTCCGAGAGATGGCGATGGTAACACCAAGTCTGATCCGGATCTATGCGTTTACAGAACACAATAGGAAACGTTTCGGAAAACGCGACACGTTACGCGAACGTTGTGTTTTATAACCTCACCCATTGATGATGGCAAATGGAGGTCGATTCCAAAGACGACTCTATTGCAAAAGGTCAGTACAAACGTTCAGTTAAATCTAAAGGTGATACGGATGAGCAAAATACAACTTCATACTACAATTCGACAGATACTTAATTTTTTAAGAAATTATTCAAATTTCTATAAATATTGTAGACAATTTGCAGAGGGTATTAGATTTCTAGATTTCTTACATTAAAAAAACTGTTCCTCATTCTTTCCATAAGTTGGGCAATTCTGTGTACAAATTATATTTTTTTATAAATATAATTCAAGAGAGTCTAATGAGTAAAAAAGGTTATTTTAGAGTTACTACACAACAGCTAGACTTTTAGCAAGTAGTGCAAACGCTAAAAAGGTTTCTATATTTCATCGCTACCAAACCAATTTTAAGCCGTACACTGCCAAGTCGTACCACCACGGTTTTTACGAATTGTTAAAACTCTTTATTGTGCGCGTGTTCCTTGGTACAAATAAAAGATTTTTCTGAGTTCTTCTATTTTCAGTATCAATTAAGTTTTAGGTCACATCCGAAAGGCTCAGCACCTTATATAGGGTGGCACACGAAAGATTTGCGTTTTAAAATCGCTATAAAAAACAACGAGTATATATTTTTCAATTTTTTTTATTTTATTGGATAGCCTTAACATTGCGGTTTATGTATGAAACACCACTTCGTTCATATGGCTGCCTCGGCTGGCTTTACAGTAGCCCATTCGGTCGACCCAATTTTTAAGCACATTTTCGATGGTATGGCCCTCAATGGCCCTGATGGCGACTTCAATCTCGTGCTTTAGGTCGTCAATCGTCTCTGGGTGGTTGGCGTAACACTTATCCTTGACGGCACCCCACAAAAAATAGTCCAACGGGGTCAAATCGCAGCTGCGAGGCGGCCAGTTGACATCGCCGTTTCGGTTGATTATGCGATTTTCGAACGTACCGCGCAAAAGATCGATTGTGACGTTGGCTGTGTGGCACGTAGCGCCGTCCTGCTGGAACCATATGTCGTCTATGTCTTCCTCTTCCATTCGTGGAAAGAAAAAGTCTTCCAACATGCCGCGATAGCGGACACCATTAACGGTTACGCCGGATTTTCTGAACCCCAAATGCGACAGTTTTGCTTAAACTTAACCATTTCGTAAACCGCAAACCTTCTACTAAATATCTGACACATTGACAATGACATTCGAAATATCAAAGTCAAAATTATCGATAGTTCAAAAAGCAAACGTTAGATGGACCACCCTATACATGCTTATTTTGCCTAATTAATATTTGTTGGTTGTTGTTGGGATATTGCTTACTTTAGACTGTAATCACACTGTCCAGGGTTTACCAAACCCGCGCGGTACAAAAGGTCAAAGTTGTGGACAACACACTCTTGGAAGAGACAGAGACGATGGGGGAAATTCAACAAATAAATAACGTTTGTTGAATTCCCCAATCGCCTCTGTCTCTGCCAGGCGTATGTTGTCTACAACGTTAATCTTTTGGACAGTGTGGGGCATTATATTTATGCTCCATTTTCCGGCATACGGTGGCCTGCGTTTCAAAAGTGTTTCATGATTGATCAGGAAATGTTTGCTGCCGCCGCAGAATTTTTTGAAATACTTATGCTGGCCTAATCCTTTACTAGCGTTGAAACTTACTTCTTTAAAAGGTCCTTAACGAAACAGCTACCTTTACCAAAACAAATTCCATCTTCAAATATCAGCTCAACAAATAAATTAGAAGCTTTACGCACCAGGAAGGAAACAGAAAAGAAAATTCTGTCTTAAACTTGCACGTGTGTTTTTATGCGTCTTTTTTCAAATCGCGTTGTAAGTCGAAACAAAAATTGTTGTAAATCGAGTCGTGGTGTATAAATTTTTCACGCGTTGAAAGTCGAAATGTCCTAAGTCGAAGCGTCCTAAGTCGAGGGATACCTGTACTCAGACCCTGCACCTCGCCCTTTACTCCGCTCAGACCTCGCTTTATCTGTCTCGCTATTTAGTATTCGCGACGTAGTGCTGTTGCGGAACAAGGTAAGTCCAGCGAGCGGTAAGCCAATGGATGACAATTCGTAAAATTTAGACCTCTGGCTCGTCCTTAAGTTTACCTAAATCCTGTGCCTTTCCCTTCGCTTCATCCAGACCTCGCCATGCCTTTTGCGCTTTTCAGAATTCGCCTAAATTTGCGACGCAGTGATGGTGCTAAGAATGATAAGGCGAGGTGCAAGCGCAGCGATCGGTAAGCCAATGGACGCCATTTCGTTAAATTTAAACCTATAACTCGTCCGTATAACCTGTAGCTCAGAATACTCTGCGCGCTCACACTCTGTCTGTCGTGCATTAGAAAAACAGCCAACATGTTTGCGACATAGACCTCGGACCTGGAACCTGGATATATGACTCTGGATTTGCTTGACAACCGAATTCCGCTAGTTTGTGTACAGCATTGGGCTTTTGGGAGTCTGGTCACCATATTATAGCCTGTATATTTTAAACTTTAAATATACCTTTCAATGAAAAATTTGAATATATAAGTTAAACACCCCCCCCCCCCTTGGATGATTCCTGCGCACGGGCCTGTGTTTATCCAACCTTCAACAGATGCGAGCTTTTCTATAACTCTAGGTTGTTTTACTAGTCACGACTCCCGAGATATGAATATGGTATTTGCTATATCCGTAGGAACCTATGAACCATAGGTTCATAGGTTTCTACTAGCAGCTAATTCAATTACAATTACAATGTTGTCCAGAGAACTTGTAAAAAAAACATTGAAGTTGTTATTTCAATAGCGAGCAAAATTATACATCCAGGGAGGCCATCACAAAATCAAATATCTATTTTTGTCGTTCGCCCGTTTTCTTCCGCTTTATTGTTGTCATTTTACAGCCATAATTCTGCACCTTCCTTCATTGTTAAATTGTAATGCTGTTTGGCAACTTTGTTCTCGGAAATACCCTAAATTACATTTGGTGTTTTCTTTTCCCTTATGTCTCTATAGCCAACTTCACAGCAGCATCACTATCGTCAACGACGTCATCAAACACATCAACTGTTGCAACCAATTCAACGACCTACGACAATAATCAAAAATTTGTCAGCCAAAGTAACTCCACTCACAGACTGGAAGGTCTTACCGTAGAACTGACAAATGGCACCTCAACAATAATAAGTGATGGATCGAGCGGGCTTAGTGGGGTCGGCAATTCTTATAGTGTGCATAGTAGTACAGGTAAATCAAAATCAAAATTTCATAATTTGATTTATGTCTTTTACGAGTTTTTCTAATTTAATATTAGACACTCTATATCACACACACAACACCGGAGTAAGACTGGAGTACAAAAAACACATCTATACGTATTATCTCATTCATTTGTGCAGAATAATTGAACAATTGTGTTTAATATATAAAAAAAAATTTTATAGGCAATAAAAAGTGAACTATTAATTTCCCCCCTTTTTAAGACTTAGAAATTGGCAGTTTGATAACGTTAACGCTACATATACATATTATGTTCACAGAATAAAAAAAAATCACTACCCAAAGCCAGTAGCGCAACCAGGATCTTGTCCTGGAGGGGGCTAAGACCATCTATATTACTGGCTGAGTCAAGGTGATGTTTTCCAGTAATGGAACATCTATACGGCGGTGTTCTAAGCTCCCATTTTAACCATGCTTTTATATTATACCGAAACGTTGAGCAAGGTTTCACAAGTAAGGTCAATACGTAGGTGCAACTGAATATTGTCGCACCGCAATTAGAGAATAATTTATGAATGCCCGCCTTTCAGGAAAAAAATAAGAATTAAGACAAACAGAATCCGGACCGAAGTTGAACTAACGTCAATCTAATAAATGTAATGCCACCAAAGAATTTAATTTAGTGCGCTGACAGGGCTCTGCCTTGCAAATAAGTAATTGATATTGGAGGCGAATTGCCGCGATGACGGCTGATTTATATTACAATAAAACATCGAAGGATATAACGATAGCCACATAATTTTATTTCTAGAAAATATGTGCACAACAACTTGGCAATACGTTTACGAAATGTTGTACAGAAATACAGTGGCGGATTTACACATTTGCCCCTAGTAGGCTGTTGACATTTTGCCGCCCCTACCAAGCTCTATGAGAGGGGTGTCAAACTCAAAGCCTGGGCTGGGCCAAATACAATGAAGAAGAAAAAGAAGGAAACGAAATATCTGAAAATAAAGGGGACAATTTGATTTTTTTATAGCTAGCAGTGGCGTATGAAATTTAGTGTTTGGGGCTTGTATGGTTTAATACTTTTTAGCTTTTTCATTGGTTAGAGTATTCAACCGCAATGCACTAGAAATCACACTATATAAAATTTTGTATTTAAACGCATTAATACCATGCAACGCTGTGCAATCCCATTTAAATGTACTTTTCACAATAGTGTAAATTTTGATACTGTTGGTAAACAGTTATGCAACAGGAACGTTGCTGATTAATTAATTTTAAGAATCTAATAATTTAGAAATTTCGTATTCATTGCCCCCATTTTGCCGACGCCCCTGCTACGAAGTTACAGCATTAAGCTGTACATGTGCATGATTTTGTTAACAATTATTTTCCATATAAAATTCGTATGAGAAATTTCATCGAAGCTACAACATCAAGTTACCATAGAAAATATTTTGGTCCCGAAAAAAAGTCGCATATCTAGTGTATTTGCATTTCCTTTTCAGATTTTCTTATTCATTGGCCAAATATCATTTTAAGCCGCAGGATCAAAAATTCGGAAACGTCTACGGAAATTATTTCAACATTTTATTACAAAAATATTTTTTTTTTTAAATATATGACTATAAATCTGAGTCACTAACTACCTAAGGATCCTGGAAATTGCATTTTTTTTTTTCGAAAATATACTTCACAGGAATTTACAAATTTTAAAGAAGAAATTAAAAGGCCAAAATTTGTTTACGTAAATTAACTTTGAACAGAAAGGTGGTTTTAAATAGGCAAAAATTAGTTTGTGATGTGGTGTGCAACAAACGCGTATGCATCCGTAAACCGTGATAAACTAAATGAGATAGGAATGAAATTGTAATGTTTGCCAAATTTACTATTTCCTCACCAAATATAGGGTTTCAGGTCTATTTTAAATAAATATTAATTCAAGATACTCTCGTCCCATAATCTGAAAGGTTGCAAACGTCGCGAATGACTATGGGGTTGAGTAGAGCCACTACCATTTTTCAGAACCGAATCTTAGGACAAAACTATAGGCATATTTTGAGGTAATATGTTCAGAGTGGTCGAAAACCGATTGATTTCAATCAAGTTTGGGACCTGGGTTTTTACACATGTTCATTGGAAAAAAAGGTTTGAATGTTAGTCCAAGTCACATGTTTTCGGGCACATGTACAAGTACAATTTTTATACCCTTCGATCATAAAGCGAAAGGGTATATTAAATTTGTCATGAAGTTTGTAACGCATTGAAGGAAGCATCTCCGACCATATAAAAAGTATACATATATGATCAGCATGACGAGATGAGTCGATTGGATGATGTCTGTCTGTTGCAAGATCACACCTACTATAGAGAAGTCTTTAGCGAATAGTGTACCACGGGGATGGGTGTGCCCAGGGGACCATGGTCCTTGCCCATCAAGGTGTTGGCCTCGTGGTGGCTGTAGGTTGTTACCCGAGTCATCGAGCTGGTGATGCAACCCCACGGGGATGGGTGTGCCCAGGGGACCATGGTCCTTGCCCATCAAGGAGTTGGCCTCGTGGTGGCTGTAGGTTGTTACCCGAGTCATCGAGCTGGTGATGCAACCCCGGGGTTGGGTTCCTGAAGGTGAGTGCTTTCGCCGGATGGAGAAATCCCCTTCTGACAAAACGACCTTGTCAGTAAACACCGAAGGTCCAAACAGTCCGAAGGACCGGGAGATATGCCGACGGTATACCCGTAGATGGTAAACTTGTCCGTCTGTTGCAGCGCGTTTTTCTCGCCTACTATAAAAGCTACGGAGCTGAAATTTACATAAGAGGGACTACACACGCACAAATTGAAATTTACTGTTATTTACTTTTTCTTAGCAAAAGTTAGCAGACTTACCGTCGGTTCCTCTTATATATTTATCCATAATTTAAGCTTAAAGCATACTTGTAGCCTGGTTGTTTACACTGGCTGTAAAATGCTTTAAGCTTGTCGATTGGATAAAATGTATGAGTAACGGGACCTTAGTATTTAACGTATATAAGCTCATACTAACTTTGTGCAAAGTTTCATATCGGTACTCATACCATAACTGTTTAGAAAAACCGAGGTAATAGCGTAAGCTTAACTTCAAACACCGTTACCGTTACTTTAAACTGAAAAAATAATAACTGATATAAAATGTTCTCGTCAAATCCTTTGATTTGATTACTATCCATACGTCCATCTCCGATAAGAAATAACTGTTACCATTCTACACATTTCTACCAAATTTTAAGTGAACTGGCGGACGGACAGACGGACGGACAAAATCGATTTCATAAGGGTTTTTCGAAAACAAATTCCAAAAAACCATACAAAAGAGCTTGGTTGCAAATTTCAGCTTGCAAGCAATTGGCTATAAGAGGTATTTTCGCCTTTAATCGTTCCTCGTGTTTGAAGCTCTGAGATCTCTCTCTGTACCGTAACCCCTTGTGGGGCATAGTGCGTTCAATCAGCCGTTTATAGGCTACTTCGAGTCAACGTTACATTGCATATAGAGTTTCGGAGTATTATAATGTTGCAAGCACTATATATTTCCTGGATTCGTCCAGATTCGATCTCCAGACCTATAGATTACTAGCTTCGTAGAGTGTGACATAACCAAGTGAGCCACAGAGCGTGTCAAAGCTCTGAGATAACGATGACAAATAGTAGTTCTTCACTTATGTGTCTACCTCAGGTACAAACACACGAGAAGAATAAGTGCTATATGGCATGGCGTTGAAATTTGTTATTTGCTCCAAATTTGCCGCCCCTGTAAAATCTGCCGCCCTAGGCTCCAGCCTATTCAGCCTACCGGTAAATCCGTCACTGCAGAAATATGTTGTATCGATTGCTCCTTCCTTTTATATAAATCATGTACTCCCTGCCGCCAGAATGAATTTAACATTTTTCCACAATTTTAATTGTAATGAAAAATTTAATTTTTTGTCTCACACATGCAAAATATTTTGCTTCTGATAAGGATGCTTCATCTTGCGCAGGCCATCGAAGCTGGTGAATAATTTATGGCATAAAAAAGTCACATTTTCACAAAATCTGCAACGAAATTCATTGCTTCATGTTTTATTCTGCAATTTTTCCTTTCTCAATTTCTGGGTCTGCGAGGGGCTTTAGCCCCCTTAGCCCCTCCCGTGGTTGCACCACTGCCCAAAGCTAAATTTGTATATCGATTGTTTGTCCTTTAATATTGTTATACAGTACATACATATTACAAGGGATGTTGTAACAGTGTCGACTATTTCGCCAAAATTCATACTCATCTTGATGAATTCCAGCATGAAATTCATCTGATTTGCTTAAATTTTGCTAGACATGATTCCATTCCCGACATTCCTGACACTGCTTACATCTGCATCTTGTATACATAATAGCATAAACCGCACAGTGAGTGTTGCATCAAAATGAATTTTTGGAATTTTAAATGGAAATTCATAAGCTTGATGGGCGCACAGATGAATATTTTGGTATGCATCCGTTGCCAAATATTATTAGGAGAACCTAGAAACTTGTTCCCAAACATTTCTTCCCCACACCTATTATGCATTCCAATTTAACAACCATAACGACCAACCACTTCACATTCATATATCTACAGCATGTATGCAAATTCTTACCAAATGGCACTTACCGTGCAACTAAAAACTTTTAATAGAATGTGATTAAACGAAACTCTAACTCCCAATTTCAACTTAACTATTTATGTGTTTGTATGCCCAAATGAGAGTATGCGGTTAAACTTCAAAGATACCATACCATTAGCAGGTTAAATTGAATGCACCACACCTGAAACCTAAACTCAAATAAATAGGATCAAACAGTAAGCGACACAAAGTCGAGACAAGGACAAGTTCGGTTCGGTTAAACCTAAAAAGGATATGAGTGCGTCAAAACCTTCAATTTACTATGTCCTCCATTAAATTTGCAATTTCTATAATTTATGCCAGAAAGCCACAACACTCCGCCGCGCCGCCCCACCACGCCAAACCCACTCATTCAAATTCAAATTTCCATCAAAACAAATTCATAATATTGACACGTTACTGTGCGAGCAAAGAATAATTAGAAACGTGACTTTGAATACAATTTCCATAAGTATTATAAAGTCGAAAACACACATCACACAGAAAATGTGATCTATGAATTTTGAAACCCACACCCTTCACTACACCTACCTCAAGTCAATAGATTCACAAAAAAAAATTAAGATGGAAAAAAGCAAACGGAAATGTTTGAAATAAATAATAATAATAAAATTAAATTAAATTAAACTGATGACACCCCAAGATAAATATTAACGGGCGAGAGAAGTGGAAGTTATTAGATACTCCTAGCATGAGCGTCTATGAGATTCTAAAGGAAAAAATCTGGAAAAAATCGTTTGTGAAGCGTACACAAAAGAGTATACCACAATTTTGCTAGAGTACGGATTGTATGCTTAGCGAAGGACTCAATCAAGCAAAAATATAATTTTTAACGAAAAATACGTTTCCAATTTGCATCTCGAACGTTCTTTATTTGGGTTATACTACCTAAACAGTTCGCGGGATAAATTGATAGCATAATTGCTGCGATAAGCACTAAGAACATTCTTTCTTATTCGCCGAGGCTAAACCTATAACTAACTGAATGCGGCAATATCGATTCCTGCGCCGCGAAGCTGGTTCTGGTCTCTGCTCTGCTCTGCTCAGACTCTCCTGCATTTTTAACGTGATTATTTGGTCGGGCTTATTCCCCTAAATTACCACCCTCCCTCCTCCTCCTCCTAGTGTTCTTCACCTATTGCGATAGAAATATTTTTTTAAAAATGGAATTCAAATTCAAATTTATTTATTCCATAATTTTTCATTACAATTATCTTTGTTATCATAACTTAAAAAAAAAATCAATTCATAATTATAGACTTATTTAAAATGGAATTTCAATCCACAGTGGCTAGGGCCAGAGCGTGGAAGGGAGTCAAATTAATCTAATATCAATAAAATATGAAGAGTATGATGGAAAAATTCGTTTAGTTGAGTACTTATAATAAAAATAAAAATAGCAGAAATTCGCAAAATTGAAGATGCTACAGAGCCTGCATGTTGCTAGATATATTTTTAGTTTACTATTAAATAATGTTATACTCTCAATTGTTTTAATTGCGGAAGGCAGTTTATTATAAGATTTAAGTCCTAAATATGACCAGTGTCTCATAGCATGTGTTTCAGATCTTGTGCCGGATCCGTGCGTCGTCACAAGTAAAATACTTCACAGCTTATGAACGCGTCTGAGGATAGTCAGTTGATATAAATCAATGAGTTTAGGGATGGAAAGTTGTAGAAAGTAGTGACAGATTCGTCTCTTCTTTTCCCAAGCATAGCCCGCAATATGTCATTTTGGGCAACCATAGCAGGTTTCAATATGGAGGGATAGGCTCCTCCCCAAAAAAGCATACCATATACGAGAACGGACTGGGCTAGCGGATAATAAACCATTTTCATCGCGTCCAAAGATAGGACATATCGTCGGTCTAATTCGCAAAACGTCTAACTCCACTTTTTGGCAAAATATGCTTTTATAATGATTTTGAAAGGAAATATTAAGAAGCAGCAAATAAAGCAACAATTTCATAGAAATTACCATCAAAAAACGTGTTATTGGCTTCGGAAAATTCAGCTAACTCCATCCATACATTCATTCATACGAAAATATGCTAACTCCGTAATATTGCATAGCTTTTGAGTTAAGGTACAGTCAATGTAACTTCATAATTATAAAATGGATAATATCCGTGTGTATAGTCGAGTACATTATGTACTAAGCGAATGAAACGGTATTATTAAATCCGTTTCATTTAGTCGCTGGTTTCGATAGTGTTCACATGCGAATTAAGTGTTCTTGAGTGAAGAAATTTTTTACGAAATCATTCGCAATAACAGTGGATTCTTTGTTTAATTACTCTCAAAGGTAAACTTTTCCTTTTATTTCAATGGCGGTTTCATATTTATTTTGGAGGCCATTTTATTCTTTCTAGATAACCATGACTTCTCGAGGTCAGAAGATGGTAGAGTTAGCTTTAAGTAAGAACAAAAGTACACTACCAAGAATTCTAAGTGCAGATGATCTAAAGGACATTCCGATTATATTTGAGGACAGTCCTGAAATCGATTTATATCTGCCAATATGTACCGCAGGATCTAATCTGGAGGCGTGTGTTGATGAATGTGGTAATTCACGTGATCATTTGGCGCCTAATAGGACGACTGACACCACAATGGTGCAATTGGTGCCTTATTCCGATTGTTCAGATTCAGGTGGAGATGAGGTCATGGAAAATGTTTTTGAAGCCGCTGCTGCTGATGAAAATATGAATCCAAATGTTATCCAAACTGTCGAAATTCTAGGATCCCCATTCGAATGCGAAACAAGCACTGGGCCATTTGAGATAATTCCTTCTAGTTCAGATATTGATGAACAGGGACTTGATAAACCAAAAAGGCGAAAGCGATGCAACGTTGATAGTAGTACTTGGAAACGATCACAAAATGCATCTAACCGTGAGAAAGGACAAAAATACATTGGAAGGATCAAAGAGGGGGAGCAATGGAAAACTATTCCTAGAGGGGAAAGAAGCATGAAACCAAGGTGCAAATGTAAATTATCCAAACAAATAAAATGCGAAGAAATATCAGAAGCAACTAGAAAGCAACTTTTTGATGCATTTTGGATGATGAAATGGGGAGAAAAACGTGTTTACATGGACGGTCTGGTGTCTATGCTGCCTATAAAGCGACCTCGTGGCAGACAGGATGCTTTTAAGTCCAGAAGAGAGTATTCCCTAAAATATCATCTCAAAGTAGATAATACGTTGGTCAGGGTGTGTAAGACTATGTTTTTGAATACCTTCGATATCGGAAAAGCGTCCGTATTAACTTGGAAATCAGCTGCAAAAGAAAACTTTGCAATGAATAGAAAAACGAACAAGTCCATCAATCTTTCGGAATCAAAGACGCGTAAAAGCAATTTCCAAGGTTCAAAAACGGCTCTGCTGGACTTCTTTCATTCTCTTCCTAAAATGCCTTCGCATTACTGTCGACAGACTACGTCAAAGGAGTATCTTCTACCGGAATGGGAGTCTAAGGCTGCACTGTACAGATTTTATGTTTCTGATTGGTGTTCATCGCGCAATTTATCCCCACTTTCAACAGCGACATTCGACAATACGATGAGCAATGAGAACATTGCAATATTCCGCCCGAAAAAAGATCAATGTAATCTGTGTCAATCACACAAGCTAGGATACATAGATGAAAATGAATTTCAAGCTCATATCCAAAGGAAAGAAGAAGCTCGCGAAGAGAAAGCTAAAGATAAGGCAGAAAATAAGCTGGTCTTCACTGTTGATTTACAAGCTGTATTGAATGCTCCGAAGTCGAATGTATCTAGCATGTATTATAAAACCAAATTATGTGTTCATAACTTTTGCATCTACAATTTAAACACACATGACGGGTTTTGTTACATTTGGAGTTAGACTGAAGGAGGCGTCAATGCGGAGGAGTTTGCTACCATTTTAGTTAACTTTTTGACTAGTAAAGTCCTTCCACTCGCTTTTCGTGATAATACAAAAGTTATTATCTATAGTGATGGCTGTGCAGCTCAAAACAGGAACGTAACATTGGCCAATGCCTTGCTGAATCTTGCAATGAAGCACAGCATTATAATTGAGCAGAAATACTTGGAGGTTGGGCATACCCAAATGGAAGCAGACTCGATGCACTCCGTCATTGAAAAAAAAGTGAAAGCGAAGAACATAAATGTGCCAGCAGATTATGCCGATATCTGCAAACATGCCCGCCGATCTCAACCATATGAAGTGTCCTATCTGACGCATACTTTTTTCAAAAGTTTCAAGAATGTTGAGTTCATGAAGACGGTACGACCTGGCCGTAAAAAGGGCGACCCCAAGGTTTAATTTTTCACATTTGCATATTTTGGATCACTAACTGAACTCATTATTATAGGTTACAGACGTACGAGCGTTTCAATATAATCCAGATGGGACCGTTAAATTTAAGCTGCGATTTACTAACAGCTGGGAGCTACTTCCGTGTAGGAAAATACAAATTCAACCTAAGGAATTTTCTTCGCTAAAGCCGTTATACAATGAACGATTGCCAATTACCTCCAGGAAGTTTGGAGATTTGCAAGACTTAAAAAGTACTGTGCCAAAAGATTATCATTTCTTTTATGACAATCTACCTCATAACTAACTTACTTGGAATAAATTACTATCGAATATTAATGGATCCTTGAGAAAAGGTTTGTTTCAATTGTTGGGGGAATATTGTGCTAACTCCACAGCCGAATGGAAATCTACAGGATGCAAACGGGCTAACTCCATTTTTTGCTCCTAGTTTCGCCATGAAAGGAGGAATCATTCAATAAATTCCAGGAAAATATCCCAAAGTTCCCTCCACAAGACATATCCGAAGGGATTGCTTCAAACTTTAATGTAGACTGAGATATTAAGTTTTTTGTCCCTCCTGAACATTTTCGAGAAACGGAGTTAGCCGTTTTGCGAATTAGGCCGACGATATCTAAGCCTTGCAAAAATATAAGTTAGACGAATTAGGCGTTTAGTGAGGATTGTAATATGTTCATTCCATTTGATATGCTGATCAAGCTGAACACCAAGGTATTTAAAAGATTTAACCCTTTCTATGAGGCAACTACACTGACAGCTAATTGTTTTATCACAATTCAAGTCGTGCAATGTGATTGTTAAATTGTCGGAAGGCTGGCTATTTGCATATATGGAGTAACACATATACTTAGTTTTCTGGATGTTAAGCGACAACTTATTCCTATTTACCCACTTAATAACTGAAGCTAGACCACATTGAGCTATCTCAAAACACTCAGACCATGAAGCAGACGAAAATATTAGGACTGCATCGTCGGCAAATAAATACGTCTTGCCACGTATGATGTTTTCCAGAGCTGGTAGATCATTTATAAATACTAAAAAGAGGACCGGCCCTAGTACTGTGCCTTGAGGGATCCCGTATTCAGTACATGTCAATTCCTCGCTGAAAAACTCGCCTAATTTTACCTGTTGCTTTCTCTTAAATAGATAGCTTTTGAACCAGTCTAAGATTATCCCGTGGATTCCCACACTCTCTAGTTTGTTTAAAAGTAATGTATGTGATACCGAGTCGAAGGCTTTAGCTAAATCTAAGAATATTGATATCGGTTTTGAGCAACTATCCAATGAGTTGTAAATTTCGGATGCAACTGCGTCGATAGCATCATGAGTACCCACATCTGGTTGGAAACCAAACTGCCTTAAAGACAAGATTTTGTTATTTTCTAAGTAGTAGAAAAGTTGTTGTTTAACAATCTTTTCTATCACTTTTGATATATTTGAAAGTAGAGATATAGGCAAAGCCACCTTAATTTAGAAAGCCGGGAAGCAGCAATACATGCACACAAAGCGAGCCTAACCCCCCCCCCTTCGGTCACACATTTTTTATTATTACTTTAGGTACGTAAAACAAAGCAAAAGTAAAGTTTTGGTGGAATTATTCAATGTCTATAGTGTTTAGTGAAGACGTGGAAGCATTTCCAGAACTGCAATAGAAAATTTAGCACTTCCTCAAATTTTAATAGATACAATAGAAACACTATAGCACAGGGCTTACGTTAATATACTTTTTCGTATTGGGTCTGCAATTCGCACAGGCAAGCCCTACTGAAGTAATCTAGAAGTGCTTGCTAAAAAATTAAAAGCAGTGATTGATTGTTGCCGGAAAGTCTTAATATTCGTTTTAAAAATTTAAAAATATTGTGGAACACGGAGTGCTTTTCCACAGAAACGCAATTTCCAATGGGGAAATATACAGTACTTAAGATTATAAAGATTTCTTCAGGAGAATGGAAAGCTAATGTAAATGAAGAGTATACGCTGCAAAACTGCTTCCAATTTTTGAGCGTCCTCTATTGTTTGACTTTCTTGACTTTCTCCAGTTGTTCGCAATTTTATTGTATTTAATACGAAGAACTCACAAAACTATAACCAAGATTCTTTTTTTAACTAAATCTTTAAAGAAAAATGATTGCAGAAATTTCCAAAATTTAAAGATCGTTTTACCCAAAAATTGCAACACTCAAAATATCAAAAGACCTCTGGAGGCCTGTAAAGTTAATAATGAGTCAAATACCGTCCATTTCCATTCAAAATTTAACTTAATAAGTCACCAGGGGTTTTTTTGATATTTTGAGTGTTGCAATTTTTGGGTAAAAATTGCCATGGTTTCAGGTCTTTGAAAAAATATTCTGACTCCAATAGGGAATAATTATAGGCAAACGTCATACCATTATGAAAACTAGGGACAATGCGCCAACTTTTAAAATTGCTTGCCGGAAGGTCCCAGTGCAATTTGACAGTACAGTTATTTGAACTTAAAACAAAACAAAAAAGTTATTTTTGGGTTGGGATGTAGAGCATAAAGGAAAATTTGAGAAATATTAAGATTTGCAGTTACAGTGGACGAAAAATGACAATAAGGTGTGCGTTTTTTTATTTTTATTTAATTACAAATAACTGCAAGAACGAGACTGATTTTTTAAAACTATTTTTCTCATACCGAACACACCGGTTACCGAATTATCGTTTGGGTTAGGAAAATTTCGATTATCCAATACAAAGCTTTGATACTCTAATTACAGTAGTGAAAATTTGTACGAAAATTGGAATACTGTTAATTTACTCGCCGTAGTTAAAAAAGCCCAAAATTTCAGGACTAAGTTTTTTTCATATGGCAAAATTGCTATCTTTTTTGCACCAAAATTTGCTCCAAAAAACTGCTAAGTTGAAGTGTCATAAATACAGAAATTGTTATTCTGAAATTCAACATTTTATAACCCTAAAAGTATAAATAATTTTGCAAAATGATCCCCCTCCTCCCTGAAAAGCTATCTACGCCACTGGCTAAGAGTCCACTATTTTGGTTGAAATTATTGGTAGTATGGAATAGTTCATAACCATCTATTGAATATAGTTCACGTATCGGTAAATCACGACAACCTAGCCAACATTCAACTAGTATTATAATATAAAATTTTAGACGCAGGTTCTCTAGCATCAACAAGAATTCATCGAAGTTTTTGCTTATGCTCCGAATATTCAAATATACACATATGGCCAAAGAAATAAGTACACCCATACGAATTTTTCTTATCACCCTGTAGCCAAGTAGATATTTTAGGAAATAAACTCATATGGAAAGATTTAAATACTTAATTGGTGAGGAATGAAATAATATGTAAATTAGCATATTATAATAAATAACAGCTTTCATTTACCATGAAAAAGTACGAACTGACTAAAATAGGCTGGACAAAATAATAAGTACATGTCAGTTAATTTGATTAAAACTTGTTTGAATTAAAATATTAAGTTCTGATTCGACAAGAATTTAATTTATTTTACTATTTAAAAGTAAATGGTCCATTATTTTGAAAGAAAAAAAGGTTTTTGTTGGCCTTTTGGAGATAATTCTTATGGTATGTTCCCATACATCCATATATCCAGTTACTTCCAGGAAATTCCGTAATTGGTCCGTTTTGTGAAAACTGTGTTTCTGTTTCATTGATTCAACTCCCCCTAAACATTCCAGATTCAATTTAACTCTAGTAACAACGTGAAAAGCCACCCGACTTGGTTGAAGCGGATCCTTGACTAGTTTGTGAGGTACGGTTAGGGTTAATATCCTGCTGAAATCCCCATTTAAAGTGTGTGTGTTCATCAGTGAAATATTCTAGGACTCTAAAATAACATTTCTTATATGGAAATTGTTTCATTGTAACGGTTATTAGGTATATTTGAACAAAACCAAACTATGAAAATTAAACCATAGACCACGTTTTTCGACTCCATGGGAAATAGTCAGTAGATGTAGCATATATTATATTATTTTTTTTCCTGAATGAAGAATATTACGATAAGAGTACTTTCCAATCAAATTTATTACGATCTCATAAATAAAACAGAATATTCTGTGAGTTTTCATTGTTCGGTCTGGAACAAGAAAAACTATCCCTCCCAAATTTTCTTGAATCGTCAACACTTTTTGACGTCGCCATGGGAACTTCCAAACTTTTTGTCAAAACTGCTTTACTTCTTGTATTCTTCGATTAACTTTTCAAAGGGATTCTATATTTTAAATATTTGCCGCGAAAATCACCAAGAGAACTTTTCTCGCCATAGTGATAATGAGACCGACAGTTGTCCTTAAGGTCCTTACATAGACTTAACTGTATTTGAGAATGCTTATATTTACTTCTTAATGAATTACACAGTAAATACAATGTTTAGTTGGTTTATTTCGTTATTGAGAGAATAATTTTTCCGCTATTTCAAAGTTTCGAACTTAAACTTCCTTTTTCGTACCTACCATGCGTTTTTCGCCCTCTTAAGTATTTTTGTTTGTTTTTAATTTAACGCTTCTTGCATACAGCAATTAATAAAAAAATGAATCCTTACGGAAAATAGCAACTTGTTGTCAAAAGTTAAAAAAAAACGATGGTGTACTTATTATTTTGACCAAGCTGAAAACATACTTCAAAGTTAACATCGGGAGGGACTAAGAAAATAGGGGGATGCCATTTAGTTTTTCGGTTCCGTTGGCATTGTTGTATCCTAATTGTTGTAATGACTATCTATTTGGAGTAATTCAATTTTAAAAAGGGTATGAAAATTTGGCATAAAAAGGTACATGAGGGATGTACTTATTTTTTTGTCCATATGTGTATATACACGAAAAATTATTAAAAGAAGTTAAATTGCTAGCATTATTTAGAAATTTGCACGGGTATTCAAAATTGTCTAATTGATTCGAAATATCCATTAATGTTAAAATTAAGGAAATGAAAATACAACAATTTTATTTTACCAATAGTAATAAATCCTCCTTGTCTTTGATCCTAATGGCTGATTTCAGATTGTAAGACGGAACCGGACGGGTAAACTTGCAAGACAAGAGAGCTTTTGTAGTGGCCAGTAGACAAGCATTGTGCATTTCACATTGTAAGAACGCGTCTTACGGAAGAAAAAAATCGTGACACGATTGTTTTTCTTTCGTAGGAATCGTACGATCGATAAGACGATTGCATCTACCAATAGTTCAGGCGTTCTGCAAAGACAATTAGCGCGTGTTTTACTTGCATTTTAATCTTGTCGACTCGTCACTTCATTGTACACTAACTTTGGAGCGTGCATGGCAACATTTATACATACTTGCTGTGTGATTATTGTTCGCCGGTCCGTGTTTTGATCGGATAGTGTGAAATGATCATACGATGGTTCTTGTCGTGCAAGTTTACCCGTCCGGTCGTTTTCTTACAATTTGAATTCAGCCAATGGCTGAATTCAAATTGTAAGAAAACGCCTGAACTATCGCTAGATGCAATCGTCTTATCGATCGTACGATTCTTACGAAAGAAAAACAATCGTGTCACGATTTTTTTCTTTCGTAAGACGCGTTCTTACAATGTGAAATGGACAATGCTTGTCTGCTGGCCACTACAAAAGCTCTCTTGTCTTGCAAGTTTACCCGTCCGGTTTCGTCTTACAATCTGAAATCAGCCATTGGGCTTCTCAGTTTCGTTTTCCTTTGCAAAGATTTTTCCGTCTTTCGTCCAGATGTATTTATATTTCTTTGGTAACAGTCGTGCCTTCGTCTCGCGTAATAATAATAATGAAGCGGTTGAGGGTATCAAATGCTCGCCTATATAAACACGGCTACTACAGTCATTGGAGAACATGCTTGCCCTCTCCTCCCGATTAAATTTACAAAAATTTGCTATAAATGCATCATGTTAGAAGCCGGCTTTGATGCGGTTACTGATGATGTCGTCCTCTGGTAACAGGCAATTTGATACGATAGATGTGGCTAATGTCTTCTTCATGTAAATTCACGTTGATTTTGTTAGCAATTGACAAGATCATAGCAGCTAAATCTTCATTTGGAGACTTAAAACCTCCAATACATACGTTATTGCTTCGGGCTGATAAAGAGTATTATTTTGGGAGTTAAGATGTTTAATTTCATTAGGTTTTTATTTTCCGTGCGAAGGAGCTTTATTTCAACCAGAACGGGTTTTATATCTTCGAAAGAGTCCGATAGAAACTTAATAGACGATGTTACTTCGCTGATTTGAATTCTCATTTCATTTTTGAGGTTTTTATTCAGTTTATTCAGATCGGTTTTAAATTTTCTCATAAAGATTATCTGAGAGTCTTTTGCAGTTGTCGCAAGTATAGACATCATGTTTCTGCCGTAAGTTTCGTTGGTTAGGGTCAGACTTAATGTTCACACATTTTTGATGGAAATGTTTTTCACAAACTATGCACAAAATATCGTCTTTCAGTTCGATTATCTTTCGTTTGCAAAAGTTACACTCACTAGTCATTTTTATTATTATATTTAAACTAGTGTAGATAAAATATGTAAACGTTTGACTCGATAAGTTCAACTTTACTCTTCGGATGTTAGAATGACAATCTAATTGATTCTTTTTGAAAATCCCCGAAAACTAAAAGTTTTTGAATTTTGAGTCTCAACATTCAGTTTTTGGGGGTTTTCCGATTTTTAATTTTTATTGTGATATCTTTATTTTGAATTCGAAAATCCTCAAATTTAATTACGACAAGCATAATAGAGAGTTTTAGCAAATCGTAAAAACGATTGTGGTGTACGAGTCGGCATTATACGTATTGAAATAGGAAATGATAAAGTTATGAATTGTCATTGCATCGAGTTCTTTTGGCTTAAATTAAGCAAAACACACCTTTCGCGGTATCCTGGGATACGCCGACAAAGAAATATTAACAATTCATACTTAACGTTTTTAGTATTATTACGGCTTGCTAAAACTCTCTAATATTACAGAAATCAAAATTACTTATATCAATCCCCAAAATGAAAATCCCTATCGGAGATTCCGTTTTTGTGGCAAGTTTGCATTATGTTTAGGTTGGATTGGAGGTTGGGCCTAGGGGCAACAACGCTTTGGTCGCGGCGAAGACACGATCCAAAATAGAGTATGCTGAGACATTACCGCCAGAACAGGCGATGTTCCTACACCGCATGCGAGCGACGCGACGCGACGCCATGGAGGCAAGGAAGAAGAAGATGTTGGAATTCTGTTTTTGAGAAATTTCGTTTTAGGAATTTGGGTCTTATCATCTTGAATTTGAATATTTGTTAGGGATTATTCATTTAAAATTTTTGTGCGTGTATTTATTTTGTTTTTGGAAATTTGATCAGTAGGCGTTTCGAATAAGCTGTTGTTCTAGCGGTGTAGAAAAGCATGAACGGCTGTGCATGTCTGGTGATGTACTCTAAAGGTACGTTGTGCTCGACACGACTGCGTCGGCTCTAGCGACACCGACTCACTCATTCATTCATTCATTTTTAGAATGAGAGAAAAATGAGTTTTTATATGAAATGAGTGAGTCGCTGTCGCCAGAGCCAATGCAGTCGTGTCGAGCACAACGTACCTTAAGTTTTGTTATCGTTCTTGCCTAATGCTGCAATCGGGTTGTCGCAAAACGCTCGCGGAGTGAGGTGAGTGGGTGAAGCAGGTCCAGGTGGTACACATCACGAGGGGCATCACCCCATGTCAGACAAATGTTCTGGTTGCCCGGGATTATATCGAGATAGGAGATAGGAATTGAGACGCGAACACCAGCCTGACCTATGCTGAGGCAGTGTCGGTCTTGTGTCTCTCGGGAGCCTCCTCAAGGGATATGATTGGTGGCCACAGTAAGAAGGGCTCACTGCATCTTCGATCTAATCCAACATCATTCGTTATTACAACTATTAAGCGGTCACTTCCTTATTTGTAACCGTCTTTGACGCCAACTGCGTACACTCAGAGAAAACTTATTGTAACATTAACTATGCAACCAAGTTAATACTGTTATTTCAAATTTACCATGAACATGGTTGATTTGTATTAAGAAATAGTTCTTTCAACCAATTAGGTGATCGTTTACATGTCATATCTTCCACAAGTGAAAACAACTACGGCATAGTTGTTTTTATACTCTTCGCTCATAGAGTGAAAGGGTATATTAACTTTGTCATGAAGTTTGTAACGCATTAAAGGAAGCAACTCCGACCATATAAAAAGTATACATACATGATCAGCATGACTTTCGGAGTCGATTGGAGCATGTCCGTCTGTCTGTCTGTTGCGATGCGTTTTACTCGGCGGGTATTGAAGGTAGCAAGCTGAAATTTTGCACACGGGCTTCTTATTGTTACAGGCTGTTTGTATGTTTGATTCACCCAAATTGGATCACTGGGTCATGGGGCTGCCATATACAAGCCTAGCCCCCCAATTTGAGCTCTTCTAAGAAAAACTTTTCTATTTGTGTACCAATTTCAACCAAATTTCACACAAATGTGTTTCTATTGATAACACAAATCATGCGTAAGAATGGATCGCATCGCACCATGGGGTCATGGGGCTGCAATACAACCCTACTCCCCAAATTAAGTTCTTCTAAGAAAAACTTTTTGATTTTTCCATCAATTTCAACCAAATTTCACTCAAATGTATTTCTGTTGATAACACAATATATATGCAAGAATGGATCAAATCGGACTATGGGGTCATGGGGCTGCCATACAAACCTAACCCACCAAATTAGGTTCTTCTATGAAAAACTTTTTTATTTGTGCACCAATTTCAACCAAATTTCGCACAAATGTATTTCTGTTGATGACACAAAACATACGTGAGATTGGATAAAATCGGACCATGGGGTCATGGGGCTACCATACAAACCCAACCCCCATTTTGGTTTTTTAAGAAAAATTTTTTACTCCAATTTCACGAAACCTTGAATTAATGTGTCTCTATCAAAGCAACTAAAAAGGTCAAAACAAATGGAATCGTACAAATGGAATGCTCCCGCATCCCCAAATAAAAGTGTGACGAAGAAAATATACCCACAAACAATCAATTTTATCACAACATGAAGATTTGTACTTATCTGAAGTCTTTCCTTTGATTGCGCACGTCACGTCACCGTCCATCATCGTCGTCGGCGCATTTCATCCATCGAACATCGTCGTCGGCGCGTTACATTCCTTGGAACAATCTAAACAACAAAAAGAAATACAATTTGAATTTGTCTTAAATTAATTTGAATTATACAAACTCTTACCTTTGTTTACATTTGAAATTGTCACTCGATCAGCTGTTCTTTGCATTGACCTACATTTGAAAGAAAACATAGAATTTATTAGCTAGCACAATTTTTTGAATAATAGTAGAATTATCAAATACTCGAACCATTTGAAACATTTGAAATTTGTTAGTATGTATTCAGTATGTTACACACAAATTTACATAACTACATGTGAAATTGGCCTTGAACTACGGGTAACGTTTTGGGTAGTTCACCCAACCGTAGTTCACAAGGAAAGTGAAGTAGAACGTACGGACACTCTCATTCCGAAAGCCGTTTTGAACGTTTGATTTGATTTTGATTTTTTTGATATAGACCGCCATCCCTCTGCTAACGATTTTGATTTCTGAACTTGAACTTATAGTTATTTGATTATAAACCGCGACCCCAATGCTAACGATTTGATTTATACGAACTTGTGAACGTTGTAGTTGAATTTGTAATATATTGTGAAATTTATTGCCAAGTGTTTTAATTTTGAAAAAGGTCCGTCGAGTACTTTTTGAACTCTTTCGAACACCAACCAAACCCCAACGCATCCGAACTTTTGTGAAGACAGAAGGAAAAGATTGGGGGGGGGGGGGGGTATTAAATACAAGTCGTAAGTACGCCAGAAAAAACTTTTAGCCCGAGGGGAGTGAAGGGTATCCAAATTTTGGCCGCGCCCGAAATTAGCCTCGGTCTCGTTGAATATTAGCTTTGCTATTTGTTTTATGCGATGTCTCACAATGTATGGTATAAATTACAAACTTCATCACTCATAGAGTCTGGTTGGTCTAGTAGGTAGGGCGTTGGTCTCCAAATCATAGGGTCTCGAGATCGAATCCCACTGTAGGTAGGTAATTTATTATGCAATTTAGAGCGTAAAGAGGTTAATGAAATATAGAAGACGTCAATGAGTTATATGATTTATGAGATACTCGCTACGCTCACCAATCCAGCGTTCGCGCTCTGCGCGCTCGCGAAAATTTAGGTTTCATAGTTGCACTGACTATGACATGATAGGCTGAGAATCATGGGGTAAAATAGTTAGGTTAATATGGAAAATAGTCAATGGTACTATTTTTTTCGTTCAGTGTATGGTTAATTCTTGATATTCTCGCTTCACGAAACTTTGCCAAAATATTTATTTCTAATTTTCCCTAGGTTATTCAAATCCAATATAGTCTTCAATTAAATATCTTTTTTTTTTAACATTTCCGCATTGATTTAGTACTTCCGCACAGTACTACAGTATCGCACGGTATTATAAATATGTCGAAAATATCAGGGGGCACCCTTAACTCCACGTCGAATATTTATGGCTTTTTAACAGGGAAACTCTCATCTGATTTAAAGTAAAACCTGCTTAGTTTTGAAATTTTGTAATCGATGGACTGTCATTGACACCATATTCTGCTAAATAACGAGAAAATTAGCTTTTTAAGAAATCTAAATAGCTGAGGAAAAACCAGGACGCCACTGCAAACTGATAATTTTCGGATGCGCGAATTGAAAAATGCTGGTAAATGTAAATGAAAAGTCATTGGTGCAATGGGGACCAGGCTTAATAATTTGCAAATTGGGCACGCGTTAGATTTTGCAACTTTGGCTATCTAGAGATAAATTTAAAACCGTCAGAGACATTGCTCAATGAAAATCATAAATTTCATTTAGTCACAAAGGAATATTCCGTTTTTACAAGAATAGTACCTAGTTTCTTCCGCCGACCACCTCTAAGGCTTTTACGGAACACCTCCGGTCAGCGGACCACTAGTTGGGAAATAGTGCTTGAAAAAGTTGTTCCTAATATACATTTTGTCAATTACGTCCTCGACAAGGCGATTGGACTTCATCAAGGTGTCTGAGGAGAGAGGCTTATGGCACAATGTTTCTGACTGAAGCCTTGCTGGTGAGAAGCTGGCTCAGCGTGTACCAGAAGGGTGGGGTTGACGAGTGCTTCGAGCGTCCTCGCAACGGGTGATAAAATTGAGATTGGGCCTTCCAATTTTTCCCGAATTCTTGTTGAAACCCATCGTAAGGTATTAAATGGCCAAAAGATATAGGTGTTTCAGCATAATCATCATAAATGCCATCTGATCCATGGCATTTTGGTCGTTTAATCAGAGTTTAGCTCCTGGATTCTAAATTCGTTTGGGGAACACTTCCTGTCGGAATGAAGGGTGCCACCGCTTTGACAATGACGTTCCTTATATACTTTTTGGCCTCCCTATCGTTTGTTGGAATGGGTAGCGCGACGAACTTCACCGTAGTAAGGGTTACCCAATTTGCCTTTCTGTGTTTGATAAACATACGCCGCATCGTTCTGACTTTTTCAGCTTGGCTGGATCATCTTTATTTATGCTGAAGGGAAAGTGGTCAGATGTGAGAGCCACAATAGTCTCCCAGCGGATTTTAGTTACGAAATTGGCGCACGTTCGAGCGATACGTGTACGAAGGCTGTTTGAAGTAATCGTTTAGATATTTGGTACTCACTAACTTATTTCAGGCCTATACACTTTGATCAGTGGTACTGCATGTTGTTCATGCTTTCTCAATTATATAGGATTTTGGAAACACTACAAAACAAAAACTCAACATTGAATGTGAACCGATTTCAGCGATTCAAGGCTTCACGCTTGGGAGCGAAGAACAGTCACGCCACAGGACCAAATTATCACAGTACGTAGCTCAAATGTAGCAATTAGGTAGGCCGATATCAATCGGGATTAATAACCACTATCCGATGGTTAATTGTTGGGAGTTATTCGGACACGTTTGAACAAGCTCACCCAGAAACTGTTAATAGAAAACAAAGCTCAGGGACTGCCATGTTTTTTTTTGCAAAATATCATGGATCTTCGTTGTGGTTTTACGATTAATGCAGAAATCTGTAATTACTGGACAAAATATGACTTTTTCATTTGGTTGAAAGTGGCTCACTTGCCTCACTAAAGTGCCTGCCTCGCAAAACCTATATAAAACGCAAATTTTTGAAAATTCGCCAGCTTTCCTGAAAAGTTGATGTTATTATCCACCGAAATCATTTCACAATGGAAGAACTCTAACTTGGTCAAAACGGGAACGGCTCAACAACGGTATTAGTGTTTGTAATGAGCGTTAAATTCGCCAAGCAGGAGACGACCAATATCGAAGTTCTATCCAGAGCTTCAGCTGCATACAGGTGGAATATAAATTTTGTTAGAATAAGATAAGTTAGACAATGGTATTGCCGAGTTTAACAGCGAATGGCTTGCATTTCTGCCATGCCTCCCTTTCCCTCCTCCCTTTCCAGGGAGGAAAATTTGGCAACACTAGGCCATTTCCAGTACAACGAATGTGGTCCAGCTGTCTGCCATAGGTAATGGCTGCCAGTAGGACCAGCCGGCATTTCACAAAAAAAAATCAACAAGAAATTCAGTGAAAGATTCTTCGTTCAGATTTTCAATTTTGTCAAAAGGGCGGATTTCCTAAACTGCGATTGACTGAACCTATATCCCAACTCCTACCTTTCTGACAATCTCTTTAAATTAAAATTTTCAATTTCCTGCCAGACTTAAAAATCTATTGTTTCTCGTAAACCTACACATAAACAAAACAAACTATCGACCAAAATTCACTTTACCCGGAAATCACTAAAATCCTCCCTCAAGATATCTTAACTATAGCACATTGAACATAACACTAAACCTTTATCGTGTGTATACCTCTTCATTCGTTTCAGACAAGAACAATGCAAATGATGTTCCATTAACGGAGTCAAGGTGCCATCCGACGTCGTCGTCTGCCCAAGGACCTGTGATCAATGGCCAAATGGGCGTAGCGAACGTTATCCTTGCCGGCCAAACGGCTCCATACAAAGACCACAATTTCAAAAACAACATGGACAACGACACCAAAGAGGAGTCATCGTGTAACAGCGACGGTAATCGAAATAACGACCATCATAGATCGGATCCGGACAAGGACAATAGTAAAGGTAAATTTTGCAATTGTTTTAGCCTTTATCTATGACTATAACGGTACACACTGAATTCGGGATGGCTTGCAGGCTTTTCTCGTCTAGAGATCCCGAAAAAACACGAATTTACATAAGTGCTCTGACTCGGTAGCATCCTTTTTCCGTATCACACAGAGTGAACTTTAAAATTATATGAAGTCGAGTCCTTTTTGTTTAGATAAAGTATAAATAAACGAGAAAACGTATTTCGCACGGTGGTATATCCGTATCAGCAGATCGCATATGGTCCTTTTGTCTGGCGCTGCATCATGGCATGTTTATCTGAAAAAGATAAAAAGACAGATAAACACGCGGTAGAGTTTAAATAATTCTCTTTATTTGTTTCCGATTTTAGAGAATCTAGATTCCAGGGGCAATATAAAAGTTTTTCCTCGGATAAACGAGTGTTAAGCATCAATTTGCCCCCATATCCTTTTGTTTAGTTTATACTCGTGCCATAGTGTACATACGTCCGGGAAAAAACTCCAAACAAGCGATTTTGTTTGATAGAGTTTTGCCGGTAGATATACGCGCGTTGGTATGGATAAAATTTATTTGCACACAAGTTATATTGCATTGCAATATCGTTCACACGCTGTATATGTGGCTACAGGATTTCGTGTTAGGATGTAGAAGGATGTTATTGGATTCTAGAATAATGGTTGTGTACGTACTCTAAAAATGAAGTATTTCAAACAAGTTGGAATTCAATCGATTTATTTCGCGCATTTATATGATCGGGTTTTATTTTATTTCTGTGAATTTCGAGCTTAAAGTATTTTCAATTTAGATTTTACCGTGCCTAAATGCAAATATCGTTGGAAATAAACCAAATTAAATGTAGCATTTACGAAAGGTATCACAACTTTGGAGGTCTATATTCATTCAAACTCTACATTCAATGCAGCACACACAATGCATTTTCATCTATGTGGCCGCACCACCAATGTGGTACTATTTGGCCGCCTGAATCGTTGGCCTCCAATTACGTGACCTTGTCCTCCAGTTTCAGAAGCCCAACAGCTGATGGGCGTTCTCACCCACAGAATTCTCCCAGGGAGCTCTCGGTTGTCCGCGTAACCTCGCTCCGTCAATTCGTCGTGCGTTCATTACCTTCTTGGGCATGCGATTATCGTCCAAGCTTATCGATTTTCGATACTTCGAGAGCTCATCGATCAATTGATACAACTCGTTTCGTTCGAATCTGTCAAGCAAAATTTCGAAGGCTTTGATGAGGGACCTTGAAATGTGTCTTATTGACTAGTTTCTAGTTGTATCCGTCACTCAAATTTCGTCGGTTTCGTTAACGTCCTTTGATAATTTACAACTCAGGTAGTTGAAGTTGTCTAAATACTCGATATTATGAAGCTTGAATTTACTGGCCTTTGTTTTGGTTTCGTTGAAATGTAGTCCAACTTCTTTTGCGGCGTTATTGAGATTATGCAGAAGGCTTTCTGCATCACCCAATCTTCTTGACATGATGTTGATGTCGTTGGCGTACACTAAGTCGACTTGATGAGTAGCGTTCCGTTGCTGTCCGTATTAACGGCTCGGATTACATATACGTACTCTAGAGCAAAGTTTAAGAGTGTCGGCGCCAGTCCATTGCCCTGCTTGAATCCAGTACGAGTTTCAAATAAGTCAGTGAGTCAGTCTGTTCTGCACGCTGACCTGCGACTGCGAGATGGTATTAGTCATCGTCATCCTTGTGAGTAGCACTAACTTTGCAGCAATATGTTGTACAGTACACTTCGATCGATACTGTTGTATGCCTGCTTGAAGTCGACAAAGATTTGGTATACGTCGATGTTATATTCCCAGCATTTTTGGAGTAATTGCTACACGGTTAAAAGCTGATCGGTCGTTGAACAACCTGGTCTGAAGCCGCCTTGATATTTACCAATGCTTGTTCTGCACGTTCCACCGTGCTTCAGCAGTTCTGCTGGCATCTCGTCAACGCCCGGTGCTTTATTAAGTTGAAGCGATGGTATGGCGAGACTCACTTCCTCTACTGTCGGGAGTTGAACGGTAGGGCCTTGTATAGCTAGCTGCCTAAAAGCTGCCTCCGTGGAGGCTGATGGTATATTGAGGAGCTCTTTAAAATCCGAGGCCCATCGTTTATTTATGCTGTCGATGTCGCTGATAATAGTACCATCCTCGTCCTTACATTGGCTTGTCCTGCTGAGACATTACTGCCAGAACTTGCGATGTGCCTACACCGCAGGTCGAGCGACGCGACGCCATGGAGCGGCATAAAGAACGAGACAAGGAAGAAGAAGAAGGCTTGCCAGTCTTTTGTTCTCACTGGCTAATATTTGGTTTATTTGCTCGTCAAAATGTTTTCGTTTCTTACGTTTAATTAGCCTATTGGATACTCTCCGAAGTTAATTGTATGTCTCTTCCTTGGCGCGGGATGCGCGTTGTGCGTATTGGCGATAGGCTTCCTTTTTCGCTTCAATCGAGGTCCTGCATTCGTCATCGCCGACTACGCCGGCCTTTATACCCCCGGACCTCCTCTGATTTTGTCTTTTAGCTGCTCCCAGAACTCATGAATGCCTAAATTGCCGATGTTTTCAAGCATAAGCGACAGTTTTTGTGCATCTGTAAGTCGTCTTCCCCAAATAGTGACCTGTGACCTCCAACAGTTCCCCTATGCCAGCTTTCGTTTCCGACTTTGGCGTTAAAGTCTCCTAGCAGCAGCTTGACGTCGTTTGATGGAAGTGAGTCGAAGAGTGTTTCTAGCTGGGTGTAGAACTCGTTCTTAATCACGTTTTCTTCAACTTCTGTAGGGGCATGCGCAGGGCCGGATTTGGCCTCTATGGCGCCCCTGGGCAGTATTCAAATCTCCGCCCTCCGTCATTATGATATGAACATTTCATAGTTTTTTAATTATTTCAACAAGAATTGAAATTTCAATTTGTCGAAATGCAAGGACTCGTATATATTGATCTACAAAAGTGTGTTCGCTGATTTTGATTGTTGTAAACTCTTTTTTGGCAGTGGACGCAGTTGGTGGTGAATATCCGAACCGATCATTAGTGTGACAGAGAGGTACCACCAAGAAAATGCAGAGAGCTCCATATCTTGCATTCCAAGAGCCTACGCTGGAAATATTGGAAAACTCGTGCTACGAATATCGGCTGTAGAACAAATGCTATATACATGGCAAGCTTGTGAAGCGGAGTCAGTTGGTATATAAGGACATAAATCTCCAGGTTTTCGTTACGAAAGGTTCGAGTTTGCCAAAACCATTGAAGACAATTCTGTGAGTCAAGCTTGGTGGAAGTTTTGGAGGTCATCCCTTCTGCATAGGAGGAGCAACAAAATTTTCATTGGCTGGCTTAGGGAACTATCAGTCTATTTTTTTGTTAGTCAAGCGATTTCCTAGGGTCCTCTGTCAGCCTATTTTTCCGTAACAGCAATGGACATGTCCAGCGCAAGTAACCGAAACGACTCCCCTACTCTATGAGTCATATATTGGATAATGTCAAAAGGAAAGCAACTTTCAAGAAAAGGCGACAATTTCCATATTAAAGCAAAGAAGGATATTCCAACCGACAAATGGCAATACGGATTCAGCGGAGCTCGAACGTTGTTAATAATTTTCTACGAGATAGTGAAAATTATTGCGACGATACGAAGGAGGCTACCGTAGCTACCGTATAGTAGTTTTGGATTGAGACTCTATCTCGCGGCGGGACTAAATGACCGGCACGTCTCAGCGAGACGGGCGTGGACGCCATACGTTTCAAGTGTTTCGATGGACCCGAAACGCGAAGTGGTCCAACGATTCGCTGAAGCTCCAATCCACCACTCCTAACCTCCACGAACTCACAACACCCGAAGCACAGGAACCCACCGTACTTCACAACAGTTATAATGACACAATTATACTGTACTGTCATTGGCAAGTAAGCAGACGTTGAAAAATATCACGCACTGTTTTTTTTCGAAAAATCGTCCAATTTACTGGAAATTAAATATAACGAACTAAAATAAAAACAATCTCCGGGCGAATTGGCCGTTTAAATATTAAAAAATTAGCCGAATCTGAAGTGATAGTGCTGTGAATATAAATTTCTAACAAAGACCATTATGAGTGATTCCTGTCATAACTGTGCAAAAGCATTTAAAGACCCGAAAAACATAATTCTGTGTACTAGTTGCAAAAACTATTTCCATTCTGAGTGCTGCGGACTAAACACGGCTGAAAACATCCGCAAATTGGGCACACGCAAAGAGCAATGGAAATGTTCGCTATGCAAGTCACTTTATACAGAATTGTTGAGCAAAATCGGCGAAATTGTTAAAGAAGAACTGGATAAACACCAACTTGTCACCTCAGTCCAGTTCATGTCGGATAAATTCGACGAATTCACCGCCAGATACCACGAAGCTCAAGAGGAAATTAAATCACTAAAATGTGAAAATAATAACATGATCAAACGTATCGATGAGTTAGAAATACAAAATAATCGCCTTCAACACCAACTAAGGCGCAACAACATCGTAATTAATGGTTTGGAAGTCACACAACACGAGAACGTCACCGAAATTGTCAAAAGTGTAGCGAGATACATAGGTTCGGATGTCACTGAAGCCAGCATCAGCAGTGTATACAGATCGAAGGCAACGACTGCAACACCAGCTATAGTAGTTTCTTTCACTAGAACGACCGACCGAGACAACTTCATAGCGTCGTACAGGCAGAAAACGAAAGACAACCAGAACGGCGGAGGCTTGCCGGCAACTGAGATCTGCAAACAGCTAAGAAAGGGAAAAATCTACATTGGAGATCAACTCACACCCAAAATGGCTCATTTGTTGAGAGAGACGAAAAAGGTAGCTAAAGAGAAGGATTACAAATTCACTTGGATGAGAGGAGGTAATGTTTATGTTAGAAAAGAAGAAAAAACACCAGCTATAAAAATTAATAACGTAGATGATTTTAATAAATTAAACAATTAATTGCAGATTAGATAAATAGATATCATATTTTACTTTCAAATCTTTATGAATTATATTAATACTGAACAAACTAAAGAGATCAGTCAAATTAAAGACGTTAAGTCTATTCTTGTAAATGTCAACAAATTCAAAATTCTTCATTTAAATATAAGAAGCATAAAGAAAAACTTTGATGAATTGAATATATTATTAAACGAACTAGGTACTCATTTTGAGGTTATAGCGCTCTCTGAGACTCACCACGGTAGTTATGCATCTGAATTTGAATCAATCGCAAAACACTTTGAAATCGCAGGTTATAAAATGACATATACAAAAAACAATAGAAATAAAAACGATGGCGTTATTGTCTACACTAAACAAACACTTAATCAGAAAACATTTGAAATTTCAAACAGTGAAGTTACAGGTCTTAAAACTAAAATCATTACACAAAGTCAGGAAATAATCAATGTTCTAGCAATGTATCGCTCTCCAGCTATTGATGGCACACGGTTTGTTGAAGAATTAAGCACAATGCTCCCGGGAAATAGAGAAGGGCTATTAGATATTATTGTAGGTGATATAAATTTAAATTTACTAGACAACAATCCATTAATAAATGAATATCAAGACACACTTAGTGCTCATGGCTTCATTTCTGTAATCAATAAACCTACCAGAGTAGACGCTAGATCAGAATCTTGTCTGGATCATATATTCATTAGACAGAACAAAAATCCAACTTTTACAGGAAACGTGTCACCAATTATATTGCAAAACTCGATCACAGACCATTATTCGATTCTCATGGCAGTAAATGTAAAAGAAAACTTTAATGCAAAAACTGATAAAAGTTCCTTGAAGAGGGTAAACTTCGAGCAATTACTAGTAGAGGTGAATAAAGTAAAGTGGAATACCATAATTGCTTCTTCGGATACAAGTGAAATTTCGGCAGACAAGTTTGTAAATACTATAAAGGATATCGTTACAGAGGCTACAATAATAACAACGATTCCCAAAAAATACGTATCAGTCAAACCATGGATAACGTTAGGAATTACTCATTCAATTAGACATAGGGACAAACTAAAGAAAAAACTGAAGGCGCAACCATTTAATCTAAACCTCAAGCATTTCTACAAAAATTACAGAAACAAGCTAACTAAAGTCATTAGAGAAGCCAAACGAAATCATATTCAACTGCAGATAAAGTCCTCTAAAAACAACAAGAAGCTTTGGGAATTAGTTAATAATTCAATTAATAGGTCAAAACAAAACGTGGAAATACCCTCTACTATTCTGCCAAGAAGTACTCAGGTCCAAGTAGCTTCTTGTCCAGATAAAATTAACAAAGCCATTGCTAACCATTTAAATGAGCACTTCTCAATAGTAGGGAAAACAATAGCAGAATCCATCCATCCAAACTATAGGCCAATATCACTCCTTCCGATTTTCAGCAAAATATTTGAACGCTGCATCAAAAAACGCCTAATAAAATATCTTTCTGAGAACTGTTTGCTATCAAATCAACAGTTTGGTTTCCGGCAAGGAAAAAGTACCGAAGATGCGGTACTAGAAGTAACAAATTTTCTTTACTCTAATATAAATCAGAATAATAAGCCTCTTGCTATTTTCATGGACTTATCAAAAGCTTTTGATACTATATCTCATGAAAAACTGATTAAAAAATTGGTTAATATAGGGATAACGCATACTCCACTGAAGCTATTTACCCACTATTTACAAGGCAGAACCCAACAAGTAAAAGTTGATTGTACCCTAAGCGATATAAAAATTAATCACGAGTATGGCCTACCTCAAGGGACGGTTCTATCTCCTATATTATATTTAATTTACGCAAATGAATTATGTAACATGAATATTAGAAATGGTAAAGTAATAGCATTCGCAGACGACACAGTGGTACTACTTGCCACAAAGTCCTGGGAGGATACAGTTAAAGCTTGCGAAGAAGCAATGACTACAATTAAAACTTGGCTAAATAGTAATCAACTTAAACTTAATACAGATAAAACCAAAGCTGTTCCATTTTCCATTCAAAAAAGTGGACTACCAAACATTGATTTCATACACATTCATAACTCACGCTGCCTAGAACAACAAAGAAGTTATCCAAGTTGCACATGCGATAAAATTAAAACAAACCACACAGTAAAGTATCTAGGAGTTGTAGTTGATAGTCAACTGAAATGGAATGAACACATATCATATATTAACACTAAAATCAGAAGATACTTATGTCTGCTAAGCTATCTAAAGCAAACTCTGCTGCTACATCAAATGAAAATGATATACCAAGCCTTAGTGGAGTCGGTTCTCTCATACTGTATATCAGCATGGGGGGGAACCTATAAAGAGCACTTAAAATCTTTAAGAGTTTCACAAAAAATCATAATTAAGCTTATTTACGATTTACCCCGACTTTTTCCGTCTAACAACCTGTACTACTTCACTGGATTATTTGAAATTAAACAAATGTACCTTAAAAAAGTAATAACTAGAACATACGGGTGTCAAACTACAAATACAAGAAATGAACCAATCAGAAATACTCGCTTTAACAGACTGAACATACCATCTCCATTTTGTAAAAAGACTCAGACTCAAAGATACATAAATTACATTGGTCCTAGAGCATATAATGTCATACCAGAATACGTAAAAAACTCACTATCAGCCATAGAATTCAAAATTAAGCTATCGAAGTGGCTTCATAGTTTAAATGTTGAAGAATTGAATTTATTATTTCCATTTTAATAACATATTTTATTAACAATAAACTAAAGAATTACTATTATTAAACTATAGTTAAGCTCACTTAGCCAAAGACAACGTAACATATTGATATAAACACTCCTTACTCAAGCCATTCGCTTAAAAGGAGAACTAGTAACAATGAATGAATTATATAATAGATTTGTAAAACATTTGTAATAAATAAATAATAATAATAATATGTCCACAATTGATTCAAAACGTTATAATTTTATTATTCATTAATTACCGGTCGGCGCATCCACCACTCTGTTGCTCCCGACGACGACTCCTTGCGGCGGCACTGACTGTATCACGATAACGATGACTCGACTCACCCCTGCGCGAGCTGGCTACCACTTGCGACGGCACTGTCTGTAAAATGACTACGATGACGACGACTCACCCTGGCGCGGGCTGGCTACTACTTGCGGCGGCACTGACTGTGAAATGACCACGATGACGACGAGTCACCCTTGCGCGGGCTGGCTACCACAATTTGCAACCTGTACCACGATGACGATGACTCACCCTTGCGCGGGCTGGCTACCACTGCGGCTGGCTACCACTGTAAAATGACCACGATGACGACGACTCACCCTTGCGCGGGCTGGCTACCACAATTTGCAACCTGTACCACGATGACTCACCCTTGCGCGGGCTGGCTACCACTGCGGCGGTACTAACTGTACAACGATGACGATGACGACGACTCAACCTTGCGCGGGCTGGCTACTACTTGCGGCGGCACTGACTGTGAAATGACCACGATGACGACGAGTCACCCTGGCGCGGGCTGGCTACCACAATTTGCAACCTGTACCACGATGACGATGACTCACCCTTGCGCGGGCTGGCTACCACTGCGGCTGGCTACCACTGTAAAATGACCACGATGACGACGACTCACCCTTGCGCGGGCTGACCACCACTTGCGGCGGCACTGACTGTGAAATGACCACGATGACGACGACTGACACTTGCGCGGGCTGGCTACCACAATTTGCAATCTGTACCACGATGATGATGACTCACCCTTGCGCGGGCTGTCTACCACTGCGGCGGCACTGACTGTACCACGATGACGACGACTCACCCTTGCGCGGGCTGGCTACCACTGCGGCGTCACTGGTACAGTCCACGATGACTCGCCCTTGCGCGGGCTGGCTACCACAATTTGTAACGCACTAACTGCACCACGATGACGACGACTCACCCTTGCGCGGGCTGCTACCACGTGCAATGCACTAACTGTAAAATGACCAGATGACGGCGACTCGACTCGCTCCTGCGCGGGCTGGCGACCACAACTTGTAACGCACTAACTGTAAAATGACCAGATGACGACGGCTCGACTCGCCCCTGCGCGGACTGGCTACCACTTGCGACCAGTACCACGATGACGACGACGAGACTAACCCCTGCACGGGCTTGCTACCACAACGTGCAACCTGTACCACGATGAAGACGACTCGACTCGCCCCTGCGCGGGTTGGCTACCACGTGCAACCTGTACCACGATGACGACGACGACGGCTCACCCTTGCGCGGGCTGGCTACCACATTTTGTAACGCACTAACTGCACCACGATGACGACGACAACTCGCCCTTGCGCTAGCACCTGAAAACTGAGACGAAGCAAAAAGAAAAAGAGAGGTTTGCGTTGACATTCGCTTTTATAGTCATGTCGGACGCCATCATACAGCCTATCGGCAAGTATAGCAGAACTATGCGGTGATTGCTGTCACTTGTTGAGTGGTTGGTGTCTTTGATATGTTGAAGGTGTCGATATATTTGAGGCAGCAAGTGGATGCGCGTTATTAACATTACTTGTTATTTACAATTAATAGAATTGAAAAAATAAATGCCTATAGCGTAGTGGGTTGGGTAACAACGTCTCTGAAGATAAGCCTCGATCTCGCCCCTTACTGCGCGTAAGCTTGGGGAGAATTTCGGGTTATCAACAAGTATGAGGACCATCCAACGAGTTCTTAGATCTTCTTCTTGTTTGAAACGTTTACGGTTAAGGAAAAAACCATCCTGAACCCCGCAACATCGCCTATAGCACCTGGAATTCGCCTCAAGATTCATGAATTGGACATCGCAATAGAGACAGGTAATATTTACGGACCGTGTGTAGTCATCAACGTTACAAAGACAACTGAATTCGGAGTGTGATACTGTTGTCAGCCATACCACTTCCTAGTCGCATTGTTAGTTTATTATTCTACGATAAGAATATTTCTTATCATTTTCTTCTGAATAATAAAATTGCGACGAGTCGTGCCGAGTTTGGAAACTCGTTTCTCTATGAGTGTCTATTTCACAGAGTGGCGACCGAACGATCACGGCCACAGAGCACGACGAAAACATTATATAAAACGGTAAAATCGTCCCTGAACCTAAGCAATTGTCGCACTGGAAATTGACTCTTTGAATGAAATAAATTACTGTAATTTATGG
The DNA here is from genome assembly GCA_949715475.1 of Microchrysa polita. Lineage (NCBI taxonomy): Eukaryota > Metazoa > Arthropoda > Insecta > Diptera > Stratiomyidae > Microchrysa > Microchrysa polita. The sequence continues at coordinate 23,846,585 of OX454419.1, read as the reverse complement.
AAAATGTCCTATGGAGATTCAGTCCATCCATTTTCTTTGTGATATTTGATAGTTTCGAAAATAACATTTCTTGAACCGGTAACCTTTTATTTACCGTTTCCTGGAAAGAAATATATGTGAACCTAAGCAATTGTCGCGCAGTATATATAAGAAGTGCATACATATTTTATGATGTGATTACCAGGGCCATCCATATAACCCTTACAATTTACAAAACAAATAAAAAAACCCGTTCCGCTAATTAACTATTCATTATTAAAAAGTATATGTTGATATTTCGATCGGACTATAGTCAATGTAAGGAGAGTGAAGGTTTCTGAACTCACACAAGTTGCCCAACTTCTGTTCAGATGTCCAATTTGTTTGAATGCTCCTTCAACTTCATACTTGTTGTCCAACTTCACGTTCACACGTACGATAAGTGTTCCAACTTGTTTGAATGCTCAAAAGTTGGACAACAAGTTGATCGCTTAACCGGTGAGACGCACGAAGAAACACTGGACTCACCTGAGTCCTCTTCCGACGTGGCGTTGGCGCTAATATTTGCCGAGGTATTCATTGAAGAAGGAGGACGCTGGGCGACCACGGCGGCGCTTTATTTGTTTGCTTTCGCTGCGTTGGTTTTCCGCTTGATGAGGACTTTGGCCACTTCCATGAACTATTTAAGGAAAAAATCGTCGTCGAGATGGAAATGGTGCTCTCAATCGAGTCATCGTCAACACCAACGTAAGCAATTCTGTTAAGTTGCAAGGATGCAATTGGTCGCTTATGCCACTTGTTGTCTTTCTTTTTTTGTGCAATAGATTTGACACTTAGCTTGCGGTGGGACTATGTCGAGAATCTCATTCAAATCGACGCCGACCTCTTCCAAATCGAAAGCCAGAACTTCGAATTCTTCTTTCACGGCTCAATTGAGACGAACGAGTTGAACGGTCGGAGCTGCTTGATCCAACTGATCGGGAGCACGAATGTCTACCATGTTTGGTTCCTGCAATCACCGTCGATGAAAGACGGCCTGTCGAGCTCATTAATGTTGATGCATCGTCCGTGATTCATTTTGACTTAGAATGAACTGAAAACAGAAAGCGGATTTTAGGTGACATGCTCATGCTTTATCGCGTCCGGGAAAGTCGGAGGTGCTTCCTGTGCGTGGCAAAATTCATGAAAAAGTTAATATTCCTTTTCATATAGTGATGTGTATAAAAAACGATATACATGTAGTCTGGCTGGTCTAGCGGTTAGTGCGCGAGTTATGGCCACACCGATAACGTGCATTTATCTACCTATATTTATAATTAATATCACACTACATTATAATATTACTCAAAACTAGTTATTATTTAAATATCATAAAATCATATTCCATAATTCAAATTTAATACGTATCGGCAACACTACCAAAATCTTTGATATTGCCACTAGTGATAAGAATCATAATTTTGTACTTTCTATTCTAATCGGACTGTGATCCAAGCCTGACTTAAGAATAAAGTCATTTCTAAGAAAACCAGTTGTTTGTAATAATATAATTGTAATATAACTCGCGCACCTTTGGTGCACAGGGTCATGAGTTGGAATCTCACCGTGGATCATGGTGTTTTTCGAACTCACGAGTTTGTGACGGACTATGATCTCACTCAGATGTTAAACGAGTACCAATTTACGGGGAAAGATAACACTGCTGAGCATGATGCTGATCTCATTACCTCAACAAAAAAAAATACCGGCGTACAGAGGGCTGCGCCCGCAATACGAGGGTTTTTTTAGAATTTGGTGCATAGTGAATATTTTTTGTACACATATAAGCAATAGATAAGAATTGTGCACAGCATTAATGGAATGCTTCCTGTAAATCTATTTTTGGATTGGTCTAAATATACGCGTTCCACCTTTAATTAGACCAATCCAAAAATATATTTACTATTTACCCACACAAAAAAAAATGGTTTAGACTTTTTATCTAAAGTGAAGTAGTTGACTTAAATTTAGATAGTTTTACCAAAGAAATAGCTGATTTCTCTAATCTTCGCAGCTGAAAATACTACTTATAAATTCGTTCATTTAACCACGCAAGATTAGAAGAAAAAGTTTAGTCAATTCTTCCACAAAAGTTGTTGATTGTACTATTCAAATATAAAATTAACTACAAACAATCGTTCTTTTTTCTTCAACACAATTTAGCTATCCAACATTTAACAATTTATAGATAATGAATAGCTGTCTTTACAAATGAATTAATTGAATTTGCAAATAAAGTAGATGTTGCAACTAATGACGAATAGAAAAATTATCCATATCTTCGTAACTGTTTCAACTACACTTACGGTCAAAAGTATCGACTCAACCTAAAAGCGCGTGTATTTGTACGTGTTTTTCGAAAAGTATAGCAGTTATCCATAAAAATCGTATGTCATTGAAAAGCTTAAGGCCTCAGCTTTACGTTGGTACCATTTTAACCAATATTTGGTGAGCACTTTTAAAATTGATGCTCTTTGAACGAAAACGTAGCGAAAATGAGCAAATATGAAAATGGATTTTGGTTAGGTTTTTTGCAAATAAAACAAAAACTGTTGCAAAATAAGTTAAGTATTTATTATTTTAGTATTTGGTATTTCCTCCTCTTGCTCTAATGACAGCTTCCAGTCGATTCTGCATTGATTTGATCAAGTTGTTGATGGTATCTTGAGGAATACCGTTCCACTCCTCTAATAGGCCTGCCTTCAATTCTTCAGTTGACGAAGGGACTGGATTTCTGGCTCGGACTCTTCTCTTGAGTTCGTCCCATAAGTGTTCAATGGGATTGATGTCGGGACTGCGCGCAGGCCAGTTAAGTGACGACATTTTGGCTTCATTCAAGAACTGCCGAGTGAGGCGCGACGCATGACACCGGGTATTGTCGTGCATCAAAGTAAAGTTCTCGCCAATAAATGCTGCATAGGGTACAACGTGGACACGGAGAACATCGGTAACGTATCGCTCAGCTGTCAGCCCTCCTCCTCGGCCTCCTGCGAGCACGAATACGAGATCCGTTTTTCCCTCCAATGAAATGCCAGCCCACATCATACAGGAACCGCCGCCGTATGCAACCGTTTCAGTGAAACAGCACTGCGCAAATCGCTCAGTTGGACGCCTGTAGACTCGACATCTTCTGTCACTGCCATGCAGACACATTCTCGACTCGTTAGTGAACAATACTGAGCTCCATTCCGTATCGTTCCAAGTAAGATGATTACGAGCAAATAAGAGGCGCGCTTGTCGGTGTCGTGCAGTCAATTTGGGGCCCCTGGCAGGCCGTCTTGGAGTGATATTCGCTTCCCTTAATCGTCTCCTTACCGTGCGGTCACTGACAGCTACTCCGCGAACACGCCTCAGGTTCCGCTGCGCAGCAACACCCGTGAGGAAACGATTTCGTAACGTACTTGTTACAATGAAACGGTCGTCTCTCTCTGAAGTGGATCGAGGGCGGCCCGTTCTTGGTCTCGAATTAAAGCTACCAGTCTCTCGAAATCTCCTGCTAACTCTCGAGACAGCAGACTGACTCATTCCAAGACGGCGAGCGACGGTTCGCTGACTATGATAGGGCTACAACTTGTGCCGCCTGTTCTGGCGTCGTATCCATTCATGACCAAACAGTGACTGAAATTACTTCAGATGTAAGTTACCTAACTTTCCTGATGCAACTGATAATGAGAAACTGATTACGGGCGCTTTTATAGGGGTAGTTTACCTGACCTGATCTTTACCTGAAACTTCAATTTTTCTGGGTTTTTTATTACAAGTGGCAATAATTTAAAAAGTGCAAAGCAAATGTTGATAAAAAGGGTACCAACAGGTAGCTAAGGTTTCGAACTTTTAAACGACATACGACTTTTATGAATAACTATCATACTTTCCAAAAAACACGTACAAATACACGCGCTATTAGGTTGAGTCGATACTTTTGACCGTAAGTGTACATAGAATCATAAGCTGAAAATCAACGCGAACTTTAGATGAATTCGACTATTTCTTTAGATAACCATTCTAATTTTTTTCTCTGTGTAAGGCAAACGTAAGGCCGGCTTGGCTTTATATATGAACTGAATTATTGGCTGTAAAACTACTGTTACTCTTTTTTTAATTAAGGAAAAGCAACTTATATGAAATGATTCCATTGTGTCCCCTGACATAAGAGCCCATGCAAGCTTTCCTATGAGTATCGAACAAGTATACTTTTGCAGTTATTCAGGGACACCCTGTTAACTTAGTCCTACAAACTTCAAAATTATTTGTGGCAAACACTATTACCATTCTATGAATATCCACCAAATTTCATGTTCATTGTTTCATGAAGTTAAAAGATATGCATTGAAGAAATGCTTAAGAGGCTTCCCTTGCATTGTGAAAGGCCCTTACTAAATACTAACTTGGCTATATTTCCGGTTTGGATACAGATATTCGAATGAAAATTCGTACATATTCCCTATGTAATTTTCTAAAAATCCCTAGCAGAATTTTCATATTTGAAAACCTAAAAGGGGCTACACACAATCAAATTCAAATTTTACAAATTTACTGTTATTTACTTTTTCTTGGCAAAAGTCAACAGTCTTAATATTTAACGTATATAAAGCCATACTGACCAATCTTTGTGCAAAGTTTCATATTGATCCCAATAACGGTTTAGAAAAACGGAGGTCGAAAAGGAAGTTTAACTTTGAACGCCAATAACTTTTTTACCGTTACTCAAAACTGGAAAATTTTAAAAAGTCAAACGTTCGGGACACCCTGTTATCTTCTTCCTACCAACTTCTAAGGTATATGTGCCAAAGACTGTAACCATTCTACACATTCCTACCAAATTTCATGACAATCGGTTGAGCCGTTCGCGAGTTATTTAGTGAACAGACGGACGGACAGACAAAATCGATTTCATAAGGGTTTTTCGAAAAAAAAAATTTCTAAAAAACCCTAAAAAGCAGATAAGATCTTGGAAATAGGATGTCACTAACACATCCTGCGGCCTTAGTCCAATGCTGGATTGTCACGCCTGTTATTTAGTTTATTTATAAAAACGATATTCAACGGGTGCAAGAAACCGTATCTACTGACGACAGTGTTTGTAAAAAATGGTACGGAAAACCCGATACTGTAAAAATAAGATGTTGAAAAAATCCTACGAGTGCCAATACTGAAGAAGGCGATTATGAAATCTGAGTACCGAACAGTCCTAGTCAGATATACAACTCTAAAGGCTTCCAAATACATACACCCAAATCACTTGAAGCCGAAAAATATAATTATCTGTCAGAGAAAAGACGAACCAACCAAGCAAATGTAACCCTATCTGGATGTCCTTCCTCCTTTTTCATTTGCTGATAAACAGTTGGCTTTTATCTATACCTGCACAATGCTAATATCAGCTAGCTTTTTCATCGAAACCATTCAACATTACATTACCCGACTACAACAACAGACAATGATTTTGCTAATTTCAACTTTTATTAAAAGCAACCGTACAATAGCAAGAGAGGGTTTCATCATTCGCCGAATATCCACGCGAAACCCCCTCGCCGCCGTTCAGATGTGGCCATAAAACTGTTTCATTTGAAACGAGATGGAGAGTCCTTCACCCAACGTCCAACATCATGATCCAAAACCACAAAACGAAAAAAGGAAACAATACTTGCAGTGAGTAGTCTCTTTAGGTCTTCGCAAACTAACAACAGTTGAGATGAAAACAATAGGAAACCCCCCGGAGCGAGCCTTCATTCATTCATTCATTTCGCACAGTCAAATAAACAGAGAGGAAACAAATTTCTCCATTTCTCGGGTGCCAATTGAAAATGTGAAAACCCGACCAGAGAAATTCTAAATGAACCAGAGATGTGGCCTTCATTTTCATCATGTACATCGCAGCAGGACTCATCCAGAACACAACTCGCAACACAAACCATCCAAATTTTGTATAGAAAATTCAAATCTGACAAAATCTAAATTGCTTTCAAAAATGTTTATTAGTTGACGGGACTTTTCTTTTATTCTACGCATACTTTTGCGCTCTATATTTTGGTCCTGATGCTGTTCATGGGTTCTGTCATTGCTTGGAGGCTTCCGAGTACTCGTAAAAGTATTTTGCAATTTAAACATGTTTAAATAAGAATTTATATACGCGCAGTTTCACTTTGATTGCTCGAGGAGCCTGCCGCTTGTGTTATTATTATCAAAACGTCCTTCCGACACTCGCCATAGAATGGCTCTATATGTATTTAAATTTCAATTCCTGTATGGGGGGAAGGAGCCGAAGAAATGAATAGATTTCGTGCCACGGACTTGCACACTGTTTCAGAGGAGGCAATCGAGCACAGTTTGCTTTAATGTCCTCATAGTCGTATACCCTTGCATTAACCTTGTGCAGATATTAAAATAGGAACGTCTGGTCGTTCATCTATTTTCGAATTTCGGAACGACCGACGCGACGGGGCAAAGAGAAAAAAAGGAGATGCGAGCAAACACCTTTTTGTGTCAGCCTTTGTTCTTAGCGATGTAGCATTAGGTGTGTACGCTTCCAAGGCATGATAAATTCCACAGAAACACCTCCACGAGTCCTTGAAGGTAAAACGAGACAAAAAAAAAGTTCGTTTATGTCAAGAGGGACAAAGTTGTCCCATCTGCACGACTATATCGTTTAGCGGTAGCGCATATATTTAAAATGCAAATGTTATGCAATGGAGCACGACGACGATGTTGACAATTAAATTCAAATAAGTTCATCGCTTTTCCGGTGCTCATATTTTCATTTTAAGTGAATTTATTGCATTTTCATTGAGGTGCTAGCAACTATTCAGATTTCAATTTCACCGAGACCTAAAGTAGGATGGGAACAGGAACATAGAAGAGAATATGGAAATTATTTTCTGAGCAGTTCTCTCTTGTACAGGTATTCCATCAAAAGTAACTCATAAATGGGCATCACTGATGCTGTGGCATACAAAAATAGAAAGTCATAGGATCTATGAGTGCCTGACACTCCCGAAACGCTGTCTAGAAACTAAATTCAATAAAAATCCGAACGTGTTCAAAAATAGACAAAGTGAAGCTAATGCTAATTTTTGCTAAAACGAACACAAAATTAAACCTTGGTCGGAGATAGTATTACTTGGTTGACTCATCCCCTTGTAGGGCATAGCGTGTCTACTACACCTACTCCCAATTCCGTACGGTTTCTGGCTGCGTATCGTAATTGACCCAGCATCTTAAGGAAACTCTTCTTCTTGGGCTTTTGTCCTTTTTGGCCGCTGCGAACACACCCGCAGCTCTTTCCGCCTATAGTATGGTTGATCGCCTACGGACAATGACACTCCTGTGCTCCCGGTCATGTCGGGTGGCTCTTGGCATGGCTGACTTTTTCCCATTCTCTTGCGAAAAGTTAGTCATACATTCCATTTTCAGTTAGTCATACAGGGCGAGCACGATGTGGTTGTTCCTTGGTATGGAGGTGTCACCATAAGTAATCGTGTGAGCTTCGGAGTGTGAGTGTAAAGTTTGGGCACTCCCCTGGCGCTAGCCCCGTAGACGGCACACTTGCTACGAACATTCAGAAGGCAACTCTCAAATCTACTGCTAATGCGAAAATGGTAGATATGAATCACAGTCCGGTGCCGATCAATAGAGGTCCAGTTTCTTGTATTGCAATGTCCTATGACGAGGCGATAGTAGTTGAATTCTACAAACCTCTTATCGTTATCGTGCCGGTTTCCCAGACCGTGTGTCCACATCACGGACCCATCGTTATCGGCACCAACATTTGCATTCAAATCTCCCATCACTTTAACAATGTCGCCTTAAAGGGCCCCATAGACTCAGCGATTTATCGATCAATCAAAGCTCATTTCTGTCCAGAAAGCACATTTTCTGTGGAAATATAAGGTCATACTGACCAATCTTTGTGCAAAGTTTCATTTTGATCCCTGTAACGGTTTAGAAAAACGGAGGTCGAAAAGGGAGATTAACTTTAAACGCCAATAACTTTTTTACCGTTACTCGAAACTGCAAATTTTTAACTGATATGAGATGTACTCGTTTGGATCTTTGATTTAAATACCCATACGTCAATCTCCGATAAAAACTAAAAAAGTCGATGTTGAGCTATTCCAGCGAAATAATAAGCACAACCTTACGCTTCGGTGGTCAGAAAAGAAGAGGATGTATTTCAGTGAAAATTACTTTACATGACATTACAGTTAGCAAAGTGAAGTTGGTATATTAAGCAGTACATTACTGGACAAAATTATGTTATAGTGATACATACGTATTATTTTCAACACTCCCACTTATCGCCATAACTTATTTTTTTAAATTAAAATAGTAATTGAATTCAAAATAGTTTTAAGTGTGGAGCTTGATTTCAAATCTTCAAAAAAACATTAAAAATTCAATTCAAAAATACTGCCTGGATCATACTAATTAAAATTCTTTACAATATTAAGTAAACCGCGAAAAAATTCAAACTTAATTTTAGGTAGCGGCTTGGTAAAGATGTCAGCCGTTTGGTGTTCGGTGGACACATAAAATACTTCGAACAAATCGTCGTTATACTTCTCCCGTACGAAGTGGTAGCTGACATCAATATGTTTCGTCCGTTTGTGGAACTCGGGATTCTTGACGAGTTTGATCGCCCCTTGATTATCCATAAACAGACAATGTTGCTTTAGCGATGCGGCGACATATTCTGCTTCGGTTGTAGATAGACTAACGCATCTCTGCCGCTGAGATGACCAAGATATTGGACCTTTTCCCCAGAACGTAACATGGCCGCTGGTCGATCGTTGAGTCTTGACATCACTGGCAAAATCGGCATCGCTGTAACATGTAATAAAAGAATTAATTGTATTCATGTATACAATACCAAAATCCTGTGTCCCATTAAGGTATTTGAAAATCCGCTTGACAGCATTTACATGATGCGGTGATGGATTTTCGATGAAGCGGCTAAGAAAACCAACAGCATAAGCGATGTCTGGTCTCGTTGCAATAATCAAATACATTAAACTGCCGATAGCTTCTCGATAGGGGAAGTTTGATGTTGCAAGCTTTTCTTCTTCGACATCATCATTCCTTGAAACATCTGCAGGAGTAGAAACCGTCCGACAATCCTGCATGTTGAATTTCCTCAATAACTTCTCCGTATAACACGACTGGTGAAGAAATATATAACCATCCTTCTTCCTCTCTATTTGAATTCCAAGATAGCAGCCAACATCAGATGTTTTAATTTCAAAATGAGATTTAAGATAGCGGATGACTTCCAAAGCATCTTCCTCGTTTGTAGCTGCAATCAAACCATCGTCGATGTATAAAGCCATGACAATCTTGCAACCGTTTCGATGAAGAGTAAATACGCATGGGTCGGCTGTACTAATTTCAAATGAAAAATCTTTCAAAAGCTTAGTGAATTTTAAATTCCAGCATCTGGACGCTTGTTTTAACCCATATAGGCTCTTTCGTAATTTGCAAACCCGACCGCTTCCATCATTGTACCCTATAGGCTGCGACATATAGATATCTTCTTCGATATCCCCATTAAGAAAAGCGGTTTTTATATCAAATTGCTTCAATACTAACTTCTCAGCAACTGCAACTGCTAAAATAAACCGAATCGAGGTGAATCTCACTACTGGACTGAAAATTTCATTGAAGTCAACTCCTTCCTCCTGCGTAAAACCTCTTGCGACAAGGCGTGCTTTATATCGATCTATTTTCCCGTCATGAGCGAATTTCGTTTTGTAGACCCATTTATTGTCGATAACTTTACAGTTTTCGGGTAGATCAGTCAGATCCCAGGTTCTGTTCTTGTATAACGCCTCAATCTCCTCGTCCATTGCTGCCTTCCAATGAACAGTATCCTTGGATTTGACTGCTTGCTCAAAGCTTTGCGGCTCATAAATGCTGGCTACAAATGCGAAGCCTTGGAGAAAACTCGACATTACACTCGGTGTGTCAGGACCTTGACGTTTGGCACTTCGAAGTCGTTCTCGAATCGGTGGGGTAGCTTCGGCATCATCTTCGTCCTTAGATTCAGCTGCCGACTCGTCATCATCAGGTAAACTGGCAGCCGGATGCAAATTGTTGTCCACATCAGTATTTTTAGGTTCACTCTTTACAATGTCTGTCGGCTTAACGCTCGACTCACCCACAATATTTTCATATTCATAGTCCGTGTTAATCATAACAGATGAATTTTCTTCAACTTCTTTGAAAATTACATCTCGCGTAACCTCAATTTTCCTTCGGTCAACTATCCACACACGATAGCCTTTCTGGCCGTCACCGTACCCGACGAAATGCCCTAATTCCGATTTCTTGTCCCATTTTCTTCTTTTTTCTTTTGGCACATGAACAAAAGCTTCACTGCCAAAAATGTTTAAGTCTTTAGCACTAGCTTGACGATTGAACCAAAGTTCGAAAGGTGTCTTTCCTTTTACCGGACTTGAACCAAAACGATTAAGAATAAACACGGCATGGTTAACTGCTTCTGCCCATAGAAATATCGGTAATTTCTTAGCATGCAACATAGTACGGGCAATCTCTACTACGGTACGCATCTCCCTTTCCGCGCACCCGTTTTGTTGCGGGGTATATGGTACTGAGGTCTGATGAGCAATACCGGCTGCCTCCAAAATATTTTTACACTACACCCATTGTCAATATTAACGTGATTTAAAAACGTTTTAACAACAGTCCCGATATCTTTTTTATCTTTTAAGAAATACACTTGCCGATAGTTTGAAAAATCGTCTTTAAAAAGTATTAAATACCTGGATCCTCCTAGCGATATGGTTTGCATCGGTCTACAGAGGTCTGTATGTATGAGTTCCGCGCGATTTTGTGACCTACTGTTACACTTTTCTTGCGGTCCTTGGGAATTACACTGGGAGGGGTGTGTTTCGGACCGGGGACGATACGCCGGAACCCTACTACAGGCTGATCTCGCGGAGACGGGCGTGGGCGCCACGCGTTTCAAAGAATTCCGACCGAGCCAACACGAAACGCGAACAAGTTGACCCAGGGGGTGGAGGATAATCGCCCCAATCCAAAACACACACACGGGCACAGATACCGCGTCTGGACAGCACTATTAAACCACTGCACCTGTAAAATTAATTGTCGAATCCCACCTTGCTTCACAAAACACAATATTTTAGACGTGTATATCTTATATTCTTTTCAAAAATACGTTATAAAATATATATTGCGCAATTCAGAACTCACGTATATCAACCAATCCACCTCTAATTGCTGTCTTGCTCGTCACGGCCTTTGTCGACATCACCCTTCAATTCGTGTGGTCTGTTGGCTAACTCTCGGCTCAGTCCTCTCCGCCTTGGGGATATATTCTCGACCGCTAATACCTTTACTCGTATCCTTTCGCAGAATCGTCCTCACGGCTTGTAGGCTGGACTCGCAGCTTTTCTTCAACTCGGGGTAATCTCTGGATGGCCACGTATTGATCGCAAAACCACGGAGACAATTCCACTCTTGGTTACGTCGCCAAACTCACGAATCTCGACCGCTAGCGGGAACAATGATGCGACTCGCAATCACTCGATTTGGTTCACTCTGTCTCTAGGCATAA